>CM062239.1:14404071-15604071 GCA_031216185.1 Syzygium aqueum | reverse complement strand
TCTGTCTCTGTCTCTCTCTCTGTGGTTTTGGTGATTTTAGTTGCTAACGGTTCATGAATGCTGAGGACTTGTCCGTGACCACATCAGGCCATCCTGGATTGCTTTTAGTCTTCTTTCGCGAGCACCTTTTGCTGTCCCATAATCTGAGGACAAGAGAAGGCGATGCAAATGTCTGAGCATGGGGATCCAACTTTACTTACGCTCAAGAGCATAAGCGATCCCGGTTGACTCGACATGATGGTTTGTTGTGCGGGTTTTTGTTTGCCAACTGCAAGCAGGGGACCTTGCTTATTAGAGGCCTGTTCCGTTTACCTTCCGAACCCCGTGCTACCAATCCTTCGATGCATGCGAGTAGCGTCGAATTCATCGTGCTTCAGATTATTCAATGAAGATGCGTCGTATCGGAGTAGATGTGCGCTTGCTGATTTTGGTTGGAGTATGTGTTTTGTGTTTGAGAATGTTCCTCCGGCAATGCCTTTGAGGTCCTCATTTCGTTATTTGATTAGTGGTTTTCCCCAGAAATCCCGTATTTGATGTAAGTGACCGGCCTTGTTAACCCAAGCTTTGTTGTAGTTCAGTGCTGTATTCTTTGTCCTTTGCCCCATTAGCAGTCATGCTTGGTAAATCTACTCGATAAACCTTGGGTTTTGAGCATGTGCATGCCATCCCCCTACATGTTAATATCAATGACATGTGAAGCTCTTGCTACAAGTGATATATCATGCATAGAGTTGAGTGTAGCATTTGTCTGATGGACTCAATTTTTTTCGGTTTTTGATGCTTATAGAACGATGTCAGATCAAGTGGAAGTTGGAAGCATAATTGAAGAGCATGGAGAGAAGAAAGGTAAATATTTTCAATCGTGGCAGGTCAGATGGCTTAGGAGTAGCATGATTGTTTTGTCGTTTTCCTCTTTCCTCTTGCTTTCCCAGATAGTAGGTTGGTTTAGGGCAGTGAATGAATAATGGAAAAAAGTGGATCATCTGTTAAGAAGGGAAAAACAGAGAAAAGGATCTAGTGGGCAAAAGGTAGAATGGGGTCGATGGGAGGCTGAGCATGGTAACCATTTGGTGCATCAATAGGTCGGATTTGGAATTAATCTGACTTCAGTTTGATTTCCTTCTTCATTAGCCTAGAATTTTTTTCGCTTGAGCATATGGTATTCTTGTCGCCTGTTGTGTTTCTGCAATGGGGGAAATCTAGAGGGTCAGAATGGGAAAGCACTAGTCAAGGGTACACCATTCTTTCAGCAATTTTCGGCCTTGCACTTGGCTACCTAGTATTTAATTTACTTTTGAGTTTTGCTTTGCCTCTTTATGTGAGTATCTTACTGTTCTTAGTGGTCGTCATGATTATACTCAGTTGTAAATAGAATACACATTAGCATATCAAAGCATAATGCTTCTAGTCTTGCAAGTATGTGCTCTCTGTAGATGTGAACTTTGGCTACAGCACTTTTTTTTCCAAGTTCTCATTGTTTGTAGCATTTCCCGCAATGTAGGTAAGTCAAAGAGACGTGACAGGAAAAAACAGAAGGATAACAAGTTAAGGGATGAAGGAAATCAATTACTGGAAACGAACAGTGCACCTGACAGAAGCGAGGTTGATCATACTTCTGTGGTGGATGACCAATCTCAAGGAATCAGTAGTATGTAGCTGTACCTTATGTTAGCTATTACTATCCAATATTTTTATTTATTTATCATCTAGAAGTTTTAAATACTGGATTGTAGAGTTTATAATTAGCAATAAGATTCTGATATTGTTTGCTTGTTGGTGCTTGCAATGGAAATTTACTTGTAACAGAAGTTGTAAAAGCTGGAGTTTTAATTAGAATTGCAGTGTCTTTGAGGATTAAGTGGTGGATCACATTATAGATCTATGATCTTGGTTTCCTGCTAAGTGCTAAATTAAGCTAGAAAAGCTGGGATTGTAGAATTATTTCTAATTATGATGTTAAAACTCACCATTCTGGTTTTGCCATATGGCGACCCTCTCTCTTGCGTATTTTTTGACACCTCTGTGCAAGACTTTCGACTGAATATACCTTACTGGGTTGAAGAACAAAGGGAATTTGACCGTATTTTGCAATTAATACGCACAATTATTGTGAACCGTGAATCTATACTGAAAGCCACCTATATGCAAACAGAACCAAATGAAGCAATGCTGAACACCTGACTTGAGACTGAATAAGATGCAGTAAAGTTGAAGGACGAGAGTAGTGGAGACACTTTTTGCATGTTATTCCTGGAACTGGCACAATTTTATGAAAATTGAGATCTCAAGAGTACGTGAGGGTTTTGCTGTTGTTTGTTGGGTTGATGCTGTGGTTGTTGTTGAGGAGGACAATGGTGCAAATTCTGATGGTTGAGTTGTTTTTGAGGTCCTTCACATTATGGCTTCACGTATGGATTGTGGTATCTATGATGATTTCTTATCGTTCTTGCTCATGTTTACTTCAACAGTGGTAGGGGTGAACACTGGGATTTTGATGCTAGGAAAATGCCTTTTTTAGTTTAAAATTATAATTGAGCGAAAAAAAGATCCTTCATGGGCTTGCTCCATGGGAAACTATACTTGCTTTGGTAGAGGACAAGAGACTCTTGCGAAGTCTACTGGTCTGACTGGTCCTACAATTTTTCAGCTGCTCCTTATGGCAGGATCATATAATACGATCTGGCTTGGGTCCTAGAATTGGATGATTACACCAGTGGGATTGAAATTTGATGACTACGAATAATTGTGTACTGCAAGATGAGGGTAGTGAGATATCAGTTTTACTTCATTTGAAGCATGGATATCAGACCTTTGATACTTGCCTCAACATGTTGCAGGCACGTCTGAAAAGGCTAACAAGAGGAAGAGGAAGAAAAGGAATAAAAACTTGTCAGAAGAAGGTGATCAGGCATTGAGAAAGAATGATGAAACTGATCAGGAGGAGGTTAATCATATCTCGTCGGGGAACAAGGACACTTCTGAAGTGATGAAGAGTAAGAAATGGAATCATTGCTTATGCAAATTAAGTGCTTGTGTGTGTGGGGGGGTTGGAGGGTGTGTTGGTATGGCTGTTTGTGTGTGCATTTGTTTGTGTGTGTGGTGGGTGGGTGGGTGCATGTGCCAGTGCATGTGTATTTCTGTCATGCACGATGGCGTAGTAGAAAGGATCAAAATTTTGTGATATATTACTGAACTGCTACTAAGGAATTTCCATGAGTAAATTGATAATATTATTAGCAGGAAGACATAGGGCTTGCCATCGGTTATGATTGAAACATCTCGACTAAAGTAAAGGCAAAAGGGGGGTTTATACACTTCTCTAATAGAAGAGAGAAGTCACTATAAACAAACATTCAAGAGTTCATGGAAGAAACACTACCAAGAAAATACAATGAAAAACATATCATTAAGTTACTACAAAAAAAAATCAGAATAGTTCCGAGAGATGAGACTCCAATTGTCGAGAGGAAGGTCGAATCCAAGATTGTTTGCAACAGTGAAGATGTGTTGGTCGTCTTAGCAATTTCAAAGTTAAGTATAAGGAAGGTTAGAATCCTTGTTCAAGATTCAAGAAAGGGCTTTTTAAAGAAGGATGGTAAATCTATTATCACTGCAAGATTAGATCATAGCTCATGGTTTAGTTGATTCTCCATTGTGTTAAGTCTTGTAAAAGTTATCATTTCTAGGAGAGGATGAAATCAAGTTGTAAGGCTACTCCAAGTAAAGGTAGTTACAATTTAGTTTTCACCTGCCTTTGTACTGTAATATGCTTCTGCTTTCAGTTGCATGATATATTCTTGTTGCTGTTATTTTTTTTTTGGTAAGGATTTTTTTTTTTGGTAAGGTTCTTGTTGCTGTTATTTTGTCTCTGCATTATGCATTTCGCATAAAATTATGCTTGGGAGTAATTTAACAACTATGCATGCATGTAGCAATGTTCATGGTGCTAGTAGGTGCACTAGTTAAATTGCCAAAAAGGAGAAAATGCAGGATGCCATCAATTTGTTGCTGTGTGGATGGCATTCTTCATGTGCCAGTAAACTGAAGTGTATATATAGCATTGCTAAAGGCTCACATCCTTCATGTGCATAGACTGCATGTCTATTTTGTCTCTGGTTCGTGTTGTCTATGGTTTTTTTGTACTGCAGCAGTTTGTATATCACTTTGCACCCAACATACTACCTTTTTAGGCCATGTTTTTCAGGGTGGTTGTTGGAGTTTATGCTGTTCTTTCCGTTGCATGGAGAAGAATGCATGTGCAATGCGTGGAACAGCACTGTCACATCATTATGAAAACATAGTTTGGCTTTCCTGGCAGGTAATGGTGAGAATGGTGATGGGGTTGTGGAGGATGATTTGAATGAGCCAACCATGGGGGAAAAGCTTGAAAAATTAAATTTGGTAGATGGTGGAATAAACATGAGCCACGAAAAACAAGACCCCTCCCCTCTTGCCCAGCCTCGCGCCGACTCTGTTAATGTTTTGCTCAAGCAAGCATTGCATGCTGATGATCGCGCCCTTCTATTAGATTGCTTATATACACAAGATGAAAAGGTTTTCCTCTAACCTTATCTTCATGTCTCTGGATAATTTTAATTATTTACATGTGGAAATAATAATAATAAATCATTATGCTGGTGGTAATCATGTCAAACTCGTTTGTACTGGCAGGTTATAGCTAATTCAATCTCTCTTTTGAACCCATCTGATGTTCTTAAGCTTCTGCAATTCCTCATATCCATAGTTGAGTCGAGGTGACTCTCTCTCTCTCTCTCTCTCTGGGTTATTTTAATTAATCTTTAGGCATTTCGTACTGGATGATGTTAAACTTGTAATCCACTGCCAAGAGTTACCACACTTGGGAAAAACACTCACTGACCAAGGGAGCTCAATTACTTGCTAAATTGAAGTTAAGAACTGTTTTCCTGTTCACATCTATACATGTTACAGTTGCTATCTTGTTCGACCGAAAGCTACCTTATTTCACTCTCTTCATGTCAATTGCTTGATTTTTCAGTAAAGTATAATATATATATATATACATATATAATGAGGATATTCAGCTTATATAGTAGAATACTGGTGCTGAACCTGCTGGCCAAGCTATCATATGAATTAGAGTGGTCAATATTTACTGTCCTCCACTGTCATAGCGTGTAGGGTTGGCCCATAATGTCTAGGTACTCTTGCAGAGTTTTGTGTGACCTCAATGCATAATCTCTTTGAGCTTGGCCTAAATGCAGGGCAGCCTTTGTATTTGATCCCACTTTCAATTTAGGCCTCAGATTATGCCATCATTATTTTGAATGAGTTTTTGAGCACTACGCTGTTCTATCGGGGCCTCTCTCCTGGCTGTAAAATAGAATTTCTGTTGAAAATACTTCTCCATGGATTTCATTTTGCTTTGTTGCTGCAGGGGTGCTGTGCTTGTATGTGCTCTTCCATGGCTGAGAAGACTACTACTTCAGCACTCTAGTGGAATAATGTCACAGGAAGCTTCGCTGGTTGCCTTGAATTCTCTGTATCAGGTCTGAAATGGTGGCCGGTTACCCTGTTAAGGAACTTTAACGCACAAATAAATATGAGCTTCCGAAGAACGTTTTACCTTCCGATATCAACTCTTTTAGTCGTACTGTTGTGTATATTTTTTACCAAATCTCGAGGTTGTGTAGGAAGATTTTTCCAATTTCGTGGCATGACTTTCTTTTCTTTGGATTTCTGATTTGCTTGTGGTCATTTGCAGCTCATTGAATCGAGAGTGTCGACCTTCCGGCCAGCTCTTCAACTATCTGTCTCTTTGGACGTACTTTACGCAGGAGTAAGTATAACTAAATGCGAAGTTGGGATTTGTTCTAAAGTTTGGAGTGTCAACTGACCCCCCGTCTATGCTCCTTGAGCAGGTAATCGATGAGAAAGAGGAGGAAGATGCTCCAGTGAAACCAGTGATTTATGAAGACCATGACAGTGAAGAAGAGGAATCGGAAGATGCAATAATGGACATCGACCATGATAGTAGCCCTGAGGAGGAAACATCTGACATAGTGTTCGAAGGAGATAGTGATGCCAATGAAATGAGTGACTAAGTTGGCTGACAAGTCATAAGGAAGAGGTCCATAGGGATACATTATAAGAAGTGTATATGCCATCTATCGAATTGGATACTGGTCAAAGCAAAGTGCAGTTGCCACAAGAATGCGTCTCTTCTTTCAGACCCGGGTGGTTATGTCATAGGAGACGCTATTCTAACATGGATCTAGACTTAGTGAAAATGCTGGAGAACTCGGGCTACTACTAGAATACTGCAGACATTAGCATGTCAAGTGACTTATTCGTTCAAGTTTTGTTCTGATCTCATTTTTGTTGTCCTTTTGCGATGTGCACCTCACAGGACTACTACTCTATACCAAGAAATGCTCAGAGATAGCTGTTTTTTCCTCCCCTTACCGGTTGATGCCTTCATTTTCTCTTGTTAACAGAGGCTTCGAGTGTTGTTTGAGATGACTACGCTCTTTCCACTTGTGTATAATCCATCTTCCAGCTCTTTCCTTTCTCTAGTTTGATGCAAGATGGGGAATTAGGGTGGAAAGGAAAGGGAAGCATCTTATATCATTTGAAATCAACTAAGGCATACATGCAGAATGTCGCCTCATTTGAAGTAAAATGCAACAGACTTGGCAATAACTGGATAGTTCCCTTAATAAGTATGCGCAGATCATTCCCTGTAGCATTCTCACATCATCCTTGTTGGCATCGCCAGCAATTCCAAGTGTGCTTCACGGTTTCCTTAGCACTACGAGCCATTCTCTTCACGTGCTCTGCTGCCTGCGAGGCCTACTACTGGGCAGCCCTGGCCTTTGCCAAGAGATAGCTGCCGGATTGGTCCTTGTCTCCTTGGTCTTATCTTTGGTTGCTTGGGAAATGTAGGGCCTGAAGATACCAGTATCTTGCCTCTAGAAAATTCTCGAGGAACATTGGCGTGGCAGTGGTCTGTGTCTTTGGGGTCAAGATGACGTCCCAAACTATATCTAAGTCTTTGGTGCTGCTCTTATGTGACAAGAAACTGCAACAACGTACAGCTTTTAAATCAACTAAATTGATAGTTCGCGGGTGGCAGAGACTAAGTACTGAAATAGTATTGCTTACTGCAGTCTTCACTACAAGCAATGCAAAACAAAAGCAAGTGTGCCAGAAAAGCATCAAGTAGAAATACTACACCTTCTTGAGGAGGCAGCATTGTGCAATTGATTGGGCTGTGGCATTCAATCAATCTCAAAGCTAAAATGACAGCTCACAGAACCTGCACTGGACCTTTTCCTTTTCCATAGAGGTTTGGAGCCGCATTACACAACTTACTAGTGGTTTGAGCAACTCACATTGCAGAGCTAAAAATAATCAATTTACCAAGAATTAATGCTCTTACTTCATGAATGCCAATCAGAGTGTTGAATATCCTTCAAACTACTTTTTGACATTAGGCCTCTGCTAACCACCTCATTCCAAAAGAGCCTTAGGATGTTTTCATCACCTACACAGGAAGCATTTAAGCTTCTATAGATCTTTAGAGTTATCATTAACCTCCTCTTATACATGTCATCTAACATGGCTGATGAGGCCACACCGTTCCCTGCTTTCATGTAGGCATAGGCTAGACTACTACATATTACACTATCTCCTGATATACCCTTCTCTTTCATTATCGAAAAGACTTTTTCAGCATAATCAATCTTCTCTCTTTTACAGAACCTCCTTATTAGCGCCCTGTACAGGGAAACATCAACACAAAGACCTCTTTTAGCAAGTTCATTTGGGAGTCCTAGTATCGCCTCTTCCTCGTTTAAGTCGCAGTAGCCATCTATAAGCCAGGAATAAGTGCAGTAGCTGGGAGATAATCCAGCATTAAGCATGCTAATGAGGAAATCTTTTGCGTTGTGCATGTCTTGAACCTTGCAGAAACCATGAATCAGTGCCTTGTACGTGAATTGGTCCAACTTCAGTCCAGCCTCGAGCATCTTATTCCTCACTTTCAATGCAGACCTCATATCCCTTATCTTGCAGTATGCATTAATCAAAGTGTTGCACGTAATATTATCAGGTTCTATTTTCTGCTCACTCATCTCACTCAAGAGCTTGTTGGCATCCCTCATTCTACCTTCTTCACATAACTTACGCAGGATGGAATTGTACGTTGCAACACCGTGATACAGACCTTTGGCCACCATCACCTCTCGCAGCCTTAAAGCCTCTTCGAGGTCATTTATTCTGCAATACCCATCAATTAAGGTTGTATATGTCACATGATTAGGCGTAACACCTTTGATTTCCCTGAAAAATCTCACAGCTTCTCTCATCCTGCCTTCCCTACAAAGTCCATATATAAGAGAGTTATAGGTCACAATATCAGGACTCACTCCCCCTCTTTCCATTCTATCTTGAACACATAGAGCTTCATAATGCATGCCCTTCTTGCAGTACAACGCTATCAACGTATTGTACGTGAAAAGGTCAGGATGAACGCATTTAGATTCCATTTCAATCAATATCTTTTCCGCCTTCTCCGTGTCCGCAGACTTGCAACAAGCATGAATCAGCACGTTATATATATGAATATTCGGAACAACCCCGAGTCTAACCATTTTCTTGTATAATTTCCACACCATATCAGCCAATCTATCCTTCGCCAAAGAACTCAACAACACAGTGCAGGCATGCAGATGCGGCTTAAGCCCGCATACTCTCATGTGCTCGAACACCTGAACCGCATCCTGGGTCATCCTGGAATTCGCATAAAATATCACCAGCCAGCTGAAAACCTGCGAATTCGCATCCGGGTCATCATGCGCCCTCACCAGAGCTCCCAAAACCGACGGGGAGGACAAGAAATCTCGGGCAGCAATTTTCTCGAGCAGGTCCTGGGCACTCTTGAAGTGTCTGTGCCTGGCGAGGATGTGGATCATGGTCCACGAGGATTGCAGAGAGTGCTTGTACCTGGGCATCGATTCCGCGTTCTTGAAGAATGCCAACAGATGGGAAGGATTGTGACCGCGGAGCGAGAGGTTGAGGAGGACTCGGTGGATGATGGCGGAGGTGAGAACTGAAGAGAGCTTCGAGTGGAAGGGACAGTTCCATTGACCTTTGACTACGAGTCCACAAATGCTTTGCACGAGTTGGGTTTCTGTGTCTGAAGAAATCAAACCCGACATTTCCGCAGGAAGCAGAATCAGACACTGAACAGAAAGAGAAGAGAGAGTGGCTGTCTTGTCTTACAACGAAGAGCTAGCAGCAGCGATCGTGGGATGATCCTAAAGGGTTCAAATCTTTTCCGCCAGGGGCACAGGAGCGGGAGAGAGTTGAGCCCGCGAAATGAACCGACACCGGAGCTCTTTTGAGGGAGAAAACCATGAACTCTCTCGCTTCATACAATGATGGCAATTCTTCGAAGGGAAAATAACGGGAAAAGTGTTATAAAAGTCCTGAACATTTTGCATTGGTGTCAATTTAGCCTTAAATATTTTTTTTTATTCCTATTCAATCCTAAGCCATTTGTTTTTGTGTCGATTCAGTCTTTTCCGGCTAATTTTAATTGGAGTTTGCCGACGTGGACGCCGGACGGCTTATGTGGCATCGCTGGCGATGGCGCGAATAAGTTTTAATAATATTTTAATATTTTTCAACAAAAAAATATAAGGTCGACCGATGGTGGTGCCACGTAAGCTGGTTGGCATCCAGCTTAAAAATTATCCATGTCATCGATGGTGGTGCCACGTAAATTTAAAAAAATTGAATTGAATATATTAAAAATTGAATATATTAAAAATTATCCATGTCATCGATGGTGGTGCCACGTAAGCTGGTTGGCATCCACGTTAGCAAAATCCGATAAAAAATAGCTTGAAAGATTGAATTGGCACAAAAACAAATGATTTAAGATTGAATTGACACAAAAAAAATGTTTGTGATTAAATTGGCACAAATACAAAAAGTTTAGGACTTTTCAACACTTTTTCCGAAAAATAACGCCAATGGTCCCTGAGCTTTGGCTAATGTGCAATGCAGTCTATAAAATTTTAATTTGTTCAATGAGGCCCATTAACTTTAGCCTAATGCGCAATGTCGTCCATCAAGTTTTAATATAGTTCTAGGACTACATTAACTATTTTTATATAGTTCACGGATTACGCTGAATATGTATTAAAAGTTTAGAGACTACATTAAACAAATAAAAGTTGAGGGATCACATTGCATGTTGAGTTAAAGTTTAGGGACCACATTAAATAAATTAAAAATTCAGATATCACATTGCATTAGATCAAAGTTTAAGGACCATTTGTGTCGTTGTCCATTTTTAAAAAATGTTCATTACATAGTGAACTTCCTACACGTGCTGGTGATTCACGAACTTGTAAAATCATCGATTTTGGTGATCCTTTCTCTATCCTATAAGGTCTTTGCTAATCTGCGATCCATGGATCTTGATCTAGGCAGAACGTGGGGTAGAACATAATCTGCAATCTCACTGAGTACGATGAAAATTTCTGTCAAGACCAAAAGAAATTTATTTCCCCTTCTGTTCTTATAAAGAGGGCATGTTGCGATTACCTACTTAGAGTGAAAATCAAGAGCCCGTTTCTCCTTGATGCCCAATCGAACTGAACTAAATAACTTCTGTTTTGGAAACTTACAAACCAAATCGAATTGTTAAACGGCCCGGAAAAAGAATCGAATCAAAACTGAATTGCGTTTCGTGCTTCTTCAAACTTTTTTTTACCTTGAAAGTTAATCTGGAACGACAAGATAAAAATTACACATTAAACATCTTTCTCATACTTCCATAGTCTAACATACGTTTTCATGAGCCACATCAACTGATAAGCAAATATGCGATAAATTTATCGGATTCTTGCATTCATCAGCATATAGTACTGAAAAATATATACATAATTTCAAAGATATTAAGAGACAGAACAGTGGTCTATACACCCTTCTATCTTTGCTAGCACCAATGTGTACAGAGGAGCAATCCCAGAAGAAATTACGCAGTTAAGACAAGCTATCGAAGCAAGAAAATACAGAGAGAAATGGGTGGATCACTTGGATGATTTTGGCAAACAACAGACCATCTAGCCACACCAAGCAGCGAGCACGCAGGAGCAACCGTGGTACCTCCTGCGGATCAAACTGAAGCTGTAGATGAAGGGCAAACAAGAAACCTAAGCCGCAAGATTGACAAAATTTTACAACTCTTGGGTTATAATGCCTCAAACGTAGCACAAGCTCCAGGAGACGTGAGATGGCATCCTAGTCAAGCGAATCACTGTGAGAGCTTCTCGTGTCAAGTTGGGATAACATCAGCAAACATCTGAACCACATGACCCCATCTTATTCCCGCTCCGAGAAAGCTTCTCTGCCATGAGCTTTTATTAATGGGGTGTGAGACAATTTCGATGCCAAACTTCAGGTTGATCCGAGAATGAAACTATGTACATCAAGCAGCAGGGTTGGGTCATATTTGGAATTCCTGTGACATCATTGCCCAGGAAAAATAGAACAAAGAGAATCTCTTCCATGTGAATGAGCGAGTTCTGTCTTGTGTATCTACGAGGAGAAACCTTCACTGTGATCCTGTTTAGTAGTACTCTCAGCAGATTTAAGTGCTTTTCCATTCCTCCTCTCATACTCCTCCTTCAATTCATCCAAACGTTTTGCTACCTGATCATCCACAAAGATCTATAAAAGAGAGGTGGAACAAGAATCAATTGCAAACATCTAAGAAGCACTTGAGGCCTCACCGACAAAACCATACAACTTTCAAACCATTCATAGTCTTGAATTTGGTCATGTCAACATATAAGTGAACAAGATCAATAATCTCCATTTCAAGTTGAATTGAAGATTAAGATTTTCATTAAGAACGAAACTGAAGAACCATCTATTTAAAAGAAATTGATATCTTGTCCCTCGAATTCAACTCTCTTAATAAGTGAGGCACAGACCAAATAGTCAGACAATGATGATTCCTGAAGCAAAAAGATCCTGCAGTGTCACTGTAGTAACAAGCCTTTTTTTTAAAAATGAAATCTGCGACTGCGAAAGTTGACATGACCAGAAGAAACAATGAACATTGGCAAGTCAAAACCTTGATCGAATAAGCCATCGGTAATAATGTATCTGGATCCATCGCATGCTCAGGGAAGTTACGCAAAGCTTGAATGAGTTTCTCAAATGGTAATTGGACCTGACAAACAAGAAATTTTCCTCATCAGTATGCAGAAACAAACAGCATTGGGGGAGGTAAATGCTTAGATACTGACCAACTCGTCATGACAATACTTCAACAAAGCCAAACCAACTTTGAAGACAATTTTGACACCCTGTTCAAAAAATACACAATTGTCTAAGAATTTCCAACAACATAACGGTGCTTTCAAAGAGGAAATAATGTTAATTTTGCCAACTACCAACCTCAAAGAGAAAAACATCCCAGATTCGAAGTGCCAGGTGAAATGGGAAAGAGTACGCGAACACTGTGATGAACCATTGACTTGCATACATACTGGGATTTATCATTTCTTGAGTAAAATGGTCCCCCAGCTTTGGCAAGTGTTCTTTCACCAAGTGATCAAACTGATTAAGATACTGTTGAACCAATGGCAGCCCCACCTACCAATGTCATCAAAAGAGTAGTTCTCAGAGACTAAAGAGTACTGATCCTAGTCAGGATTTGAATCAAAGCCCGGACCAACAATGGAAAATAAGCAATTCTTTTTCTTTTCTTTTTTTCTGGGGGCCACATGAAAATAGGCAATTTAACTAGTCATTGAACATACATTCTTCTTGTGATGTTCTATCAAAACTAGAAAGAAGCAGCAAACTAAAGAAATGAATGAGCAATGCATTAATCTAAACCATGCAGAAGTAATATATTACCTTCTTTACATCGGAATGATGAAAGAAGCAAGAGAAAAAACTCCTAATAATTTGTTCTTACAATCTTAATTAGCAACCTCATGTTTGAGAGATGGCTGCTTCTGACCAGAGTCAGCGGTTCAGCCTATCTAAGAAAACTAATTTTGATGAGAATAAAGACAATGAAGCAACCATATGCTAAGAAAAACCAACAATCCACACAAAGAATAGAGAGGCATATAGCGCTGACCAAAGGATGAGGTGTTCAATTTCCTACAACATAGACCATTTATAGCCACCTCCACATCCATGTTGAAGGATTAGACTTAACCATTTTTGTTTATTTTTTAATTAAATAATTAGATGTTTCCCTCATTTTCATAGTTGCCTACCATACAGCATTCCAGCCTTGCAGGGTCCAGTTGAAGTCACGAGTAATTTATGGGCTTCAGAACTGCCAATCTTGAATTTGCAGGTAGAACTCAAAGTTTATTATCCGAGGGATGGGAATACTAAAGTCACCAAAATGTCCAACTTTCCTTTTGTGCTTAAGGTGCAAACATGAGCATCGCATTGCCAGGTGCATACTTATTGTACATTTGAGCTATGTGCATGCCTATTGCTAGCGCAATGCAAGCACACCAGTTCACAGGCTTGTGCGGGAGAACAGGAGAGACCATGATTTGAGACACAACAAGCACAGGAAAGGAAAATCATTTGCAACAGTAGGTGCGGAGGAAGGGGGCTTGCTTTCGGATTGTGACCACTAATCATTCAGTTTACTCATCCAAAGAAAGGAAAATGGTCACACAGCTAGACAACATGAGCTACGCAAAGTGGCTATGCTTCAGCCAGATAGCTGCGGTTCATTGTCTAAGATAGGCAACAGCTGTTTTTAGATTCTGCTTAGTCCTAGATAGGATAAAAAGCAGCTGTAAGACGTAAATAAACAGAAGCTAACACTTTCTATGCTGAACACGCCAAAGTGGGTATCTCAAGCAACAAAGAAGTACCGTATACAAGCCTTCCATTGGAGAATGAACAGCTCCTTTCAGTAATGCCACCAATAACCAAAATGCATCTTCTTCACTCATATAGAGAAGCAATAGCCCAGCTACAAAGCCCATTCCCTGCATTTCAACTAATAATGTTGGCCACTTTAAAGCAAAACAAAACGAGCCATATACTCGAACAACAAAAATTCAAACCTGAACATATCCAACGTCTCTATCATAGACAGAATATGCCTTCAGAACATTATACAGGGACCTCTGACCTGGTCCATGCCTCTGTTGAAAGAAAACATGGGAAGGGAAGGTTCTAGAAATATCGCGAATTATGTCCAGCTCTGAAGCTGATGTCTCGTATATCACCAATTGCTGCAAAATACACGGTTGTATCAGCATGACAGTGGCCTTGCTTGATATTGGGTGGAAAATGTAGGAAATTAATTTGAGTTAGAAAAAAATCAACAACTTCTGGAAAAGGACTATATTTGCCATTTTAAGGAACTTAATATATTTAAACAGCATGCTTGCTGTATGTCATTAAAATTCCATTAAGCCTCCCTCCCTCCTTCTGTTTCCCAATGTACACATAAAAATTTCAGAATGATGCATTGCTTAGTAATCTATGGCATGCTTAAGAATTCAACGGAAATTTAGTAGACTCACGGTTTATTTAGCATGAAAATGCTTAGAGTTCCAAAAAGGAATACACATACACTTGGATATAATTTAAGCAGAAACAAACACAGAAGAATGATCACCTCATAAACACCAGGGTTCATCAGCAAAAGATCACGACTTCCGGATATCAGCTGCCAGACGAGACCCCTCAGACAGTCTGGAATTCCTTTCCTTATACGTCTTTTTACCACATGAGGCTTCCTCCTAACGTAATGTTTCCAATCACTACCTCCAACACCAATCATCTTCCTCCATTTCCTAACCCTTCTTTCCTCCCTGAGAACAGAGAAATTCATTTGGCAGATTCTCATGATCACGCTGCTTTTTATTAAATGATCCATCAAACCTGTTGAATGGAATGAAAATCATACCTTTCAAACTCATCCTTTGACTTCCCCTTGTTTACGCCTTCAGGAGAGCTACTTACATCCTGCTTGACAAAACCAAATCTGTCCAACGGTCTCGGTGAAGGTAGTGGCCCCACTTCATAATCGTCTATTCGTTTCTTTTCCATCTCAAATGTCAAAACGAAGCTCCATAGTGTCAACAGACATACCACGGACCAATCTTCTTCTCCACCATGGTCATCTCTCAAGACCTGGGAAAGGAAAACGCAAAATCTTATGGGTAAAGCATGACATAAGATTGACCAACATATTATCACGAAGATAAAGAGGGCCGGGAAGTACACAAACCGGATGAGAAAAGCGGAACCGAATTACAAACTAATCAAACTGAGATACCAACATCAAACTAAAGCATCAGAACAGCATCAGATGCAACATACAAAATGGAGGATCAGGGGCAGATCACCAGTAGCTGCAGAAGCTCAGAAACACTACTAACATCGACAACATCAGGAACCCAACTTACAGAAACCGGAGCCGAGACAGCCAGCGGAACACCATAAAGTTCTCAAATCCCAGGCAGAGAAAACAAACCCAGGAGGCAATAGCAATATTCAGAGCGAAATTCCTATCAGCTCACGCCACAACAGGACAGAAGCCCGCATCAGTGCCAGCACAAACGAACCCGTCAATCGTCACCTCAAATTTCAACCCCTCCATGGACAAACAACTACAACCCAAAAACACCCAAAGAAGAGAAAAAAAAAAAAGATCCCTTTCATCGCATTAGACTCAACAAAACACCTCCAAAGCATCCCGCGAAAATCACGAGGCGAATCGGCGCATTAAAACACGAAAAGCTCGACAATTTCCGCGAACACAAACCTGGGTGTCGGAGATCCTTCGCCCGTCGACGGGCCCCGCGAGTGTGATCCGCGGATCAGATCGTCGAACCCAGTGCCGGGTCGAATCGAGACTGAGGAAGGGGCGGAGATGAGGGCGAACAGCTAAGGAGCAATGAATAGTATCATGGGACTGCTTCCGAAATGGCAAGCTTCTTCCCTTGGCTTTCCCTTTCGCTTTCGTTCTGTTGCAGATATGCCACAAATGGCGAGTGGCTCGTTCTCATTAATTCGGTCTAGAAAAGAAGATTTTTTTTTAATATATTTCTACGGCACGGTATTTGCGGCTAATTCCAATTTTAGATCCCTTATATCTATGTGGTTTTTCAATTTAGTCCTCGAAGGAAATTGATGTGTCGCCTGTCCTTCGTGAGCAATATACTAAGTAGACTTTGACCCAAAAAAAGAAGAAGCCATATATTCCACGTTGCCACTTGTCTTAAATTGGAAATTTGGTGCTTCGAATTTGTGTCGCCGTTCATGTGCGTGCATTCTACCTTGCTTTTTCACATTTTACCATATCTTCCGGACATAGTACCAACGAGATGAGTTACTTGTCCTAATGAGGATAGAACGGTGTTACATGGATTAAAATTCATTCGCTAAATTGACAGAGTAAGTGACGGGACAGGCCCTTATGAAAAATTCTTAACTCAAATAATCACTTCTCTAACTTCACATCATTTGATAAATTAATCTCAGAAGTAGTTTTAGTACCTCTAGTGTTTGCTTATTGTATGCAATAGCTTGGCACCGGGTAAACTCCTTATGTCCTAAACTTTCAAAAATAAAAAAAGTGTATGTCCACGTAATGCACTTACTTTTTTTTAGTGAAAATCAAGAGAGATGAAAAATACATCAATTAATTAAAGGGTTAATACCATGAAAAATAAAAAATTAATATGTTATATTAGTTTCCGTAAATTGCATTAATATAATGAAAAATCACCAACTTATGACAAAAATAGGGTAAAACCCAAAACTAATACATCCATAAACTATAACGTATCATTTAACTTAGTAATTTGATTAAAATTTATTAAAAATGAACAAACAGTAAATTTATTAAAAATTAACAAACAGTAAATTTGTCATTTTGAAACTTTTTGGTGGTCAAAAATTTAATTTATAGTAAATTTATCACAAATGTATAAATTTAGAATTTTTCGTTTGTATTATCCCTTGATTAAAATACATCTTGGATTTCCCACCACGCCCAAATACTTCGGCAAAACGCTCCGCCGTTTCTTATCCCCTCACTGCTCCCGGCGGGTAACACAGCCGGCGTCCCTCAGCCCGAGAAGTCCCAACTCTCATGCTCATTTCTTGATTTCCCTTTCCTCGGACCGATGAAGCAAGGTGATTTCAGATTCATTCCTTCCTTTTGGTAATCCCCAAAAGCCACCATTATCGGTCACTTTCAAGGTTCATTCCATCCTTCCCCTCCGTAGATGATGTTGACCTCCCAATTTTTTTGCCGCGGTTTGTGTTCCTCCACTTCGGTAAAATTGCAGATAGCGTCGGAAACCATGTGTGGGTAGACATTCTCGGTGTACGCTAGGACATGGCTTGTCTTTCTGTCATTTGCAATAATGGGTTCTTCGAGTCTCGAGAACTCCTAGGCGTTCGGGTTGGAAAGGCCAGTTCTTGCGCGCAACGGAGCGTTCGCGGCGGTCTTGCTCTGTTTCCTCTGGTGAAGTTCCGAACTGTGTGCAAATTCGAACATGGGTCGTCGTGTAATGTTAACTCGATACGAAAGCTCTCTAGACATGATTGGAATCGGCCTTTAAGGTTTCGTGGCGGTTCTGAGTCGCCCCCTGGATTCTCCTGTAGAAGTAGAATTGAGCCCGGGAGCGATGAATTTATTGATATTGAGCGGGGTTACGTGAGGAAAAGAAGAAGAGGTATTAGGAGGAAATTCTCGCTTAGATTGCGCCCGAGATTTCGGTTGTTGGCCTCGAGATTTAAGAGGGTCTCGGCTATGTCCATGCTGAATGATTTGGGGGTGTTCTTGAGAAAGAATTTGAAGAGAGTGACTCTTTCAGCTTCAGTTTCTGTAGCATTGGGTCTTTGTTATATTTTTCTGAAAGTAACAGCTTTGCCATCTCCAAAACTTGTTCCTTACTCAGACTTGATTGTGAGCCTTCAAAATGGCAATGTTACTAAGGTTTTGCTCGAAGAAGGGTCTCGTCGGATATATTACAACACGAGCTCGGGAAGTCATGTAAATGATAAATTTCCTGAGGAAAAGTCAACAGAGAGTAATTCTTCAATTGGAACCGGTGGTGATATAACTGAAAAGAAGGAAGTTGTTCCGGCTGGCAAGATGATTGGTGCAAGCATGCCTAAGAAATTGCTGAGAGCACGTGCTGCTATGCCACAGTGGCATTATTCCACTCGGAAGATTGATCACGATGAAAAGTTTCTTCTAAGTTTGATGAGAGATAAAGGAACAATGTATAGCTCAGCCCCTCAGTCGGTGCTGATGTCCGTCAGGAGTACCTTGATAACGATAATATTATTGTGGATTCCTTTGACTCCATTAATGTGGCTTCTTTATCGACAACTTTCTGCTGCTAATAGCCCCGCAAAAAAGAGGCGGCCTAATAATCAGACAGTCAACTTCGATGATGTCGAGGGTGTTGATGCTGCTAAGATTGAGCTTATGGAGGTAAGCTGTTCTCTCTGGGACATGTATTATTATTGCTTTTTAATTTGGCTTATAATTGGATATTTGTCCACCATTACTTATGGTGTCGTCGTTGTTTTTGTCCTGCTCAGACACCAGTCACAGAACAGAATGGCCTTGATGGCTGTGAGAAACCCTTCATTTCACAATATATTGCACACGAAAACACAATGACAAGGTTTCACTTGTTCTACAACTGTGGAATGTACACTTCTGAAATGTTCAGTTCGTTTAAATATGTTCCTAAACACAAGATTAAATGGCTTATCCCAAAAGGATAACATTGGTGGAGAGCCATTGACGTGATGGCTCTTTACTGAAGGACTTTACAACAGTCTGTTCCTGACAGAAGTTGCTAATGCTAAGTTAATGAGTGCCAATTAAAATATAACAGTTTGATTGACCAGTCAATTTTCAGCATTACATTGTTGATGTCTGGGATCGGAAAGTTAGCATAGACTTGCCTAATTACGCAACTTGGGTATCTAGCTTTTGTTAAACTTGATATATCTAGAGATGTTCTTTATTACTGTGATCCAGAACACATGAGGTCAATTTCATTGAGGAGAACTTATGCCATACTTATGTCCATAGATATGGACATTACTTCAAGTTCGTATCCTGATAGACTTGTAACTTGGGGTCTATCTCAAACCAGTGAAAGATGTCAATGAATTTCTTAAGCTTCCTTTTCTCTTTGAAGTTTGATGGTCATTCATGCTGACCATCATTTGGAACTCAAAGCCATGTCTTTGGGTAATGAGCACTCTAAAGTTATGATGGAATGGGACCTATAGAACTTACTTTGGTGCCTTGGATTTTCTGAATGGAGTTAGGCTTGAAGCTCATAGAAGCTTGGTTCCCTTGATGTTCTGTGTTGTTTGTTGTCTTAAAAAGGGATGGAATTAAAGGCTAGTCCTTTTCCATGTCTTTTCTGGTAATTCACGTTGGTTTGACTAATGAACATTCTGGGAAAGGTTCTTCTGTCATTTTGCCCGAAGTGGTATAGTAGCTCATTTACTTGATAGCTTTTATATATGAAATACTGGTCGGACCTTAAACTTTCCAGACATATCAGTGTTCTCACTGCTTATTGCTTAAGCCACTTACTTGTGGCTGTCTTTTGCTACATGTGGGATCTGGTTTATGTCAAACTTATGTTGTGTCTCATCTATCTAATTTGTAGATAGTCTCCTGCCTTCAAGGAGCAATTAACTATAAAAGGCTAGGGGCTAAGTTGCCCAGAGGGGTGCTACTGGTGGGTCCTCCTGGAACTGGGAAGACATTGCTGGCCCGTGCGGTTGCGGGAGAAGCCGGAGTACCGTTTTTCACTGTTTCTGCGAGCGAGTTTGTGGAGTTGTTTGTTGGAAGAGGAGCTGCTCGCATCAGAGACTTGTTTACTGCTGCGAGAAAATGTTCCCCATCGATAATATTTATCGATGAACTGGACGCTGTCGGAGGAAAGCGTGGTAGAAGCTTCAATGATGAACGCGACCAAACATTGAACCAGGTTACTTAGCTATAGAACTTTTCAGAATATCTTCAGTTATCTTAATTTGCAATTAACATCAGAGAAGTTAAGGGTAGTAAGTATGCTGTCAGGTCAGCTATATGAGGCTGACTTCTAATGTCAAGCTTTCACTGGTGAAGGTGATTAGTCATGCAATACATTGGAAAATGACGAGAGACCCTGTATTGCTGAACTTTTGCTACTCTTGTTTAGTATCATCATTCTTCCATGGGCCTATTGAATGGCAGAATTTTCATTGTGCAAATATTGGATTCTACATAGAAGTATATTTGGTTTTATTGCTTCCTTAGTTTTAACTGGATTCTAAAGACATTTTATATCTGTAGCTGCTGACAGAAATGGATGGATTTGAGTCAGACACGAAAGTGATTGTTCTTGCAGCAACCAACAGACCTGAAGCATTAGACCCGGCTCTCTGCCGTCCTGGTCGCTTCTCGAGAAAAGTTCTTGTGGGAGAGCCAGATGAGGAAGGAAGGAGAAGGATTTTGGGTCTACATCTGAGAGGAGTTCCTCTTGAGGAAGACATTGAGCTTATCTGTGATCTAGTAGCTTCTCTCACTCCGGGATTTGTGGGCGCGGATCTTGCAAATATTGTGAATGAAGCGGCTCTGCTTGCCGCTCGTAGAGGTGCGTCGAAAGAATTGCTATACAATTTTTGCCATGCTATTGCTTAACCAGATAATCATCTTGAAGACTTTTTTGCAAACAAAAACTGAAGAAGGGACTTTGAAAGTTGAGTAACTTGGCTCAGGCATATTGATTATGTGTTCGTTAATGAAAACTGCTTTTACCTATTTGAAAGCCCTGTTTTTCTCTTTATCTGTTGCGTTGGTCTCATCTCATGAAGTGTGAACACTGAAGTGATGATTAGGGATATATGGTTATCTGGAAATTTGCAGGCGGTGAAACGGTGTTAAGGGAGGATATTATGGAAGCGGTTGAAAGAGCTAAATATGGTATCAATGATAAGCAACTGAGGCCAAATACAATCAGTAAGGAGCTAGGAAAATTGTTTCCTTGGATTCCATCCATGATGGGAAGGAATGACACTAGAGAAGATAAACTTCAAGGTCCCATGGGTTATCAAACGCTAAGCGGATGAAAAAGGGTACCCTTTCGGTCCATTTAGGTACGTTTTTTGTTCTATGTAATTTAGTACAAAGCATAAATGGGGTTCTCCTCAATTCGGCATACGTAATCTCTTACAACTTTTGTTGAGAACCTTGTAAATAAATATCAGAAAAACACTAATGTCCACAATTTCTTTGACCTGGATCACATCTGTAAGAATGCAACATCTTTATTTGTCTTGCAATTACTGTTTCATCTTGCAGCAATCTGTTGTGACCCTCTTTTATTGTATCAATTGTGAACAGACAGATAAGCCATTGCACTGAGTTTCTTGGACCCTCATATCCTGTATTGGAGGAAGAGACTGCAAGTAAGATGATCCCTTTCCTCTTTTAAGCAGGCTTTTCCACTGGGGAAAATGCGCACCTTCGAGAGGAAATGTGCTTGTGAAGATGATCTGACGATGGAAACCATAATTGCTGGCAGTCGGGTATTCACCTCGCAATTGTGCACCAGCTGCTGTTTGAATGATCTTAAGTGCCTTAAATCTCCTGTTCGTCTTACACCACTATTGTGAGAATATGGTCTATGATTTTGATCATGAAAGCTTTGTGTAGCAAATTACGTGCTCGAGATCCATCCTCTGTCGAGCGTAATACTTACATGATGTGAAGCTTTCCTTTCAATGTCTGAGGGTAGCATTGGACGGACTCCGTGAGGAACGGTCCCTAATGGTCAGGGTGTTTCTCAAATTTGTTCCTAGTTTTGGAGTTCGGTTGATCACTCGACATGGTCATGAAATGACACCTATCAGTTTGGGTAAATCTGGGACTACATTCCCAACATGACACAGTTTTCATTGAAAACATTATAAAGCCATCTTGCAACCTTTTCTCTTTGTTGTAGCTTGTAACCTGTAGCTTCAAAACACCCTTTGATTTCGAGATACTATGCTTTGTAACTGGAGGTTTCGGAAATGTTCCTTACCATCAGTTTCTTTTTCTTATCATGCAGAAATCTTTTGAACATATTTTCAGAAAATTCTAAAGTATGATACCTGTGTTCATAGGATTAAAATATGTTCAAAAGATTTTAGTGTTAAGGATTTTAGTGTCTAATGATTTTAGAGGTATATATAAGGGGAAAAACAAATATTAATGTGACGTTTAAAGTATATCGTATTTATACTCTATATATTTCGCTAAAATTCGACATTTTTTGAGATTATTTTGCCTTTTGCGTAGTTTGAAACGGAAAACTTGCATTTATTTTTCTCAAGAGAATGCACTATTCGTATTACATAAGTGCTACACATGTTTGCGTATTAAATTATTTGTGTATTTTTCCTAATGCCCTTAGAAGTTTTAATTTGCTTAACCAAGTCCTTGAACTTGCATGAATTTTCTAACCAAATTCCATATCCGGGTAACCGAGCTTACGTATTGGTTGGTACCACCAAGAGTTTCAATACGAAAAAAAATTGTGTAGTAGTTGTGTCCAGAAATCTCATTGCTCATAAGAAAAGTGATAAACTTCAAGTTTAGTGACTTGGTTAGAAAAATTGAAAGTCGAATCACTTGGTATTGAAATTCTCGTTGTAGTTGCCTTTTTAAACAGTAGAGATTAAGGCAATTTATTCATAATCTTACCTGGTGGGTGGAGGCATATTTGGGTCGGATTAAGTTTCATTGAGATGACATTATTTGGATCGTGGATTTTTTCTAATGAGATGATTTCATTACTAACGAGTCTCAGTCTCAAATATGAACCCTCTACTAATTACAACTTCATAGAGATAGCTGCTCTTTTTAAATTCGAGACACAACAAGATCTTACAATGTCATAAAAGGAGAGTTCAAAATAAGAGTATGACGCAGCCCACCAATTCCCTGACTTGGTCAGTGGATCAAACACACTAATTCGGTTCTCTAAACACGAGGGAGATCCTTTATTAAGACCCAGCATTCATGAACTAGCATGTACAAGTTTTCTATCAACACTCGAGCACAGCAGTTGAATTCTGAGGTCTTCGGCGCGGTCTTAAGAGACCTAGGCTCGACCGCCAAGGTCTTGGGCTCGGGTGCCAAGGACCCTAGCTCGGGCGCTAGAGACTAGGCCCGGGCCTCGGGGGACTCTGGTTCGACTATCGGTGTCCTCGGACCAAAGTATCGGGATCCCTGGTGCGAGAGTCGGGGTTTCTCGGGCCTAATCGATGGGAATTTGGACACGAGTGCAGGAAACTTAAGAAGCAAAATATTCACTATTGCTGGAGTCTCAGCTCCAAGTGCCGGGGCCTAGCCGTATGAGAATGAGAAAAACATTTTTCGAGACTGCCAAACAAACATACATAAGTTTTGCAAAATTAGAGGAAAAAGAAGAAAGACCGGAGGACTTTTCAAATGGGCCTTGAGAGGAACCATCCGGGAGTGCTAATAAAAACCGCAACTTTAACGAGCAAAGAGAGAGGAGAGAGGAGAGAGTTTCTTCCTCTCCAATTTTGTTCTCCCAGCATCGTCAGTAGTTACCTCCTCCTCAGTCCAAGAAGCTTCCGCTTCCAGATTCTTCCCGGGTATCTCTTCTCCCCTGCAATCGTAATCATCAGGATCGAGAAGCCAAGTTTGTTTCTTTATCATGTTTAGCCCGTGAAATTTGGACAACGTTTGATGCTGCGCGGGTGTTTCCGTGGGTTGTTTCGGGCGATGACTGAATTTATTCTTCGTTTCTTTGATTAGAATGCACAGGCGAGAAACGGGCAATTTCCCTTTTACCCCTTTTGATTCTTGTTTTGATTTGCGCCTTCTTTGCACGAACGAAAATTTGCTCGCTTCAGTTGTACTGGGTAATCACGCTGGTTACGCGGAGTGATGATTTTGGCGAATTTCTGGTGAATTATGAGCGAGTTGTAGCGTAGCGAGTGGTGCGAGTAATTGGATTAGAGAATTGGCATTTGCTGAATATGTTCTTACCGGGATATGATTCGTGTACGTGCTTAGGGGATGGCATTTTCTATGACGAAAGTCTTTTTAGAATTTGATTCATGGTGATTTGGTGTTGAAATGTTATGTTTCGTGTCATCTGGGTGTTTGGTCATTGTAAGCTTGCTTTCGACGAGTCGAGAGCTGTGTGTAATTTCTGTTTGTAATTAGAACTACTTGTGGAATGGAAACTGGGAGAGAAGTATAGAAAATTTGTTCGAAAAATTTTTAGTTCCTTTTCCCTGCTGTGGGCTTAACTTAGGACGGAAAGTTGAAGTTTGGCTTATTCAAGCAAATGGATAACTCTGGATCTATATGCATTTCGCGAGCATTGACATCTCTGGTATGATTTGGGTTCAAGACTTCCGTTTAATGAATAATGTCCACAATTATAACATTAGTCTTAGCCTTCCAAGAGTTAAAAAATCTATGGAGAGGTTCTTTCTCTGTCATTGTTAAATTGATATTCTAATTTGCTCTATATGATGTAACCCTTGTTTGACAATCTATATTATACATTTAGTTATGTCCAAACCAATGAGTTGTATGCATATACTAGCAGATTTTTATTGTATGAGTAGGAACAACCAGTGATCGGATATTTCTGCAACAACTGCAAATTGTGCCTGTGTTAATTGCTTTCTGAATGTACCTATGTTCGAACTTCCAACCTATTAGTGCATTTTTTGGTCCACTAAAGGAAAAAAAATTATCTGATAGTTGCTGTGCCTGTTTTCATTCCTGTGGTTTCTGTGGATGCATAAGTTTCCTTTCTTCTTATTCATCCATCTTTTGAACGCTTCACTCGGCTTGGATTGTGTTGTGTTGGTCCTCAAGTGAGGCATTCTTCAGTCTTTTTTTTCATCTATTGCTTAAGTTGTCCAAGCATTTTATAGGAGTTGGAGGGATTATTGGTCTCTCATTAGCCGCCTTTCATGAAGTGCCCCTGTTATATCTTCTGTGTGCTATACTTTTCTTTACAGGAAATCATAACAATCTGGTCAAGAAATGGAAAGCAAAAGCCGCATTCCACCTCCTCATTTTAGACGTCCTATACCAGGCCCCGGCTTGGTGCACACTGAGTCATTTGTGCCAGGAATACGTCGTCCACCAGGTTCATTTTCTCAAGTAGATATGTTGCCTCCCCCCCCAGAAGTTATGGAGCAAAAGCTTGCTGCACAGCATGTGGAGATGCAAAGACTTGCTACAGAGAACCAGAGGTTTGCTAATACACATGGGGCATTGAGACAGGAACTTGCTGCTGCGCAACATGAGTTGCAGATTTTACATGCTCAATTTGGAGCTGTGAAGTCTGAGAGAGAACAGCAGACGAGGAGCCTTATGGATAAGATTGCTAAGATGGAGGCTGATATCCAAGCGGCAGAACCTCTTAAGTTGGAATTGCAGAAGGCTCGAGCTGATGCTCAGAAGTTGATTGTAGCAAGACAGGAACTTATTGCTAAAGTACAACAATTGACTCAGGATCTTCAAAGGGCCCATGCTGATGTGCAACAGCTTCCTGCTTTGATGTCTGAACTCGAGGGCCTTAGGCAGGAGTACCATCATTGCAGGTACTTACTGAAGGTGTTTTTCAGGTTCATACATGTGCAATTCTAGATAAAGTTTAGTTTATAGACTGGCAAATTTATATCTTTACAAGTTTTTTTTCTTGGAGAGTTTGTTCTTTTTAGTGGTCCATCCTTAGGCTGAAACATAGAAGGTGGCCAAGTGAGGTGTTGTTAATTTGACAGGTTTTGCAATAGAAAAAGCTATTTCTTCTTAAGCGAACCCGAATTTTAGGCTGGAAAACTCGGTATACCCTGTTACGAAATTGTTCTATTTTCCCGTATTTTCGCGATTTCTCCATTTAAGTTCTGATTGGTGTTGTGTGGATAAGGTTTTCTTGATAAACCATTTCTGGGAAAGGTGAAATTGACCATTCTTGCTTGTGGCGATCTATGATTTGGCTTGATCTTCTAATTTTTCTGGCTCATTGACTTCATCTATGATGGTCCTTTCACCATTGTTTTTTGTCCTGATTTTTCAGGGTCACTTACGACTATGAGAAGAGATTATTTGAGGATCACCTTCAGCAACTTCAGGTGATGGAGAAGAATTATGTTACCATGGCCACTGAAGTTGAAAAACTACGAGCTGAGCTTTCGAATGCTGCTAATGTTGAAGGAAGAGCTGGTATCGCCTTTGGCAACCTCGATTACTTCTTTTACCATTGTTTTGTAAGATATTTACATGTGATCATAATTTAGTAGGACCACAAGGTGGCCCCAGTGTAAATGCTGGAAGTGAGGTGACTGGAAACTCTTCCGCGCAAACTGCACCTGGAGATGGTTATGGTGTTCCTCAGGTGAAATTCATTGATTTGCTCCTCCAAAATCTCTCTCGATTGCAGCACTCTTGTTATGTCGAATTGACTGCATTGGTTCGCTTCCCTTCTTGCCTTGTACACAGGCTGGTGGACCTCCTCCTCCAAATGCGGCTGGCAATGCTGGGGTTAATCCTCCTATCCCTCCCATTCTGCCTGCCGGAACTCCTGCGTATCCTGGAGCTCCATCTAGGCTCGCTCCTCTAAGGCACAACCATGATACAACTGCGGCTGGTTATGGCGCCGAGAGGGTACCCAGTTATGACCCATACCGAGGCCCCATTTATGATCCACAGAAAGGCGGCTTCGGTTATGATGCACAGAGAGGAGCTGGTTTCGATATGCAGAGAGGGAATTACAATAATGTGTACAAGGCACCTGGTCATGACATGCCCAGTGGAGCTTCCTATGATGCATCCAAGGGTCCACCATATGATGTAAAATCCAGAGGTGCTGCTGGACAGCAGCATGGGCAAGTCCCTCCAGCAAACAACGCACCCCGTGCATCCTCAACCCCGCCATCTCGCCCTGGTGGTGCTTATGATGCACCGCCACGAGGTGGAAACCCAGCTTGGAAATAGGCTCGAAACATTGCAACCTTGCGGCGGGCCTATTCAATATTCTCGGCAACAGGACCAATTTTTGTGTAGCTCCTTTCCTGGAATATGGATCTCCTTCCTAGAGCATCAAACTACTTTTAGTCCCACCATGATGGAGGATGTATTCCTGGTTATGGAACGAGGGGTTCTTTTGTTGAAAACCATTGTCCCCGATCCGACTTGCAGTTTGTAGTGGAAAGAGAAAAAACTAAGACGTCGATTTCGTTTCGCTCGCTTTCTTTGGAGCTCTTTCATAGATGTTTATACAAGCGAAAAAGGCTAGCTTCTCTCGTTGATTCGCGGTGTCGATTGAGCCGATCCCTTCAATGCGCAAGTGTCGGGAGTCCAACCATGCTTCCTCATGTGCTAATGACGAGATCATTAGGCATTTCGAGAGCATCACGTCCAATGTACGTTGCGTTTCAAATCTGGTTGCTGTACGTGCGGTCATCATCATCGAGCTCTGATCGATCTGATTAGCAGGTCTTGAGTTCTAATTCTTTCCTAGGAAGGGCAACTCCAAACCAACCTTCATTAGCAATATGAGGAGTCAGCCCCTAAGACTATAAAGAGTTCTATTGATTAGGGGTGTAAATGGTTCGGTTCGGTTCGATTTTTCAAGAAAACCGAACCGAACCGAACCATTAAGGGTGCCCCCTTGAACTGAACCGAATTTGAACTGAACCGAAAACTCAATTTGGTTCGGTTTGGTTCGGATCGGTTTTCGGTTTCAAGTTCATTAAGCAAAGAGAGAGAGGAGAGAGAAGGAGAGAGAAAGGGAAAAATAGCCTTAAACCAAAGTGTTTATTTTAGTTCGGTTTGATCCGAACCGAACCGAAAAGAAAAATTGGTTTATTTTGATGATCCGAACCGAAACCGAAACCGAACCGAAACGCACGAAATTTTCGGTTCGGTTCGGTTCGTATCTCGGTTCGGTTTTTCGGTTCGGTTCTGACACCCCTACTATTGATCATATGAAATCGCGCATCGCTTGAATATCAATAGAAACGAGATTAAATAATCCGTTAAGTGTTTTGATTACAAGCTAACCAAATAAGTCAATCAACTCAATTTTCTATCCCAAAATAAACATTTTCAGCGGTCAAAGAATTTTGGTGTGAAGTCAACGGTCCATCAAATTGCCAGTGGGCTCTCGGAGCAAAGCCCATGGGCTCGTTCTCGCTTTTCGGCCCGGTTTAAGGTCCAAACCGCGACGTCGTTTTTGCGCACGGTATTCTCATCAGTAAGTCCTGCCCGAGCGAGCCAGGAAGTCAGACGGGCCAGTCATCATCAACACTCCGCGATTCAAAACTTTTCGATTTCGCGGCAAAAACGTCTTCGTCTTCGTCTCCATGGCGCACGAAGGTTCTGCAGATCGCGCTCATGGTGATTGCTTTGCTTCTTAGGGTTTGCGCTCGGGCTTTCTCGTTCCTAGATCATTTTGCATCTTTGGATTCGATTTCACGCCGTTTGATCGAGCGTAAATGGAGTCATCCGGTCGGTGGATGTGCTGTGACACCGCCACAATCGGGAGCTGTGATGCTCCTGAATCGGCTTGTCTGTTTATCGCGTGTTCCTTGATAGTTAATTTTTCCTCGCTTTGTTGTCTCAGGGATTGGTCCGGTCCGAGGCATGGAATCGGTCGTGGCTACGGTCAGTGGGTACCATGGTTCGGAGCGTTTCGATCTTATTAAGCTGATTTCTTCGACCGGAGCTAGCTACGTCGGGGCCATGTCGAGCTCGACCACGCATTTGGTGAGTTTTAAGTTCCCTGATCTCGGAATTTGATTATCCGCAATCGTTTGGTGCTTGGCTGGGTGGATGCGATGGAAATTCCGGTTGCGAGAGGATGGCATGGAGTCGTAGACTGACTTGTGGTTTGGCCTGTATCGTTTGTTCTTGGTCTGGATGAACAGGTTTGCAGAAGATTTGAAGGGCAAAAATATGATCTTGCCAGGAAGTTTAGGACTAATGTAGTCAATCATCGGTGGGTGGAAGAGTGCGTAAAGCAAGGAAAGCGTGTTCCGGAACATCCCTACACATTGGAAAGGTGTGGATCGGTAGTCAATTTTAGCTGATGTAGGCATGAGAATATGAGATACTGCCTACAATTTTCTGCCTTTTTGATTTGTCATTAGATTGATCCTAACGTTTTTGTTAAAACTTGCCTGCCACAGTCAATTAAGCTAAGAGATTCCTTCTTGGTTGCTGTTGTGGACGTTAGATGTGTCCCCTTCTGAACATTACAAAGAAGGAGATTTCCTTAAATGAAAATTTCGTAATTCTCCTTAAGATAGCTCTAGATGTTGGTTAGCATGGCCTCTGGTTGAGGGAAAATGCATGCACTAGATGGAATTATGCCCTTTTCAAATGAGGACTTTATTGTCCCAAAACATTGAGGGAGATTTTGGTTAGTTTGGCAATTTCCTTTTCATGATGAGTTTCTCAATCAGGTATTTCATGGGACATTTTTCATGTATAGAATTCAGGAACAGTCTGCACTTTTGAATATGGTCTGCTATGATAGATAATGTGGCATAGCAATGTCGTTGGGTCCAAGTATATCGGTTGAGGAGCAATCCTAGCAAATCTGGACCGGACAGAGGGGGCGACTTGATAAACAAGAAACACACATAGGTACACAACACAACAGTTTTAGTTGGGTGTTGGTGTTGCAACTTGTCTGTGAACCCCACAAGCATAGTTATGGGATGACAGTCCGAAGCAAAATTAATATTTTGTATCAGACTATTTTGCATTATATAGAAACTTGAACACGATACCAGCTATTTCATTTAACATGAGCCTATTTGATACTCCCTGATTTCTCCTTTCTGTAATGTTTATGAGGTGTTAAAAGAATTATTGGCTTTACGTTTACGAAAAGAGGAAGTTCTTTAAGTTTGCTCAAATATTCATAGTGGCTCTGCCATCCATCTATCCTATTTCTTTCTTTTCTTTTCCTGCGATAGTTACTAGGGATGAAAATAATGTTGGCTGATTTATGTTATTTTTCTGACTCAAAATGAATGTCCTTGGCACCTTTGTTTTATCGTCTGTAGAAGTCATTGTTTTCTCCAAATTGTTTCAGAGAATTCGTTATCTTAGCTACTTGCTAATCATGTTTTTGTTGTTAAATTACAATGTGATGATGCTGGTGAATATTATGTAGTGGGGAAGAAGCGGGACCATTGTTGTCACCAGTCCCAGTAAATTCTAAGCCATACATCACGGCAAAGAAGCATAAAGTGCTTTTTGATCGGTCGAACTTTGCCAGTGCATCAATGAGACAAATAGCTGATTCAGCTTTTGAAGATAACAGAACTGATGTTTGGACTGACTCTCATTTGTTGAAGGAGGTATGGCCCAGACTGCATTTTGAATCTCGTGTTTTGCTTCTTGAAATTCATCATGTCCTGCAGTTTTCATATACTTTTCCATGGTTCCGTTGTGTGGATAACTTGGCTTTGCCCTTGGTTGCTGCATTTTGTGCGCTTTACCTCCTAGTTCATCAAATTGACTCTTATCATCCATTGACTGTAATGGGCTGATGATTTCATCTCTCCTGCTCCTGTTTAGCATTATGCTTTAGATTTCAGTCTCTTAGACAATGACTGGTATATGTTTGATTTATTCTATATATTCTGTATAAAAGGCTCTTGCAGTGACCATTCTTAATAGCCAGTACACAGAATCCTGATCTGTCTGGGTTACGCTGGTGTCATAACTTATGTTCATACTAGACTTGGCTAATCGGACAGACATCCTGATGCTCATGAATTTTGCACTTGGTTGAGAAAATGATGTTCTTTGACAAGTTAATTGTTATATGTAGTAGCTAAGATACTTTCGACGTAATGATTTGAGATCAAACTGATCTGTTTGCTGCCATTCTAGTTTCCATGACTCACCGGATTTGTATACTTTTGTTCTATCCTCGGTACGACATTCTGAATACTTTCATTGATGCACTCATGAAATATACAACTAGAAAAAACCAAGCCGTAAAACTTTATGTTGTCAGAACTACGAAGATCAAGTTTTACTGAACTGACAGAGAGACTTTATATCTTGTACAAAGAAGCTGAGATTCTCTCCCTCGAGACGCGGTAGAATAGGAGGCAGCATAGCATAGTGGAACTCAGCCTAGATAACATTTCCTTTTGGATTTTCAAAACGCGAATACATAATGAGTTGCAAAATTCTCACTACCAAGGTTTCCCTGGATAAGTGCTTTGATTTTGTATAAAAAAGCTTATGTTAAGTATTTGAGCATAATTTCTTTTTAACTTTTCATCCTTTTCAGTTTGTTTTGTTTTCTAGCCATCAGAATCAAGCTAAGCATCCAACAATTTGTACATCTAGTAAAATGATTTTTCTTGTGTACTACTCATACTCCTAAGGTGAAGTATTTCAGCAGCATGAGATGAATTTTGTCAGTCTTCTGAAATCATAGGCTAGGTTTTCAAGTTAGTTTTACTGATTTTTCTCCACAGATTTTTCTTTTGCCTTTTTTTTTTGTTTTATGATAGATGCTTATTCTGCTGAAGTCAGATTGCTACTAATGAGCTTTTACCTCCTCTATGTTGTGAAGTGTCCAGAGTTGAATCGGTCATCTAAAAGGTCGTTGAGAGGAAAAAGAATCATTACCCTGCATGAAGAGTCACATCTTAGTCCATCAATATGTCTTGGGAGAAGAGAAATGAAGTCATTCAGTGGCAATGGAGGTTCTTCTTCGGCTGAATCTTCTAAAAGGGGCAGAACTTTGGTGAAAAGGAATGCTAAAAGAGAGGCTTTGCAGTTAACGGGGTCAGATTCTGACCAGGAATGCTATGTAGTTGGAGTTGATGACAAACACAGGGACATAACATCTCCATCTGAACATTTGAATGGTAAGTTTGTCGGTACCAGAAAAGGAGGGACACGAAGTGGATCATATGGGCATGAGGGAGCAATAAATGGCATTATTGAAGATTTTGATGAGATTCAAGATTGGAATCACGATCACCGGCCTTCTCCCAAGGAATCAATTCTAAAGGATTTACCAGATGCCCTTGAAAGAGTTTCTAAAGATGAACAGAATGGAGAGAAGTTAAGTATTGAGATCGATGATGTGAGCCAGACTGATTATGTTAGCAAGTTACCATCATCAGCAGAGTTATCGTGTGTTATATGTTGGACGGAGTACAGTTCAACCAGAGGGATACTACCATGTGGACATAGATTTTGTTATTCATGCATTCGGAACTGGTCTGACCATATGGTATGTGTTCTTTTGGTGTCATTTTTTTACATTTCCCAAAATAGTGATTGCCCTAAAAATTGCATTGGTACTTGAACATCCGCTATTGTGACAAAAGTCTTTCTGATAGTACATGGGTGCATGTTGCTGGCCCGAGGTAGAGCACTCAATGGTCTAGGGTGGTCCCATTTTGCCTTACCAACCCTAGGGAAACTCCGAATACAGGCCTAGATTGTTTATATAGATATCTTTGAATATCTGTCTTTGCACTTTGGGTTATATATGTCAGGTCCTTCTAGTTTGTAACCTACAAGATTTGGTGGAAAATAGTCATTTCGATACCTCTTTAGTTTTCCTCACCAGGTACTGTCATTGGATAATCATGCATTGACTCGACATAATATATTCTATGTCGTACTGTGAAGTTTGGTAGAATACATTTGCAATCAGTTGGCACTAGTATGCTGCATTGCACCTGGCCTTCTATCTTTCAATATATGTTGAAGTACAAATGATTGTATTTTCCATCTCTCTTAAACTACTTGTTTGTCTTTCCATGGCATTCACTAGTCAAATGTCACTTGCAAATCTGAATTTTGTATATTTGAGTAACAGAAGAAGAAGCTGAACCTTTTTATAGAAGTCTCTAAAACTAGCTATTTGTTGCTTATTTCGGGAACAAGTATCCTTTTTCTGATGGAAGTTTTGAACTTGCTTAAGCTGCTTAAGTTGCATCTTAGCTATGCTCCTTGGTTTGAGTTGAAAGTGATCACAATTTAGCGAAACCGTGTTTGCAGTCTTCAAGGAGAAAGACTTCAACTTGCCCCCTGTGTAAGACGAGTTTTGTTAGCATCACAAAGGTGGACGATTCTTCTGGTTCAGAGCAAAAAATATACTCCCAGACCATTCCACACGACCAATCAACTAGCGAAGTCTATGTTGTGACTGATCAAGAAAGAACGAGTTCTAGAGCCGAGGTACTTTTTAACTGTGTAGCTTTGTCCTGTTTCTGCATATTCATTTGACAGTTACTGACACTCCTTGATGAGTCCATGTTTCACATTTTTTGGTCTGTTATAAGAGTACCTTCAGTTCCTTGGGGTCATTTCACAGAACTTATCTATGCTGTTTCAAAAGAAAAAAAAAAGGAATGAAGGATGGGTGCTAGTACTTGGAAGCTTATCTATCAGTAATCATGCATATGAGGTTAGAGAATGATTCTTGCCGTAGATGTTTAATGCGGGATAATAAATCAGGTCACACTACAGTTGCATGCATAGAAGTTTAGAACATTACGCAGTTGAATTTGGGAAGTGTTGTTTAATATCGTTTGCTGATTCTAAGTTGAGGTGCCGAAGTTTCTCTGAAATGGTAGAGCACCTTTCAGTGTCTTAGTATAGGTCTAACTTGCTCCAAGGGCATGCTAGACTTGATGACCCAGACAGAAGGAAAAGGAAATAAAGATGCTTCTGTTTCATTTTCTTTTCCTTTTCTTTTCCTTTCAGACAAACGAAAAAGGAAATAAACATATATATTGAAACAAAACATCAATCGACGGGAGATAAAAGATAGAAGAAGTGGAAATAAAAATGCATCAAGTTTACAGCGATAAGTTCTGGAATTAGGAATCATTAAGATCAATTACCACTTGAGCACTTTTCAGCCTAGCAATTGCGGGACACGCGCTTTAATTTAGAACTAACATTTCAAGTTCCGCATGTCTGAAATTACCAACCAGAGAAAGCTGGTAGTTCATTTCCCCTCATCATCTGACATACTTCTAGATTTTCTGTTTGGGGGGATCAATAATTCTCTCCTCGAACTTTTCTATATGCCGATTACATGTCCAACTTTTCTGATCTGTGCTTCGCAGTCATTTGGAGCGCAAGTCTGTAGCGAATGTCGCTCTCGTGAACCAGAGGATCTCCTCATCAGTTGCCACCTGTGCCATACCCGTTGCATTCATTCCTACTGCTTGGATCCCCCTTTGCTACCGTGGACATGCGTTCACTGCAAGGATCTTCAGATGCTTTTCCATCTTCCCCGCTAGCATGTATTTCTCATTTTTCATGCATTGTCAAACTCAATTGTTGAATGACTATTCTTGATAGTTATCTGATAACCACAAGCCAATTCGCTTGTGCCAACTTTCAATTGAAGTACCTTCCTTGGGATGGCTAGTTTGTAATTTGTGCTAGTTATGTTGTGAGTGCTGCTCTCACCGATCATCTCAATACCATGAATAAAGTTTTGTGCAATTTGATAGTTTGCTATCAGGTTATCGATAGAAATTGTGTTGATACATTGGCACTCGATCATTTTTCTGAGGTTGCACTCCATTGGTGGGGTAAAAAAGTATTTTGCACTAGCGAATTGTTTTTGAGATTTGAAAAGTTATAGTCCTCAAATGAAAGGCGGATAAGGCCGCTTGTGTATCATTTTCTTTATACTAGCTGTGCATGCTATATTTTTCCATTAATTAATTTGTGTAAATAGGTCTCTTTGTGAAACTCATGGCTTCAAGTTTTCCATCTTTTTTCGGCTTCACCAACTCTAGTGACCCGTGATAGATTCTTGCTCTAAAAGAAGAGAAGTTCCTTCTCCCACCAAATTGGGTCCCATTGTCCATAAGCTTGAGGGTTAATACCACAAAAAATTCTAAACTGGTACATTTATGACAATTTTACCTCGAACTATTTTTTTGATCACCAAAAACCCCAAACTGGTACATCTGTGATAAATTTATCCCGAACTATTTTTTTGATCACCAAAAATCTCAAACTGGTATACTTATGACAATTTTATTCCGAACTATTTCTTTGACCACTAAAAACCCTACACTGGTACACCTGTGACAATTTTATCCTCAGAACTAATTTTTTACCACTAAAACTCCAAACTGGTACATTTGTGACAAATTTACCTTCTGTTAGTATCCATTACATTATATTAATATCACAAAAATCACAAATTGATAAACTTGAGACAAACAGAGGGGTAAAACCCAAAACCGGTACACATGTCAATTATCATGTATCATTAAACTTCGCAATTTGACAGTAAAATTTAACGGAAACTAAAATAGGGTAAATTTGTCACAGATGTACCAGTTTGAGATTTTTGGTGGTCAAAAAATTAGTTTGGGGGTAAAATTGTCACAGGTATATCAATGTGGGGTTTTTGATGGTAAAAAAAATAGTTCGGGGTAAAATTGTCACAGATGTACCAGTTTAGAGTTTTTTTATGATCAAAAAAATAGTTCAGGGTAAATTTGTCACAATTGTACTAGTTTGGGATTTTTCATGGTATTAACTCTAAGCTTGAACTAGGAAAACTAGGTAAAGAACGCAATGATAACGGCTCGAACCAAGCTTCCTCTTTTGTGATAAATGCTAATTCCTTTAAAAAAAAACTACCAGATCCATCCTTCTTTCTTGATCGTGAGATTTAAAAGGATCGTAAAGACACGACTGTCGTGATCGACAAGACCAATCACAATCGAGATTGCTTCCCATATGTTGAAACTAGGAAGTATCAAGATCAAACCATGTTTTTTGTTTCTTTTTTTTTTTTGGGATCAAACCATGTTGTCTTGCGACATCCTTGTCATCTTGTCCTTGGGAGGACCCCGGATTGTAGAATTATTGAGAATATTCTCCGAAAAAGCAGAGTATAGTTTGTGCGTCGTATGCTTTTGTACTGTCCCTGTCGTCTCTGCTCGACAGCGGTGGAAAAACCAATTTGGGCTTGGGGAAATTCTCACAAAAGAAGCCTTCCCAACCAGACCAATCGAGTCCAATGATGTCCACCCATCGAACAAGTGACTCTGCTTTGTTACGTGCATCCAATTTGCCACATCACCAATTCACTTTCTACTCCCACTCCTCCTTTTGTCCTTTCTCTATCTTCTCAAAAGCTCGCGTCCTCGCCAGAGAGCCGAAAGTGGCATGGTGCATGTTGTCGACAACGCACGGAGAAAGGGAAAGAAGATAGAATATTTCGGCTTCGTTTGTTTCGCTGAAAATAATTGAGTTTGAAAAATATTTTCTTAAAAATAATTAAATTTATTATTTATGAAAATGAATGAGTAAAATTCTTTTTTCGTGATTTGCGAAAATATTCAGACATAAATTATTATCAATATCGATAATATTTTATTGATTATTTCAAGCGAGGTGAGTGATCATTTTTTGAAAAATATTTTTCAAATCAGCCATTTTTCGGGAAATAAACGGAGCCTTTATGTTTCCATCACACGACCGATACAATATAGCCCGTCGAAATCTACTTTAACGAATGTCGTGCTTAAACTTTGCAAATTATTTTTTTTTTCTGATTCATCGGCTTCTTCGCACACGTCATTGTCGCGTGGCATGAATGCCATGTAAAATATCTCTGAAGAGTTTGTTGATGGAAAGCAACTTCCACTAAAGGAAGTCCCCAGCAAGAGCAGCTAGGCTCATCCCCAGGTCAATTACAGCTTTTGTTTTGCGGATGAGGATAAGAGAAACTGCATGGAGGATATCTACCAGGCTTATGCTTGTCAAAGCGTGGAAGGAAAATACCCCACAAAGCATGGAAAACGTGTGCAGCTAGGTTGTGCACGTACCTTTCGTTTGACAGTGCTGGTCGGAAAGATTTTTTCCATGACTTCGGACAAAAACTGAAATGCAACCTTTGGTCGATGTGTACCTCATTGGTCCTAACGGATCCGAATTTATCACATCACCTAGAAAGTAAGTCCCGAGAGTTCTTTTTCCCGGGGTCACCAGGTAACAATTCGACGCGAACCAAATCTATCGGCTGCGGCCGGATTCAAGTGCAAAGCCTGTTGTCGAGCTCGAGTTCTTTTTCCCGAGGTCACGATGTTACTATTCGATGCGTCAAGGCGAACCAAACCTATCAGTTTCGGCTGAATTCAAGTGCAAAGCCTAATGTCGAGCTACCGTAGCAGAAGATGACCCGACTCCGTACACTTTGAAATCGGGTTGACCGGATCATCTAGATCATCATTAGTGCCTAATTACATTCTCCAAACTATACTTTACGATTCTTGCGATGCACGGCTTATGAACGAGAGATTGGAGGTTTTCTTATAGGTTCGTTGCCTTTCTCCACGGCTGCATTAACTTTCTGTGCGTGCAATTACTACCGACCAACAGCTCCAACTATCATCGTACCCGTCCAACGGTCGGCGCGCCACTCGTAGTTGTCCCTCCTAGGCTCCTATCGTGGCGTCACGGCCAGAAAGATCGAGAGAAAACTACTCTTATGCTTCGTCTTATTGCAACCTGAACGTCACGCGAAGCTCGAATTCGAGTAGGGGAAAATCACGCCCTCGAGAAATCTTTACACGTACTGATAAGAAGCACGACATTCCTTCGCCAAAGAAACAACAAGAAGTATTACTGGAGGGGGATGATTCAAAAGGCGTAGCTTTTGGTCTTGGGAGAGTCGGCGATCTTGAGGGTCTCCTCGATGATCTTGCGGGCCTTCCTGCTTCTGATCTCCACCCTCATGCTGTCGCTCTTCTCGATCTTGTCGTAGAACGGCTTCTTCATCTTCAGCGACCGCAGCTTCGACTTCAAGCTCCCCATCAGCCTCTGGATGCCCATCATCACCATTTCCCAGTTCCCGCACCGATGGACCTGCTCCAAAACCGAGAGAGAATTGAGAACACCGGAGCCGAAAACGTCAAGATCGTTAATATGAGGAAACAGAGCCAGCTCTTGGGTACTTACTGAGAGACAGAGAGACACGGGGAGGAGATGAACTGGGTTTGAGTTTCGAGTGTCGCAAGAGAAGCAAGCAAGCAAGAAGAAGAAGATAGAGCGAAGAGGAAGGGGATGAGAGAGCTATGCTTTGTTGACTTCAGTAGTTCAGTGGATGCCTTTTGTGTTTTGTGGCCTTTATATTATCTTTCCCTTTTTTTTTCTTATTGATGAGCTCTATTCTCATCCTTATATGACTAAAAATCTATCCGGTCTCACCAAAAAAAAGATACAATTGTCCTCATTCATTCAATTGCAATTAAAAGTGGGGGTCTCAAATTCATTTGCTTTCCTTATCTTTACTTATCATAGTTAAGAATTTCGCGCATTTAGTTTTCATTTATTGCAGGTTTCCCTTGTAAATTGAAGGCACTATGTTTATTATTTTATTGTTAGATTTTACTTCCATAAAAGTTTGTTCCGTGAAAAAGATAGATTTCCAAGAAACCTAGCTCTTTTCTACATCATCGAGCAAAATTGTGGATAAATTGTCCAGTAAGGGATAGAACAAATTTAAAATAGACAACTTTTTAATACATTGACTTGTTTATATATTTTCATTTTTGTTGTGTATGTCACCATCAAATTCCTTCTTGGGATGATCACATGAAGAAAAAAAACCCTCTTTGAAGATTTTTCCAAAATAAAATCACCGTACATTCTCCAAAGCGAAATTTTAGAAGATAAAATTTAATTAAATCAAAACATTGCATAAAATAAGGATTTTTTCTTGAAAATGCCAGTGAAATATCATTATTTGGATTAACAAAAATTAATGTCATCCTGAACTCTTTATGAAAAAAATATAAAAATGTCTTATTGTATATAATGGTTTTAGGTATTCCTAGATATTCCTCTATCGTCATACATGTGATGAGAAAATTACAAAAAATTCTAAACCTATTACACTTTTGATAATTTAATCATAAACCTTTTAATTGTGGCATGTGAGTCTTAAACATTTTTAGGTTTGCTTTTTGAGTCCATCCTGCCAATTTTGGTAGGAAATCGCTAGCTTGGATGCTAGCCATCCTACGCATCACAGCCGGCTCTAATGTGGATAAAATTTTTATTTTTTGATATTTTTGAAATATTTTATTAATATTTTTCTTTTCTTTTTCCATTTTTTTCTTCTCTTTTCCTTCTTTTCTTATTTTTTTTATTATTGTGACCAGTGAGGATTGCCAGGCCCTCACTCGCCGCCGGTGAGGCCGGGTGAGAGTCACAACCCTTGCTCGGGCCAGCAACTAATGAGGGCCTGGCGACCCTGGCCGGCCATAGTATAAAAAAATTAAAGAAGGAGAAGAGAAGAAAAGAAAAAAAAATTAGTAACAATTTGAAAAGAAAATATTAAAATATTATTAAAATTCTTCCAATCAGCACCGGTCATGTTACATAGGAATATCTACATTAGCGATTTCAGGTTAAAATTGGCCAAACGGATTCAATTAGTAAAACGTGAAAATATTTAAAACTCAATTGACAATTGAAAATTTTAAAACTAAATTGGCACAAGTACATATGTTTATAACCTTTTTGGTAATTTTCTCCATACTCTGTGTAAAAGTACCTCCCTAATATAGTAAGGAGAAAAGATAAATTCATTAATATAGTAAATAAAGATATTTGATATAGATTTTAGACTAATGAAATTAAAAAAAGAAAGCGAGCTTTTGAGATATGATGGACAAATAATAGATAAGTTGTTATAAGATCAATGATGAACAAAAGACTTTTCAATTTTTTACTATATTTAAAAAGTTCTTTTTTCATTACTATTGGCGATATAGTTTCACATGAAGCATGTAAAACTTTATAGGAATATCTAAGAATACATTTTTTCTTTAGTACGCTAAAAAACAAAATTTGCGAAATGCTTAATTATGCTAACTAGCTAGATCCTAAATAGAAAAAGAAAAAATAGAAAAAAAAGGAGTGGAACCATCACTTTAAATTGCAATTGAAAAATTGATCGCACTTCTGTCTTTTTAGTGTAATTGGGGTGGACTTAGTCATTTGGGGGGTGAAAATAGCGCCGGATTTTCTTATTTGTCTTATTTTGTTTGGCCCTTTTCTTGATTACTTTTATTCTTTTGTTTTTTTCATGTGTGGTGGGAGCTGAAATTCCAATTTCCCATTTTGCATACGGTTTCCTTTATCTTTGGACCGAGCTACATGCATGCACATTTCACGTGCTACCTCTTTCCTAATACCTTTTGTTGCCGAGAGAATGGGTGGTGAATTGGGCAGTGGTTATGTTTTCGAATAAAGAGTGATTTGAAATCTAGGAGTTTTGTTACATCCTACTATTGTTAATGAATCAAAATAACAAAGTTAAATATTTTCATCCCCTCTTGTTTAGCATGACCTGTCATATCAATGTAAATGCGTAAACGAAAATGGTAATAATTTCTCACGATCACTGCTAAAAAAATGGGAAATGGATGAATGGAGACTATCTCCTGATTATTGTATGATCTAAACCTTAAACATCAAAGGATTATATTGCAGCATTCCAAAGCTTTATAAAATTGACGATGATAAGAAATCAATGGGCTAAAAATGGTATCAACAAGATATATTAGCCAAAAAAATGCCAGATCTTGTATAAGAGAAATTATGATCGTTCTCTTCGTGATTTCGAAATATAGTGCTTTTACTCTTTTGGCGCTTTTGCGATACTTTGACGTGAATGCTAGGTCTATGGAGGAGAAGGAGCTTCAATTCTCTTGCTGCTTTCGTGAAACTTCGATGTCAACCAAGGAGCTGTGGAGGGGAAAGAGGTTCGACTCTCTCGCCCCTTTCATAAAGTATCGATGTGAACCAAAGAGCTATAGAGGAGTTAAGAAGCTTTAATGTGAATTAGAGCTACAGAGGGAAGGATATCGAGAAGGTAGATTTTTCATAAAATAGCTTTTATACTAATGGACACAAAAAACACGTTTATCGCACTCTTACATGGGATATTTATATCAGGCTTTTTTTTTTCTTAAATTCACGTTGGTGAAATTATTCAATCAGTCTTAAGCTTATCGTACAGATGTCAATTCGATTTTAAACTTTTTAATTTTTCCAGTTCAGTCCTAAATCTTGCACAAAATTCCTATATAGTCATTTCGACTACTTTTCGCTAGAAAATCGCTAAACGCAGCAACGTGACAGATAGGACATTCGACAATGACTGGATTGCTGTGTCAGTGATTTTTACCGAAAATTAACTGGAATGATTACATTAAAATTTCGCGAAAAAATTTAGAAAAAAATTAGTAAAATTAAAAACTTTAGGGACTAAATATATTCGGCTTTATTCTGTCTTGGACAGTTACCAAATATAGAATAGGATAAAACTATCACATCTCGACTTTTATCCTAACTACTAAATGTAGACTTAATCTTTGGGATGTTGGACGAATTTTGTCGCCAACGGTCGCGTGCCGGTGATTGATGACAATCATCAATGACTTCAAACGTACTCCGATCGGATGTAAGCTGTAACTTCGACATGTCGGTAAGAGAATGCAAGGCTTGGCCCGATAACTTTCCAGTGCCAATTTGGCCCATTGGGTTTTCCTTTTGGGCCAGTATGGGCCCACATCAAGTTCAGCCATTTAAATTCATAGAACAAAGACTGAATTTTGGGGTTGCCAAAGTTCACACTTTCAGGGGAAAATTGTTCACAAAAGCCATAAATTTATTGCAATTTTGCCAATTTACTCATAAACCTTTCGATTTTGCCATTGAGTTCTAAACATTTTCACATTTTGCCAATTGAGTCAATTCAGCCAATTTTAGCCGAAAATCGCTAACATGAATGTCAATTGTTCTACGTGGTTTGGCCGGTACTGATGTGGACCATTTTTAATAATATTTTTATTATCATTTTCTTTTATCTTTTTTTATTTCCTTTGTTTTTTCATTCCTAGCCTTGATGAGGGTCGCTGCTCACAGGCGAGGGTTGCTTGACCGACCCTCGCTAGCCATTGGGTGAGGGTTCTAGCCTTGCCTGCAACCGGCAAGGCTTTGCGGGCCTCACCTAGTGGCCTACGAGGGTCGGCTACTAACCCTAACCAAAATCGATTAAAAAAAAAGAAAAGAAAGAAAGAAAAAAATAAATAGTAAAAAATAAAAAAAATTAAATTATAAAAATTTTGTCTAAATTAGCGCCGATCGTCCTACATGGCACTACCAGCATCCACGTAAGCAATTTCCAGTTAAAATTGGCTGGATAAACTAAATTGACAATATATGAAAAGTTTTTTATGACTTAATTGATAAAATTGAAATGTTTAGGACTGAATCGGCAAAAATGCAATGAGTTTAGGACTTTGTAGACAATTTTCCTCACTTTTAATGACGTAAACATTTAATAAAACATGCCAACGCATGACTGTGCTCTAGAAATATGGTCCTTATTGATAATTGATTATGTTGGAAAAGTGATTAGGAGGGCACTCGATGATAACTTTAAATTTGGGTTGTACTCGTCCTTGTCTTTGACATGCTGAAAATGAAGTATATTCTCAGTTTCCGACGCTCAATTTAATCGCATGCCTAAGAACGTTAGTACAGCTAATCGCGACATCCTTACCAAAGTACTCTCGTGACATATACGAACACGTCCCTTCTTCCCTCATAGAGCCGTGTACCTGTAGGTTATCCGGAAGCATCTCATCTATTGCATCGCGAGTCGATGATCGTAAGTCCGTGGAGCTTATTTAGCGGCCTATTATTAGCTGAAATGATTAAAATTCGTACACAACCTTAATGGCGAAGAATGCTACCGTTAACTAACACACAATGTAGGAAGGGGACCATCGTGTACGGGACCATTTCAATGACAACATTAAAAACCCTACAAACTTACATTGTCCCCTCCGATTCATAAATCCAATGCCTACTCTTTATGCTTTGGCGACATTGATTTCAAACGACGTGCCCTGAACTTCGATTGATTTGCTCAATACAATAAATGGGATAGTGGTTGGCCTGTTGAAGCACCTTGGAAAATCCTCTGTCACGTTCTTTCCAAAGTTTATGGCGCACCTTATATGCACGCACATGCACATAGAAAATCACCCAAATCCTAAATCTATTGTATAGATACTAATTCAGTTATAAACTTTTCAATTTTGTCAATTTAGTCATAAACCTTTACGCGAAATTTCAATATAGTGCTGCCGGCCAATTTTAGCAAGAAATTACCAACGTGGCGGTCCAGTTATCGTCGGCTGTCCTACGCGACACACCACCACGTCGGCGATTTCTGGGGAAAATTGGCTAAAAGGACTACGTTGGAATTTCGCGCAAAGATTTAAGACTAAATTGGCAAAATTGAAAAATTTAGAACTGAATTAGTATCCGTACAATAAGTTTGGGACTAATTGGACAACTTCCCCTCGCATGCGCGAGCACAAACCCGAACCTTCTATCGACATATTAAAGCCGTTCCCGCCAAAAGATACGATCATGCCGATTTGGGCTAGCCGAGAATTATTTCGGGTTTTAGATTTCTTTATAACTTCTCACCGAGGGCGAAAAAGTGGGCCTATATTGCACGACCCATCCTATCCTATCGTATTGATTTTTCCTTAACCTAACCTAATTTATGTCCATGTGAATGGAGCAACCTCCAGTTGGTGAGAGGCACCTCTCGAAGCCTGGAATTATTTAGCGCGCGGAGCGCACGTTATTTTCGATGCAGACATCAGTCAGCTCCCAAGACAAAAACTGCACGTTAAAAGAAGAAGAAGTCAAATGAAAGTCGGGATCAAGCTGCTCCCCCCAGCTGTACTAGTCTAATGAGCTGATTTGCTGTGAGTTCTTCTGCATTTGAGTCTCCCTACCGACCACGTCAATCTTTTAGCATCCCTTGATGTCATGACATATCATGGATTTTAATAGAAGTGTTGGAAGATAAAATCTTTGGGATGCGATTACCTTCGTGAAAAATGAATGGTTCGGAATACTTTTCTTAGAAAAGAATCGTTTATATCGCTTACAAAAATAAACGCGCGAGAAAAGTTTTCTTCCTTCACGAAAATATTTAGACATGATTTGTTGTCGCTTTGTTGTCGATACAAAATGATCATTTTTCAGGTAAATATTTTTTAAATCATTTATTTTTCCTGAAAAAAAAAAGAGCATAAGAGAACCGGTAGTTTTCAAACTCTCATCAATCATTGATAACCTCTTTAGGTAGTGATGAAAAAAAAGATTTGGTTAAATTGGAGAAGGGAAGGTTTTATTGTTCGAATAAGACAAAATAGATTGGACAAGCTCACCACCAAGTTTGGATACAGGGCGAACTACCACCAAATAAGGATACAGATGTTCAGTAGGCTCACCACACTTAAAATCCACTAAGTAATATAGAAACCTCAAAATATGCAATAGAATTGCAGGAGAAAATTCTCAATTGTCATTCAAAAGTAGTTCCTTCCAAGTGACGCCCTAGAAGGCTTACATAAGAGTCCAACAAGCTTCTAACAACTTTATTTAATGCCTAGGAACTTTGCAAACATTAAATCTAACTTAGTAACTTGAAATCATTTAAACAAAAACAAACTAGCAGCAGCCATTTAGCATTCAATGCTCTTAACCGGATTTGCACCATTTCCTCAAATTTGCACCATTCATAGTTTGACCAGATTTCTTCATTGCTTCTTTTCAAATAGCATGACATGTGGTGAACTAATTCCATGTAAGCATCATGATAAGTGACACATAAGGAGAAACAATAGCTGGACATGTCGGTGTAATGCATGGGCGAAATGCATCAGGTAGCTATTGATGATGTGGTGTTTGCCCAAAAAATGAGTTTACCCGCGACTTTCTAGCCGTCACCAATTTTACCTTATACTAGACAATCTCACATCATTGGTGAAGTTAAAGGAGTAGAGTCAAGAACAGATGGTGTTGTTTCCTTTTCTGATTAGATCTTACAAGTACCCACGAATATATATATATATATATATATATATATATATAATAGGATTCTTGAGAGAAGGAAGAGCTTCATGCAATTGATCAGTGATAAACTATAGGTTATAATAAAATATATACAGGGTCATTAAGCACAGCTAGTCCTGTGTGTGTATGATAATTATATAAATTATCATCATTTGTTTTTTTCTATATGATTCTTTGTTCAGCCTGTCGACAAAGACCCCTAAATAAATTATCACCACCTCGTTCATCAAAATCACTCCAATGTGGTCATAATCATTCATCCCCATGCTCATACGGTTCCCCATCTCTAGGCCTATCTCTCTCTCTCTCTCTATCTCTCTCTCTCTCTCTGTCTCTCTCTCTCTCTTCACAGCAAAAATGAAAGGAGAGACACAGTCGCACAACCACAGAACCACCCCGAAGATAGTCCTCTTCGTCACCATCCTCTTTGCCCTCCTCATCATCATCTCCCTCTACAACCCTTTCCTCTCTCAGCCCATCCGCCTCCTCTCAAGTAGCTCCTCCTCCTCACCCTCCTCCTCACCCTCCTCCTCCTCCTCCTCCTCCTCCTCCTCTTTTGCTTCCTCCGTGGACGACGCGGTTGTCGTCCAAGAAGAAGATTTTCCCGCCGTCAGCTCGAGAACGCCAGAGATCTGCGACATATTCACGGGGGAGTGGGTGCCGAACCCGAGGGCGCCCTACTACACGAACAAGACTTGCTGGGCGATCCACGAGCACCAGAACTGCATGAAGTACGGGCGGCCCGACACCGAGTTCATGAAGTGGCGGTGGAAGCCGGACGGCTGCGAGCTCCCCATCTTCAACCCGGCGCAGTTCCTGGAGCTGGTGAAGGGCAAGTCCATGGCTTTCGTGGGCGACTCTGTGGCTAGGAACCAAATGCAGTCCATGATCTGCCTCCTTTCTAGGGTACGTACACAGTTCACTAAACTACGCCTAGCTTTTCTTGGTTTCATCTTGACCCCATCGATATGCATCTCGGTACTTGCTACTTCGTTTCAAGAGTTGCATTGGGTTCATTAGTTCTTTTTTTTTTTTTTTAAATTAGCACGACGATAAAGGGTTTTTTCAACTAGTTTACATGGGTGGATTTTAATATGAAAGTCCAATTATTCCTTACCATAAATTACATGTGACCAACAATGATTAAAATGAAATTCAATGATTCCTAATTATGTCGTTCAATCTTTTGGTGCAATAGATCTGGCTGCTTCTGGACTGACATTATTGGTTAGCTGTCCTATTAAGAATCTTAGAGGGGCGTAAGGCGACCGTGTGTGTGTTTAGAAGTTTGAGCATTGCTCTGTATAAACTTACTGTTGGCGTGATGCTACACACATCATGTGGCCCGATCGAAAGCGATCTCTTCACCATACATGTGACTTAAGGCACGAACGTACAGCCTAAATTATTTTTATTTACTAAGGTCCCCATCTGTGTAAGAAGAATAATAACATATTTAGACTGTCAGTGTTCACGAATAATGACGTGTGAGGATCCGGAAAACGTAACTAGCTCTCACTTCTCAGCGCATAGCTATGTGAACTTTCAATATCTTACCAATCTTGGATAGTCAAGGGACAGAAAGAATAAACAGTGGCCACCAACCAAGCATGTTTCGAGCTTAGATCTTGTTTCTCAATCGAACAACTCCAGTCAAGATGAAAGTATTAATCACGTCAGCACACTGATATTTACAGCCATAGCTATGACAAGTTTGCATGTCTATGCACAAATTGGAAGATCTCCAGCCTTGAGGAACAGTACGACCGTGTGATATAGACTTTGGAGCTAGATGTTGAATTTGGGTGTTGGGTTCAGTGTCGATGGACATTTTCCTAGGCATAGTTGTCCTCACATCTTCAGAGAGTTTGAACTAATGCGCCCCCACAAAGCAATTGGTTTGTTGACCAAAACCCATCGAGAGATGTTAAGTTTTTTTCCAGGTTTAGGTAGATGTAGCAGGTGAAGGTAACATGCCGTGGAGGACCTTGAAACCATCAACTGATGCCTTCCTTGAAAGTTATAAATAATAATTAAAAATCAAAGCGCATGGTGTGTGATTATACTTGGTCGTAGAAAGAAAAAAGAATGAACCCATGGGTAATTTTAGTGACGAATGTAGCTAAATTTCCAAATCACATGTCAATCTTATGTCGAATCACATTGGCTCCAATTTAAATTCATATAATCTAACGATTAACGATGGACATCACGGGTTCAGGTGCATAGGAGCATATGATTTTTTTTCCGCGACCTAATTAGTAATGTGACTATCATTTTGCCCATTAATTTGAAAATGAGGAAGATGATGTGACAATGAGAGCCTCGTTGGAGGTTTGTCATTGTCCCTTTTTTTTTTCCTAAACGTGGATGGCCCATCAATTGATGTAGTAGCAAAGGGAAATTTCCCTAGCGACATAACTTTGGCTAGACATGCTTGCTGCTGAAGCCTCTTATGGTGCAAGTAAACTTGTCACTTAGTAGCGATAAATGGTGACCACTTGCTATATATCATCATGTGTGGCAATAGATTGTATAGACTTCATCACAAGTGGCCTCATCACAGATGCCAAAGTTAATCAATTTTGCCATCGCTTCAAGCATGCATGACCTTCAATTAGCAAATTAAGTTTTTGTCTTCAATTCGGACTAGGGTAGAGATGCGAGCTAGTGTACGAGCACCTTCGGTCCATATACGAGCCCTAAGAGTCCTATCAGTTCTGCCAAATTTAGTCTGAGATACATTAAATTTAACGTTTTAACTCGACACAATTTGTATTAGTATTCACTTGATGTTTCAAGATGTTTCTTTTTTTTTTACCCGTTGCAACTTGTACCAATCTTTCTAGATGCACAACTGTAGCACATAATTAGCCTAATTTGTTGAAGGGTCAAATCTGATTCAATGGGTGCCCAAAACAATCACACAAACACAGACCCACACACACACACACACATATTATATATAATTGTGTGATTTAAGGATCACAGTGAGATGTCTCTTGCTTAAAAGAATAGTAAGACAAATTAGAAAATGGGAGAAAGAGAGCATGTAGCCAGCTAATAAGGCCAGCGATGGTCAAGATTTGTGATTTTGGCAATATTAATTAAGACCATTTGCTGGTGAACAATTCTTAAAGTCTTGGACCTTCGTTTGATTGGTTCAATCCAACTAGAAGAGTGACCATAAGTATAATCTATTGATTTATTTTTTTTATTTTGAATTTTCGGATGTTCCTAACTCTCTAAGATTAAAAACTTTTCAAAGACTGAGATTTTAAGCAGGGAATTCCTTCCCTGGTTTCGGGTCCACCGGATCGGATGAATTATAGCCATCGATTTTTGCAAGTCTTTCGTAAGGCCCCATAAGATTAGCGGCGGTGGTTCACTCGAGTCAATTTTAGCTTCGGATCCGGGCGAGTATTTCGATTTCAAAAATATTATATTTCCCAGATCTGTGTCTGCATGCCACTCTTAAGTAGTAAAGTAATATTAACCCAAAGACTGTTGTCCACTATGAACATGCAAAGAAACTGTAGCCCCACGATGATGTACTGTTAATTATTACTTATCTCTTATTACTTGTACAAATACTTTTTTATTAATTGGTTATCCTATTTTAATTTTTTTTTCTTGGTTGTTTTTTTATGAGAATATTGTACAACAAAAACGTTCGTAGAAACGAAAGACACCAATGAATAACAACAAGCGGAAGAAGCCGAGAAGCACACAAGGCACACATGCGCACACATGTTCCTTGGTGCCATGTGCGCTTTGGTGCCACTTTAGGACCCAATGGAATCCAATTTAGAAACCGTCCATTTGGAAAAAAGAATATCTCATCATAATTTCTCCAAATCTTATTGTCTTTGTCCCTGGGGAATAATTCCCGCTGGAATCGATTTCTTTTCAATCGGACAATGACACCGAATATGTCCTAAATCTTATGTCGATCGGCTGCTTTAGTTCTAAAACTTTTTGCTAGGTCATTTAAGTCCTCAAATTTGTTCCTGTTCGTCACTTGAGTCCTTCCGTTATCGAGTTGGTTTCAAATGGAAGGAAAGTCAATGTGGAATATTTCTTCTTCTTTTTTTATAAAGTTTTCCTTCTTTTAGATGCGCGGTGTAGACGTGTCGCTAGTGAATTCCATATGAAGAAACTCGCCCAAATCTCTTGAGGGCAAGCAACCTCCCCTTTGCTTGTGACCAGAGCCGCATCTGGGCGATGGCGGCGAGGACTGTGTGGAGGGTGAAACGATGTTGCATTGTTGCTTGAAGAGGTTTTGCCATAAGTTAGAAACGTGCATGTCCCAAAACATCATACACATCATCAATTGATATGGTGTACAACAATTGGGTACCTGACGAACATTTCCCTACTGACGGCAGGTGGAATACCCGATCGATAACTCGCACACGACGGACGAGAACTACAAGCGCTGGAGGTACGTGACCTACAACTTCACGCTCGCTAACTTTTGGACGCCCCACCTGGTCAAGTCCGCGGAGACCGACCCGAACGGGCCGACCAAGACGGGCCTCTTCAGCCTGCACCTTGACGAGGCCGACGACAAGTGGATTTCCGCGGTCGAGGAGTTCGATTACCTGATCGTCTCCGCCGGACACTGGTTCTACCGCCCTCTAGTCTTCTACGAGAACAACAAGATTGTGGGGTGCCATTTTTGCTTATTAGAGAACGTCCCGGACTTGACCAAATTCTATGGCTACCGGAAGGCATTCAGGACGGCATTCAAGGCCATCAATGCGCTCAAGAACTACAAGGGCATCACCTATCTGAGGACCTTCGCGCCTTCTCACTTTGAAGGCGGGATCTGGAACCAGGGTGGCAACTGCCTGCACACTAGGCCGTCCCGGAGCAACGAGACCGCACTCGCCGACGAGAACCTGGAGCTGTACATGATCCAGGTGGAGGAGTTTCGGAAGGCCGAGGAGGAAGCGAGGGAGAGGGGGCTCAAGTACCGGCTGCTCGACATGACCCAGGCGGCTCTGCTACGGCCCGATGGCCACCCGAGCAGGTACGGGCACTGGCCGCACGAGAATGTGACCCTGTACAATGACTGCGTGCACTGGTGCCTGCCAGGGCCAATCGACACGTGGGGCGACTTCCTGCTCGAGATGCTGAAGACCGAGGGCCGGAGGTCGAGGGAAGAGAAGCTCCGGTACGGCGACCGGAAGTTGAAGGCCTAGGACACGGGAACAGTCTTAGTTCATAAGGTTAATGTGTCGATTGGTAATGTCTTATCTTGTTGGGCAGGGGAAATTGGAAAAAAATTGGTTGTCCTGTGTTTTGGTTCCGTGGCTCCATTAGGGCGAGTTTATTCAAGATATGAATAATTATTTTCATGTATTGGACCGTATAATTATGTGTCCTTGACACTAGATGAAGCAAGTCAAAGTGATATTTATTACCTTTTTCTCCTTGAATTGATTGTCAATTCAAACTTCGAAGCCACCAAATGGGATTGAAACTTAGACAAGGGAGAGATGTAAGAATTTTTCTGAATTGGGATGTGCTGTTAAATTACATAAATAAATAAAACAAAAATTACACGTTTGAATACAATCATTTGCCTCAAATAGTAAACTTTAAGTTTTCAAGGACTATTTAATGAGATTAAACTATAAGTTTACATCTTCCTTACATAATTATCATTTATGTAATAATTAGTAAATGCCGGTTACGGCGATGAACGATAGCTTGTGACAATAATAATTTCTTTTGTCCCGCATCCTAGAAAAGTCTACCTTCCAATTACGAATGCCATTAATTCAAGAAAGAATAGTGGTTAGCGGGAACAACTTTTCCTCAATTTATACACATTAATCTTAACTTGTATCCACCAATCAATGCACTTCATTGACCAGAGAGTTTTTGAAAAAAAAAAAGTTGACTTTTACCCTGAACTTTTAGGTAGAGTAAAATCCCCAGTCAACTTCATATCTAATCGCACGTATGTGTTGATTAGTGACAGAAATCAATTAGGAAAAATAATAACAAAATTAATAAAACATGACGTCATCACTTCAGTAATATAAAAGCTAAACACATTGATTTAAAATACACAACGGGGATCGATCAACGTCATGTGCTATTTATGAAAGTAGACCCTTGCCAACAATTTAACTTCGTCCATATATTCCGAACCCCTAATAAAATACAACAAAGAGAATGGCTACAATTCCAAAATTGGGTTTTTCGAGAAGAAGGAATGGTTTGAAATTTATTTTCTTAAAAACGATCGATTGTCTATTTCGCTCGAAATAATTAGTTGATAAAAAATATTTTCATTATTGATAATAATTTATGTCTGAATATTTTTGCAAACGATGAAAATATTTTTAATTCATTCATTTTTGGTAAGCGATACGAGCGATGATTTTGAGGAAAATGTTCTCCGAATCATCTATTTTCTGGGGGAAGCACGTGCAACCTAACCTAATTTTATATTCCACGCTCGAACAACCACGAGCTAATAATCTCTAGCACCTAACGATAAGCCTCGTTGATGTCGCTGTTCTTGCTATTTAATTGGTGTACAACGATGTCTCACCAGAAGAGAAAATGACATTACTCTACTTTCTTTCATTTGTTGATCAATTATTGGCTTTGTCTTAGTCTTCTAACACGTGGTCGTGGTGTCGTTTATACTTAGACGCATTGAGCTGTTACATCACACTCAATAGCTAAAATCCAATTCTCATGATAAAAAAGAATCTCTTATTCTAATCAATGAATGCAAAATTTTTGGCGAGTGATTAAAGATTTTTTAAGGCAATCTTTTTAAATATATATTCACACGTATATCTTTCGTAATATAAATCGAAATCCATGGTGACCTTCGCTTCCTGCGACGTATGTCATGCGCCCGCCATTGACGTCCGAGCTTTAACCATAACGGGGCTTACGAAGAAACATGAATAAAACACACGACGAAAACGACAATACGAAGGACCTCAAAAAAGACTAAAATCTGATCAAATGCTTGATTTCAAATAAGAAGTCGTAAACAAGGACCTCAGATTTTACGACGTAACTTTCATGCAAACCAAAAACCTCTCTCCTTGCGCTTGCGCGAACACTGTAGTGTACACGCGCCCCTCATCCGCCATGAAGGTCGCACTCTCGGAGGAGCATCACGGCGATAAGAAGGCGGTGCAGCAAAGCGGGGCCGTTAACTTCAGGAGGGCGGTGCATCACGGTCTGGATCTTCGACCGCGATTCTTCTCACTGCGATCCCTCTGTGGCTCCTCTTCGTGAGCTCTCCCGTCCAGCCTCAAGAATATCCTCCGGCTCAGCCGATAGAGGACATAAACGGCGGTCCCAAGGGCGTGGATGGGGTGGCGGCGGTGGCTGTGCCGGTGCCAGTGCCGGTGGTGAGGGAGAAGAAGTGCGACGTGTTTAAGGGGAAATGGGTGTACCGCCCGGACGTGTCAACGTACTACACGAACGAGACTTGCTATGCAATAAGCGACCAGCAGAACTGCATGAAGTTCGGGAGGCCTGATACGGAGTTCTTGAAGTGGCGGTGGGAGCCAGACGGGTGCGAGCTCCCGCCGTTCGATGCAGCCAAGTTCATGGAGATGGTTAGGGGGAAGTCGATTGCTTTCGTCGGCGACTCTCTGGGGAGGAACACATGCAGTCCTTGCTGTGCCTCTTGTCTAGCGTAAGTGCTCGATCTAGTTATATTTGACTAGATTATTCTATTAGCCACAAACGAATCACTTTCGTCTACATGATTTAGTTTTATGTTGATTTGGCCAATTACTCCGGTATTGCCATGAGCTTGCAATGTTTCAATTGCCTTCTCTTTCCCAAAGAGTTAGGAGGCAGAGAAATGTGCAAGTCAAATATGAGTTGTTCTTAAAATGACACCTTTTTTTATTGGAAATTTAAAAGCAGAAAATCATATGTCCACATATGCTGTCCTCCTAATTATTGTTCTAAAAAGGACACGAGAGAACAAAACAAGGACTAATGATATTTGCGGGAATGTCACTATAATATCATCCTCTATACCCAAGGAAAATACTAGCTTAGATAGTGATATGTGTATTCATATCGATCATAACTTACATATACGAAGTTTTCTACTATCTTTGACTTAAGATATTATCATGTATCGTGTATGGAAATTTTATCTTTGATCTTATAGGTTGACCGAACGGAGGACATCTCTCTGAGGTACACCACGGACTACAACTTCAGGCGTCGGTACTTCCCCAACCACAACCTAACCTTAGCCACCTTCTGGGCCCCATTCCTGGTTCGTACCACTGACTCCCGTGGCGGCCAAACCCTCAACGGCGTCCTGAGCCTCCACCTAGATGAGCCCCACCCTGCTTGGTCCTCCGAGATCGGCACCTTCCACCATTTCATCATCTCGGCAGGCCAGTGGTTCTTCCGCCCTCTCGTCTACTACCAGAACGGGCGACTCTTGGGCTGTTCTGCGTGTGGACAGGACAATGTGACCGAAGTGCCGAGATTCCAGGCATATCGAATGGCATTACGTACCACGTTGAAAGCCATTACGGGAACAAAGAACCGCGAGGGCGGAATCACGTTCCTGAGGACGTTCTCGCCTGCACACTTTGAGCATGGGGATTGGACTGACGGAGGGAGTTGCACGAGGACGGGGCCATTCGCGACCGACGAGAAGAAGCTGGAGGGCTACGACTTGGAGTTCTACTTGGCTCAAGTGGAGGAATTCTTGGAAGCTGAGAGGAGGGCGAGAGTGGAGGGCTCGAAGATTAGGCTGCTCGACACGACGCGGGCCATGCTGCTCAGGCCAGACGGACATCCGAACCGCCAGTGCAACTGGCCCAAGATCAACCTTGGCCGGGCGGATTGCGTGCACTGGTGCTTGCCCGGCCCAATCGATACGTGGAATGAGCTCTTGTTCTACGTGATGAAGTCGGAGAAAGGTGTAAAGTTTACTCAAAGGAAGCTACAGAACGTGCGTAGCTGATGTTTATGTTTATACAACATATAGTGGAATGGAAAAAGCAATCACATTTCTTATTGTTTGAAAAATGGAATGGGCATTTTCTGTTTTTCCAGCCGAAAATTCTTCGCAAAGCACGGGAAACACCACGGTGAATCCCGAATCGGGGTTCCGTGCGGGGCCCGATTCCTCGCGTTCGAACACGACCTCAAAATGAGCCAGCGTACGGGGTGCGCAGTGTGAGAATAGAACCCGTCGTTACTGATCCCTTGTCATAGGAGGAGGGCTGGAGGGGGGCTGCTGCGGAAAAAAGGAGGTTTGCTCGCTTAGGAATGTACAGGCGCAAAAGATTCTTGACGTAGTGGTGTCGAACACACCCGCACATCGATGGACATTCCTTGGCTCCAAAGCCACTCCCACAGAATTTTCTCTCACGCATCGAATCAATCGCTTGCAAGCCCCTTTGGAGGCCGTACACATCCTCACCCGTGCCAGCCTGCTATTCTTGAATTTGAGCTCGTTGAACGAACTGTACCAGAATTGAATTACTTGGCATGTAAAAGTGAAGTACAGGAGTCCTTGTTTGTGAAAATTGAAAAGAAAAGGAAAGAGGAGTGCAATTTCCTTTAACTGCTGTGTTGACCAAGGTTAATAAAGTAAAAAGGACAGTTGACATTGGACTTTTCTTTAACTTTCCTGTTCGTGTGAAGAAGTCTGACTTTTGGTCAGAAACAAGAAAAAGGAAAATCAAGTCCTTAGAGTCTGGTCCAAGAAAAGCAAATACGGAAACTAAAGAAAATTAGCTTTCCGTAGGATTCCAACGATATTGCTTCGGGCTGTGTATATACCCACATATAATTATATATACACACACGTATATGAGTTAGGGGATGCCTTGGATGAAGTCTTGAAGCGCCGTTTTCATCAAGTTTTTGGAGTTTATCTTCGTGGGTTTTATTTATGGAATTACATAAAGAGTTTATGTGTTCAAATCGATTAAATCTTGTGGTAAGATTTATTAATGTTTTTGTGAGATCGAAAGATTATTTCCTGAGAAATTATGGGATTAATACTGTGTGAGTTATTGTGTGTAATTGAGGCTGAAAAATACTAAGAATATTTGATTAACTCGAGTAATCTTCGTTGTATCGCTTGATCTCTATTGGAATTCGTTACTCTCTCCTTGTGGACGTAAATCACTATAATTGAACCACGTAAATTTAGTGTCCAATTTATTTTCTTGTTCAATCTATTTTATTGTTCGATTACTTATTTCCGCAACAATTGGTATCATAGCTAGACTTTGCTGAGTTAAAGCGAATCGATGGCAATGGAAGAAAGAAAGGTGAAAATGGACAGATTTGATGGGACGTATTTTGGTTTGTAAAAGATGTAGATTGAGGATTATTTATATTAAAAGAATTTGCACTTACCCCTGTATGGAGAGAAACCAAAGTCAATGAAGAAAGCTAAATGTGAATTGCTGGATAGACAAGCATTGAATGTTATTCGGCTGATATTGGCTCGTAACGTCACGTTTAATATTGTAAAGCTGAATATGGGATTGATGGAAGCCCTATCGAACATGTACGAGGAGCACTCTGCGATTAGCAAGGTCTACTTAATACAATGTTTACTTAACTTGAAGGTGAGCGAACGTGTATTAGTTGCTAATCATATTGATGAATTCAATATGATTGTTAGTCAATTAAGTTCAGTTGATATTAACTTTGAAGATAAGGCACATACTTTGATTCTATTATTCTCATTATTTGACAGTTGGAATATTACTATTATTGCTGTTTATAATTCATCTAAGTCAACAAGTTTGATGTTTGATGGGTTCAAGATTTGATTTTGAGCGAAAACATCCATACAGGAGAATCTGGTGAACTTGCTAAAGTGGGTCAATATAGCGGAAGAACCGGTACTCATGTTAGCAAAAGTAGTATAAACCTGCATAAACGTAGTCAAGTATAGAACTGGTGGTGCTGTTTGTTCTGGTTGTGACAAGAGGGGGCATCTCGGAAGGGATCTCTTTAAGTTGAAAATGACAAGGGTAAGAAAATTAGATTTGAGTTTACAGATAATGTTGTAGTTATAGCTGATTAGTTTGTGCTTAGGCAAAAATTTGATGATGTTGTAGCGATCAGATAGTTAAAAGTTTTAATAAAAAAGGGAATTAGTAAAACGATTAAGCATGTGCGGATTGATAATAGTATGGAGTTTTAGCCGAAACTATTAAACGAATTTTGCATGAAGGAAGGTATAATAGACACCACACTAGTCCCAATGAACTGCAATATATTGCAGAGGAGAACATTACTAAAGACGACCCATAAAATGCTCTCTAGTGCTAATATGGCAAGGAGATTTCTAGTGAAGGAGCTTAGTACGTTGAGTTACTTGGTGAATATATTCCCATCGACTGCAATTGAATGTCATTCGGACACTAACTTAATTAGGATAAGGGTTGTCACGGTATCACTTTCAACATCCTTAGCCACAATGAGTAATGGTCCTTGTCTCTTTAGAGCCAACTCTAAAATGAAACATACGTTCTAGTACCTAACAAAAGACTAACGAGCAACACACAACCTTATAACGTCCCATAAAATCTATACCCCAAAAATCATAACCTAATATCTAATACCAAAAGAAGTCACACCCCAAAATCTGCCAAAATAGGGGATGATACGGCCGCCCTTCTACTTGAGGGACGCAGTCTGAAACCAAGGAACGAATTGCCAAAAGTCCTTACAATATCGCTTTTGCTCTATTTGCTACGGACCACGGAACCTGAAAAGATTAGGAAAGAGAGGATTGAGCAATCATAGCTCAATAAATAGTGCATATCTTTTTTAAACAGATCGAGCAGTCACTATGTATATATATAACAAAACTAGAAGCTCATACTTTAATCCAAAGGTATCATATATATCAAATAAAAAAAAGAATTGTTTCATTTCCACAAAACTTTGTACAAGTCAAAAATACTCATTTAATCACCATCACAAGACAAACATCAATGGTCTATTTCATTAATAAATCTCACATTACATCACTCGTCTATGGTCCATTTCATTAATCAATTTATTGCTCAATATCAAACTATGGTTACAACACAAGAAGTCTATCAAGATCCCCCCTTAGTAAGATCTTCACCTATAAAGCTAGTAGCTTGGCCCAAAAGAACATCTTAACTTGATATACACACCCACAACCCCTCATCCGGCTCACAACGATATTGAACATCAAACAATCATTCTTCAATAATCCATAATACCAAATTCATAAACCATATTTCATAACCCATTTCATAAATTACAATGCATTTTCCAAACCATTTCATATAACATTTCGTAACTCAAATCATCCGATAGAAATTCTTTTTCGTAAAATTTTTTTGATATCATTTATAAACCAAATTCACAAACCGATATCTATAACCTTTTATAACGTTTTTCATAAAACGTTTCTCAAACCATCTTAAAAATTATTCCGTAAATTAATTCGCAACATAATACATATATATTCATTCATATTATCTTTCTTAAAACCATTCTCAAATATCAAAAGGTAGTAATTATCCGATCCAGATTTTTATGCAACAAACATGCTACAATAACTTGCATGTTAGTCAAATCTTTATCACTTTCAAGATATGAGTTTATAAATCCATAGAAGAGATAGCACCACTTATCTGGAATGCTTAAAAATCAAATAATGTGATCACTCGAACTGACAATCTCGTAATTCTAAAATTAAACAAGAATCAACGTCAAAACCAAGTAAAATACTATAACAACTAATAGTTGAACGATGCTTAAACGCTAACAAAACAACTCAAAGGTGCCCACAAATCACTTATCTAAAGTAATTATCCAAAACCGTCCACAACACGGAGTTTGAGTACAAAATTTTATTGCGCCATAACTCTTTCCACCAAATTTAGTTTCAAGCAAGCTTATAGACAGAAGGAAGATCTTTCGAAGTAGTAGAAGACCCACAACTCGGCCATCCCAAATTCGAGCCAAAAACCAACGAATATGCACTACACACGCTCTACTTCAAATTTTTGTTTCGAGTAAACCGTAAGTTCAAATCGATATCCGTAAATTTCCACGGCCCCACAACACCCTAAATTACCAAAATTCGCAAAACCCCAAATTGTGCCTAAACCCTCAAATATTACTCTGATTAGACGAACAAGGGGCACGAATACTCGTCGGGCATGGCTTTATGCAGTTGATTCGGCTTGGTGAGGTCTCCATAACTGGAACATGCTCTCTCTTTTCCCTCTCTCTTTCTTTCCTTTCTTTTCCCTCTTTCTTTCCTTTTCCAGCACGAGCGAGCTCTCGCCCACTCTTTTTCTCTCTCTACCTTGCTTTTCCTTTTACAAGGCAGCATCCACTTTCTTTCTTTTCTTTGACTTTTCAACCCCTTTTTATTTCCTTTTTTTTTTGGCTTGATCAAAATGTCCAAATATTACATCCTACTCTCCTTATAAAAATTTCGTCATCGAAATTTAAATATACCTCAATCAACAAACAAATAAGGATATTGTGTGTTTCCTTCTCCTTAAAACTCCTAAAAAGCCTCTCCGTATTATTTTACCATTAAATCTTCACATATATTCTCAATATCTTCTCGTTGAATATATATTTTATCACCAACTAGAAATTTATGAATCACTTCATTTTCTTCGATCATGCCACAATATGGTATTTTCATCACTCCATATTGCTCCATAATTCCTCTAATCTCAAGCACCTCCCAATTCCCTTTGGAAGCATATGAGTTTGACAATAACCTGTGAAAATAATCATGGTTTGGCTGAAGCTCACCAAGCTTTCTTTCTATCCTCTCTCCCTTTTCAATGTGATCATGCTTTCTACAAGCTTCGAGAAGGGCTCCCCAAGTAGAAACATCTAGTGCCATAGGCATGCTCTCAATAAGCTCCTGTGCTTCTTTAAGCATACTAGCATGTCCCAAAAGGTCCACCATGCACTCGTAATGCTTGACATTAGGTTCTATCTTGTATTCTTGTACCATGGAATCAAAGTGAAAGCATCCATTGTCTACTAAGCCCATATGTCTACATACTCCAAGAACTCTAATAAAGGTTGTGTCATTAGGTGTTACTCCACAATTCTTCATCGCTAGAAAGATGTTTAGTGACCTCGCTATCAAGCAATTCATTGACAACCCAAGAATCACAGCTTTCCACGTGGAGACACCTTTGTCCTCTATTAACTGGAAAACATTCAATGCATTTTCGGCACAACTATGCTTCATGTACATGTCTATCATGGTCATACTTGAATAACATTGTCTTTGAGACAATTTTTCCTTGTGTACGCATGAATCCATTTTCCTAGATCAAGGACAGCCAAGTGAGTACAAGCTGATATGATGCTCACCAAAATGGTTTTATGAGTCTGCATTCATGTAAGCCACATCTCTTAAAACAACTCCAAAGTATATGAGAAACAGTCACGTTGAGCATATCCAAATATCACTACACTCCAAGATACTATTTCCTTCTCTAGTATCGAATCAAATAATGTCTTGGCATTTTCGATCAATCCATCTCTCAAATACCTTGATATCATGGAGTTCAGTAAATTAATTCCATATGAGGGTATTCAGCTCTGAAGAATCTTTCTGCGACTAGTATCTTATTACATATTGAATACATGTGAATCAATGTAATTTGAAAGTTAACATAAGATTCAATTCCAAGTTTCACCGCCAACCCATGAATCAACTTCCCCATCTCACTAACAGACAAATGTACACACACTGAAAGAATGCTAATCATGCAACCTTGTCCACTCTAACACCGCCAGTAGCCATTTCTTTAAAGATAATCATGCATCTCATCTTGTCCAAAGCAAGAAATTAATGCACTCCCTGACACCTCATCTTTTTTCTCCATTTGACTTAGGCTGGCATGATAATGATTCTGTGCCCAGGAACAGATTCTGCTCAGAAATGATTCTTTTTTATTCTGTGTTCAGAATTGATTCTGAGCATTTTAAGGCGTTTGTTAATGACCCAAAATTCCATCCCTGAAATAGAAAAAGAACAAAAATGTGTTTGGTAACGCCACAAAATTTCTTTTTATTAATAATATTTTTAAATATTTTAATATTTCTTTCTTTTTTTCTTTTCTTTTTTTCTTTTCTTTCTTCTTGGTTATGGCCTGCTCGCCGGCCATGACCGGTAAAATATTTTTTTATTAATAATATTTTTATTAAAAGTATTTTTTATTTTTTTGGCCATGGCCTACTTGTCGGCCATGGCATGTAAAATATTTTTTTTATTAATAATAATTTTTATTAAAAATATACATTTTTATTTTTTTGGTCATGGCTTGGTTGCCAGCTATGGCAGGTAAAATATTTTTTTATTAAAAATATATATTTTTATTTTTTTTGGCCATGGCCTAATCACCGATCATGACTGGTAAAATATTTTTTATTAAAAATATATTTTTTTTCTTTTTTTTGGCCATGGCCTGTAAAATATTTTTTTATTAAAAATATACATTTTTTTGCCATGGTCTGATCGCCGGTCATGACCAGTAAAATATTTTTTTATTAAAATATTTTTATTGAAAATATATATTTTTCTTTTTTTTGGCCATGGTCTGATCGCCGGCCATTGTCTATAAAATATTTTTTTATTAATAATATTTTTTATTAAAATATTTTTATTAAAAATATAAATTTTTATTTTGTTTTGGCCATGGCCTGATCACCAGCCATGGCTTGTAAAATATTTTTTTTATTAAAATATTTTTATTAAAAATATACATTTTTATTTTTTTTGGCAATGACTGGTAAAATATTTTTTTTATTAAAATATTTTTATCAAAAATATATATTTTCTTTTTTTTGCCATGGCCTGATCACTGGCCATGGCAGGTAAAATATTTTTTTATTTTTTTGGCCACGGCCTGATCACTGGCCATGGCCGGTAAAATATTTTTTATTTTAATAATATTTTTTTATTAAAATATTTTATTCTCATCAGATTCAGCGAGGGCGGTCCGTGTGCCGGATATTATAAGCTACATTAAAAACCAAGAAAAGAAAAAAGAAAAAAAAATTGATTCTCAAAATTGTTCCTAGAATCAAGAAGCTACGTTTTTTTTTATTCTTGATTCTGCTCAAAAACTTATTCTGGGAACAATATTTGATAAAATTATGCCCAAAATCAAAAAATTAAATAAACGTATTTCTGTTCCAAAACTAATTCTGGGAACAAAAAAACAAAATCAAACACTGTTTGGCAAGTTGTCATGCGCAGCCTAAGGAGCTCGTACGCATCCACCACCAGTCCTGTTTTTCCAATAAAACAATAATTGAATTTGAAGCAATCACATTTCTTTTGGGCATCTAATAAAAAAAAAATCAGCTCCGATTTGTTTATATTCCCCACTTGAGCATAACCCGCCAGAATCGAGTTCCATGAGACACTGTCCGGAATGATACTTTCATCGAACAACTTCGGTGCATCTTCCATGTTACCGTATACCGAGTGCAAGTCGATCAACGTATCACGGACATAAACATCTGAATCAAAGCCCAGTTCAGAACATGGTCTTGCATTTTACCAGTTCAACTTTCTGACATGATGACGGCACAAAATGTAAACTAAAATAGGCATCCTTAGGTGAAAGAGGTTCAATTACAACTGCTTCAGTCGTCGTCAATAAGAATGACACGCTGGTAGCAAACCAAGGCAGTCCTGATAATTTTTAGTGGATCAATAATTTCGGATTTCACAATATCAACATAATCACCTTTTGCTGCAACATATCCTTGGTCAGGGTGGTCCTCCTCCGAGAGCTTCCTTACAACAACAGCTCCCTCAACTCCGGCATTGGAAGCAATGGCATGCACGGGTGTCTTCAATGCATTCAGAATAATCTGGACACCAATCTTTTGCTCAAATTGGTCAAATTGGTCAAATGAAGTCCTTTCGTTGATTGCACTTTTTGAAAGTTTTAATGTTCGATTGCACTTTTGTGATAAGGTTTGAGAATCGATTGTACTTTTTAAAAGTTTTAGGACGCGATTGCACTTTCATGATAAATTTTAAGATTAAATTGTACTTTTTTAAAGTATTATGACTCAATTGTACTTTCGTAGCAAGTTTTAGGACTAAATTGTACTTTTTGAAAGTGTTTTGACTCAATTGTACTTTTGTAGTAAATTTTAGAACTTCTAGTCCCGTTACATAAATAATAAGAATCAAACAACGATATTTTATTATGGGTATCGCCTAAAGCACTTGTTAAGTTGATTATAATTGGAATTAACATTTTTTCAAAACGAGAAATCCACATTTTAATAAAATTATTTACCTCAAATAGTAAACTTTAAGTTGTCAAAGCATATTCAATAAGATTAAATTCTAAGTTTAACATCTTCCTTATAAAATTATCATTTTTGCAGTGTTAGTGAATCCCGGTTGCGGTTGCGGAAGCAAGCACGCAACGACGAAGGAGAGGCTGTAATAATAAATTGTTTTGGTCCCACATCCTAGAAAATTCTACCTTCCAATCATGATGAATGCCATTAATTCAAGAAAAAATAGTAGTCAGTGTGACCCAACTTTCTCTAATCTAACCTTACCAAAAAAAAAAACTTTCTCTAATCTATACACATTAATCTAAACTTGTATTAACCAATCAATGCACTTCATTGACGAGAGAACTCTAAAAAAAAGTTGAGTTGACTTTCACTCCGAATTTTTAGGTAGAGTGAAATCCCTAGTTAACTTCACATCTAATCGCAGGTATGTATTGATTAATGAGAGAAATCAACTAGGAAAAATTAAAAAAAAGCCTGGCGTCATCACTTCCGTAATATAAAAGCTAAACACATTGATTTAAAATAGACAAGAGGGATCGATCGACGTCACGTACTAATCAGGAAAGTAAACCGTCGCCGACAGTTTTAACTTCATCCATGTATTCGGAACCCTCAATAATATACAATAAAGAGAATGATGTCCACTTTTCAGACTCCTTTATTAGCAAAAAAAATATATGATTCTAACAACGATTAATTGTTGGTTTCGCTTGACATAATTAATAGATAAAAAATATTGTCATTATCGATGACAATTTATATTTGAATATTTTCGTGAACGATGAAAAACAATAAAGAGAATGATGTATCTTTTAAAGATTATTTATTTCGCGAAAAATGAATGATACGAAAATTAATTTCCTAAAAACGATTGATCGTTCATTTCGCTCAACATAATTAGTTGATAAAAGATATATTTATTATTGACAATTATTTATGTTTGAATATTTTTGTGAACAACAAAAATATCATTCGTTCATTCATTCATTTTTTTTATAAGTGTTACCAGCGATTTTTTTTAGAAATATGTTCTTTCAATAATTTATTTTCTTGGAAAACACGCACAACCTAACCTAATTTAATATTCTACATGCCGACACAGGTGAGCTAATAATCTCTAGCACGAAACGATAAGCCCGATGATGTTGCTGTTCTTGTTATTTAGTTGGTGTACAACGATGCCTCACCAGAAGAGAAAATGGCATTACTCTACTTTCTTTCATTTGTTGATCAATTATTGGGTTTGTCTTAATCTTCTGACACGTGGTGTGGTTTGTATTTAGACGCATTGAGCTGTTACATTATAATTAAATGCTAAAAATCCAATTTTCATGATTAAAAAAATCTCTTATTCGAATCAATAAGTGCAAAATTTTTGGCGAGCGAGTGATTAAAGATTTGTTAATGCATGGTATTAGGGGATATGACACAAATAGTACATGAACTTTGTTCCAATATGTAATGTGATCCTTGAAATTTTAATTTGTTCAATGTAGTCCCTGAACTTTAATCCAGTGTGCAACGTGGTTCCTGAATTTTTAGTTTGTTTAATGTCGTTCTTGAACTTTTTGTACATGTTCAATTTGATCCATAGACTATATGAAAGTATTTAATATAGTCATTCTATTGAAGTAAGTTCAGGGACTACATTAAATGTGTACTAAAAATTTAAGGATCGGATTGAACAAATTAAAAAGTTCAAGAATCACATTAAACATTAAGCTAAAATTTATCGACTACATTGAATAAATTAAAAGTTCAAGGATCGCATTGCACATTTTGTCAAAATTATGGATCGTTGGCGTCATTATCCTTTTTCAAATTCACACGTATATCCTTCGTAATAAAAATCGAAATCCATGGTGACCTTCGCTTCTTGCGACGTATGTCATGCGCCCGGCATTGCCGTCCCAGCTTTAACCCTAATGGGGCTTAAAAAAGCATGAAAAAAACACGACGAAACCGACAATACAAAGGGCCTCAAAACAGACTAAAATATGATCAAATGCTTGATTTCAAACGAGAAGTCGTAAACAAGGACCTCATATTTTACGACGTAACTTTCATGCTAACCATAAAACTCTCTCCTTGCGCTTGCCCGAACACTGTAGTGTACACACAGCCCTCATCCGCCATGAAGGTCGCACTCTCGGAGGAGCATCATGGCAATAAGAACGCGCCGCAGCAAAGCGCCGTCGTTAACTTCAGGAGGGCATTGACGGTCGCTCCGACCACAATTCTTCTCGCCGTGATCCCTCTGTGGCTCCTCCTTGCGAGCTCGCCCGTCCAGCCTCGAGATTATCCTCCAGCACAGCCGCTAGAGGGCAAAAGCGGCGGCCCCAAGGGTGCGGACGTGGCGGCAGGAGCGGCGGTGCCGATGGTGAGGGAGAAGAAGTGCGACGTGTTTAAGGGGAAATGGGTGTACCGCCCGGACGCGTCGGCATACTACACGAACCAGACTTGCTACGCGATAAGCGACCAGCAGAACTGCATGAAGTTTGGGAGGCCAGACACGGAGTTCTTGAAGTGGCGGTGGGAGCCGGATGGGTGCGAGCTCCCGCCGTTCAACGCGTCGGAGTTCATGGAGATGGTGAGGGGGAAGTCGATCGCTTTCCTCGGTGACTCTGTGGCGAGGAACCACATGCAGTCCTTGCTGTGTCTCTTGTCTAGCGTAAGTGCTCCATCTAGTTATACTTGACTAAATTATTCTATTAGCTTCCAATGTTTCAATCGCCTTTTCTTTCCCAAAGAGTTAAGAGGCAGAGAAATGTGCAAGTCAATATGAGCTGTTCTTCGAATTACCTTCTTTTACTTATTTATTTTTTTGGAAATTTAAGAGCAGAAAATCATATGGCAACATATGTCGTCCTCCTAATTATTGTTCTAAAAGGGACACACGAGAGAACAGAACAAGGACTAATTAATGATATTTGCGGGAATGTCATTATAATATTTTCATCTGTACCCAAGGAAAATACTTGCCTAGATAGTGATAAGTGTATTTATATCGATCACCGCCTGGGTGGCGCTGCTGGCGTGGGCACTCTTCCTCTCGCAAAAGGTTGAGTGTTCGAATCCCGGACCCCGCAGGGTGACTTAACCGGTGGCACGTGTGTGGTGGCTAGCACGTGTCGCCCCCAGGGTTTACCTCCCGGCTGTCGGTCGTGCGGGGGTTCCCTGGGTTACCAAAAAAAAAAAAAATTTATATACGAAGTTTTCTACTAAGGTTGACTTAAGTTATTATCATGAATACTGTGTCTTAATTTTTTGTTTGATCTTATATTCTCTCTCTCGTTTCATATCTTATCGTCTCTGTGTAAAATCATTAGGTTGAGCAACCGGAGGACATCTCTCTGAGGTACTCCACCGACTACAACTTCAAGCGTTGGTACTTCCCCAATCACAACCTAACCTTAGCCACCTTCTGGGCCCCGTTCCTGGTCCAATCCACTGATGCCCGCGGCGGCCAAACCTTCAACGGCGTCCTGAGCCTCCACCTAGATGAGCCCCACCATTCTTGGTTCTCCGAGATCGGCGCCTTCCACCACGTCATCATCTCGGCGGGCCAATGGTTCTTCCGCCCGCTCGTCTACTACCAGAACGGGCGACTCCTGGGCTGTTCTGCGTGCAGACAGGACAACGTGACTGAAGTGTCGAGATTCCGGGCATATCAAACCGCGTTTCGTACCACGTTCAAAGCCATTATGGGAATGAAGAACCGCGAGGGTGGCATCACGTTCCTGAGGACGTTCTCGCCCTCGCACTTCGAGAATGGGGAGTGGAACAACGGAGGGAGTTGCACGAGGACAAAGCCGTTCACGACCGACGAGAAGAAGCTGGAGGGCTACGACTTGGAGTTCTACTTGGCTCAAGTGGAGGAATTCTTGGAAGCTGAGAGGAGGGCGAGAGAGGAGGGCATGAAGATGAGGTTGCTCGACACAACGCGGGCCATGCTGCTCCGGCCCGACGGACATCCGAACCGCCAGTGCAACTGGCTCAAGAGCAACGTGGCCCAGGCGGATTGCGTGCACTGGTGCTTGCCTTGCCCAATCGATACGTGGAACGAGCTCTTGTTATATATGATGAAGTCAGAGAAAGGTGTAAAATTTACTCAAAGGAAGCTACAAAACGAGCGTAGCTGATGTTTATGTTTATACAATATATGGTGGAACGGAGAAAGCAATCACATGTCAATCACACTTCCTAGCATTTGAAATATGGAATCGGCATTTGCGGTTTTTCTAGCCAAAATTCTTTGGCAAAGCACGGGAAACAGTAAACACCACCGTGAACCTCGAATCACAGTTCCATTCAGGGCCAGATTCCGCGTGCGAACACGACCTTAAAATGAGCTGGTGTACGGGGTGCGCGGTGTGAGAATAGAACCCGTCGGTGCTGATCCCTTGTCATAGGAGGAGGGGTGCTGCTGCGGAAAAAAGGAGGTTTGCTTGCTTCCTAATGTACAGGCGCGAAAGATTCATGACTTAATGGTGTGGAACACACCCGCACATCCATGGACATTCCTTTGCTCCAAAGCCACTTCCACAGAATTTTCACTCGCGCATCAACTCAATCGTTTGCAAGCCCCTTTTCAGGCCTTACACATCCTCACTCATGCCAGCCTGCTAAAATCATCAGAAAACCCGAGAGCGACCCCAAGTAGATGAAGCAAGTAGAGTCTGTTCAAGCTAATCCATATAGAAAAACAACTATTCAAAAAGTGATTTTTTGGTTAATCAAATTCTCAAATGTTTTGACGATGAACATGGGGGTTGAAAACGAAGCTTAGAAAAATGAGTCGATGTTCATCGTCAATAACATCCATAAGTTTGGCGACACTTCATCGGGAGAGCTCAATTAATACATTCATGAAGCCCCTCTTACCTGCCACGTTCGAGCTTCACTCGTGCAGAACGAAGAACTAAGAACAGTCCGACATCATGTGAACTTTGAAGTCCATCAATCCACTGGATTCTTTGCACATAAACTGAATCCAAACGACCAAAAATGGTGGCTTGCAATCGAAATAAGATGTTCAACGAGCACATCGTGAAGGTTGAGGCATAATTAACTCGATCACTACACATGATGGCTATTTAAATTGGAGAGCGACTTCTTTCATATTCTCGAATTATCCACCATAAACTGTCGGTTCATGAAGATGTGTGGCTGGAAGTCGAACAAGCCAACATCGAATTGGGTCGTGCACGAGAACGACCGAATCGATCGACTGATTGTGCAGGCAGTAACTGTCCATTCAAGAAATTATGCCTAACAATGGATGACTTGGCTGCACTAGCACATGCGGTATGTGATTTCTTAGCACACCACTAAAGGGACAATGAAGGTACTAACAAAATGTCACAGACCATGTAATGCCAGAGTTAATGCCCTAACGAAGTAATTGTAATAAATCCAGTGTCCCATGTATACGAGAAAAGTAATAGTTACCGTGAACAACATTTCTTTAATCCTCTTTACCAAAAAAAAAACATTTCTTTAATCCGTATACATTATTCAAAACTTGTATCCACCAATCAATGCACTTCATTAACGAGAGAACTTTGAAGAGAAGTCAACTTTGACCCTTAAGTTTTAGGAAGAGTAGAATGCCGAGGCAACTTCATCTTTAATAGTACATATGCATTAATTGATGAGAGAAATTATTTAAGAAAAGAGAAGGAGATACGTGGACCGGACGTCATAAAACTTGTCACGAAAGTGTAATGGAAATTCTAAAACTTTTAGAAAATGCGTTCAAGTTTTAAAACTTGTCACGAAAGTACAATTGAATTTTAAAACTTTCAAAAAGTGTAATTGACTTCTAAAACTTATTGCGAAAATACAATCGAGTTCTAAAACTATCACAAAGTGCAATGAGCAGAATGACTTGATTGAACCAATTTGACAAAATTTAGGTGAGAGTTTTAGTATTCAATTGCATTTTCGTGATAAGTTGTAAGACTTAATTACACTTTTGAAAGTTTTAGAGTTATGGACTTTCGTAACAAATTTAGAACTTCTAATGCACCTATCTAGAAGAAAAAAAATAAATACGATGTCATTATTTTCATATATCTTTATATATATAATCGATTAATGTCATTTACTATTTATGAATGCAGAATTCGAACCCTAAATAGAATACAATGAAGAATGAAGAGAAAATGACATTGCTTTACTTTCTATAATCTACAGATCAATTATTGGCTTGGTCTTATTCTATTACTTAATTCGTGTACAGCGACGTGTGGCGATAAGCCCGAGGTGTAGTTCGTATCTAGAAGCAACGAGCTATTACATTATATTCTATAGTTCAACAAAATTTAATTTTCATGGTGAGAAGATCTCTCTAGGTATAACCCTCAAGTTTGTTCTAATAAAAATAAATGTCGAATTTGGGCGCGTGACTACAAGATTTGTCGGTGTGTGATTCTTTATAAATTTATACGTATATCTCTCGTAATGTAAATCGAATCTACGATCTTCGCTTCTTGAGATGTCTATGTCATGCTACCCTAGTGGGGCTTTAAATATAATTAAAGAAACGGTCCCAAAAGACTAAAGTATTATCAAATGCTTGATTCCAAATAAGAGGTCCTAAACGAGGACCGCATATTTCACGACGTCACTTTCATGCACGCCAGAAACCTCTTCTCCTTGCGCTTGCGCGAACACTGTACACACACCCCTCATCCTCCATGACGGTCGCACTCTCGGAGGAGCATCACGGCAATAAGAAGGCGGTGCAGCAAAGCGCGGCCGTTAACTTCAGGAGGGTGTTGGCGCTCGCTCCGACCGCTATTCTTCTCGCCGTGATCCCTCTGTGGCTCCTCTTTGTGAGCTCGCCCGTCCAGCCTCGAGATTATCCTCCGGCATGGTCAATAGAGGACAAAACTGGTGGCCATGAGGCCAAGGATGAGGCAGCAGTAGTGCCGGTGCCGGTGCCGGTGGTTAGGGAGAAGAAGTGCGACGTGTTTAGGGGGAAATGGGTGTACCGCCCGGACACGCCGACGTACTACACGAACGAGACTTGCCATGAGATAAGCGACCAGCAGAACTGCATGAAGTTCGGGAGGCCCGACACGGAGTTCTTGAAGTGGCGGTGGCAGCCGGATGGGTGCGAGCTCCCGCCGTTCGACGCGGCCGAGTTCATGGAGATGGCGAGGGGGAAGTCGATCGCCTTCGTCGGCGACTCTCTGGGGAGGAACCACATGCAGTCCTTGCTGTGCCTCTTGTCCAGCGTAAGTGCTCGATCTAGTTATATTTGACTAGATTAATCTATTGGCCACAAACGAATCACCTTCTCTAATAAAAACAATAGAAACTACTAATGATCGACCATGTTTATCATGTGATTATTGACGCAATGAGCCTAAGCCAATGAGTCTTCGTCTACATAATTAAGTTTAGTTTTATGTTGATTTGGCGATTACTCCGGTATGGCCGTGAACTTGCGATGTTTCAATTGTTTTTTCGTTCCCAAAGAGTTGAGAGGCAGAGAAATGTGCAAGTTCAATATGAGCTGTTCTTAGAATGACCCCCTTTTTTATCATTTTTTTTTGAAAATTTGAGAGGAGAAAATCATAAGGAAAGTTGTCCAAAGAGTACTAAATTTATTGCAGTTTTGTCAATTCATTTCTAAACTTTTTAATTTTGCAAAATTTTTTTTTGTCGAAAATTTTGTCATTTGAAGCCTAAACCTTTTCACGTTTTGCTAATTGAATCCATTCAGCTAATTAGGTCGAAAATCGCTGACGTGATAGTGCAATCAAAGTTGGCTGTCCTATATGACATGATTGGTACTGATGTGGACATATTTTAATAATTGTAAATTTTTTTCGATTTCTTTTTTTTTTCCTTTTTTTTTTTCTCTTTTTTTTCTCTCTCTCTTTCTTTGGTTCACCCTCACCGGCCTCAGTAAGGGGCCACAACCCCTTGCTCACAATAGGCGAGGGCTTTGTGGCCCTCTCCCAGGGACCGATAGGGGTTGGTGGAGGTCGCCGACCCTCAGCAAGTGGCTAGCGAGGCAGCCGGCCCTTTGAACTAAAAAAGAAAAATAAAAGAAAAGAAAAGAATAGGAAATGAAAAATAATTTTAAAAAAAATTAAAATATTATTATAATTGTCCATGTTAGCTCTGGCCATATCATATAAGACGACCAGTGTCCATATCAGCCATTTCCTATCAAAATTTGTTGGATAGACTCAATTGATAAATCGTGAAAAAGTTTAGTCTTCAATGGGCAAAATTAAAAGGTTTATGATTAAATTGGTAAAATTGCAATAGGATTAGAATTTTTTTGAAAATTTTCCCTAAAATCATATATCGACAAATTCCTTTCTCCTAATTATTGTTCTAAAAAGTTCAAAAGAGAGAAGTAAACAAGGGCTAATGATTTTTGTGGAATGTCAATATAATTTTATCCTCTATACCCAAGGAAATAAGTGTATTCATATCGATCATAATTTTTATATACGAAGTTTTCTACTAAGCTTGACTGAAGCTGTTATCATGAATAATGTGTCGTAATTTTATTTTTGATCTACCGTCTCTGTGTAAAACATCATTAGGTTGACCACCCGGAGGACATCTCTCTGAGGTACTCCACCGACTACAACTTCAAGCGATGGTACTTCCCAAACCACAACCTAACCCTAGCCACCTTCTGGGCCCCATTCCTGGTCCGCACCACCGACGCCGGCGGCGGCCAAACCCTCAACGGCGTCCTGAGCCTCCACCTAGATGAGCCCCACCCTGCTTGGTCGTCCGAGATCGGTGCCTTCCACCACGTCATCGTCTCGGCGGGCCAGTGGTTCTTCCGCGCCGTCATCTACTACCAGGACGGTCGACTCCTGGGCTGTTCTGCGTGCGGACGGGCCAACGTGACCGAGGTGTCTAGATTCCGGGCATATCGAACCGCGTTACGTACCACGCTGAATGCCATCATGGGAATGAAGAACCGCGAGGGCGGCATAACATTCCTGAGGACGTTCTCGCCGGCACACTTCGAGGATGGGGATTGGACGGACGGAGGGAGTTGCACGAGGACGAGGCCGTTCGAGACCGACGAGAAGAAGCTGGAGGGCTACGACTTGGAGTTCTACTTGGCTCAAGTGGAGGAATTCTTGGAAGCTGAGAGGAGGGCGAGAGAGGAGGGCGTGAAGATTAGGCTGCTCGACACGACGCGGGCCATGCTGCTCAGGCCCGACGGACATCCGAACCGCCAGTGCAACTGGCCCAAGAGCAATGTCGGCCGGGCGGATTGCGTGCACTGGTGCTTGCCGGGCCCGATTGATACGTGGAACGAGCTCTTGTTTCATGTGATGAAGTCGGAGACAGGTGTAAAGTTAACTCAAAGGAAGCTACAGAAAGTGCGTGACTGATGTTTATGTTTGTACAACATCCAGAGGAATAAAAAAAAAGCAATCGCATGTCAATAACATTTCTTATCGTTTGAAAAATGGAATGGACATTTTCTGTTTTTCTGGCCGAAAATTCTTCGGCAAAGCACGGGAAATGCCACGGCGAACCCCGAATTGCTGTTCCGTTTGGGGCCAGAGTCCTCACATTCGAGCACACGACCTTAAAATGAGCTGTGTGAGAATGAAACCCGCTGATGCTGATGTCCCTCGTCACAGGAGGAGGGGTGCTGCTGCGGAAAAAGGGAGGTTTGATTGCTTTGGAATGTACAGAGGCGAGAATGATCCTGAATGAAGTTTCGATTGCTTGACGTAGCGGCGTCGAATAGGGGTGCACATCGATGGACATTGGCCACCTCGTGCGGATGATTAAGGAATGCTTTTGCCAGTTGCACGGTCCCATCGGCACTTGGGACCCGACACTTTGCTTCACATCTTGTTAAGGAATTGACTTTGTTTTCATGTTGTCCTGGATAGTGTCCATATGCAGCACCTGCGATTTGTAAAGAGGAGCTCTCTCTCTTTTCTCTTTTTTCGGATGGGGCCTAATCATTCCTCAGTTTGAAAGATCGAATACTCGATTGAACCAAAAGAATTTCTAATGACAAGCGAAACAGTGCGTCGTCGTCGTGTGACCCACGGCATAGTCATATGTTTGTTTCTTTATGGACTGAAATCATGAGAAAACCCGCGAGTGACCTCAAGTAGACGAAGAAAGTAGAGTCTGTTCATGTCGACCATATTAGAAAATAGACAATTTGAAAACTGATTTTCTAGTTCTGATCAATTTATCAAATGTTTTGACGATGAACATGGTGGGTGAAAACGAAGCTTGGAAAAATGAGTCGATGTTCATCGTTGATAACATTGAAAAGCTAGGTGACACTTCATCCCCGAGAGCTCAATTAATAGATTCATGAACCCCCTCTTACCTGCCATGTTCGAGCTTCACTCATGCAGAACTAAGAGCTACGAACAATCCCATATTAAGTGAACTTTGAAGTCCATTAGTCCACCGGATTCTTTGCACATAAACTGAATACAAACGACCAAAAATGGAGGCTTGCAATAGAAATAAGATGTTGAACGAGCACGTCGTGGTGGTTAAGGCATAATTAACTCGATCACTACACATGATGGCTAGTTAAATTGGAGAGCGACTTCTTTCAGATTCTCTTATTGTCTGTCACAAAATTTTGGTTCATGAATATGTGTGGCTGGAAGTCAAATTAACAAGCTAACATCGAATTGAGTCATGCTCGAGAACGTCCGAATCGATCAACTGATTATGCAGGCATTAACTATTCATTCAAGAAATGATGCCTAACAATGGATGATTTGGTTGCACATCGAATTGAGTCATGCTCAAGAACGTCCGAATCGATCAACTGATTATGCAGGCATTAACTATTCATTCAAGAAATGATGCCTAACAATGGATGATTTGGTTGCACTAGCACCTGCGGTATGTGATTTCTTAGCATGCCACAGGTCCATAAGATGGACAACGGAGGTACCAACAAAATGTTACAGACCATGTAATGCAAAAGTTAATGCCCTAACGAACTAATTGTAATAAAGCCAGTGTCCCCATCTGTGTACGTACGTACGTATGTATATATGTTTGTTTGACAATATGTGTGTGTATATATAGATCTAGATGCAGGAATAATTTCTTGTACTAGACATTTGCCTCACTCAACCATGAAGCTCCCAGTATCTGAGCTTCACTCAGTAAATAGCCCACCACAGAGGACCACCGGCACCAAGAAGGTACTGATGCTCGCCTTGATGCCGGTTCTTCTCGCTGCAATCCCCCTATGTTTGTTCATCACTGGCCCGCGTCTTGATGTCCCATCACCTCGGGAGTTGGAGATCAACACCGGCATTTCGAATAGAACAGAGCAAGTGGACAAGAGATGCGATGTATTTAGAGGAAAGTGGGTTCATTACCCGGATGGCGTGTACTACACTGTCGCGACTTGCCCTTCAATCATCGATCAGCGCAACTGCCTGAAGTTGGGGAGGCCTGACACCGAGTTCTTGAAGTGGCAGTGGAAGCCCGACGAATGTGAGCTGCCTCGGTTCGACGCGGGCCAGTTCTTGGAGATGGCTCGAGGGAAATCGTTCGCATTTGTGGGGGATTCGGTTGGGAGGAACCAAATGCAGTCACTGCTCTGCCTCCTGGCCAATGTAAGTGCTGTCTCAGTGTCCTTAATTACTCAGCTTATGCAGCATTTGCATTTGAGGCCTCTTATGGCTATAGTATTCATTTGCATAGAGAGAGTTAAGCCTCGAATTATTGGCTGAAGCAAGTTAAGTACAAATCAATACTTTATCAAACCGAATTAATGATGTATATGGGATCTGGTTTGAGTGCGGTGTACCAGTAAACAGACAAGGATGCATCCTACCACGTTTTTTATTGAACGATTTGGCATTCCTTCAACTCCTCTGTCTGTGAAATGTTTCATGGTTTTGTCTCTCTAAAATGTGGTAGAACTATTTCATGCTAAATTCTAATGATATCGCTCTAAAACGGCGACAAAAAGTGAGCCTTTTCATTTACCAAAGTGTGGCGAACGAACAGAGGCCTCTCTCTCACCAATTTGAGAGCTTCTATGGTCCATTGGATGATGCAGAAATCTCTAATATATAAGAAGTTGGTTCTCAGCTTCAAAAGATGATCTTACAGGTGGAATTTCCTGAGAAAATATCTTACAATTACTCACTAGGCACAGTAATCTTCGAAAGGTGGTACTTCTCAGATCACAAGTTCACACTAGCCACATTCTGGGCTCCATTCTTGGTGAAGTCCAGAGATGCAGACCCAGATGGTCACTCCTTCAACAGCATCATGAGCCTCTACTTAGATGAGCCTGAGCCATCTTGGGCATCCGAGATTGCAAATTTCGACTTTGTCGTCATCTCGGCCGGCCAATGGTTTTTCCGGCCTCTGATGTTCTGCGAAAAGGGCGAAGTCGTTGGTTGCAGCTCTTGCCAGCTGAACAACATCACCGACCTCACCAAGTTTCACGGTTATAGAATGGCCTTTCGAACCGCCTTTAGAGAACTCCTAAGTCAAAAGGCCTATAACGGCATGACGTTTCTGAGGACGTTCTCTCCTGCGCACTTTGAGAACGGCACATGGAACACCGGAGGGAGCTGCGCAAGGACGAGGCCGTTCACGAGCGGAGAGGCCAAGATCGAGGGGGAGGATTTGGAGTTCTACTTGACCCAAGTGGAGGAGTTCAGGGCGGCCCAGAGGGAGGGAATCAAGAGGGGCCTGACATTTAGGCTGCTGGACACTACCGAGGCAATGATCCAGAGACCCGATGGGCACCCAGGCCATTTCGGGCGTATGTTGCTGAGAAACGTGACCATGGCCGATTGCGTGCATTGGTGTCTGCCGGGTCCTATCGACTTGTGGAACGAGTTCTTGTTTCACATTTTGAGGTCGGAGAGTTGAGAATCTGTTCGGGGGCAGACGCAGAAGAGTGCCCGATGAGGGAAAACCGCAGATTGTTTGTTCTAGACGTAGCAGAATATATCCGAACCTATTGTTCTGCATCCATCTTTAAAACCCCTCTGCGATAGTTACACACGACGTAACTGGTGTTACGAGAAAATGCAGAACTAATTAAAGCAACGTCCAATTGGACCCAAGAACTATTCTCACTTGTTATTAGAATAAACAGTTTGGTTCATGAAAAAGCCATGGCTCTGAATAGAGCAAACCACACAGTCTGTTGTGTGATGCTTGACGAGGAATCAATCTACAGATTTAGTTACGCGCTAACTGACTATTTATTCAACAAACGTTGCCTCGCCTAGGGGAAATTGAACAAGCATGGCGATGGATAAATTGGTAGCATGAGCGGTATATGATCGATGTCTTAACTTAATCATACCCGGGAGAAAGACTCCAAAGGTACCGACCAAATTCTACACTCTGCGATGCAAAATATAGTCCTAATGACTGATTCTTAGTAATGCCAGTGTCCCTATGCAGGAGTAGTTAATTTCTAGTTCTAAACGTTTGCCTCTCTCAATGGTGAAAGTGAAGTTTCCAAAAACCCACCACAGAGCACCATCATCAGCACCAAGAAGGCGCTGTTGCTCGTCGCAACACCGATTCTCCTAGCCACGATCCCTCTTTATTTGTTCGCCATCAGCTCGCTTCCTGATGTCCAACCATCTCTGGAGTTGAAAAGAACAGAGCAAGTGGAAAAGAGATGCGATGTGTTGAGAGGAAAAAGGATCGATAACCCCAACGGCACGTACTACACAACGTGACTTGCCCTTTGATCAGCACAACTGTCTAAAGTTTGGGATACCCGGACATTGAGTATATGAAGGGAAGGTGGAATCCTGAAGGGTGCGAGCTGCCTCAGTTCAACGCGGGCCAGTTCTTGGAGATGGTTCGTCAGGGAAATCGATCGTGTTCGTCGGGGATCCAGTAGGGAGTAACCAAACGCCGTCATTGCTATGCCTCCTGGCTGGTGTAAGAGCTCTTCTGGCTAGTACACTCATTTGCATAGCGACTAATGCTTGAAAGATCAGCGTATGCAAGAGGACCAGGTCGCGGTCGACAGTTTTTCACTAATGATGATTCGAATCGAAGCTAATGATGCAGGTCTAGGTTCGGACGCTGGCACATTTGCTCTTGAATATGGCATTTCTTAAACTACTCTAGGAAAAACTTCGTACATTTGTCTATCTAAAATGTGGCAGAAAATGAAGATGTCCTTCGTTTCTAATGATGCAGAAATCTAGATTTGGAAATGGCGATTGAAACATTTTGTTGAAGATGCATAATCTCTACGAAATAATGAGACGGTTCACGGGCGACGGGACAAAGCTCGAGGGACTCGATTTCGAGTTCTACTCTACCCAATTAGAGGAGTTCAGGGTGGCTGAAAGGGAGGGAATCGAGAGGGGCTTGACATTTAGACTGTTGGATACCAACCACCGAGGCCATGATCCTTGGACCGATGGACGCCAGAACCGACACGGGTGTCTGTTGGATTGGAACATGACGGTGGCTGATTGCGTGTGTTGGCGCGTGCCTCGTCCTATCTGACACGTGCAACAAGTTCTCTTCGGGTCGAAAGAAGAGTGCCTGATAATGATGGTGGGGAAAAATCAACCCTGTTCCCCTTCAATTGTACACCAGTAACACGTACATCATTTTACCTGCAACAGAATTTCATGTGATAAATCTATCCATATATATCAGTAAGATCTACAAAGATAACTCTACCAACAAGAATTCTATAATCCATGCCATCTTCGAATTCAATAACACTAGTTACTCGAGCTCTTCTCTTCGGTCGACGTTTTCTCGCCGAGCCAAAGCACGGGACTGGCCCCTTTTGCCTCTCAAAAGGAAGTGAAAGAATATACTAAGGATAGGAGTTTGGACATCCTTAACGATTGTACCTGCAGTAAATGTCGTCCAAAAGCCATTCCATTACCTTTTTTGGCTTCATCGAGTCACTCTGCCTTCATCCTAGGAACCAAAGTTTTAGCAGGTCCTTACATCTTACAAGGCTCTTTCCTCTTTTGTCTGCATATCCCCATCTTTTTTCCCAATCTTCCAACACCATCTTCCATGACTTCACCTTCACGAGACCTTTCGAAACGACCCCTCTCTCTCTCTCTCTCTGTGTCCCTGCCTTGCCTCTGAAGAATTCCAGGAGTTCCCCTGCATTGATCCTTTGCTTCCAGTTCCCACTTCCACATTCCCCAGGCCCATTTTAAATTGCCTTCCCACTCCCTTCACCAACTTCACTTCCAATCCAATCCAATCCAATCTCTCTCTCTCCCTTCCTCCATTCGAAAAGACAAGAAAAAACATCGACATCAACTCACCAACTCCATTTCCATCGTCCTCGTCCTCATCCAAAATCTTCATCGAATTTCTTTAGGCAAATGTCACGGTCCCTTTTCAAATGCCGTTAGAAATAGACCCTTTGAACTGGAAACCGAGAAAAAAAAGCCCCGCGAGAAATCAATTCCTGGTGATTCGATCACGACCCGACAGATCCTAATCAAACCTTGAAGAGTTTTCGACTCTCTGAGGTTTGATTTTCCTAGTTCACTGTAACGGTCCACTTCCTTCCTTGTTCTCCTCTTCCTCTGGTCAGTCACATCAATCGAAGAAAGAAAAGAAAGGAGGAGAGAAAGATTCTGGTGAACGCGCGTAACGCAACCGCCAACCCCCAAACAGAATAATCTAATTTAATTTAATTTAATAAAATAATGGTGAAGAAATTGCTGCGAAGGGCCTCAACCGTCGTCACTAAGCCTTTCCGCAAACGCCGCCTCCGTCCTCCTCCTCCTCCTCCTCCGCCCGCACCATATATTCCTCCTCCTCCTCCTCCGCCGCCATCCGCGCCGCCGCCGCCGCCGATGTCTCCGCCGGAGCCCAAGTTCCCCTTCGTCTTCCCGCGCGGCGAGTCCACCGTCCTCCCCGACCCGTCCCCCTTCTTCTCGCCGGGCCTCCTCGCCGCCCCGCTCCCTACCAACTCCTTCTTCCAGAACTTCGCCCTCAACAACGGCGACCAGGCCGAGTACGTCCACCCTTACCTCGTCAAGCCCTCCCCGTCCTCCGTCTCCGTCTCGTTCCCTACGCGCTTCGCCGGCCACGCCTTCCTGTACCAGGTCTTCCACGCCGACCTCACCATCTCCGCCGCCGTCTCCGGCGGCGCCGTCGGCTGCGGCGGCTCGGAGGGGCCGCGGCACGTGATCTCGTCGTTCAGCGACCTCGGCGTGACGCTGGACTTCGCGGCGTCGGACCTGAGGTTCGTCCTCGTCCGGGGGAGCCCCTACGTGACCTGCCTGGTCAACAGCGGCGCGGAGGTCGCGATCTCCACGATCCACGCCATCCTCTCGCTCTCTTCGAACAGCAGCCGCACCAAGCATACCGTGAAGCTCAACAACAACCAGACTTGGCTCGTTTACAGTTCCTCGCCGATCAGTTTCAGTCAGAGCCTCAATGCGATGACCTCGGGAAGGTTTTCCGGGGTCATTAGGATTGCCTGCTTGCCCGACGGCGGATCACTTAGCGAGGAGGTTCTGGATAGGTTCAGCTCTTCGTATGCTCTGTCTGGCGAGGCGGTGTTGACCAGGCCGTTTTGTTTGGAGTACAAGTGGGAGAAGAGAGGGTGGGGGGATCTGCTCATGCTCGCGCACCCGCTACATGTTCGACTTTTGTCCGGTGAGGACTGCGGTGTCACCGTGCTGGAGGATTTTAAGTATAGGAGTATCGATGGCGATCTTGTTGGTGTGGTTGGAGATTCCTGGGTGTTGAGGTCTGATCCCGTCTCTGTTACTTGGCATTCGATCAGGGGCGTCAAGGAAGAGTCGTACGGCGAAATTATTCGAGCCCTTTGTAGCGATGTCGAGTCCCTTAATCCGGCTGCAATAACGACGGCTTCGTCTTATTTTTATGGGAAATTGATTGCCAGGGCGGCGAGGCTGGCTTTGATTGCCGAGGAGGTGTGTTATCCTGAAGTCATCCCGGCGATCCGAAAATATCTGAAGAGCACCATAGAGCCATGGTTGGATGGGACTTTTAGTGGTAATGGATTCTTGTATGATGCGAAATGGGGTGGGATTATCACCAAGCTAGGATCGACCAATCCTGGCGAAGATTTTGGCTTCGGGCTGTACAACGATCATCACTATCATTTAGGGTACTTTCTTTATGCAATTGCTGTTCTCGCCAAGATTGATCCTGCATGGGGAAGGAAGTACAGGCCTCAAGCTTACTCACTTATGGCGGATTTCATGAACTTGGGGAGAAGATCGAATTCCAACTATCCGCGTCTGAGGTGCTTTGACCTGTATAAATTGCACTCTTGGGCTGGTGGATTGACTGAATTTGCGGATGGGCGGAATCAGGAGAGCACGAGCGAGGCTGTGAATGCTTACTATTCAGCTGCTTTAATGGGATTGGCCTTTGGAGACACCCATCTTGTTGCCGTCGGGTCGATGCTCGCTGCAATGGAAATTCAAGCGGCTCAAACATGGTGGCATGTTAGAGAAGGTGATAATTTATATGAGGAAGACTTCACTAGGGAGAACAGGGTGGTGGGTGTTCTGTGGTCTAACAAAAGGGACAGTGCTCTTTGGTTCGCTGGAGCCGAGCGCAGAGATTGTAGGCTTGGAATTCAGGTTTTGCCTTTGTTGCCTATCACTGAGGTTCTATTCTCAGATATCCAGTTTGTGAAACAGCTGGTTAATTGGACATACCCAGCACTGAACAGGGAGGGAATTGAAGGGTGGAAAGGGTTTGTGTATGCCTTGGAAGGGATTTTTGACAAAGGTAGTGCGCTGGAAAAAGTGAGGAGCTTGAGCAGTCATGATGATGGGAACTCTCTTTCGAATCTACTGTGGTGGATTCATAGTAGAGGCGATGAAGAAGAGACAGGATGCAGTGATGGAGGAAAGTACTGTTGGTTTGGTCACTATTGTCACTGAAATCGTTATTTCAGGGACTGATTGAATCGCTTTAGGTGGGATATTTTTGTTGCTCATTTTTTTGGAGCATTCATGTACTTATATGACGATCGCTTTGCGCGCTGTGTATCTATTTTCGGAATAAAATGATTCACTAACTCTGCTTCTCTCCGTGATCCTTCAATATTGTCACACGTCGCTGCAATTACATTATCCACTTTGCCTAACACTTCTGTGCTTATGAGATGCTTGCTGATATCAGTTAAATCTCCTGCATTCTGTTTTAGTAAATCAGTGATGAGTTATAGCAGTGTTTTGAAGTTTGTTATCAAACCTTAGATTTTTTAAATCGGAAAAGTAGGTTCTGACATCATTGATTCCAGTATTCCATCAGGCTGATACCAAATTAAATTCCTGCTTGTTTAGATGGAAGGAGATGACCAAGTTACGCTCCTTTGTGCTGCAAATTATTACCTTGTGGATTTCTGAATTTCAAGGTATGAGAAGAAAGTGGTCTTATGCAGCTGAAGCTTCACAACTTTACACTAAAGTTACTTTCATTGCTGTAATAACCGCAATTAGTTGTAAATCTGCTGGTTCTAGGGGGCCAATAAACAGAGGGCCAACTAAATTATTAGCTTCAGGTCTGCTTGCTCATATTCGATGTGTCGTACAGCTCTCTCAAGTTGATTTTAAGCTAATTTTGCTAAATTATTGTTCTAAACATACAAGTGTGTATTATCATCTGTGACCTGGGGGTACGTCATACCTCAGGAAACAGTCACGCCTGCTCTTGCTATCACACAGAGATTTTGTATGTTGTTGATGTTGACCTCTTGAGTAACAAAACATGTTCTCTGCCAGGCCGTTGGATTGCCTGACATGGACATTCGGTAGGATATCTTGCCAAAAATCTTCAAGTTATTTGCCAAGCACTAAAGCTATTGCTCTTTAATTTGCTAGAGGTGCTGGGGCTGGCAGTCTTGGTGGGTGCACGGCATTTCCTTTTCTTTTCCAACTCTTTGCATTTGTGGAGCTTCCTCTCGCTCTGTAATTGAAACTTCATGAGCTAAGGACTTCATGAAGTTTGTTTTGCCTAGACGGTTTATTATTTATGTGTCTCCAAGAAGGGGCCCTGCCGGATATGGTCTGTCAGTGGAAAAATGTCTCTTCTGCTGATATTTGTATATTGCAGAGTTATCTTGTGCTATGTGAGATCTGTATTCATCAGTGCTCAGCAAGAGAAGTAGTTGTCTCGGGCTTGTTTGGTTTACAACATTATTAATCTTGTTGCTCCGGCGAAGTACACGGGATTTATGAAGCCTCGTCTAAGGGTTTGAGGGGGCTAATAGACTCGAAGTCATCTTTACTGTATTGGGTGAGGGTCATCTCTTTTGAATTTGTTCTTACAGTTCTCCTTAGTATAACTAGCCAGTACACTAATTTCTCTCACCGTACATACTTGTGTTCCTCTAGGTCAATTATGCCACCTGGTTTTGGACATATGGCGACGCCCTGGGGAAAACAAATCTGCAATCCCTTTAGAGACTTCACCTGATACCAGATTGTCAAGATGAATGGAAAATATTGTCCGCCTGCTTCTTTGGTCTCAGAGCACAATTTGTGGAACATTTCTTTGTTATGACATCACCTTAACACGAGAAAGATTGTTGTTAGCATAAGAGAAACGCTTGCTTACTATTTGATGACTGGCTCGGAATGAAGCCAATTTCTTAGTGTTTGTCTTTATGTACACAAACAGCCTATTGATGATTTCCAGTCGTCAAAATGATTTCATCAAGACGGCGAGATTAGTCCTGCACTGGGCACTCCATTTTGTAGTTCATTGCTTTGACGATCATCTGGTAGAAAGATCTTTAACCCTCGTCGCGGTGGAGAAACCGTATGCAAAGATGGTAGTCTAATCAGCTGATCTGGTCGCAGCTGATTATCTTTGAATCTATAGCTGTGAGAAGCCAACCTCTCTCTCACTCCCTCGAAGGGTGCAAATAACATATAGTTAAAGGTAACACGCTGCGCTTGTCAATGCGCAGAAGTCAGCTGAATCCTGTGCTGGCAGCGAAGTTAGGCCTTACTCAATCATCATACCGTTCATCCTGGTAAGGCTGGTGAAAGTGGGTTAAAATCACGATACAACTCGTTGGCATCACTGGCAATCGCCACATTGACAGCCGGGCCGATCAAATCTGTCTTCAGACTCGTAGGGCGACAGAACATTACTCGATCATGTAAAACTAGACAGCAGAACACGCCACGAGCCGCCACTTTTTCTTCTCTCTCTCTATAATTTTTTTAATCCGGGCGCCCCAGTTCTGCATCGTGCTAAGTGAGATTTCGAGACGAGCATATAAAAAAGTAAGAACAGCTCTCAACTCCCAAGTTAGTTGAGTCGGGTTAAAGCTCGGAGATTGCACTTGTTTATTCCTTCTCTTGCTTGGCATGGGAAGGGATTCGGAAGCTGTCGACCATGATACCAGGTTGATTAGTTTAGAGAATTAGATCATGATAGCACCCACCTCTGGTTTTCCCTGAGGGAGGGCAAGAGAAACAGGACAAGCTACAACGAATTTTTTTATTTCTTGTCTTATAAGACAGCAATTTGAGACCCAATCTTCCACCCTTAGCTCAACAAACTTTTTTTGGCGTTTTCTGCATCCATTGCCCTTGATTGAAACATATGGTGAAAGAACCATCTCCCCAAGAAAACACCAAAACTCAGATCTCGTTGACGAACAACTCAGGATTTTCACGGTTCGTGTCGCCGGGAATGGGTCCTGTAGTATGTCTTCACACGAACGCTCAATGCAGTTCGACGAATTACTGCCCAGTGCATCGGGCATGGCTTTCGGTTGATCAGTGGTTTGATTTGGTCTTCCGCGTCAGACGAAAACGGGGATTGTTATTGTAATGAGAACGTGCAGATTTGAGCAAGCATGGTGGTGGTTGAAGGATCTGATGAACATGGAAAAAGTCAAACTGGGAAAGCATATGATATTTATTGCAGGGAGCATGGACCAACGTGCGTTTGCTTCATGGTATAAAAACTGCGTCAACCGTAGAGCGAACCTGCACTGTCCGCTGCACATATAATTCTATAAGATCCTGCAACATGGATTTGATCTTGTCAAAGCATGCTGTCGGTGTAAATAATTAGCTTTTTTAATTAGATATCTTGATAATTCTATTATGGTCTGATTAATTTAAAGCCGACCTCAGTCTCCATGACAGATAATTAATATTCTAAAATTGAAAATTACCTGGACAACGGACGAGTGAGTTTGGGCTTTCGAGTTGCTTTCTTGAATCTCGAGCAACTTTTGTGTTTGGTCCAACGATTAGATTTCGATAAAAACGAAAGTTATTTTGAGTTTCGAAAAATTGTGCCAAAATCTATGCATATCGGCGCACATTTTGTTTAGAATGATTTTGGGTGTTTCATGCAAAAAAAAAAGTCACAATACATGGGCCAAAATATTTTAAAAAAAATTAAACGAAACTATATAGGTAAGATGTCAACATTGGCAAGAATTTCGAGAAGCACTAGCGAATCACAAAAACAGATGAGCATTCATGAGTTGAATCTCCCCCGTGACGTGAATAACCGATTTTTACCCCCAATCCAAAGATGGCTAAACACGAAATAGGCAAATTTTCCTGAAAACCGGTGTGGAATATTTTTTTTTTCCACGAGTGCTCCTAAAAACACTTACCAAAATCGAAAATTTCTTTGGATTGATCGTCTTGCAAATGCGCTAAAACCGCATTCACCAACATAATTCACACGAGCATAGTATAGAAGTGTATATGCAAAGAATCCTCGAGAATTCGTGTAAAGATATTCTTGGACGCCATGGTCTAATTGAATTTGAAAAACGTATAGCACCGTCCACGATTTCCTTCCTCTTTTTTCCTTCGAGGATCGATGGTCATGCGTTTAGGAGCAAAAGGATCCGTAAATCTCGCGGCAAGAAAGAGAGGAAAGAGAGAGAGGAGAGAGACAAGAGCTAGGATAGTTACAGTGCTTTCAGCTACCTACGAACATGGCGAGGATTTGACAATCTCCTTTCCTCTTTCTCCCACCTCCATCCATGTGAACAAGGTACTGTCCCCCCCCGCAAGTCGCCCCCACGTTGGTGTCCGCATGCTTTGAGGCTCCACGATCTGGCCACCATTTCTTTCCCCCCCCTCCTCCGTCCCAAGAAGCTGTCTTGTCTCCTTTGCACAGCGCTGTGATTTCCAAGATTCCCCGATTCCTACGCCACAAGTTCTGACCAAAGAACTACGGCAAGGTGAGGCTTTGGTGGGTTTCGGGTTTCTGGGATTTCTCGGGCATCGATTTGGCCGATCTGGGCTCGCTGCATTTGCCCCGTCCCACCCTCTGGTGTCCTCAGTGGAGTTGCATCTGGATCTTTGCTTGAGCAGTTACCCGGCCATTCATTCTTGAGTTTGGTAGTTCAAAGGTGCGTGTCTTGATCTGCTTGCTGGTCGGGACTTTCGAGTTTGTTCGTCTGGCTTAAGTCCTAGAAGGCGTTTCTGGAGAAAAGGGTCGGGAACTGGCGCTTCCGCGATTGACTTCCGAGGCTGGTTCTTGTGGGGAGTTGAAGGAGCGTAGCTAGATTGTTTGATGCGTTAGTGTTTGCTTAGTTTTGAGTGTGAATGTTGGAGCTTTTGCTATTGCTGGTCTTGGAAATCTTTGGAGATGGATTAGCACTTCGGACGTGTCATTTGTGAGGTGATTCGTCTGCGGAAGATGGCATCAAAATCGCCTTCTCCATCTTCTTCTTCTCCTTCCCTGGCCTCGCCTCCGTCCTCCACTACCTCCAATTCTTCAGCTAGTCCGCCGCCCTCGCCGGCGGTGGCAGCATCTCCACCACCTAAGTCTCCTTCCGCGCCACCTCCTTCGCCGTCCCCGTCACCGCCGCCCCCGCCCCCGACAGCACCGGCTTCGCCACCCCCATCACCTCCAGCATCACCCCCGCCGTCGCCCCCGCCGTCGCCCCCGCCGTCGCCTCCGGCCACCCCTCCCCCGGCTGTGAACTCACCGCCTCCTCCAAATGTGCCATCACCCCCACCACCGACCGCGGCCGCTCCTCCTCCGCCCCAGGCCCCTCCGACGCCTCTGGCGGGGACCCCGCCGGTTTCCCAACCTCCTCCTAGTCCTGCTCCTCCTCAACCAGTTTCACCTGCAACGAGTCCTCCTTCAACCCCATCGTCAAAATCTCCACCTCCTCCACAAGCGAAGTCGCCATCAAGTTCCCATTCGCCTCCACCACCCTCTAGTCCTAAGACTTCTCCACCTCCAACACCTCCTTCAGTTCCCTCAAAGTCCGCGTCACCTCCTTCAGTTCCCTCGTCCTCCACTCCTGTGCTGTCACCTCCTTCTCCTCCCAGCAATTCATCAGCAGCCAGAAGTCCGAATTCGTCACCATTACCTTCCATTCCCACTGAAAAGCCTACGGCAAGATCTACTAATGGGACAAATGTAATCGCGAATTCCACATCCACGGATGCAGGGGGACTAAAGACTGGTGGAGCTGTGGCGATTGGCATAGTGGTTGGATTCCTGGTTCTGAGTCTTCTTGTCATGGCTGTGTGGGTTGCAAAAAAACGGAAGAGACGGGGTGCTCAGTCAAATGTTGGATACAATATGCCTTCTCCCTTTGCCTCCTCCCAAAACTCAGGTAATGCACTAAACAATTAACGGATAAGTTGTGTTCATTGTGTTTAATCTCGCGACTTAATTCATGATGATGTTATGGTCGGATCTCTCTTTATGCTAAACTAGACCAAGTTGGGTTCCATATCCAGTTGCTAAACAGTTGACATTTTCCATAGCTACAAGTTCACGCAAAGGAAAAATTGCAATCTAGTCAGAACTATAACTGGTCTTTACTCTTTTCAAATGAGAATTATGAATATTGCAGTTTGACTAACGAGAAAGCATCTGTAACTGCATTGTAGACTTATTCCTGGTCAGTTCTAATACTAATCACATTTATGAAGGAAGTAAGTGATCAAACATATCTGGATAGTGTTGTGCCTCGATTAAACCATGTCATATGTTAAATAGCACTTTATGGGAAAAATAATTCAATCCATTATGAAAACGTGTCTGTTATGCTACACTGAAGAGAACGGTAGCTGCACATCCGCCTTACTAATACTAGTTACAGAGATAATTTGATCCCTTCTTTTGAATTGCAGAATCACTATTTTTACAGCCCCGTTCGCCAATGATGCGAGCAGGAAGTGCTTCAGGCAGCAATTTCATGTATTCACCCTCGGAACAAGGAGGCATAAACAACTCAAAGTCATGGTTCACATATGATGAGCTAGCTCATGCGACTGACAATTTTTCAACCCAAAATCTTTTGGGAGAAGGTGGATTTGGTCGTGTATACAAAGGTGCGTTGGTAGATGGAAGAGAAGTTGCGGTGAAGCAGCTTAAGATTGGCAGTGGACAAGGAGAGCGAGAGTTTAGAGCAGAGGTCGAGATTATTAGCAGAGTGCACCACCGTCATTTAGTTTCGTTGGTGGGGTACTGTATATCTGAGCAAAATAGGTTGCTCGTCTATGATTATGTTCCAAATGACACCCTTCACTACCATCTCCATGGTAAGACATACTTCTGATTCAGAGTTCAAAGAATTAAGTTTGAATCCTTGTGCTTTGCAATGTTCGTATGCGTATGTAGCTCTCAAGTGAGCATAGTAGCACCATGAAACTAATAGCTGTTCTAGTTAGATTCACAGGTTGTGTTTTAGATTATCTAACCACGCCGCCCATTTGTTCCACTTCAGGAGTAGTCAAATTTTGGCAAATAATGTGTTGATTTACTCCGTTATGATCCTTTTACTTTCTTGAAAGTAGATGATCCACTTGCAAGTGCTCTTTACCATGTTGCTTCTCAAATAGTCATTAAGTTAGTTCAATGACGAGTCGTGCAGCATCATTGTTAATTTGATGGTTTTCCTTACCTTTTCATACCTCTATTTCCTTAAATCTTAGGTGAAGGCCAGCCTGTCATGGATTGGGCGACTAGAGTGAAGGTTGCCGCTGGTGCTGCTCGTGGAATAGCTTACCTGCATGAAGATTGTAATACTCTCTCTCTCTCGCTCTCTCTCTCTCTCTCTCTCTCTTCCCTCAGTTTTTATTTATTTACTAATTCTCCTCTATTCCCGTCCATGCATACACCTGTTTAAAAAATTTTTCCTGCTACCTTAACATGTGATCAGTTAAACATCCATTTGTTATCGTCTTCCCAAGTACTATTGCTCTGACAGAGGTGCAAGAACTACTTTTTAGGGATCGCAATGAGAAGGAAACAGGCAGTAGAACTATTGTATTTGGCAATACTTTCATGCAACATTGAGCTTCATCAATTGATTATTTTGGTTTAATGTCATCTCCTAGCAATGGACTTCATAGAAACTAGATGAAAAGCTTACATATAATTTCCATTTGCCTTCCTTTAGTCAGATTATTGCAGATTTATAATCAGCTGATCTCTCTCTCTCTCTCTCTCTCTCATACAAGGCCATCCTCGTATAATACACCGGGATATAAAATCCTCGAACATCCTTCTTGACAAGAACTTTGAAGCTCAGGTGGGTTATTACTCTGCAAATGAAAGTTCTTTCTCCAAGAAACATTACTCTGTTTTGAGCTGGACTAGTTTTGCCTTGGATTTTGTTTGGCATTTAGCTTACCAATTTTAGCAAGATGAATTCTCTAACTGCAGGTCTCAGATTTTGGTCTTGCAAAATTAGCATTGGATTCAAATACGCACATTACAACACGAGTCATGGGGACTTTTGGGTATGTAAATGCTTCCATTCGTCAGTCCATCAAGCAATATTTCATGTCATGTTCACTAGGCTAAAAGTTACTGTTGCTTTCTTTTTCATAATAAAATTATCCCATCTAAGAGTTCCCTTCTGAAAAAAATTGGAGTTTGTCTTTTTATTTGATTCACAAGTGCATTGATTTGAGAACTAATTCACCATTAAACGGATGTTGTATCAGGTCTATCATGTTGATATGTTTAAATATGCATTAGAGCTTTCTCCACTGTCTTATGGCATGGAGGTTCCAGAGCATGTCGTTAAATCAGCTCCTGCATTCTTTCTGATTAAATTCCTTCTAACCTGCCCTGATTAGTTCAATTGGTAATTCAGATACATGGCTCCAGAGTACGCAACTAGTGGAAAGTTGACAGAAAAATCTGATGTTTATTCCTTTGGGGTTGTTCTTTTGGAGCTGATTACTGGACGCAAGCCTGTAGATGCCTCTCAGCCAATTGGTGATGAGAGCCTGGTTGAATGGGTAAGCTTTGGTGAATGTTGATTGATTTTTACTTCCATACTGTTTCTGTGCAAACTTGTCGTTCAGGATGAATCCGCATTCATTCAGAAATTATCAGCACATTGTGGTTAGTCACCCTTCTGGCAAGCGTTTGACATGTGTAAAACTGTTTTGCCCGTGGCACCTGTCGACCTTTAGGAAATACTTGGAAGCTTTGGAACTATAATTTAAATGGCATCACTTTCTGTGCTGATTGTATTCGCGAACACGGAACTTATGTAAATCCTTAGACGACAAATTCATCTGGTTGAACCACATTTTCCAGGCCCGACCGTTGCTCACTCAAGCACTTGACGATGAGGACTTCGAGCCATTGGTAGATTCGAAGCTACAAAAACAGTACGTTGAAAGTGAGATGTTCCGAATGATGGAGGCGGCTGCAGCTTGTGTTCGGCATTCGGCCACAAAAAGGCCGCGTATGAGTCAGGTATTCCTTTTTTTCACCTGCCGTAACTTTCATGCTCTCGGTCTATTGCGAAGGTATATGCTAAAATCCAAGCACTCGTTTGGGTCCTTCGTCTTTGGGCAGGTCGTTAGGGCTTTAGATTCATTGGACGAATTGTCAGATCTCAGCAACGGAATGAGACCAGGGCAAAGCGAAATCTACGATACCAGAGAGCAATCCGCGCAGATCAGGATGTTCCAGCGTATGGCATTCGGTAGCCAAGACTATAGCACTGATTTTTTCGACAGAACTCAGAGCAGCTGGAGAAGCCGTGGGTCTGCAGACCAGAGTATGTAGTCGGACTTCACGAGTGCCGAAACGAACCTGCCCCCGGGGGTTTGATTCTGAGTCGAGTACAAACAGAACAACCCGTTCCGAGCAATGCACTATCATAACAACCCAATGCCGGATTAGGAGCCGTTCATCGCATCTCCCAGGATACGAGGCAACTCCCCTGTAGAATCTCGCGAACTCCAACATTCTTTGTCCCCGTGCCACGAGGATAGCCGTTTATGCTTAGAGAGTTGTTTGGTTCAGCATTTGATTTAGCAATTGGTTGTATTGTATTCATCTTTGATTCGTGCATATATATATATGTATGAGCTCTTCTGCTGATTCTTGCAATGTGGATAAAGTATCCTCTTTTCCAATCATCCTTGCAGACATGGAAGAGAAAGAGAATGCAATTGGAAATATAGTGGAGAGTCTCCTCCGTTTAGGCCACCAAAATCAATCCCTCCATTTTTCTTTTATTGGCAAAGGAAAATGACAAAAATTGTAAATTATAAATTTTACTATAGTTTCTGTTTTTAGACAGGATATTAATAAATCCTCATTTGATGCAACGGATCGCAAATTTTTCTTTTGGCAAAAAAAAAAAACAATTTTGGTTTGGTGACAATCATTTGACTGAAGAAATGCCTCAACATCATTGTTATTGAATCATTGATCTTTTGACCAAATGAGAATTATAAGCCAAAAAGGAATAAGAACGGAAAAGTAAAGAGGGAAAAAGAAAATGAGTGATAATAACACAAATGACCTCTCGCTTTTGGCTTAATGTATAATGTGTCAATAATATCTTTCTATTAATTCAAGATTAGGAGTGCTATTGAACATTTTTATATTATTTGGAAACTAAATTGAACATGTTCTAAAAGTTTAATGACCATATCGAACAAATTAAAAGTTTAGAGATCGCATTATATATTAGGTTACGGTTCAATGATCGTATTGAATAAATTAAAAATTCAGGAATCACATTGCACACCATTTGTATCGTTCTCCCAAAATGAAGTATCTATGGGAGTCATTTGACTTTGCGAAACGACGACGCTGGCACACAAGTAAAACGACGAGGCGTTTCGGGAGCATGGAAGGGACTCCAGGCCCTTAGGGTGCCCGCGTGATTCCCCCCATCTTCTTCTCCGTCGTCGGCGTAGCCATCTTCTTCGATTCGATTCGATTCTCTCTCTCCTCTGGGAAGAAAGCCTCTGCGAGAAAACACGCGGAAACTTCTCGGGAGAGAGAGAGAGAGAGGGAGAGGGAGGGGGATGGGGGAAGAGAAGGAGGACCCGCAGAAGCTGAGGAGGATCGCGGCGGCGGCGTACGACTACGAGAACGACCCGCGATGGGCGGATTACTGGTCCAACATCCTCATCCCGCCGCAGATGTCCTCCCGCCCCGACGTCGTCGACCACTACAAGCGCAAGTTCTACCAGCGCTTCATCGTATTCCTCTCCTCTCTCGCCTGCGCTTGCTCGCGATTTGACGTTCTTGATTTCTGTCGAGAGAGAGAGAGAGAGAGAGAGAGAGAGAGAGAGAGAGAGAGAGAGAGCGTGGTTGTGTTTGATTTGGAGTTGAGGGATTGGATTGGTCCTGCCGGCGGGATTGGAAGTTCGCGGTAGGTTATATTGAGTAGATGATGCGGCTGCTTTAGGTTTATTCCGGTCGTTCGAGTCGGCCTCTTGAGCTGGAGAAGGAGGTTCTGCGCCGTTGGATGTGTCGGACGTGTTTTGGTTGCTTGTGATTCGTTGGATTGAAATCGCGACGCGGAGATTACCGGGTCATTAGGAATTTTAATCTTGAAATGTGGGTGTGTCTTAACTTCCTGTTGGTTCTGCATTAAAGGGGACTCTTTTTCTTGTTAACTTTGTCCGCAATCGTTTGTATTTTGGGAGACTTTTCTGCCCTCCGTTTTAGTGGATTCCTGCGTGACCCCCCTCTTTTGTCGTGAATGGGGGTGTTAATGAGGAAATTTTCAGATGTTTCGGCTTTACCACATCGGCTTTGTGGAGAATTTTGAGAGAAACCAATGGAGCAATGATGGGATATCGTGCTTAGAGCGTGAACGATTTTGTCAGTTGCAGCGATATCAGCTCCTCTGGCTATCGCAGTTTATATTTTGTATGATGACAATTAAGCTCCGTTTGTTCAGGATTCTGATCTCATTGTTGAGCCAATGTCTTCCGGTAGTTCATCTCAGTCAGCAAGGCAATCTACTCCGTCCTCAGCTTCATCAACGACCAATGAGCAGCCTCGATCCCGTAGCACTGGTAAAATACATTGACATCGGCCACTTTGATAGGAATGGTGTTGGACGTATCAATGAAATTCTATAAGATGTGCCAACTTTTATACGCTACCATGTGCCGATTTGAAAATTCTTTTTGATGATTTTGAACCTTATTCTTTGGTTTAGGATCTTCTACCGGAAGCTCTAGTGCATCAGCAACTTCAGCGTCAAATCCAGCTTCTTTGCGCTGGGATCGGCAAACTGTACAATTCTCTGTCAATGCTTGGGTACGATGAGATTTCATCCATGCTTCATTATGTGCCTATATATGTACTTTCCATTGAAGGATACCCTTGTAAAAGCTTTCATGATATGATATCCAAGAATTAAAAAAATTTGGGTCTTACAGAAGCATGTCAACCAGCTGTTGTAATTGATCGTGCATATGCTGATTGCCATTTTGTGTCATTTTGTGGCAGGTATTTGTGGTGGCTGTACTGGCTATATTCCCATTTGTGCCTCGAAATCTTTCAAATAGGGCATATCGTCTTTCATTTGTGGGCACCGCATGTTCGTCTGTGTATTCTCTGTACTCATTATATGGGGTATGATCAGCTATCCTTTAATCTACTGATCTAGACTGTTCCTTGTTATGCTCCCATTAATGGTTCACACACATTGCAGAAACCTAGGGCATGGAATATGCAAGCTTTGCAAGTTTACTTTCAAACGATAATAGTGACCAAGGATTTCATCTACTTCATCTACTGCCTGACTTTTGTCACTTCGCATCTTTACCTTAAATGTAAGCAGAACTTGGCTTCTAATATTCTATTTTGGATTTATTAGTCTCCTCCTCTTATGACATTGCTTTTACTCCTCAGTCGCTTTAATTCCCATTATGTGCCGAGCTCTTGAGCATGTGGCCAAGTTTTTAAGGCGTAATTTCAGCCGTTCTTCCTTGTACAGGTAAATGCTGCTTAATTCATGCTAGAATTAGTGGTTTACGAGTAATTTTGATCATTTGGGTTGAAGTGATCTTAATTGTTCGTAGCCTATCATTTCTTGTCTGTTAATGTTAGTATTAAATTTGTAATGAGTTTGTAATAATTCACATTCTGCCATGATGACTTCTCCTCTTATGTCAAGATCACTGCTACCTTAGCATATATTTGCTGCTGGATATCAAAGATTTACGATGATACAGTGTGGAGCTTGGATGGTTTTTTTTTTATTTTGTTATATTTTTTGGGAAGACGAGGGGGTAAAGAAATTTTCAACCCTCTTGGTTGAAGTAAAATTTTTTCCTTTGGAGTGAATATTTTCTGACACGTGAACAAGCGTTTGAATGCCATACAATCACCGCAACAGGGTCATGTGCACTTGTTCTTCTAGTTATCCGAGTTATGTTTACAAGATTACATAAGCAATGATTTTGGGCTACTTGCCGTTGACTTTTAATTGCATCTTGGGTTCTAAGGCACAATATTACGCTGTCCTGCTCTCTCTTTCTCTCTGGATCTGCGCTGTAGTTTGGAAGGGCAGAGTGCATATAATATCTTGATTCTTCAGTAACAAGCAACTTGTACCAAGTTCCTGTTATGCATGGTTCCTCTTAATTGCATTATTTTTCAGACCCTGCTATCAATGTCGTATGAGGGACTCCTTATTGCTTATATCTCATTCTGTTTGGATCCATTTTCCCCTTTGCAGCTGACTTTGCTTTTTCACTTTTCTTGAATAGAAAATACTTGGAAGAGCCTTGTGTATGGGTGGAGTCGAACACAACTATGCTTAGCATATTGTCCTCCCAATCTGAGATTGGAGTTGGCTTTTTGCTACTCATCTCGTTATTATCGTATGTATTATAGAATTTTACATTTTTTAAAGTTCACTGAGCTGCTTGCTTTTCTCACTGTTAATTTGTACAATCACATGATGTTACGTGTTTATGCATCTTCAGGTGGCAGCGCAACATCATACAGACGTTCATGTATTGGCAGGTAGGTCTCATAATTCCTTTTTCTTCTACTTCAGCCGATAAGGACTAGTCTACTGAGTACCATTTTAGAGGATATAGTAATTAAATATTGTGCTGCTGAAGAGAGAATGTGGATGACGTGAGACCCTGCTGAAAGAATTATTCATAGAATTACTTGATTAATGGTTTAGAATGTTTATTTTGGCACCAAACGGTCTAATAAGCTTTGCTGGGCTAGTCCAAGAAACTTAGATAGAGGGTGTGATGAATGTACTTTTGTTATTCTAGTACTTGAGAATGAATTTTTCGGTTCCTCCAAACACATTCTCTCCCTTTTCTGATTTGGTGCCTGAGAAATGGAAGGGGTTTCAGAGAATCAGAAGGCTGCCAACCTACAGATTTTTGAGTTCTGACATGAGGATTTTTCCTTTTATTCCCTTCTGCAGCTTTTAAAGCTTATGTATCACGCCCCTGCAACTGCGGGCTATCATCAAAGTGCGTGGGCTAAGATTGGAAGGAGTGTTAATCCACTTGTTCACCGCTATACTCCATTCCTGAACACTCCATTATCTGCTGCTCAGAGATGGTGGTTCAGGTAGTGCTCGAAAGGTAGGAGTCTTGGGGAGCCATCTTCTTGCTAGGACTTCTGGTGTCTTGTCGGAGGACACACTGATAAGTGTCGGAGAAAGCCATCTTAGACTTTAGATGGATGGTAGCTAATCCTTTAAAACCATGTCTCTGTTTTTGATTCTCGATCGTCTCTGCTGGGCCACGACGCCCTGTTTTCTCACTGATGCCCTCAGAGCTTATTTATTAATAGTTTGATCCATCTACACGACAGATCAAAATGGAGGTTGGAATTTGCCTTGACCACTTTTAAAATGGCACCTTGTCTTTCGTACTTTGAAATGACTTCTTGGGAATTGGGAGGTGCACCTGAGATGAATTCGTGTCCTGGACAAATAACTCCTTGAATTTACATGTGAATCATTGGTGTGCTCGTCTATTTTATCATGTTATGCTTGTTAACGCTGTGTGACAGTGTTGAAAATATTTGTCATCTGCTACAGGTTTTAAAAGTTTTTTGTGTTTTTTTTTGTTTTCCGGGAATGATTACCTTTGTCTAGAGATGGCCACGGGCCGGTTTCGGGCCGAAACCGGCCCGGTCAAACCCGGGCCCGGCCCGTTGACCGGACCCGCGGTTCGGAACCGGACCGGACCCGCGGTTCGGATTCAGCCCGGAACCGGCGGTTCCGGGCCGGTTCCAAAAAGAAATTAAAAAAAAAACCCCCCACCCCTACCCACCCACCCCCACCTCCACCTCCTTCGGTACTCCACATGCCCTCCTCTGTCCTCTCCCACCAATTTTTTGCTCCACGCCTCCACCCTCTCCTCCTCCGTCCACACCCCTCTCCGCCACTCCCACCCCCCTCTCTGCCGCCGCCGCCCCCTCCGCCTCCCTCCTCCTCATGCCATCCTGGTCCTCCCACCCTTCCCTCCCTTGCATCGGTGTCAAGCTCGTGACCCACTTCTCCGGCAACTCCGCATTGAACCTGCCGGGAGTCCACGTCGTATTCGTCCTCTTCAGCTCCCTCACTGGCCAGCCACCGCGAACGCCATCGTGTTGACCCGGTACCGCACCGCCCGCGTCTCGGGCCTCGCCTCCGAGCTCCTCTCGCGGACCGACAGCAAGATCCTCGTCATGGTCGGTCCCTTCTTCCCCCCTCTTCCCTGTGCCGGTCCTCCCCTTTTCTCCTCCGCCCGCCCCTCGTCTTTCCAGATCTGACCCCGACCTCCGTCGCCGCCGTCGCCCCCACCCATGGCCGCAGCCGCCGACGCCGACGCCCCCTCCTCCTCCCCTTTTCTCCTCCTCCCCCTCGAACCGAAACCGGCCGGAACCGGAACCGGCCCGGAACCGCCGGTTCCGAACCAGAACCGGAACCGCCCCCTTGCGGTTCCGAACCAAAACCGAAATTGCCCCCTTGCTGTTCCGGTTCCGGTTCATACACGGCCACGAACCAGAATCGCCGGTTCTGAACCGGAACCGGCGGCTCCTGAACCGTGGCCATGACTACCTTTGTCCACAACATTCTCCTGTTTCATCCATGTTACGTGCCTATAATGAGAGGAAATAGCGGCGAGAGATCGCCATCATCAAGAGATGAACTAATCTATATTTACATTTTAAGAATCAACCGATAGGGGTTGTGCCCACGTGTGAAAACGTTTCTTTAGTGCAGAAGTGTATTTGTTGACGTTGGCCACAATCTTATATACTCGGCCATTGAAACCCGACAGAAATTATCGATGGAATGTAATTCGTTTGTTTCGCAAAAGACGAATGATGCGGAAGATATTTTCTTGAAGATGATTGTTTGTATCTCTTATATGAACGATTGAACGAAATTTTTTGTTATCGTTTATGAAAATATTTATATATAAAATAAGTTTCATCGACTAAAAGTGGACATGGATATCACAACTTGCGGGGGCTCCGAGACATCAATCGAAGCCGACCAAGATGCAACCTTTTGTTCAATAGGTGCTCCATGGTCAATAAATAGCCACCTAAATGGTAAGCAAAATGTATTAAGATTTAGTCGCATATCATGTCTTCATTATACATCATATAAAATATGTTCGAACTCTTTAAACACGTACTTTCTTTTTATTTGACGTGATGGCTTTCATACAACTTTTCAGTCATAAGAATCATTGGGCTGTAATTTCGAGCGTCTCTATTCGGAGTTGCCTTTTAAGACGAGGACCGCTCTTGGTGAGGTATAATTCACAATAAAAACAACTTGCATTGGCTTTGGAGTCATTTGAATTTGGCAATTGTAATTTGTAGATAATGTTTCGTTGATCCCAATCGCGACATGTGTGGCCTACACTGTATCAGACCTACAAACTTTGTTTTTCTCTATTGGCTCGTGACGACCTGGGGTCAAAATGATCATGAGGTCTCCGCACCCCACACAAATCATCTGATAATGCCAATGACGTGGTTAGTAATCGCATTGTCTATTATTTGCCTCATAATCCTATCACAAAATCGTTACTACGTTATATTTTGTGCTTGTGGTTATAGCCAGCCTTTGTAATATTCATAACATGTCTATTGTTATTTATGTGTGATCTAGATTGTACAAAATTTCCTTTAGTTCCTCTTTACTCGCCCCCTTTCTCTCCAAGCACTTTAATTAACATAGTTTGTTTGGCCGACAGAAAGCATGGAATATCTTTTATTTGAGATCAAACGGGCTTGTTTATTAAAAAGATTTTTTTTTTTATGGGACGATACAACATAATCAATTTGGTAATTTCAATTTGTCACTTCAACGGGAGAAAAACTCTATAAATAGCCACCTAATGGAAAGCAAGAAGTGCCGAGTCAAAACTACCAAATACCTCTCCATCAATAAAAATGAGGAAGGCCTTTGCTCTTGCTTGCGCTCTCTTCATCTCGTTCGCTCTTCTCTTCCTTCCTTCCACCGAAGCACGAGCACTCTTTCAGAAAGGTGAACTCACCATCTCTCCCTGCCCTACTCTCTCTTCATTATTTCAAATCGATGTGTAATTGGTCGTGGAAATACGATGAATCTTCTGTATGATAATGTAAGCAGGTGCCGCACTTCCCCCTCCAAAGTGTAGAGGAGGTTCTGGGGGAAGATATACTCCGTGCATCCCGTCACCATCGCCAAGGTGTAGTATCTACGTACGGCAGTGCCATCCACCAGCCATCGCGCCGCCACCACCAAGGTGTAATCCCTTAATACGGCAGCGGCCGTGCTATCCACCAGCTGGCCCTTCAGGGCCATGAGACCCAAGGAGCTAAGTTAAGCTGCTCACAACAGCCCAACAGCATCATAATATGAAGTATTGTTCGCGACACCGTCATCGTGAACGAATAAAGAAGCGAGTGAACTCAAGTTACAAAGCCTCGTTTCCACGCCCAAAAGATATTAGGGATGGATAGTTGATACTACGTAGGATGCACTTTGAACGATAAATATGTGATGAAAGAGTCGTTCAGTTTAAGGTATTGTGTCTTTTGAGGAAAAAAGAAATGGAGACAGCTCTTGTCTCGAGTTTCATCCTCCCTTTCGTATTCCGATGTATTTTGAATTATCTAGACGTATGTGCAATGAAGTGCTTTTGCTGCAATCACAAATTTATTAGAGTATTAAAAATTATGTCATATGTATATTTAATAGTTTAAATTATTAAATAGCAGGCACAGGTTCTCCTGAAAAGAAGATTATTCTCTATTTGGGAAAACATAGATTATAACAATATTCTCAACATGCATATATACGTATCCTCTTTGTTATCGGGAAGGCTATTTCATTGCAATTCAAGAGAAGAAAAAGTGAAAAAGCATCCAATTTGATGGCAAGATTGGTGGTTTTTACCCTTCCAAGGACTCTTTATTCACGTCAGACTTCTCATATGAACTATTATTAACGAAGGAGACATCGTGCCTCATAAAGGAACGGAAGCTATTGAGATGTTCCATACTGCTGAGCAGAGGCAGCTCTTGTGTACGTGATCGTTCAAGCCCAATTTGGCGCTATTGACGATATTGCTTTCGCCCACCTCACCGAAATCTCTTGTTCCATTAGGAACTTTGTCCATATATCCTCCTTGGGTTTATACGATAATAGTATTCCAACAAAGTTTACTTAGAGTTGCTTTATGATGCGTCTCGATAAATTTTTAATTTGAGTATTAGAAAAAATTAGACTATTATATGATTAATTTATCCGAACATTCCAGTGGTCTTTTACTACACCAACAGGCAAATAATTTCAAGTTTTAGTTAGCACATCTCTTCTATAGTTGTATAGTATCATTATGCAGGATTACAATTCTTAGCATTACAGTTTCGTGCATGATAGTCAAATCGCTGTGATGCCGAGTGAAGATTTCCTTTATAGGGGCAAAATAGAGACTATGATGGATCTCGATGAGGTATAATTTTGGTTACTTGATAGTTGGACTCTTATGTCACAGTATAAACAACTTGCAAATACTTTGGATTCAATTGAATTTGGCATTTGGAGATGATGTATCTATCTAACAGCGACAGGTGTGGCCTATATAGACTCAGAACTTTATCTTTGTCCCTCGACTTTGCAACGACTTGGAGTCAACATACCGACAAGGCCTTGACTCCGCTTGTGGGTGACGAAGATTACATAAATCTCCTTAGTTTCTCTTTTCTCCCCCTTCCTCTACCAGCATTTTGATTAAGATCATTTGTTAGGTTCATAATAAGCACAGAACATCATTAATATGAAAATTATTGATCTCATGACAACAAGTCCTGCATGTCTATGTTTTTAACTAGTCTCGTTATTAAAAAGAGATGAGTGCATTGAAAGTCCTAAAATTGATCACGAAAGTGCAATCAAATCTTAAGACTTGTCAAATTAGTGCAATCGAATTCTAAAATTTGTTAGCATTTTCCGTTTGTCAAGTTGGACTGAATTAATGGAAGCACTTGATTGCACAAACTTGATGAGCTTTAGGACTTGAGTTCCTTTTTGGAAAATTTAAGAACTCAATTGTATTTTTGTGATAAATTTTAGGATTTTCAGTACATTTATCCCTATTAAAAAATGACAATCTCTGTGGAATGATACAACTTAACATAATCAAACTCATAATTGGTCACTTTAACCGGAGAAGAACAATAAATAGAGCAAAAAGAGCCGAGCCGAGTCAAGCCGAGCCAAAACTACCAACTACCTCTCCAATAGTTATAATGAGGAAGGCCTTTCTTCTTGTTTGTGCTCTCTTCATCTCGTTTGCTCCTCTTCTTCCTTCCACCGAAGCTCGAGCGCTCCTTCAAAAAGGTGAACTCACCTTCTCTCTCCTCAGTATTTCTAATGGATGTGTGGTGGCTGAAGAAATATAATGAATCTTCAACATGATAATGTAATCAGGACCGCTAGAGACATGCCGCCGTGCGGACGCCATGGGCCCAAATATGCACTGTGCCGACGGCCATCATCCCTAACAAAGTGCCCTCCTCGCCCACCGCCAGTTAGCCCCACAGGGTCATGAGACTAGCTAGCTAAATTAAGCTGCTCATGACAACCAAAATGCATCGTAATAGGAAGTAAATTCACGTGACCGTCATCGTGAACGCATAAAGAAGCGAGTGAAGTCAATTATTTGTTGGAGGCTCGTTTCCACACCCAAAGAATTTAGGAATGAATACTATGTAGGATGTATTTTAAGGAATAATAAAATAACGCAATGAAAGAATCGTTTGGGTTAAGGATTGTATCTTTTGAGGAAAATAGGGATGGAGATAGGCCCTGTCTCAGGTTTCATCTTCACTTTCAAATTCCAATGTGGTGAATTATCTAGATGTATATGCAATGAAGTGCTTTTGCTGCAATCAATTATTATTTGATAAATTTATTAGAGTATTTAAAATACTATTTGCGAATTGTTTACATTTTCAGAACAGTCTGCACAGTTTTCCTGAAAAGAAGATATTTTCCAACTTCTTTGCAAAAAGAGAGATAAAGATGCATACATATATGTCCTTATCTATGAGTTAGACAATTTCATAGCAAAGATGCATGCCTACATCAAGGAGTACAATGTAATAATGGGATCGTTTGTAGTTTTTCTAATAATTTTAATTGCAAGAAACAAAATGATGTTTATTTTTTGTTACGGTGAAAAGCAAAAACGATGGCGATAAAGAAAATATAACTTCTTGAAGCAAGGAGGTTGAGGAGATAACTAATGTTGGTACCGAATAGTGGGGAGGTAGCAAATCGGAAAAGGCGAAACAAGCTTTGTTCCCCAGTCCGTTCATGTGTAAACCGAAGCTACTGATACGTAAAACGGTAGGGAAAAGCCAGTAGGATCAGCTTGGACCTTTAGACGACATGGCAGAGCGACAAAGAGGACACGACTCGCTCCTCTCCGACCACTCGCCGATGCATTCTGTATGAAGGACATGCACCCAATGCATCTGAGCGTCCATAGACTCGGCTTGAAGCTCCTCCAGACAGATCTAGATTGCCCTTTCAATCCCAATCTTGCGCTGTAATTCCCCTGCCCCGCTAGTTCCAAGGCCATCATGTCGTCCAACAGCATCACCGCCGCAACGATGACCTATCTCAGGGTTGTTACGGTTTGGGCGGCATAATACTGTTGGGATTTTGGCATCCAAATTCCATAGAATTGAATGAAAAGTGTGTGGATGAAAGTATCCCACATAGGATAGAAGAGATGATGGGAGAGGGTTTATATTGAGGAGCCTCTCAAATGGATTTGGGCCCCAAGGGGTACCTCACTTTTGTGGAAGAGAGAGAACCTATGCCAAGCTAGGTCGGTCCCCCCGCGCGCGCGCCATTGCCGTTCGGTTCGGTTCGGTTCAAGCGAACCTTTGCGACTATTTACGAATCGAACGGGAACCGCCAGCGAGCTTTCATTACTCGCAACTCTTCAATTTTTGCTAAATACATATATCCGAACGGTTTAGTTCGGAGGTGACACTTCGTGGCATTCTACATTCCTGCGAGACATTTTTCGCTTCTTCATTATCATTTTGTGCGATTATTTTGCGAAATTGCATTCGAAGGAGTCTTTCGAATACGTACTACTTCGGAGGAACGAGATCCGTTCTATCCTGGGAGACGATTGTCCAATATCCTCGGATACTGATTGAGGGGCCAAATTCGTCTTAAGGACACGACGTTATTTTGTTGGACTCGGATCAACATTCTGTTTATTTAGTTATACTGCTTTCAGGTTAGTTTTCTTAGGGTTTGATTTCAATTCTAGTATACGAACTTAGCCGACTACAAATACCACTATAACGGACTAATGGGCGCTCGGTCATCTCTTATATTGAGGTTAGCTTGTTTAAGAAGAAGGTTTTAGCCGTGATTAACCCAATCGCCTTCAATTAGGTTGCATGTGTTCTGGACCGGCAGTTCCTTGGTTGCGGTATAGCACGTGTGGCGCCTGGTGAGCCGAGAACACGAGGCTAGCCTTTCTTTTGTAGTTGTTCCAAAGAGCAGTATGGCAGAAGGTTTCTTTGTATCGGATTGTACCATGCCCAACTTAGCTCGGGCATCCAATTTCTCAAGTAAGACACATAGAATACTTTAAGCATAACAACTAGTTATCAGAAGAGTAATATCAGCTTTCGACCATTTCGTGACCTGCACATCTCTTTAGTAATATAACCGGTCTATCTTAAAACTCCTCGCACAATCATCCTGACGCTATTATCATGAACCTGTTATATTCATCCATTCTGCATCATTCACTCATCACGACACCACTAACTCCACTCACAAGGATAAGTGAGTAGAGGAGAATTATTGTGCCACTCCGATCCGTGACAAGCTTTATTTGGTGACGGAGATTTGCAATCACCGAATATTTTTTCCTGGTGGTGGCTATCTTCATGTCCGGTATGTCAAGGTCACTAGTCGACTGCATATTGGAAGCGTCAAATCTGTCATTAATAAGATCCATAGAAATGACAAGTCGCAAAAACTACGCGACGAAAACTTGAGTCGTTGTTGGAAGACGATGGTGCATATAGACTCGTGGAAGTCCCAACAGTCTCCGCATGGGTTGGATTCGAATTGGGTCAAAACTGAAGGCTCTGTGAAGACAAAATGTGGAAAGTTTTTAGGGAATATGAAAAATGGACCACTCTGCTTTCTACCACGTTTCAACGTGGGTTACTTTGCCGTGTGCATTTACGAGCATTAATTGAGTGGAAAAGTTCAAATACGGTGAAAATGAAAAATTCAACTCCATGTGCTTTAGAGCTGACTTGATTTTTTCTTTCGGAAAAGAGCTGATTTGATTGACTTTCACTTTTTTATACTGCATCTAAATTTTACGATTCACATACTTGAAAATTTTTTAAGTCGCTTTTTAAGATGGGACCGATCTTGATTTAGTACAATTCTGGTCACTTGATGGTTGGACTCTTTTTTTGTTTTTGGTCAGACAGATGACACAACTCGCTCCTTTCCGACCACTCGCTGATGCTTGGACTCTTGCGACACGGTACAAACAACTTGCAATGACTTTGGAGTTAATTGCATTTGGCATTTGTAGATGATTGTCACGACCTCCTCGAACAGGCCCCGCCACCTAAGGGGCTTGGCTAATGAATTACTAAGTTAAACCTAGCTCGAGCTCTCCCAAGCCTATACTAATTCGCGACTTAGGTTTAATTTATTAGCATGCAAATCAATTTTATTTAGGAGTAGCCACTAATCAATTTTTGGTGAGCCGATTAGACACCCAAGTGAAGCACGGGAGAAAGGCTTCACTTTTACGAATCAGAGATTCAATGGGTACGAGAACTTGATTACACTAATTGATCTATTAGTGTCATTTCGGTGCCTAATCTTGTTCAATTACCGCCTAACGTGTTTACACTAATTGGGAGTCTCAAAATTCCATCTCTAATCAAGCTAAGGGAAGCAGCCATCAATACCTGAACCTAACATGCATGGTCAATCACGTTCGAGGTTAAATTAAACACGCAATTTAAAGCGTGTGAATCAAACGAGGTGCAATCAAACATAAGCTAATCACACAAAAAAGAGAGAGAAAAACAATTATAAAACTCAATTTCCAAATTTTGATTTTCAATTTTTTTTATTTTTAATAATATATTTTTTTAATATTAAAATTATAATATAATATAAAAATAATATAAAAACAGACCCAAGTCAGATCTCCACGTCCGACCCGGATAATTTTTGTTTTTTTTACGAATATGTCCTAATAGGCCCTATTAATACAAATGTGCCTAATGTCTATATGTCATGAAATTTAATGAGAATATTTTGGTTTAGGGGTTAAGAATTAAATCCTAATTTTTTTATGTGCTAAAAGCCTAAATGATCGAGCAAAATTTAGGTGTCAATAATGATGTATCCATCCGATCGTGACACGTGTGGCCTACACTGTATTGAACTTAGAACTTTCATTTTTTTCTATTGACTCGAAACGGCTTTGGGTTCAACCTGCTAACGAGGTCTCCCCACCCCAAATCATGTGGTAATGCTAATTTAGGGGTGTCAACAATTCGATTCAGTTTGATTCGGTTCTGTTCAAATTTTCAGAAAACTCGAAGTGAACCGAACCGATTGGGTGCGCATAAGCTTTGAACCGAATTGCGACCAGAATCTAAGACCCGATTTGGTTTAATTTGGTTTGGTTCGGTTTCTTTTTAGTAAAATGAAGAAGACGTTTAGTGAAAAAGGGGAGAGATTGTGTAAATTGTAATATTAAGAAGAGGGGCAGTTTTCAGCTCGGTTTGGTGAAACCAAAACTATCCAAACCGAAAAGAAAAAACGATTATGTTTCATTGTCCCAATCGAAACCCGAACCGAACAGAAATTGCACGAAATTTCGGTTTGGTTTGGTTCTGACACCCCTAATGCTAATGGCTCAGTTAGTCATAGTAATGTCTATTATTTGCATCATAGTTCCGTCACAAAAATCGTTACTGTGTTATATATTTGGTCCTTGTGGTTATAGCTATTATATATAGCTGGTCCTCGTGATACCTATGACATGTGTATTATACTTTGTGCGTGATAAAGATGGTATAAATCTCCCCTTTCCTCTCTACCAGCACTTTAATTGAAATAATTTGTTAGGTTGACAGAAGTAAAAGCACAAGATATCATTCACATGAACCTTATTGGTCTCACGACAACGCATCCTGTGCGGTGGTCCGTGAGATCAGCCAGGCATGTTTCTTAAAAAGACAATTCACACCGGATGATTAAAGCATAATCAAATTCATAATCTGTCACTTCAACAACAGGAGAAAAACCCTATAAATGGCCACCTCGTGAGAAGCAAGAAGTGCCAAGCCAAAACTGCCGAATACCTCTGCAATATTAATAATGAGGAAGGCCATTCTTCTCGTTTGCGCCGTCTTCATCTCGTTCGCTCTTCTCGTCCTTCCTTCCACCGAAGCTCGAGCAGTCCTTCCAGGTGAAGTCCGGCCAGGTGAACTCACCATCTCTCTCTCTCTCTCTCTCTCTCTCTCTCTCTCTCTCTCTCTCTCTCTCTCTCTCTCTCTGTATTGGTCGAAGAAATACGATGAATCTTCTATCTTATATCATGAGCAGGACCAGTAGTGGAGCCGCCAAAGTGCGGAGGATTTGGTCGCAGATATACACCGTGCAAACCGCCACCACACTGTAGTATCTATCGACGTCGTTGCCCTCCGGCAGTTCGCCCCACAGAGCCATGAGACCGGGGAGATGAATTAAGCAGCTCGTGACAGCCAAATTGCATCATAGTATGAAGTATTTTTCGCGGCACTGTCCTCGCGGACGAATAAAGGAGCGAGTGAAGTCAATTACTTGATGGAGCCTCGTCTCCATGCCCAAAACATATTAAGGATAAATATATTATGTAAGCATGCATTTCAAGGTAGAAAACAATAAAGCAGTGGATGAATCGTTTAGTTTAAGGTACCGTGTCTTTTGAGGAAATAAGGAATGGATACGGAGCCTGTCTCAGGTTTCATCTTCCCTTTCAAATTCCAATGTAATAAGTTATCTAAATATATGTGCAATGAAGTGATTTTGCTGCAATCAATTATAGTTTAATAAACTTATTATGGTATATAATCTGCCGAGGCCCCTTCTAATCTCTAGAGTATCGCTTGATCTTTAAGTATTATTATTGCTAGGTATCTAGGTGACTCTTGTGATGATATGTATTCTCTTATGATTGTTGTGGCTCTTGTCAATAGAGCTAATAGTTCGTCGCATTACAGCCTATCCAGGTCTTCTAATCTGAATATGATACTTTCATATTCGTTGCGTTATATGTATAAACAAGAGGGTCACTTTGCGGTGTGTATTAACAAGCGGACCCGTTTGTAACAAAAACACGATTAATCTTAATTCGAATGCAACGTAATTAACCACATCTTGTGTATTTGTGTGAAATGGTCATACCGAAAATTGCTAACCTTACTTCTCAATATACCTAAGGAAGGACCTATATGAAACATCGATCAAGGTATATGTTCCAATTCGTAGCAAGGTTTTCATTCTTTTCCTTGTAATATGGGCAACGATAAACTCTAAGCAAATAGTCATAAGGAGAAACAAATTCCATGATTTCTAAATTCTAAACTTAATAATATTTTTATTTTTTGTTGTAAAAATGAAAATAATCTATGATTTTAATTCAAACACGGTACGATAAATTGTTGATGAACCTTATACTTTTGCATTTCCGTGTATAAAACGGACATTATTCTAGTATCTTAACCAATATATAGAATCAATTGGTGGAGTGATAACGTGTTGGGAATCGCACATTGATTCTAGAAAAATTACTTAAGCAAGCAATCCACACGGACATAATATAATAATAAAAGACAAAATCAAAAGAACACACTAGATAATTTGTTATCGAAGTTCACCTAAACTTGGGCCACGTCTTCGCGCAGAGGCATTCTGCAAATCCACTAGACTTTGAAGAAAGTAAGAATACAGTGATGATCTTCTTTCAAGATCAAGGCACAAGGAGATTGAAAACTCTCATAAAGAAAAAACTCACTTTTTCTTTTCTCTTTTCCTTTCTCTCTATTTTCTTCTCAGCTCTTGACGGCTAGCATCTATCAATAGTTGATATATAAAGTGTAGCTTTTAACCTAAAAGCAAAATTAATAGAAATGACAAAAAAGCCCTTAATATTAATATTTGGCTTCATCGGCTAAGAATCTTCCACTTGAAAACAAATACATCTGATGCACTAAACAACTTTGCATCCATCTACTTCAAAAGCTAGTAGCTAAAACTTGCGCCTTTGCGATGCTCCTTACCAATTAACATGAAGTAATACCAATGGTAGTAGTACAAAAAATAAGTTTCTCTCTGTCTACGACCTTGGTAAACAATTAGCTAGAAAGCAACATACTATCCTTATGGTGAAAATAATGCCGTTTTCGACCTAGCTAAGTTCATCTTGTTGCAAGCATCAGAAAATTGCTTGGCTAGTATCACACGGTACAAACAGCTTGCAATGACTTTGAAGTCGATTGAATTTGGCATTTGTAGATGATGGATTTATTTGATAATGACATAAGTGGGCTACATTTGATGACAGCATAGCTTGGCTTGTATCCCACGGTACAGACAACTTGTGATGCCTTTGAAGTAATTGAATTTGGCTTTTGTAGATGATGGATCTATTTGAAATGACATTAGTGGCCTACATTTCATTGGCCTATATTCATTTATCTCTACTTCTTCGGGAAAAGAGAGATGAGAACAATATTTCAAAAAATACATACTTGTATATCCTTTTTACTTATCAGCAAGCCTATATATATCAAGGTGCACAATTGTAATGGAGGAGGTCCTTTTCAATTTTTCTTATAATTAAAAAATATTAAACAATATATTTTTGTTACATGGAAAAGCAATGAGAGATGGGGATAAAGCAAACATAAGTTCTCACTTAAAGCACGGGGGCTGAGGAGGTAATCAACGAGTGGCTTGTCAATTTTCAACCCGATAAGCTTATTGGGTGTTTTACTTTTTAATACCCCATGCCTTAAAGCTTATTCGGATTGAGTTTTACTTTTTAATTATTTTAAATCTTGCACTAACGCACTTTGAATTTTTTTAAATCCAAAGCTCCTATATCTTTTACAACACTCAAATCTTGAAATATAATTGTGCAAATAATGTTTTCATAATTTTCTCACGTTTGAAAAATATATTTTAAATTTTGGCAATGTTTGCGCATTCTATGTCTTTTTCCATAAGAAGTTGTCGCGTTACTGACCATATCGCTTTCTGCACCTCAATAAAATCTCTTGCTCCTTTGGGAGGTTTGTCCAGATAACCTCCTTGGGTTTATGCAATAATAGTATCTTGAGAAAGTTCACTTGAAGTTGCTTTACGACATGTTGCGATCAATTTTAATTGTATATTAGAAGAAACTGTTGAAAATACGGGATAAATTGATGGGTGAATGAATGAGAAATTGATACTCAAAGAACACCCTTGAGTTGGAAATGGGAAGTGGTAAAACACTAGTCCCACATAGGAAAAGAAAGAAGGCTATTGAGTGCTTTATATACAGTTACACTTATTTGAAGTGGTAACTATCGTAGCAGAAACTCTCTGTCTCGCACGCAGGCGCAGGGGGGTGCAAATCCGACGCCCGACAAGCTGAAACTTGGGCGCGAGCGTACGTCCTGCGTACACGATTGCAGGACCGTAAGAAAGTTGTAAAATCAATACGAGTAACGGACGATTAAATCCGCCGTTATAAAATCAATACAAGTAACGGACGATTAAATCTGCCGTTATAAATGAAAACGATGGGAGTGTATGGGCTAATATAAAAGTGTCTTGTCCCGTAAGAAAGTTGGGAGTGTATGGGCTAATATAAAAGTGTGAATATCTTCTATTCTTATAAATGAAAACGATGGGTTAAGTGGGCTAAACCCTACAATATTTGCATGTGGGTGCACGATTATTAAGAGCATTTAGCACTTTTGCTCGCACATGGATCAAATTTGGCAATAATCAATGATTATCATTTTTATTTATTAAAAATTGGATTTATAATTATAAAGTACCTTTTGTGTCCTATTGAAATAGTGAGAGTTACAGTTATTTTTTTATTTAATTTTGAATTTTATTATTTTTGCTTAACGGTTATTAGATGCTCTTATAACTTTTGGAAGGCTATATCTGCTCTTCTTACAACCCTGGAAGGTTATGTCTGTGCAGACATACTTTTTAATCTTTGAAAGATTGTATTTGTTCAATTGATATTTTCAGAAGTTATAAAATTCGAAATAATAATAATAATAATAAATAGAAATATTATTTATTATTATTTTTTAATCTGAATTTTCAACGTGTCTATTCACTTTGCAATCTTTCCACAAGGGTTGCTTATCTTCTAAAGACTCATATAAATTCATCGGTTTTCCGTCCCATAATAAGTTTAGTCGATTTTTCTTATAATAAATCTGAATATTAATAAATAAAAATCATAATAATTGATTAGAGCCAAATCTGGTCCACGTGCGCACAACACGAGGATATTGTAGTAGGGGTGTCAAAATCAAATCGAAAAACCGAACCGAGATACAAACCGAACCGAATAGAAAATTTCATCCATTTCGGTTCGGATAATCAAAATAAACCAAATTTTCTTTTCGGTTCGAATTGAACCGAACTAAACATTTCGATTTATGACTATTTTTCCCTCTCTCTCCCCTTCTCTCTCTCCTCTCTTTTTTTACTTAATGAACTTGAAATCGAAAATCGATCGGAACCGAACCGAACCAAATCGAATTTTCAGTTCGATTCACCCTAATCGAACCGTTAACACCCCTATATTGTAGGATCTAGCCCACTTAGCCCATCATCTTCAATCATATTAACAGAAGACATCCACACTTTTATATTGGCCCACACACTGCCAATTTCCTATGTGGGACAATGTATTGTTTTACAAATAAACTTCCAACAATAAGAACCATAATTTTAATGATACATACCAATATATCCTTTTTACTTATCAGTAGCATATAGATCAAGGTGTACAATTGTACTGGAAGGGTCCTTTATAGTTATTCAAATAATGGAAAATATAAAAGGAAATATCTTTGTTACATGGAAAGCAAAAAAAGATGGCTTTTATAGTAGTAATACTGGGTTGAGGAGGTAACCAACGTGGCTTTAGGAGACAAAGAACCTGAATCAATAAAAGGATTACCGTTTTAATGATCCTCGAGCACATTGTGAATAACATGGCTTTGATCATACCGGGAAAAGTAAAGTTTATCCAGCAACAAGCCCGACCTACATCAATCATTGGAAGGTTATGGCAATAATTGTTCTCGGATGGCAAAGATTGGTTAAATGACTCTTTTTCACTAGTGGAAAACCTAGCGCGTGGGCTCAAATCTTCCCGATCGGGACAAAAGATTAAAGTTGATGGGGATATCACAGCTTGCAAAAGGCCGGGAGACATCATCAATCACGGTGGATATAGGGCTAAGGGAAATGACAAAACTACACAACATATGATGTCCATGTCAAGCATCCAGTGGCTCGTGAAAAGCAACATCGTAATCTTATGGTGAAAATAATGCTTTTTAACCTAGCTAAGGTTCATCCTCTTGCAGGCATTATAGATAGCCACACTTAAGAGCAGCGGAGTCAGTAAAGCGAGCCATCAACCGCACAAAACATGAGGAACGCATGTGTGCTAGCGTGCATTCTCTTCATTTCCGCGACTCCTCTCTTCCTTCCTCCCACTTAAGCTCGAAGACTTCTGCTTCAGACAGGTGAATTCACCCAACTTTCTTTCATTCCTCCTTCAACTCCTGCGCTATATAACATGACCTCGGCTTTTTTTGTTGTGCTGCTATTGCTTTTTGCATCTTCCGTGCGCAATACAACAGGAGACGAATAATCGTTTTTTCTGTGCAGGAGGATCATTCCCGTACACTCTGCCGCGTGGAAGCGGATGACCCGGTCCCGGTTGGAAAAGGATGGCCTGGCAAATCCTACGGATCACACAAACCAGAGCATGCACACGAGGCGTCATTTTCCGAGTGAAGAAGCTGGAATGGGCATCCTAAAATTAATAGCAGTACAGTCCCACGAAGGCAAGAAGGCCATGTTTGGACAGTTGTTGTCACACGCTATATACATACTCCATTTAGTCGATACAGTGCGTGAAAACCGGTTAGAAATATGATGTATCAAGTCTACCACAGCTGTGCGTTGACATATGCGTATGTTTGCTTTGGATTTCAAACACCGTGTCGGTCTAATTAAACAAGTTAGGGTGACAAAACTCTATCTCTTCAAAATGTACTACTAAGGACGTTTAGCGACCGCCGGCTAGTCATTGAATAAATAGATGAGCCAAGGCCGCGCCGTGTATCAACTAGTGCACATGCTTGATATATAATGCATAATCTGATTGCTTAAGGCAAGTTTCTTTTACAGATATAATTGAATATCTTCTTAATGTGTCTTCTCCTTTGAAAGAGCACCCCTATTGATGGGGACATATTGAAAAAGGAAACGGTTAATATCATGAAAAACCCTAAATTAGTACATTTGTGATAAATTTAACCCACAAAAAATCCTAAACTGGTACATCTGTGATAAATTTATCCCAAATTTATTTTTTGACCACCAAAAACCCTAAACTGGTACATTTGTGATAATTTACCCTCTGTTAAATTGTATTAATATCACAAAAAATCACAAATTGATAAGCCCGTGACAAACGGAGAGGGTAAAATCCTAAATTGGTACATTCATCAATTGCCACGTGTTATCAAACTTAGAAATTTGACTGTAAAATTTAAAGGAAACTAATGGAAGTTAAATTTGTTACATGTGTACCAGTTTGGAGTTTTTGATAGTAAAAAAATTAATTTGGGATAAATTTATCACAATTGTATTAGTTTGAGGTTTTTCATCAATCCAAAAGGAAATCATACTTCGAAAAGCGGTGAAATCAAATTTACACGATATTATTGAAACTATCTATGTTACCATCTTTCAATTGTATCCCCAAACGGTGCATCTATCTTGGCAAATATCAAATTATTTTTGAGATGTCAATATCTTTATTTAGAATGGATTTCCATAATCAAGCAATTGACTACTACTTGATCGAATCAAATGCAAATAAGATATTTTAACTTTACTTTTGAAAAAATTCATGTCAAGAGCAATATTAGTTGTTCCTGCTTAAGAAAGTGGGATCACAAACTATTTGTGCTTTTACAAGGTACCGATGAGAAATTAATCATATCTTCCAATCACTATCATTCCTTGCCAACAGCGAAGCATAGTATCATCGTTAAACATTGCATCTCTCGGGAACTTTTTCTTGGCCAAGTCGTTTCTCCAAAGAAGCAAGCAAGAAAAGTCTCCGTGGGGACACGAGAGGCATCAGAGAAAATCTTTTTTACATAAATAGCAAAAATTGCTTCTTAATCGAGGCACGTGGTAGTATAGCAGGCGTTGATGAGGTATTTAATATTGCTTTCGTTCGGCGGGGGGCGGCGAAAAATACCAGCTCGGACGACCTCAAAGAACGTGAATCAACAAGGTATGGTCCTCGAACACATAGGAACGGTATAGTTTGTGGAAAAGGATACTACAAGTCATATAACTTTTTATATGACGCTCATTTGAGGTTATAACTTTATTTTCAATCATGCGAGTACCATAACTTCTAAAAAAAGAGTTTACTTAAGTGCCATAACTTTTAATTTATCACTTGAGTGTTACCATTTTTTAAAAGCGTTCACCCAAGTGTTAGAAATCTAACTTGTCATGGCACTTGCGATGAACCGTTTTAAAAATTTATAGCACTTAAGTGATCGATTTAAAAGTTATACGGCACTCAAGTGATAAAAAAAAGAAATGATGACATCCAAATGAGCTCCGTATGTAAATTATGACAATCAAGTGATAACACTAAAGTGATCCAAAAAAATCACGGCATTTGAGTGGGCAACATATAAAGGTTATGGCACTTATGATATTCTTATCCTGTAAAGTTGGTCACCTAACAAGGCTGACCTAACGGGAAAAAAAACGTTTGTAGTAATTGCAGTAGTTATTCTTGGACGGTGAGATCGGTTAAATCACTCTTTTTTTGAGATGGAAGTTGATTATCCGTGGACTCACTCTTCCCAACCCGAAATTAAGATGGAAGTTGATTTGCATATCACAACTTGCAAGGGCTTGGAGACATCAATCCCAGTGGACCAAGAATTCTTTTTTTTTTGAAGGTCCTATGGAGATATTAACACGAAACGTCATGCGACATCTAGGCTCCGTTCGTTTTACGAAAAATATTTTCTGGATTTTTCGGTGTTCAAGGGCAGAAAATAAACTACTCGCGAAAAATATTTTCCTTCAATGAGTGAAAACATGAACAAAAGTAATGAAAATGTTTTCCTCTTTTCAAAAGAGGAAAACATTTTCCCCCACCTTCTTGCTTCATTCATCATCTTTTTTCTTTTTTCTACTTCTTTCTCATTTCTATCTTCTTCTTTGGCCGATCACCAGCCACAGTGATCGCCCACAATCGAGCTCAAGCCTCGCCACAGGTCGGCGAGGCTAGAGCTTGCTAGATTTCGGTAAGGTGGAGCCTTGCCACAAGGTCGAGCCCCGCCGACCTGTGGCGAGGCTCCACCTCACCTGATCTGGCGAGGCCGAGCTTGCTCGAGGTCAGCGAGCTCAGGCCTCGCCAGATCCGACGAGTTGGGCGAGGCTCTAGCCTCGCCAATGTCTAGCGACCTCGAGCGAGGCTCGAGCCTCACCTAGCCCATCGGATCTGGGGAGGTCCGAGCTTGCCCGATCGGCCTTGGGCGAGCTCAATCCCGCCACAGACCGGTGAGGCTAGATCTCGTTGGAATCTGGTGAGCTCCAGTCTTGCCGGAGAAGAAGAAGAAAGAAAAAAGAAAAAAATTAAAATTAAAAATATTTTTTAAAAATATTAAAAGTATTGCAAAGAGGAAAATCTTTTCCACACCAAACAAAGGAAAATATTTTCCAGAAACTTTTTCAGATTTCGGCCGAACACCAAAAAATTATGCCATTTTCCAGAAAAAATGACTTCTCGGAAAACATTTTTCAAAAATGTTACATTTTTCGCCAAACAAATGGAGCCGTTTTTAAACACTAAAAGATAAAAGGTACGAGTCAACACTTTAAAATCATTCGATGAGTTCTCAGTAAGCACTGAAAATTGCTTGTATATATATATTGAAGCTTCTGATCTCATGATACGAGAGGGATACGATTATCATAACCAATATATTTTATTCTATTCACGAGATCAATCAGGCTTGTTTATAAAAAGAAATAATCTTTACGGCACGAGATTACTTAACGTAACAAAAAACATAGCCTGTTTTAACCGGAGAAAAACGTTGTAAATAGCCACCAAATGGGAAGCAAAAAGTGCCAAGCAAAGCTGCCTAATTCCTCTCCACATCCGGTTATAAATGACAAAGAATTTATTTATTTAGTGAAAAATGAATGATTTAAAAAATATTATTTTAAAAATGATTGCTAGTATTGCTTAAAATAATTAATTAATATTTTTTCATAATCAACAATAATATATGTCTAAATATTTTCATAAGAGATGAAAATATTTTTCATTCGTTCATTTTTGTAAGCAATACACGCAATAATTTAAACAAAAATATTTTCTAAATTATTCATTTTTCGCAAAACAAATAAAGCTTAAATTTGATAAATAATTGACTGATGCACGAGTCGGCTTGTTTTCAATGCAGATTATTTTTTGTCTGACCAACGAAGACTAATTCTTCAGACGGTAGAGGATAAATATTAAGGGAAAACTAAAAAAAATCACGAGTTTTCAATCCGCTACTACTTTCTATCATCTCTTTTTGAAAATACAAATTTGGACCCTCACTTCTATATTTAGTCAAAGGATTTCGTCTTACCTCAAATTATCGTATGATGTTAATTAACAAATTGCCACTTTCTTCCCCAAGTTGCACCTGCTACTTTTCTTTGCCTATACACTAAGAAAATCCAAGACACACTCTGCAAACACCTAGTTCGCTTGCCGTAGCCGCTGCCACCTTTCAAATACTCCGTACTGTGAAAATTAGAAAATTAACTCTAGGTGCCTTAAAGCTTGTTTGGATTGACTTTTACTTTTTAATTCTTACTTATTTTAATTCTTGTAATAATGCACTTTGAAATTTTTTTAACCCAAAGCTCCTATATCTTTTACAACACTCAAATCTTGATATATAAATGTGCAAATAATGTTTTCATAATTTTCTCACATTTGAAAAATATATTTTAAATTTTGGCAATGTTTGCACATTCTATGTCTTTTTCCATAAGAAGTTGTCGCGTTACTAACCATATCGCTTTCTCCACCTCAGTAAAATCTCTTGCTCCTTTGGGAAGTTTGTCCAGATAACCTCCTTGGGTTTATGCAATAATAGTATCTTCAGAAAGTTCACTCGAAGTTGCTTTACGACATGTTGCGATCAATTTTAATTGTGTATTAGAAGAAACTATCCTTTTATATGATTAATTTTGTCTAAATGTTCCGGTAATATTTTACTACACTATAGGTAAATTATTTTTGGTAGAAGTTTAAATTAGTACATTTCTTCCATAGTTGTATTGCATTACATATGCAATATTACAATGCTTACAATTAGAGTGTCATACATGACACTTAAATCAATGTGATAAAGAGTAAAGATTTTCCTTTTGGGGGTGAAAGAAGAGGATGACCGTTCTTGATGCGGTTCAATTCGGGTCACTTCATACTTGGACTCTTATGTCACGCGTTATTAACCGGTTGCAATGACTTTGGTGTCAATTGAATTTGGCATGTATGTCCTGTGCGTTGGGAAAAGAGAGATAAGTAGTGGAAGTTTGTTTGTAAAATAAACAAAAAGTGTCTTGTCCCACGTACGAACGTTGGAAGTGTACGGGCCAATATTAAAGTGTGGATGTGTTCTATTCTTATAAATGATGACGATGAGTTAAGTGGGCTAGACCCTATAATATCCACGTGCGGGTGCGCAATTATTAGGAGCATGTAACAATTTTGCATGCACGTGGACTAGATTTGGCATTAATTAATTATTATTATTTGTTATTTATTAAAATTCGGATTTATAATTATAAAATAACCTTTGTATCCTATTGTTGGAAGTTTGTTTGTAAATCAAACAAAAAGTGCCTTGTCTCACGTAGGAAAGTTGGGAATGTGTGGGCCAATATAAAAGTGTAGGTGTCTTCTATTTTTATAAACGAAGACAATGGCTTAAGTGGGTTGGACACTACAATATCCGCGTGCGCGTGTACCTTATTAGGTGCAATTTTGCTTATCAGTAGCATATAGATCATGGTATACAATTGTAACGGATAGGTCCTTTATAGTTATTCAAATAATGGAAAATATAGAAGGAAATATCTTTTTTTTTTTTTTTTTTTTTGATAACCCAGGGAACCCCCGCACGGCCGACAGCCGGGGAGTAAACCCTGGGGGCGACACGTGCTAGCCACCACACACGTGCCACCGGTTAAGTCACCCTGCGGCGCCCGGGATTCGAACACTCAACCTTTTGCTAGAGGAAGAGTGCGCGTTCCAGCAGCGCCACCCAGGCGGGTGGTAGAAGGAAATATCTTTGTAACATGGAAAAGCAAAAAAGATGACCATAAAGGAAATACAAATTTTTACAGTAATACGGGGGTTGAGGAGGTAACCAATGTGGCTTCCGGCGACAGAGAACCTGAACCGATAAAGTGCTACCGTTTCAATGATTCTCGGAAAAGGTAAAGTTTGTCAAGTCATAAGCGTGACCTAAATTAATCATTTGAAGGTTATTGCTATAGTTACTATTGGACGGCAAGATTGGTTAAATGACTCTAATTCACTATAAGGATGGAAAACTTTGCGCGTGGACTCGAGTCTTCCCCGACCGGGACGAGAGACCAAATTTGATGCGGATATCACAGCTTGCAAGGGCCGGGAAACATTAATCACAACAGACCCGAAGACATCCGTTTCCTCAATTATTTAACTCTATAAATCCAAGCTCTCTGCGCATCCACAATTACGTTGATATAGGGCTAAGTGAATAGACAAAACTACAATGTATATGATGTCCATATCGAGCATCTGGTGGCTCGTGAAAAGGAACATACTATCCTTCTGGTGAAAATAATGCCGTTTTCAACTCATCTAAGGTCATCCTGTTGCAAGCATCAGAACTAGCTTGGTTTGTATCACACGGTACAAACAGCTTGTAATGACTTTGAAGTCAATTGAATTTGGCATTTGTAGATGATGGATCTAATTGATAATGATATAAGTGATGTTAAGATATGTCTAGAGTTTGAGTCCGAAAAGAAAACTTTCCTAACATGAGTGGTTTTCTTATTGGATTTGGTTTCCTAGTTTGAATACATTTTCTATGGTGGATCCGAGGCTCTTCTACATAAGAAGAATTGTCTTGTTTGTGAAGAGTGTCAAAGAGGCAATTTCTTATGAATTATGCATTGATGCCATCAGAGAGTGTTGAAGCCAATAAATTTTGTGGTAAGATTTGTAAATTCGTTTGTGAGATTGAGAGATTATTTTATGTGGAATTGCGAGGCTAAATAGTGTGTGAGATTATTGAGTGTTATTGGGGGCTGTGAAACACTGATAGTATTTGAGCGACTCAAATGTACTTATAATCTTCGTTGTATCACTTGATTTATACCGGAATACTTTGCTACTCTTCTAGTGGATGGAGGTCACCCTGATTGAACCATATAAATTTGATATCTTATTTATTTTCTTGTTTTTATCTATCTATTGTTCAATCGTTTGTTTTCGCAACAAGTGGCCTCCATTTCATTACCCTATATTCATTCATCTTTACTTTTTTAGGAAAAGAGAGATGTGAACAATATTTTTACCTGGACTTGTATAGAGAAAGTCTAGAGAAGGAAGCTCTCCTTACCAAAAAAAGACAATATTTTTACGGATGCACACTTGTATACCCTTTTTTTATGTATCAACAAGCTTATATCAAGGTGCACAATGTGTTGGAAGCGCTTAACAGAAGTCTGATACCTTCACCTTAGGAGATTGCCAAGAAGGATATCAAGTCTGAGCCCGTCAACATATCCAATTGGACCTATCTTCACTCAAAAATTTAAGTCAATGAGTTATAGATATTACCTGCTCCATACTATGCCAATTCTCTAATGTGGAACTTGTCTAACAGAACTCATACGTGCATTTCAACAATCTCCCTCACATGTGAGCTTAGTGTTCAGTTTACTCCCGCTTAATTTAGGTTTTCTTTTGCATTAACTTATGCATATCTCAACTCGAATCTTCATCAATGCCCAAGTTCATCCCTGGTCCCTTTCTCCAGACTAAATCATGAAGTCTGCCATTGGACTCGTATTGCTACACTACAATACCCACTTACCTGGAAACTGCGTTGGTCATGAAATTCTTTCCTTAAGATATTTACCAAACACCAATACACATTAGGAGTGGGCCACCTATCAACCATCGACTCTACTACCAGATGTTAGGATTGGGGGCATAAGTATAACGAAATAGAGAGTAAATGTGAGAAAGAGAAATCAAGACAAAGGTTTTATCTTAGTTCATCCTTAAATTATAGTTACATCTAGCAAATGATTCCCCTATAATTGACAATGTTTGCACATTCTACGTCTTTTTCTATAATAAGTTGTCGCATTATTGACCATATCTCTTTCTCCACCCTAGTAAAATCTCTTGCTCCTTTAGGAGCTTTGTCCAAATATCCTCCTTGGGTTTATGAAATAATAGTATCTCAAGAAAGTTCATTCAAAGTTGCTTTATGACATGTCGCTATAAATTTTAATTGAGTAATTACAGAAACTAGACTATTATATGATTAATTTTGTCTGAACATTCCGGTGGTATTTTACTAAACTACTAGGTAAATAATTTGTGGTAGAAGTTTTAATTAGTACATTTCTTCCATAGTCGTAATGCATTACATATGCAATATGACAATACTTACAATTTGAGGGTCATGCATGACACTTAAATTGATGTGACAAAGAGTGAAGATTTTCCTTTTGGGAGTCTGAGAAGACCATGACCGTTTTTGAAACGGTATAATTCTGGTCACTTTTTGAACTCGGGTCGTACTTTATAAACAGCTTGCAATAACTATGTAGTCAATTGAATTTGGCATTTGCAGATAATGTATCAATCTGATAGTGACACAAGTGGCCTCCATTTCTTTGGCCCATACTGATTTAGATAAGAACAATGATTTTAATGATGCATACCTAAACATCCTTTTTACTTATCAGTAGCATATAGATCAAGGTGTACAATTGTAATGGATGAGTCCCTTATAGTTATTCAAATAATGGAAAATAGAAAAGGAAATCATCTTTGTTACTTGGAAAAGCAAAATAGATGGCCATAAAGGAAATGTAAATTTTTACGGTAATACTGGGGTAGAGGAGGTAACCAATGTTGCTTTCGGATACAGAACCCAAATCGATAAAGTGTTAACCGTTTCAATGATCCACGAGCAATAGTAACTTATCTATGATCACACGGGAAAAAATAGTTAAAGTTTGTCAAGCCACAAGCGTGACCTAAATTAATCATTTGAAGGTTATTGCTATAGTTATTATCGGTCGGCAAGATTGATCGAATGACTCTTTTTCACTCTAAGGAAGGAAAACTTTGTGCGTGGACTCGAGTCTTCCCGACCGGGACGAAAGATCAAATTTGATGCGGATATCACAGCTTGCAAGGGCCTGGAAACATCAATCACGGCGGACCCAAAGACATCCTTTTCCTCAATATTTTAGCTCGACAGATCCAAGCTCTCTGCGCACCCTCAATTATGTTGATATAGGGCTAAGTGAATTGACAAAATTACAATGCATATGATGTCCATATCGAGCATCTGGTGGCTCGTCAAAAGGAACATACTATCCTTACGGTGAAAATAATGTCGTTTTCAACCTATCAAAGTTCATCCTGTTGCAAGCATCAGAAATTGCTTGGCTTGTATCACACGGTACAAACGGCTTGTAATGACTTTGAAGTCAATTGAATTTGGCATTTGTAGATGACGGATCTAATTGATAATGGCATAAGTGGTGTTAAGATATGTCTTGAGTTTGAGTTTGAAACGAAATTCCTAACATGAGTGGTTTTCTAGTTCGATGTGGTTTCCTAGTTTGAATAAATTCTCTTCTATGTAAGAAGAAGTGTCTTCTTTGTGAAGAGTACCAAAGAGGCGATTTCTTATGAATTATACCTTGAAGCAATCCAAGAGTGTTGAAGCCAATAAATTTTGTGGTAAGATTTGTGAATTCTTTTGTGAGATTGAGAGATTATTTCGTATAGAATTATGAGGCTAAATAATGTGTGAGATTATTGGGTATTATTGGGGTCTGCACGTGAATATTGGTCACCCCGATCGAACCACGCAAATCTGGTGTCTGATTTATTTTCTTGTTCTGTCTATTTAATGCTCGATTGCTTGTTTCCGCAATAAGAGAGATGAGAACAATGTTTTTATAGATGCATACTTGCATATCCTTATTATTTATCAGCGAGCATATATATATATCAAGGTGTACAATTGTGTTAGGAGCTCGTAGCAGAAGTCTGACATCTTCACCTAGGGAGATTGCCAAAAGAGACTCTCTTCATCTCGTTCGCTCCTCTTCTTTCCCTCCACCGAAGCTTGAGCACTCCCGAAGAAAGTTGAACTCACCATCTCTCTCTCTCTTCTTTATTTCAAATTGATGTGTATTGCCTGAAGAAATATAACATATCTTCTACATGAAAATGGAAGCAGGACTGACAGGGATGCTGGCGGGGTGCGGGCGCCCGCAACCTGGGCACTACCATACACTGTGCATACTGCGAATACATCTGTTAAGTGTAGTGTCTATGTACGGGGACCATGCACTCCAGTAGTTAGCCCTACAGGGCCATGAGACGAGGGAGCTAAAATAAGCCGCTCATGACAGCCAAATTGCATCATAAGATAAAACTACTTTTCACGGCACCGTCATCGTGAACGAATAAAGAAGCAAGTGAAGTCAGTTACTTGATGGAGCCTCGTTTCCACGCCTGAAAATAAATTAGGTATGAATACTATGTATGGCGTATTTTAAGGGACAAGACAATAAAGCAATGAAAGATCCGTTTAGTTTAAGGTATTGGGCCTTTCGAAGTTAAAAAGGATGGAGACAGAGCCTGTCTCAGGTTTATTATCTCTTTCAAATTGCAATGTAATGAATTATCTAGATGTATGTGCAATGAAGTTATTAACTATTGTTCAATAAACTCCTGATAGTATTTGGATATTCAATGGCGAATTTATCTAATAGATTTAATTTTCAGAATAGCCGCCCCCGAAAAGAAAATTATTCTCCACTACTTCAGAAAAAGAGAATTACGAACAATATTCTTTGTTATGAATATTATATTAATATGGTATTACTAACATTCTTTAATGATGCATGCTATATATATATATATAATATATATATCCTTATTATTTACCAGTAAGACAATTTCATTGCAAAGGTCACATACCTATATATCAATGTATACAATTGTAATAGATGGGTCCTTGGTAATTTCTCTAATTATTGGAAAATATGAAACTATATATTTTTGTTACGTGGAAAAGAAAGAAATGGCAATAAAGCAAACATAACTTCTTACTTCAACCACCCGCCTGGGTGGCGTTACTGGAGCGGACGTTCTTCCTCTCGCAAAAGATTGGGCGTTCGAATCCCGGGCGCTGTAGGGTGACTTAACCGGTGCATGTGTGTGGTGGCTAGCACGTGTCGCTCCAAGAGTTTACCTTCCGGCTGTCGGCCGTGAGGGGGGTTCCCTGAGTTATAAAAAAAAAAAACTTCTTACTTCAAGCATGGGGGAGGAGGAGGTAATTATTGAGGGGCGGTAAGAAATCCTAACTCAACATGATCTCAAAGAACCTGAATCAATAAAGTATTACCTTTTTAATATCCTCGAGCCAATTGTGAATGACTTGTCGTTGAACATGCTGGAATAGTTAAGTTTGTCAAGCCACAATCTGACCTAACTTTTCATTCGAATGTAATCGCAATAGATATTCTCGGACGGCGAGATTGGTTAAATCACTCATCGTGCCTTGCGGCATATTGGAGATAAAACTATAAGGAAGGAAAACATTAGGCTTGGACTCAGTCTTCCCAACCGGGACGAAAGATCAGAGTTGATTTGGATATCCCAACTTGCAAGGGCTCGGAGACATCAATTGCAGTGGGCCATAAAACATCCTTTTCGTCAATTCTTGATTTTTTGGAGACTTTGTGGAGATATCCGCAGGAGACACTTTTGACTCTTCAACAGTCACTCCGTTTCAAGAACAAATAGATGCGGCTGTGTGGAATGGGGGTTATAAAAATAAGGCTAAAATTTCCGGTGTAAGAATTCCTCCAGTGAAATGGGAGCGACATAAATATGATTCTTCAATTCACTGGGGTCATCTGGTAAAAGTTGTAAGAACGACATCTTCATGTTCAAACCATAATTGAGCTTGTTTAATTTAGGACTTCCCAGCTTGAGGAAGACCTTCATAGCAGAAAAGAATCTTGCAAAAACAATGAACATGTGAAAAGTAGAAAACTAGTGCAGCGATAAAATATTTGGAAGACCGATGACCAAACTGCATAAAGTTTTCTAAACTCACGACAATTTTTGGAGAAGTAGCTGAATCACATTCCAAATAGCATAGCATGATTTGGGTACAGCAAGAAGGGTGTGTACATCAACACACTACATAGCTGAATTTATGTCTACTGAGCCCTTTTGACCTAAACTTCTACGATCAATGGGAAATCTAAGCCATGTCTGCTAAATCACTTACGAAGGTACCGGATGCAGTACTTTGAATTTCATCAGTCAATTGACTATGCATCAACTTGAGAGCGCCTTTGAGCAAGTAGCTTGTTCTTGCCATTGCAATCTACAAACAAATATTATTTGGAAGTTCAATGGATGAATAAAAGTTGGTAACTTAAATCAGAGAAAAATTGGTAATTACTCTAATTAAGGTCTGTTTTTTCGTTAAGTGTTTATGAATTAAATGGATAGGTAAGTAAGGCAAATGAAAGTTGGTTACTAAATAGAAAAGTTGACAAATTTAAATAGAATTAAGTAAATGTTAGTGAACAACTCAAATGAGAGTTTAGGTAAACCAAAACAAGATAGTAACCTAATAGGGGAAAACTTGTAAGTCACAAAAATAAACATTGGTAAAATGATATAAGAGTTTACAGACTTAGAGCATTTGTAAGAAAGAAAAATAAAATTTGGTTGTAACAAACATTGAAGTTGATAAAATAAAAATTTAGAAAACTGAACTTTGGTAGGTAACTCAAATAAGAATTAGTAAACTAAAGCTAGCTGTTTCGACCAAAAAAAATCTAAAGCTAATTGGTAATTTAATATGGAAAAAAGATCCATAAGTCGTTCAAACAAAAAACTGATTAATTAATACAAAAGTCTGGTAAATTTAAGGCGTAGGAAAACTTGAAAAAGATAAGAAAAGTTAGTAACTTGCAAACTAATAAAAAAAATGGTAATATCATAAAAAAGACGGCAAGTTACTTTATAAGTTATCAGAAAATTAGGTGATTGGTAATTTTTTTAACCAGTAATTTTTCTTTTACAATTACCAATTCTTCCCAAAATCTACCAGCATGGAGTTTTTTTTCAACTAACATAACAATAGAATTATCTTTATGTTCCTTTGTTTCGAGCAAGTCTCGGATCAACTCCTTGCATGTAAGTCCAACTTTCATATACCGTTGGATCCTTTGGAATCCACATGGTCAACTTCATCCAACGATGCATGCATGTGATCGAGCTTACATGCACCAGGTTCATCTGAGAAATTTTTCGAGTGTTCCTACTTCGTACTGGTCTATGACTTGTTGGTTGTACCCTATGTCACACCCCATTTCGCCATTGCACTTTGGAGGCAGTTGAGCGGGCATCGGAAGATGATATCTATCATATTCTAATAGTTGGCCTTGTAATGGACGACTTAAAGCATCTCTTTCGTCAAATGACTTGAGGTTTATTTGGCAACTTGCCAAATAGTAACAATTCTTATTATTTTGTTCCCAAAATCAGTTTTGGAGTAGAAATCCGTTTGTTAAATTTTTTGTACCTGGGCACAATTTTGCAAAAAATTATTACCAGAATTAGTTTTGGAACAGAATCAAGAAGCCAAAAAAAGTAGCTTCTTAATGCTAGAATAATTTTTTCATTTCTAATTTTTCTTCATTGTCTTCTTTTTTTTGGTTTGTTGTTATTCTCTGGCCTGCCGCCCGCCACCTGCCACCCGCCGGCAACCGGCCATCGGCCACAGGCCGCCGGCGACCGATCACAGGCCATTGGCCACAAGCCGTCGGCGATCGACCACAGGCCAGGGCCGACAAGGGCTGCTCGTGGCACAGGCCAGGGCCGACAAGGGCTGCTCGTGGCAGCAACGGTGAGGCCTCGCCTTGGCTAGGCGAGGCTGACCTCGCTGTCGTTTGTTGCCAACCCAGGCGACAGAGAGGTTAGCCTCACCAGACTTGGGCAAGGTCAAGCCTTGACTAGCCAAGGCGAGGCCGGCGGCAAGGCCCGTGATGCCCTCGCCGGCCTTGGCTTGTGGTCGGTCGTCGACGCTGGCGACCGGCCTTAGCCAAGGAAGGGAAGGGAAAGAAAGGAAAAAAAAATATTTAAAAATTCAAAATATCATTAATAAAATGAAAATTTTTGTAGTTGACAAACGCATTTCTGCTCTTTTTCTATGCTAAGAATATAAATTTTGGGCAGTTATCAAAGGCCTTCAAATGCTTAAAAATTATTTTCAGGCACAGAATAAAAAAAATCATTTCTGAGTAGAATTTGTTCCCGGGTATAGAATGGTTGCCTTGCGCAGCCTTGGTGGCCTATACTTGTAAGTTTCACTTTCTGTGTATTGACCCGCAACATCTTGGTGTCAATCTGCCAATGATGATGCTAACAGCACGCTTAGTGATAGTAATGTCTATTATTTGCATCATAGTTCTATAACGTAATCTTTACGTGCTATATTTTGTGCTTGTGGTGACAGCTATTAGATAGCCCATCTATGTACTACCTGTTACATGTCCACAACACTTTGTGTACGATAAAGATCATATATATTTCCTTAATTTCTCTTTTCTCCGCCCTTTCTCTCTAGAGCATTTTCGTTAGAGTCATTTGTTAGTTTCGCAGTCAGCATAGAATATCATTTCCATGAAAATTATTGATCTCATGACAACATCTCCTATTTGGTTCACGAGATCAACCGGGAATGTTTATTATAAAAGACAATCTCCCCAGATGATACAACTTAAGACATAATAAAATTCCTAATCTACTTTTACCGGAGATAGACATTAGAAATAACTACCTACTGGAAAGCAAAATGAGCCAAGCCAAAACTAGCAAATGCCTCTTCTATATCAAGAATGAGGAAGGCCTTTCTTCTGTGTTAAAAGACCCACATCGTAGATGGTTTGATGTGGATCAATTAATATTATGCAAGTTGACACATACAGACAGGTCAGGTCAACATATTTAATTAGACTCACATTCACTTAAAAGCTTAAACCAATGAGTTATTGATTAATTTGGATATTTAAACTACTCCATACCACACCAATTTTTCAATATGGGATTTTTTTGACACAATTCACTCGTGCAACTCAACATCGAGATAGTGGCAACGATGGGGGCGAGAGAGTGGCGCCTATGGTTGAGGGATCCGTGGGAGGGAAACACCAATCACCGAGAAAAACGCAAAGAGGGAGAGAAGAGAGAATCATCACATGATTGAAACGCCACTGGGAGCAAAGCTTGAGCCATGAGAGGGGGCACGAGCACTTTGAGCACCGTGAAATGTGTATTTCAGTAAATGGTTGTTGACACCTATTTTTAATTTGCCCAAAATCAATTACATAAAAATTTAGGAATTAATTTCTTTAATTCCTAAAACAAAAAAAATCTTTTTTTAATTTTACATGCATTGCATTTAGAAATTAGGCATATTTGTTTTAATAGGTTTTATTAAAATAAAATTTAAAAAAAAAAGAGAGAAAAAAAGAGAAAAAAATCGCGCTGGGCCGGGTCGGAGCCGGGCCGACCCGGCCCGTTTTTCCTTTCCTTCTTTTCCCCCCGCACGAGCCCGGCCCTTTCTCCTTTTCTTTTTCTTTTTTTCCCCCCGCGGGCCCAGGCCCGCTCGCCTAGCCTTCCCTTCTTTCCCTTCCGCACGCCTGAGCCCAGCCCAGCCCAGCCCAGCTTCTCCTTCCTTCTCCTCCCCGCGCCGAGCGTCGTTATCGCCGCCCCTGTTCTCCTCTGTGTGCGACCGAAGCATGACGCACGGCGGCGCCGCTCGTCATCGTCGTCATCTGGCCAGGGGAGGCCCGGGGCAGCACGCCACAGGGACTGGCCATTAATGGCCAGTCCCGTCTCCCTCCTTTCCCGGACGCGCCTTATCCTCTCCCCCCTCACATTCCCCTGTTCTTTCGTTTTTACCCCCCCTTGCGCTCGGCTGACTCCCCCCTCTGCACCAGCCTATGGCCGCGGGATTCGCGGGGCATAGGCTGGTGCAGGCCGTCGTCAGCCGACGTGGGGGAAGCACAGCGTCGTCCACCGTCGACTATAAAAGGCCAGAGAGAGAGAGAGAGGACCGGTCGGCAATCTAAAGAGAGAGCGGTCAGAGAGAGAGAGAGAGAGCGAACAGAGAGAGAGAGAGAGAGAGAGAGAGAGCTCATACCGAGAGCTCACCGGGGCCGGAAGGAAGCCAGCCGTCGTCGCCGTCGCCCCCCAAGCCAGCTGGAAGTCCCCCTCGAAGTCAGCAAACCGGTGAGACCTCCCGGCCGACGCACCATCCCCTGTTTTGCTCTGTTTTTGGCATGGTTTGGCCGGGACTCGCGCCGACCGTTTCGCGCGATTCCCGGCCCATACCGTCGTCCCCAGCCGTCCATAGTCGCCGTCGGAAGTCAGCCGTAGTCGCCGGAGTCCGTTGGAGCCCTAAAAGAGGTCGCGGACCTCTGTTTTTGCCGACGCCCACCAAGTGCTCGACGGAATGCCCAGGTGAGGCTGAGAAGGTGCTGCTCGACGACCGGCGAACGGCGGTCCGGCGGCGGCTCAGGTAGGTTCCACGGCCCACTGGCGGTCCCAAACCGGTGAGTCGAAGGCGGTGGTGGCCTGGGTCGACTTGCGGGCGGCCGGATTTCCTTCGCCGGCGTTCTCCCCCTCGCGGATCTGTCGAGTCGGGTCGGATGCGACCCGGATCGATGGATCCGACCCGGGTCAACGCCCGGGTCGGATCCGTTGACCCGGGTCGGTTCAGACCCGATCCGGATCGACCGATTCGACCCGGGTCAATGCCCGGGTCGGATCCGTTGACCCGGGTCGGTTCCGACCCGGTCCGCCCGACCCATTTTTTTTATTTTATTTTTTTAATTAATTAAAAAAAATTTAAAAAAATTTTTAAATTTTTTTTTAATTCTTTTTCCGTCTTTTATTTATTTTATTTTACTTTTTTAAAAAAAAAATTTTAAAAAAATTTGTTTTCAGATTTTCGTTTTCGTTATTATTATTTTTTTTTTTTAAAAAAATTAAAATTAATTAATTTTTTTCAAATTTTTTTTTAAAAAAATAATAATAATTTTAATTATATGGTATGTTTGAATATTTTTATTGTATCATGCTTGTTTTATTTAATCGCATAGGTTGCATGTTTAATTAAATAAGCCTGCTGTTGTGTTGTGCATGTTTTTTAATACAGTTGCATGAACTGTCGTGTTTCGAATGTCATCTGACTTAGTTAAAATTAGAACCTTAGGTTGCATATTTGTATTGACTGCTAATCATTTCTGATTATGCACTCGCTTGATCACCTCACATGTTAGGAGAAAGGTCCTAAAATCAATCCAAATTGCCTGACAAATGTTTTCAAAAAATGAACAGGATAGAAAGGTACCGAAAGGGCATTAGTTATACGACTAGTGTAACCAAGTCCCCGAATCTAATTAATCTCTGGTTCGTAGGAATAGGGTGATCCTCCCATCACCCTATTTGGGTTTCTAATCGGCCTACCCCAAATCGATTAGTGGCGACTCCTGCACGTAAACTACCAGCATGTTAAAAACTTAAACCCTAAGTCGCGATATGGTATGGGCTTGGGAGAGCCCGAGTTAAGTCCTGAACCTAGACTTAGCACGTACCGTCGAGACTTCTCCCGAGGAGATGTCGGTCGCGACAGACTGGCGACTCCGCTGGGGATGATAAAAGTGGACTTAGGCCAAAAATTTTATCCTGTTCAAAATAATTTTTGTTTGGCTGCAGGGACTTCAGGTACGATCCTGACATTAAGGTGTTATTTGTTTTGCAGGTTCGAATTGATTGTTTATAAATTGCTGTGCATGCTTGAATGATTTAGCACTACACTATTGCACACACAACCATGCTGCCGGACCTGGGCCGCAATAGGGCACCTTAGGATGGTGTTAAGAAAGATACGACCTCGAACGCGAGCCCGCGATGTAGAGGTTGCCTTTCTTTTCCCCGAAATTCATTTCTAAAAATTGTAAAGAAATATTTTTAGCCGCTATTTGCGTAACTATAAAATATTTCTTTCAATTTAGCCGAGGTTAAAAGGACTTGACACCAACGCGAGACTGCGACGGTCAGGCCCCCTTTTAATTTCATTTTGCTGAGCCGGTCTAATTAGAAATCGAGCTTCACTTCTCATGTGTGTGTCGTTGTGATTGGCATAGTTTAAGAAAAGGTATATACTCTATCCCTTTTCATTTTGTTGAATAGTTTACTCATTCGTTTAATTTGATGTTAATAGGCCACCCGTTGAGCGCATTCTACACACGATGGGAAGAGCCGACGTCCAATTCGTCCCCACTCCTAAGACGGAACTCCTGGCGTGGTGGGACCAACTAGATCAAAGCGGCCAACATTATGTCAAAACCAAAATCGGCCGTCTACTTCCACTTCTCAAAATTAACATCCATTCCGGTATGATGCAGGCATTAGCACATTTTTGGTGCCCACAAACATCCACATTCATATTCGGAAGGTTCGAAATGACCCCCACTCTGGAAGAATATAGTATCGCCATTGGAAAGCCTTTGGGATCTCAGCTTGTCAAACCACTTTTAGGCGTGGCCCCTCTATCTGAATTGTCCCAGTTTTTAAGGACCAAGGGTGATACTGTGAAAAGAGTCATTAAAGCCCACTGTAATGCATGCCCCTGGTTTTTCCTAAATGAGTGTTTTATGAGCCAGCCCATGAGCCAAAAAGCTAAGATTTTTATCCTCGCTTTTATCGGGTGTGTTCTTTTTCCTCATCGCCGAAATTCGATAAATCCCTCAATTGCATATGTGGCCAAACAAATCTGTTCTGACTCAAATTATGTTAATTTGATTCTGGCAGAAACATTTTTGTCTTTAAATCGTTTTAAACAAAATGATGACAAAATTATGCGGGCCGCCCCAGAAATTCTGCAAATCTGGTTTTTATCCCATTTAAGAGGATTTGGACATCTCATGCAGCTTTTCCAAATTGATGACTTCACACACCCAATCCAAAGGTTTGAAGTTTTGAAAAGTCATTCCCCTGATAAGGATTATGCTACTTGGATAAACTTTTTGAAAGATCCTGATCCCAAGGCATTCTTATGGCATGCTAAATGGTTCCATGAGAGTCAGGCTCGTTATCCCACCAGTTCCACAACCCCGTTCCATTGCTCGGTTTATCTGGCATCACTTCATATTACCCCTATCGAGTAGCTCGCCAGTACAGGGCCCTCCAGGAAATTCCCCCACCACTCAAGGCTGATCTATTCCGAGTTCGGTTCACCCGCTCAAACTACAACTATGCTGATGAAATTCGAACAACCCAAGGATTGTGGACCGAATGCTTACCTGAGAGCATTCTTATGCCCAGACTTCTCAAGGGGCAAGAAAAAACCCACCATGCTTCCTTGTTTTACATCCTGCATCATCAAATTCCGATCGAACTGCAACCAAAGGTTCCGAATGTGACCAACAAACCCAGTCGTCAAGCACAAATCGACCGTCTCGAAAGGACTATGGGGACGAGGGATACGCTTATTGCGGAGCTTGTCCGTGAAAATAAGCGGCTTCGGGACACTGTAACTTCCCCATCGTCTGTAGAATGAGTATTCGGGGGGAGCATTTTTGTAAAAATTCGTTATTTCTTTTTATGTATTTTATAGTTTTTCATGTTTAGGATTGTTGTTTATCTTTTTAATGTTGTTTATGGGTTGTATTAATGTTAATGAAGTTCGGACCGTTTTTATACCTTATATAAATTTTTTGGGGCGAAGATGACACCACCGCGGCCTTTGGCCCAGTGGTACCCGGGATGTAAGCCGTACGGTCCGAGGCGTCCGGGGTTCGAATCCCGGAAACGCCACTTGTAATGTTGATATTAATAAAACCCCTTTTTGCTTTATTTTTCCGTGCAAATAAAATAAATACACAATAATATTATGGTTAGACCATGAAATAAATATTTTTTGGACATTTTAATCATTTATTTCAACGTTCTCCCAGGTAATCACAAAAATGGCCGAAGAAAACGTCCGCCTCAATAACATGGAAAGCGAATTAAAGATGGTTTTCAATGCACTTGAAAGCATCACCAAGCAAATTGAATCCATCAACGGCAAGCTCACACCTGCGCCAGCAGCGATTGAGGTGGTGTTACCACCCTCGTCTACTGGGAAAGAAAAAGCTTCCGCCAGTGACAGTAAAATGCCCCCGCTAGAGGATGATCCGCTTCCCCTTGCTGTCAGGAAACCTGAACCCGAAGCTGCGCCAATGACGGAGCAGGACAAACGCCTCGCAAAGGTCGAAGAAATGCTGAAGCAACTACAGGGTCCACAAAATACTGTCCCGCTTGACCTATCTATATATAAACGGGTCAAAGTGCCGGAAAAGTTCAAAATGCCTGAGTTCGAGAAATATGATGGCACCTCCTGTCCCAGACATCATTTGCACATGTATCACGTGCGGATGACTCAATATGTCGACAACGAGCCTCTCATGATTCAGACTTTTCAAGTGAGCCTGACAGGACCTGCCCTGACCTGGTACATGTCAAAGGATATCGATACTTTCAAATCGTGGGATGATGCTGCCGATGCGTTCCTCAAGCAGTATCAATTCAACCTTGATGTCACTTTCACTCGCGACGACTTGGAGCGTACTGAAAAGAAGAAGAGTGAGTCCTTCAAGGAGTATGCCACCAGGTGGAGAAATTTGGCTGCCCAGGTTACCCCACAGCTTACTGATCATGAGCAAGTAAAGTTATTTATCAAGTCTCTTCCGTATGAATACAGACACCGTCTGGTTGGCGCCACTGCTGAGTCCCTTAATCGTCTTGTTCCTGTTGGCGAGCGAATTGAAATGGGATTGCGGGACGGATGGTTCACGGATCCCACTTCCACCAGCAAGAAACTCAACCCAAGAAAGGAAAAAGAACCCCTGTCACATGGAAACATTGCATACGCCCAGACTGTTCACCCTTCCCGGACAGTCCAGATGAACATTGAATCGCAGCCGGCCTCGAGTCAGCAGCCCCCGAGACGATATAAGATGAGGCAATTCACTCCATTGCCTGGATCCCCTTCTCAAGTTCTGGCTATTCTCCGGAAGAAAAATCTATTATCTACCGAGCCAAAGCGTCCCAACTCAGAGAGCTTCTCGAGTTATGATCCGTCCAAGAAGTGTGATTATCACATGGGCGAAGTGGGGCACTCGACAGATGACTGTTATACCCTTAAACACCGAATCCAAAACTTGCTCGACACCAAAGCCTTTTCATTTCAGACATCCAGCCCAAATGTGCAAAACAACCCCCTCCCTGAGCATGAAAGTAGAGTCAATGCCATATCAACTCTTGATACTAGTAAAGTGAGAAGTGAGAGAGTACGCATTCTGGACGTTTATACCGCCCTAGTGAAGGCAGGGTATTTTCCCGCTGGCGAGGTATTGCCGTTGTCTCTAATGAAAGAAAGAGTCGACAGTATGGCAAAGGCGGGTCTGATCGTATATACCGACTGCACCAGAGTAGTGGCTACCATCTCCGAGATCATTATCGACTGGGACAAAGAAATTTCAGCGTTGAACGCCGAAATAAACAAATCCACCCCTGCACCTGTGAGCAAACTCTTGTCTGACGACCCAAAACTGGAGAAGGAGTTGGTGATTGAGGTGCCCCTGTCTGAAGACCACATAGTGATTGGCATACCGCAGCCTTACGAATACAAGAATGACAAAGCTGTCCCGTGGTCCTACAAGTTGGATGTTGACCTAGTTACCAGGTCAGGACGGACGTATGCTCAGGTTGAAGCACAACCTCCGAAACCTGTCACCGATGAAGAGGCCAAAGAATTCCTGGCTATTGTGAAAGTTAGTGAGTACAATGTGGTGGACCAGTTGCGCAAATTACCCGCCCAGATTTCCTTGTTGGAGCTACTCCAAACGTCCATGAAGCATCATAAGTCGCTCATGAAAGTACTAAGCGAGGTAAACGTCCCAGAGACAATCGAACATGATAAATTAGAGGCGTTTGTGGGGTCCATCCTCTTGAAGGACCAGATATCATTCTCGGAAGATGAATTTCCTCCTGAGGGTAGGGGACATACCAAAGCCCTCTTCATCTCCGTCAAATGCAGAGACTCCCATGTGGCAAGAGTTCTATTAGACAACGGGTCTACGTTGAATATTTGCCCACTGGCAACCTTGCACCGTCTCAAGGTAGATACGTCTAAGCTTCGTACCTCCAAAACATCCGTCAGGGCATTCGACGGAATGAAAAAAGATACTGTTGGTGAAATCGATCTCGATGTACAAATCGGCCCGACGATTTTTAGTATCCTGTTCCAAGTAATGGATATTCCCACTGCGTTTAGTTTTCTGCTGGGCCGCCCCTGGATTCATTCTGCTAGAGTTGTACCTTCAAGCCTTCACCAAAGTGTTAAGTTTGTAGACCAAGGGAAGCTGATAACGGTCCTAGGGGAAGAGGACCATCGAATTTACCAAGAAACAGCCATTCCGTACGTTGAGCCAAGTAGCAAGATAGAATCTAGCTACCAGTCGATCGAACTTGTGTCAGCTGTACACGCCTGTCGAGGAGTTTCTCCCCCTATCCCTGATATGTCGAAGGCTTCGATCATGGCGGGGAAGGTTATGGTCGGAAATGGTTTCTCCCCAGGTCAAGGACTCGGCAGAGGAGGCCGGGGCATCCGAGAGCCTATTCGAGCCATCAAGAATCATCGTACAGCTGGTTTGGGGTATCATGGAGGAAGCCCACAGGCCAGCAAGGGGTACGCAAAGAGTCAAGTTGGTGTATTACCTCCTCACATCAAAGAGACTTTCCCGCCGCCTGCTAAACTGCTACAAGACGAGAAGATTTATCTTGACTTCTCAGGGAAATCTGAAAAGGGGTGTAAACATCCAGCTGAATGTTCGAATCGCTCGGGTACCTCGAAACTTTCTGCGAACTTTGCTGTTGACCTACATCAGAGCTCAGACCAGATGTCAATTGAAAAAGATTGTGGACGAGAAGAAACGCTGGAAAATGTGGTCACCCTGTTTGATGACATCTTTATAGGGGTCATACAAGAAGATTCAACTGAAGAAATGAGTGTAAGCCCGCCTGACTTGTCCACGCGATTGCTGTCCCAGTTAGGTGAACTACGAGATTTGCTCACCTCCTTGTTGGATGCCATTAACCAAGTCTCAGACGTATTACAGCCGTTGCCCAATCAGAAACAGTTGACCCAGGTAAATTGTTCAGAGGAAAACCCGCCAACAAGAGTCCTTCCTGACGTGATATGGCGAAATGTTCAACTCTTGCAGTGGCAGGGTAACGTACGACAATACTCGCCGTTCCCTAAAACCATGGATGTGATATTCCCTATCCTTTTACGAAAGGAGTTAATCGTAAGGAAGCCGAAGCACCCTACTCCCGAATATTTCATTAATTATGATCCCTCCAAATCCTGTGACTATCATTCGGGGGAGGTCGGGCACTCGCTGGATGATTGCGATGCTTTGAAGAATAAGATTCAAGATCTGCTAGACGCCAGGGCATTCACTTTTCGTGCCCCGTGGCTCTGTCATGGTGAAGATGATCTTTTGGTGGTGCCTAGCCTTCGTGCCGCCGCTCCTAAGCTTTCTGATAAGGCACGCAGGGGAAAACCGATTATGGATACTCTGGGTGAGCCCAGTGGTAAGTTCGACTTCTATGTCGACTACCAGATGCCATCAAGCTTTTATAAAGATGAACAAGACAGCACTCCTAGTGGATGGGAGGAAATGGAAATGCTGACACCAATGAAGAGAGGAGCTGAGGAGCTAGATCCCTGGAACGACAGTTTTGAAGACTTCTTCGTTGCCGCTTTAGATGAAGGACCGGTGGAGGGAATGGGCGCAAGCCCGCTTGAGTAGAATTCCTTTTCCCCCTCTTTTGCATAAATCCCTGGAAAAGGGGCTATCCTTGTATTTGATTTTTTGTCGTCGTTTCTGTTGGAAGAAACGTCTTTTTGAACTCTACCTTTTTGGACTTGTAAATCTGTGTTTTGTAAAATAAATAATATTTTGAGGGCATGAGGTAGTATCCCAAACCGGTCCGTTGATGATATCCAGCTATGGAAAGGAAAGTATTCTGAGGCCCGGGCTATCTCATGCTTCCTCGTTTCCAGAAACTTTTTCGAAAACTAAAAGATATTTTACTTTCGAAATTTTGGGAAAGAAAAAGATGAAAAACCTGTATTCCCCTTTTGTTTTTCTGACCAATTTACTTTATGTTTCAGACAAAATCTTGCGACTTGCGAGGGAATTAGTACGGTCCATCCTGATGATGAAGATGCTAACAGCAGCAGTTCTGATGATTCGAATGATGACCCCGCCGAAATCCGCAAAAGTTGGGAGCAATACGAACAAATCAAGCCCCTTACTATTGAAGATACAGTTACCATCAATTTGGGCGATGCTCAGGATCCAAAAGAAGTAAAGATTGGGGCCAACCTGTCTGAAGAGAAAGCTTCACGTTTAATCGCTCTCCTCAAGGATTATCAGGACGTCTTCGCATGGTCTTATTCTGATATGCCAGGATTGGATCCTCGAATTGTTGAGCACAGTTTGCCTACCAATCCTGACATACCCCCGAGAAAGCAAAGGTTACGAAGAACCAAACCGGAGTTGTCGAAAAAGATCGAAGAGGAAGTAATGAAGCTGTTAAAGGTGGGGTTCATCGAAGTTTCACAATACCCGGATTGGGTAGCGAATATCGTGCCTGTGAAGAAGAAAGACGGACGGATTCGAGTTTGTGTGGATTACCGCGACTTGAACAAAGCTAGTCCAAAAGACGACTTTCCACTCCCCCACATCGATGTTCTCGTGGACAGCACTGCTGGATTCGAATTATTTTCTTTCATGGACGGATTTTCGGGGTACAACCAGATAAAGATGAATAATGAAGACAAGGAGAAGACGGCGTTCATTACTCCATGGGGAACTTTCCACTATAGGGCTATGCCTTTCGGTTTAAAGAATGCTGGGGCAACGTACCAGCGTGCTATGGTCACTCTCTTTCATGACCTGATGCATAAAGAAATTGAAGTCTATGTCGATGATATGATCGCCAAAACCAGATCTGGAGAAGATCATGTTGAAGCTTTGAAGAAATTATTCATCCGGTTAAGTGAGTTCAAGTTGCGCCTGAACCCTGCAAAGTGCGTATTTGGGGCGACCTCTGGTAAGTTACTCGGATTCATCGTAAGTAGCAAAGGGATCGAGGTCGATCCCTCAAAAGTTAAAGCAATATGCGAATTGCAGCCCCCGTCTACGGTAAAAGAGGTTAGAAGCCTTTTAGGAAGGCTGAATTACATTGCTCGATTCATCTCCCAACTCTCCGAAACAGCACGACCTTTTTTCAAACTTCTCAAGAAAGGTGCCCAGATTAATTGGGATGAAGATTGTCGGGAAGCCTTTGAAAAGTTGAAGCAGTATTTGATGAATCCTCCGGTGCTAGTTCCACCAGTCCCAGGGTATCCACTAACTCTCTATTTAACGATTCACAGTGAATCGTTAGGAGCCCTGTTGGCCCAAAGCCACCCAGACGATGGAAAAGAACGAGCCATCTATTATTTGAGCAAGAAATTCACTGTCTCAGAACAGAATTATTCCGAATCAGAAAAGACGTATGTTGCATTGGTATGGGTGTTGCATAGGCTTCGACAATATACCTTGCACCACCAAACATTCCTTGTGACTGAAAACGACCCTATTCGGTATTTGCTTAACCGACCGGCTCTGGTGGAAAAATTAGCTAAATGGCAGGTTCTAATCTCAGAATTTGATATCCAAACATCATCGCAAAAATCAGTAAAAGGTCGAGTAATCGCTGATATGTTGGCTGAATACCCTGGTGAAGCGCATGAGAATGATCTCCTAGATGATTGCATTTTATCAACGGAGGAGCACGCATGGACCATGTTCTTTGATGGAGCAGTGAACTTATCCGGTTCCGGCACTGGAGCAGTCCTGATATCCCCGGATGGGCAGCACTATCCTATAGCTGCTAAATTGGTGTTTCCTTGCACCAACAATATAGCCGAGTATGAAGCATGTATTCTCGGTCTACAAGCAGCAATTGATATGAAAATAGCTAAACTGAAAGTGTTTGGCGATTCTGCCTTAATTATCCTCCAAACTGTCGGTGAATGGAAGACTAGGGATACTAAACTGGTACCTTATCATGACTATCTAGAGAAACTAGTCTCGGAATTCGATGAGATCTCATTCGACTACTTATCTAGATCTCATAATCAATTTGCTGATGCTCTGGCTACGTTGTCATCCATGTTACGGGTTACCAATGGTTTTGAAATAGAACCTCTAAGAATTGAAGTACTAACCAGGCATGCCCATTGCATGACCGTGACTGCTGAACCTGATGGTAAACCATGGTATTACGATATCATGACCTATATCAAGGAACAGCAATTTCCCGAAGGGATCAGCCCCGCAGACAGAAGATACATAATGAAAATGGCAACAAAATTCTTCGTTAATGGCGAAAATCTGTACACAAGATCCTATGACTCTGTTTTATTAAGATGTGTGGATGCGGCTGAAGCGACACGAATCATGCAGGAATTACATGAAGGAGTATGCGGTCCACACATGAATGGACACATGTTGGCCAGGAAAATAACCAGATTAGGTTACTACTGGCGTTCATTAGAAGGATATTGCATCCGACATGTCAGAAATTGTTACCGTTGTCAGATCCATGGTGACAAGATAAATGCTCCTCCAACTGAACTGCATCAGTTATCTGAGTCATGGCCGTTCTCGATGTGGGGTATTGATGTGATCGGCCCAATTAACCCGAAAGCGTCAAATGGGCATCGTTTCATCTTGGTTGCAATTGATTATTTTTCCAAATGGATCGAGGCTGCGTCATATACCAATGTTACTGCTCGGAATGTAATGAAGTTCATCAAGCGAGATATAATTGCTCGTTATGGTGTCCCTGAAGCCATCGTTACGGATAACGGAACAAATTTGAATAACAAGATTGTTGATGACTTACTCGGTGAATTCAGGATTCGACATTTGAATTCGTCCCCTTATCGTCCTCAAATGAACGGAGCAGTTGAAGCTGCTAACAAAAATATCAAGAAGATCTTAGCCAAAACTGCAGAAAACTATCGAAACTGGAACGAAAGATTGCCCTTTGCACTAATGGCATACCGAACGTCAATCCGAACATCCACCGGGGCAACCCCTTTTTCCTTGGTGTATGGCATGGAGGCCGTCCTGCCTGTTGAAGTAGAAATTCCATCGTTGCGGGCACTGTCCCAAGTAAAGCTATCTGATGCAGAATGGAAGCAGCAAAGATTGGAGCAGTTGAATATGATTGATGAAAGGCGATTGAAAGCTCTTTGTCATGGGCAATGTTATCAACAGAGGGTAGCCAGATCATTCAACCGAAAAGTACGCCCAAGGTACTTCGAAGCCGGCGACCTTGTTTTGAGAAGGGTGATACCATTGCCCCCTGAGCTCGGAGGCAAGTTCGCTCCAAATTACAAGGGTCCTTATGTCGTGAAAAAGACACTCCCTGGAGGGGCTTTGATTCTGACTGAAATGGATGGACGTCAATTTACTAACCCGGTCAATGCCGATGCTGTGAAGAAGTACTACCCTTGAAGTGATCTCTATGTTCCTATTAATAACAAGGGAATTGATAGAAAAGTTATCACTAAAAACACCCCTAGTGACAAGTCCAACTGAAAAGGTTTCGCGCACGACGACGTCGCGTCAGGGCTGACCCTGGCAACCACAGAAGTGTTAACAGTCGCTAAAGTCCACATCTGTTGAAGACCTTCAAAGTAGAGATTAGCTTTGCTGCGAAGATTCTCATGCAAGCAATTGCCCAAATGTTTTATGAACAGGCCGAAGCCTCATCGACGTAGCATCCGCCAACAGCAGGACTTTCCATCCAGGAATACCTCTAATCATAGAGGATTTCATTCGAGCTTCGTGCTCACTCATGGAAAGGAAAAGACTCTACTAGCTTTGGGGGCAAAATAGAAGAAGAGCAACCTGCATCGAACCCACCTCTATCGCAGACTTTCAAAGTAGAGATTAGCTTTGCTGCGAAGTTTATCACGCAGACAATCGCCAAATGTCTTGTGCATTCGGGAATCAGAGAGCAGGCCGGAATCGTATCGAAGCAGCATGCGCCAACAGCAGTAGGTTCTAACCCGGAGTATTCTCTAATCATAGAGGATTTTATTCGAGCTACGTGCTCCCTCATGAGATGAGAAAAGACTCTGCTAGCTTTGAAGGCAAAGTAGAATAAGGGTGATCCCCATTGAAGGCCGATCTCCATCGAAGGCTCACATTTGTCGAAGACTTTTAAAGTAGAGATTAGCTTTGCTGCGAAGCTTCCCATGCAAACATTTGCAAACGTCTTGTGCGTCCAAGAATCAGAGAACAAGTCAGGGACCGCATCGAAACAGCAGGCGCCGGCAGCAGAATTTTCCAGCCAGGAGTACCTCTAATTATAGAGGATTTCATTCGAGCTTCGTACCCAATCATGAGACGAGAAAGAACTCTCCCAGTTTTGAAGGCAGAATGGAAGAAGGGTAACCTGTATCGTTTTCATTTTACCCTCAATCGTTTTGTTTCTAAACGTATGTTCATGCTTTTGTCAGACAGAGAAGGCTAAACAAAGTAAAGAGGAGAAAAGACTCTGCTAGCTTGGAGGGCAAAATCAAAAAGGGGTAGTCTGTATCGTTTCCAATTCCTATCCCTCAAAGAGCTGTTCATTAACACGGTTTCTCTTATTACTTTACAGGATTACCCTACCACTGCAGCATAGGTAGGTATTTCTTTCCTCAAAGACGTCTCTCATAATTATGCAGGACAACAAGAGAAAGAAGAAGTATGTTAAAGCAAATAAATGTCTAATCCTCCTCAAGTAATATTACTTGAAAGGTGATTTTGCATGGTAATTTTGCCTGTTTAACTCACCAATCCCCCATGAGAATTTTGACAAACCGATGAAAGGTGTCGAACTACTCCGATATGTTGAACGAGGTGCGTCAGAATGATGAAAGGCAACCCTTGATCCATACACATCACCACATACCAAATTTTTGCGGAACGAGCGATAAAGTTTCATTTCTACAAGGTAAAGGGATTTCTCGCATAAGGTACGATAGTCAAAATGACGAGAGACAATTTATTTCTCTCTCCTATACACTACCATTAATCCTATGCTTGACCCTTTTCAAGCCCATACATTCAGAAGTTCCTTCTAAGTTACCCCACATTGGGGCAGCTTGAGATGAATCAGCATCACAGGATGGATTCAGACTCAGAGGAAACAAGAAAAAACATCCTTTCTTCCAACCACCTTTCCCTGTGCCTTCAGTTTCAGCATCTTCACAGACCCAACGGCCCCTGACAAAGTCCTTCAAGGCAAACACATCCTCGATGACAAATCAATCAAGGCTAAGAGGGCTTTGTCAAGAGAGGAGCAGCAAACTAAAGTCTGCTCACCATGTTAATATCTTATTGATAACAGCGATGTTTTCACCTAGAAAGAGGAGTTTGTACTATCTAAAATTCTCTTTGATCATCAACTGCAACAGTTTGAACAAGGTGAAAAAGATGAATAAAAGTTTTCTTGCTCTCACTCGCATTAATCTTCGAGTGTTTTTATTACAGATGAACTCTCACGACGATTTAAGTGCCTTAGGATGACGAAGAGCATTTCTTCTTCTATCCCACACACTTATATCCCTTGCTATCCCCATTGAGCCGGCGATTTCATTTCATATGAACCCCATTGGTGATCATCCCCTACACTGGGGCAAAGTAAAGTCGCCACAATTTGAGCATCAGGCTCCAAAATACCGAATCAAGATGAAGACTCCAACAGCCTAATAGCAATATTCTGGTCAACTTTGTTTAGGTTAATCCTGACAACATCAGAGGAACAGCAAAAATGCTAAAAAAACTGGGGGCATGAAAAAGCAGTGAGCCTGGTAAAAGCAAGGCCAATGCCCATGAAAAAAAAAACAAAGAGAAGAAAAAGAAGAAGAAGAAAAACGATGAAAGAATCAAGAGACAGGGGTCCCTGATTTCAGGATAACTGCTGTAAAAAGCAATGAGGTTTCAGATGAGGAGTTCTTTGAATATGATAAAAGTGCTCTCAAATACCTCAAAGTTGTTAAACAGGTGTAGAATAGACAAACCCAAAAGGGTTCAAACTTGAGTTCTTCTTCGATACAAATTTCCATTTTGAGAACATAGTCTTGACAAAGATCTGTCACACGACAGATAAAGACAAACCTATCCTGGAGAAAACAATTGAGACAGAGATAGAATGGTATCCAGGAAAATGCTTGACACAGAAGTTTCTCAAAAAGAAGTTGTCAAAGAAGCTAAACACATGATTACCCAGGGAGTTTGCCAGAAAAATGCAGACAGCGGAGAGGAAGACTGGTGACAATGCTAGATGATCACCAATTCTCACCCTTACACACATTTTTGAGCCAAACGATCATTTCGAGTCCTCAACCTATGAACCAAGCCCACGTTACATCCCTCATGAAGTCTCTTCTGACTAGGGCACTTGAATTAACGTGGAATTTCAAATGTTTATAAATAACGCTCGAGGAAGTGCGAGCAAGATTATTTTTATCTCGTTTTGCAGGAGCCTTGACTTGTAAACCTAATTGCAGAATATCTTCTTTCATAACCTTGACTTGAACAGTCACCTTTGTCAAGCCATTGACCGAGCCAACATTACGACCCTGAAGACCTCTCAGATTGGCAGCGTCGTACCGCTTGCGAGAAAACTCAGACCCTTGCGGATGTGACAGCGGCCAGATTGAGTGTTTTTGATGATTCCCGCATTAATGGACGAGACAAATAGCCCTTTTCAATGAGAGCGAGCGGAAAGTCCTTTCTGACTGAAAGTCCCTCGTTCGGCATCTCGAAAAGACCACCTTGCGAGCGAAAATCGTCTTAATTGACCCTCGGTGGATGTTTGATGATGTAAATATGGCAAAATCATCATGCATGAACTTTCAAATACGCATCCTGGAATAGCCTAGTTTGTCTATCCTTGATGACTGCATGCATGTTTGTGCTAATCGTCTTTGATGGCGTAGATTTTAATCCCCAGCGATAGGATACAAAAGTTCAGATGCTGTAGAAGCCCTCCTTATCACTACGAGGGAGTCGCCCTGAAAAAGGTCGGTTATTCAGCAGATGATGCATTACACCTCCAGGTAATACACCTCCAGGTAAGAAACCCGAGGTATTCCATCTGATTTCTTTTCAAACTACCCGGAGGGTAAACCAGGTTCCTTTGAAAAAGAAATGCACCTTCACTTGCAGTCAAGAAATTTCATATGATGTTTTGAAATAGCTTTAGTTGTCTATTTCTCCCATGAATTCATATGTCTTTGTACAAGAAAATTTGTCTGATAGGAGACATGCCTTTAAGAGGCAAACAACAAATCCTCGGGTGAGGACCCCTAGGCGCTCATCTGTTTGAGCCTTCTCAAGCCCTGCTGGCGAGGACCCACCAGGCAAATCAACAAATCCTCGAGCGAGGACCCCCAGGTGCTCATTTGATTGAGTCTTTCCAAGCCCTGCTGGCGAGGACCCACCAGGCAAACTATCAAATCCTCGAGCGAGGACCCCCAGGTACTTTGTCAAGGTGACCGAAGAAAGGTTCGGGTTCTGGCAAAGCAAAATCCAGACAGTCAAGGTGATCGAAGAAAGGTTTGATTACCGAGACAAATGGAAATCCAGCTAGCGACCGAAGATAGGTTCGGACCTGTGCAAATGATTTCCCCAGTCGAGGTAACCGAAGGTAGGTTCGGGTTCCGAGACAAATGAAATCCAGTCGAGGCGACCGAAGATAGATTCGGGTCCTAGACTAGTGACTTCCCCCAGTCAAGGCGACCGAAGATAGGTTCGGGTCCTAGACAAACCATTCCTCCCGTCGAGATGACTGAAGATAGGTTCGAGTCCTCGACACACCCTATCAACTATCTGGAATTACTCTACCCTTAGGCAAGGTAAGTAACCCCAGGTATGTTTTTATTTGCTTTAGCATGCATCATCTTTTATCACATCAAATATGGGGCTATTGTCTCGCCAAAAATAACATTCATTGAACATGCATGGGCCAAATTTAGGTGTCATTTTGTCTTCGAACGTAACCTCTACGATCTCAATCTCTACGAGCTCACCTTCAAAGAGGGGCAGCTGTTGACACCTATTTTTAATTTGCCCAAAATCAATTACATAAAAATTTAGGAATTAATTTCTTTAATTCCTAAAACAAAAAAAATCTTTTTTTAATTTTACATGCATTGCATTTAGAAATTAGGCATATTTGTTTTAATAGGTTTTATTAAAATAAAATTTAAAAAAAAAAGAGAGAAAAAAAGAGAAAAAAATCGCGCTGGGCCGGGTCGGAGCCGAGCCGACCCGGCCCGTTTTTCCTTTCCTTCTTTTCCCCCCGCACGAGCCCGGCCCTTTCTCCTTTTCTTTTTCTTTTTTTCCCCTCGCGGGCCCAGGCCCGCTCGCCTAGCCTTCCCTTCTTTCCCTTCCGCACGCCTGAGCCCAGCCCAGCCCAGCCCAGCTTCTCCTTCCTTCTCCTCCCTGCGCCGAGCGTCGTTATCGCCGCCCCTGTTCTCCTCTGTGTGCGACCGAAGCATGACGCACGGCGGCGCCGCTCGTCATCGTCGTCATCTGGCCAGGGGAGGCCCGGGGCAGCACGCCACAGGGACTGGCCATTAATGGCCAGTCCCGTCTCCCTCCTTTCCCGGACGCGCCTTATCCTCTCCCCCCTCACCTTCCCCTGTTCTTTCGTTTTTACCCCCCCTTGCGCTCGGCTGACGCCCCCCTCTGCACCAGCCTATGGCCGCGGGATTCGCGGGGCATAGGCTGGTGCAGGCCGTCGTCAGCCGACGTGGGGGAAGCACAGCGTCGTCCACCGCCGACTATAAAAGGCCAGAGAGAGAGAGAGAGGACCGGTCGGCAATCTAAAGAGAGAGCGGTCAGAGAGAGAGAGAGAGCGAACAGAGAGAGAGAGAGAGAGAGCTCATACCGAGAGCTCACCGGGGCCGGAAGGAAGCCAGCCGTCGTCGCCGTCGCCCCCCAAGCCAGCTGGAAGTCCCCCTCGAAGTCAGCAAACCGGTGAGACCTCCCGGCCGACGCACCATCCCCTGTTTTGCTCTGTTTTTGGCACGGTTTGGCCGGGACTCGCGCCGACCGTTTCGCGCGATTCCCGGCCCATACCGTCGTCCCCAGCCGTCCATAGTCGCCGTCGGAAGTCAGCCGTAGTCGCCGGAGTCCGTTGGAGCCCTGAAAGAGGTCGCGGACCTCTGTTTTTGCCGACGCCCGCCAAGTGCTCGACGGAATGCCCAGGTGAGGCTGAGAAGGTGTTGCTCGACGACCGGCGAACGGCGGTCCGGCGGCGGCTCAGGTAGGTTCCACGGCCCACTGGCGGTCCCAAACCGGTGAGTCGAAGGCGGTGGTGGCCTGGGTCGACTTGCGGGCGGCCGGATTTCCTTCGCCGGCGTTCTCCCCCTCGCGGATCTGTCGAGTCGGGTCGGATGCGACCCGGATCGATGGATCCGACCCGGGTCAACGCCCGGGTCGGATCCGTTGACCCGGGTCGGTTCAGACCCGATCCGGATCGACCGATCCGACCCGGGTCAACGCCCGGGTCGGATCCGTTGACCCGGGTCAACGCCCGGGTCGGATCCATTGACCCGGGTCGGTTCCGACCCGGTTCGCCCGACCCATTTTTTTATTTTATTTTTTTAATTAATTAAAAAAAAATTTAAAAAAATTTTAAACTTTTTTTTTATTCTTTTTCCGTCTTTTATTTATTTTATTTTACTTTTTTTAAAAAAAAAATTTTAAAAAATTTGTTTTCAGATTTTCGTTTTCGTTATTATTATTTTTTTTTAAAAAAAAATTAAAATTAATTAATTTTTTTCAAATTTTTTTTTTAAAAAAATAATAATAATTTTAATTATATGGTATGTTTGAATATTTTTATTGTATCATGCTTGTTTTATTTAATCGCATAGGTTGCATGTTTAATTAAATAAGCCTGCTGTTGTGTTGTGCATGTTTTTTAATACAGTTGCATGAACTGTCGTGTTTCGAATGTCATCTGACTTAGTTAAAATTAGAACCTTAGGTTGCATACTTGTATTGACTGCTATTCATTTCTGATTATGCACTCGCTTGATCACCTCACATGTTAGGAGAAAGGTCCTAAAATCAATCCAAATTGCCTGACAAATGTTTTCAAAAAATGAACAGGATAGAAAGGTACCGAAAGGGCATTAGTTATACGACTAGTGTAACCAAGTCCCCGAATCTAATTAATCTCTGGTTCGTAGGAATAGGGTGATCCTCCCATCACCCTATTTGGGTTTCTAATCGGCCTACCCCAAATCGATTAGTGGCGACTCCTGCACGTAAACTACCAGCATGTTAAAAACTTAAACCCTAAGTCGCGATATGGTATGGGCTTGGGAGAGCCCGAGTTAAGTCCTGAACCTAGACTTAGCACGTACCGTCGAGACTTCTCCCGAGGAGAGGTCGGTCGCGACAATGGTGTGTCGAAGTCTTCGTGCCGTTTCCCAAAGGAAAACCCAAGTGTATTCAGGAGGATTTTCTTCTTTTTCTTTGCTGAATGTCCCCCACTTCGGATTGCCTCCAATTACTCTTCTTTACTCCAACTTCCACTAAAGCTCTTTCGACCACCGCTTGAAATTTTTCTTCAACCTTCAAAGACAACCCCAATAGCTCGCGGGCTGGGACCAAGGACACTTTATCACGGAGAGAATAAAAAGGTGCTTGGTGGCCTTTGAATGACACTCCCTCACAGCCGATCAACGTCTCAGCAATTAAGCATCACGACCATGTTGAATCGAGATCTTAAATCGCAATTGATATGGGTTTGGGAGAGTTTGTACGAGGCGACGGTACTATCTCTTTAATGAATAACCGTTTGTACCCAATTAGTAATACATTAACTTTCCCTTGGTTGTTCATCTCGAGAAAGGTCGCAACAAGATGATGGTTCTCTTACAGTTGATATGTTAAGGACGCGTGTTAATCGCTTACTGACAGTGTCAAATTGATCATTAATTAATTACACATAAGATAGATACATAGAAATAACAACTTGTAATAACTGCACGTCAAAAACTTTATGAAGGACTGATGGTCTCTTCATCAATTGGATTGGAATTAGGAAGGGGATTATGGTCAAAACTAAAGGCTTTGGGAAGACGAAATGTGGAAAATTTCAATGGAATATTACAAACGGACCACTTTTCTTTCTACCATGTTTTAACAAGTGTTACAATGTCGCGCGCATTTATGATGATTAATTGAGTGAAAAAGTTCAATCCACATGTCTTAGGGCCTGTTTGATTGACTGTTACTTTTAGATTCTTATTTAATCTAGATTTTGCGATTCATGCACTTTGAAAATTTTCAAATCCAAAGCTCCTAAAACTTTTAGTTTAACCATTGATATGTAAATCTTACGTATGATTCTTTTTCATTACTTTCTGGCATTCGAATTGTATACTTTAAGTGCTGGTTATGTTTATGCGCCGTATGTCCTATTCTGTAAAACGTTGCAGAGTTAGTGACAATATCACTTTCTCCACCTCAGAAGAATCTCTTCCGCCTTGGGTTTATGCAATAATAGTAAACCCAGAAAGTTTATTCGGAGTTGCTTTAAGACTAAGTCCAATCTTGATGCCGTGCAATTCGGGTCACTTGATAGTTAGGACTCTTATATGTCACACGTACAAACAGCTCGCAATGACTTTGGAGGAGTCAATTGAACTTGGCATTTGTAGATGATGTATCTATCTGATATTGACACGTGGCCCCCATTGTATTGGACTTTAGAACTTTTATCTTTTCCGTTGACTCGAAACGACTTGGGGTCAACCCAGCAACAAGGCCTACAATCTCCCTCCAAAATCACATGATAATGGTAATTGCACGGTTAGCCATAGTAATGTCAATTATTTGCATCATAATCCCATGAAAAAATCACTACGTGTTATATTTTGTGCTTGTGGCTATAGCTTTTACATAGCATGTTTATGTAGTACTAATTACATGTCTATTATAATTGATGTGTGATAATTATATGAATTTTCTTAATTTCTCTTTTCTCCCCCCTTCCCTAACCATCATTTTAATTACAATCATTTGACAGGTTCACAGTAAACACAGGATATCATTTATGTGAAAATTAATGATCTCATGGGCTACCTATGATCAACCGGGCTTGTTTATTAGAAAAGACAATCTCCACGGGATGATGCGAATTTACATAATCAGACTCATATTTTAATTTCGACAAAAAAAAAACTTCATATTTTAAAATATCTACCAGAGGAAAAACATTATAAATAGCCACCTGATGGGAACCAAGAAGTGCCAAGTCAAAACTACCAAATAACTCTCCAATACTGAAAATGAGGAAGGCCTTTTTTCTTGTTTGCGCTCTCTTCATCTCGTTAGCTCTTCTCTTCCTTCCTTCCACCGAAGCTCGAGCTCTCCTTCAGAAAGGTGAAATCACCATCTCTCTCTCTCTCTTCTTTATTTCAAATTGATGTGTATCGTCTGAAGAAATATAATGAATCTTCTACATGAAAATGTGAGCAGGAGTGCCAGGGACGCCGGCGGGATGCGAGCGGCAACGTGGGAGGCCATATACACCGTGCAAACCACTGCCCAATCCACGGCCCAAGCCGCCAAAGTGTGGTCGCTATGTACGGGGACCGTGCCCTCCTCCAGTTAGTCATACAGGGCCATGAGACGAGGGAGCTAAAATAAGCAGCTCATGACAACCAAATTGCATCATAGGATGTAGTACTGCTCACGACATTATCATTGTGAACGAATAAAGAAGCGAGTGAAATCAGTTACTTGATGGAGCCTCGTTTCCATGCCCAAAAAATAAAAAGGTATCCATATTATGTACGACGTCCTTTAAGGTACAAGACAATAAAGCAATGAAAGATCCGTTTAGTTTAAGATATTGGGTCTTTCATTGGATCTTTCGAAGTAAAAAAGGATAGAGATAGAGCTTGTCTCAGGTTTATCATCTCTTTCAAATTCCAATGTAATGAATTATCTAGATGTATGTGCAATGAAGTTATCACCTCTTGTTCAATAAACTCCTTATAGTGTTTGAATATTCAGTGGTGAATTTATCTAATAGTTTGAATTTTCATAACGGTCGGCCTTAGTTCCTCCAAAAAGAAGATTATACTCTACATCTTCGGAAAAGGAGAGTAACGAACAATATATATCCTTATTATTTATCAGTAAGATCATTTCATTGCAATTGTCACATACCTATATATCAAAGTATACAATTGTAATAGATGGGTCCTTGGTAAATTCTCTAATAATTGCAAAACATACAACTATATATTTTTGTTACATGGAAAAAAAATGGCAATAAAGCAAACATAACTTCTTGTTTGAAGCATGGGGGAGGAGGAGGTAATTACCGAGGGGCCATAAAAAATCCTAACTCAGCACGATCTCAAAGAACCTGAATCAATGAAGTATTACCTTTTTAATATCCTCGAGCCATTTGCAAATGACTTGTCGTTGAACATGCCGGAACAGTCAAGTTTGTCAAGCCACAAATCTGACCTAACTTATCATTCGAATGTAATTGTAATAGTTGTTCTCGGACAGCAAGATTGGTTAAATCACTCTTCGGGGCTTGTGGCATATTGGAGATAAAACTATAAGGAAGGAAAACATTAGGCTTGGACTCATTCTTCCCAGCCAGGATGAAAGATCAGAGTTGATTTGGATATCCCAACTTGCAAGGGCTAGGAGACATTAATCACAGTGGGCCATAAAACATCCTTTTCGTCAATTCTTGATTTTTTGGAGGCTTTGAGGAGATATCCGTAGGAGACACTTCTGACTCTTCAACAGTCACTCAGATTCGACCAAAAAAAAAAACAGTCACTCAGATTTTAAGGACAAAAACATGTGGCTGTGTGGAATGGAATGAAAAGAAAGGCAATCTGTAGCTTTGATACATCTCACTAAAGGTTTTAAAGTATGATACAGAAATTTTCCAATTTAGGAATTCCTCCATGGAAATGGGAGCGACATAAATATGATCCTTCGATTCTAAGAGTAATTTGGTTAAAGTTGCAAGAACAACATCTCTGTGTTCAAACCATAATTGAGCTTGTTTAATTTAGGACTTTCTAGCTTGAAGAAGAACTTCATAGCAGAAAAAGAATCTTGAAAAAAACAATGAACACGTGAAAAGTAAAAAACATAGTGTAGAGATAAGATATGTGGAGCAAAACCGATGACGGAATTGGATGATGAAGAACATGTTCTGCTATACAAAGTTTTCTAAACTTGCAATAACCAATGGAGAAGTAGCTGAATCACATTCCGAAATTATAACATCCTCAATTTCAGTCCCCGAGAAATGGCTATGGATTAAGTTTGGAGATTTTTCCCAATCGGACCTAATTTTACTCTTGTTCTGGAAAACCCAAATTCGGATCTTCTGTACCCCTTTATTTTGTTATTTTTGTGGATACTTTTATGATCCGAATTTCCGAACACTTCTTTCTTCAAAGTTTCTCCAAACACCTTGAAGTTTTACATACATTAATTTCAAAACTTTTGGACTTGATATGAGTGGTACAATAGTCTAATTTCGGACTGTGTAAAACTGCATAGAATGGGTATTTCTGTGATGTTTACACTTTTTTGATTTTTTACAAACTTTTATGGACCGATTTTGAACAAACTTCCTTCACAAAATTTGTTGAGAAATTCTTTCTCTATAACATATAAAAATTTGGAAATATTTTTGAGATGAGTTGAATTATGGAAAGAGCTTACTTTTAGAAGCAAAGATTATGTTTCAGAAAACCGATTTTAGTCTGTCTTTGAGCTACTAAAATCTATGTTTACATAAAGATTCAGATTTTATGTTCCCCATACAAAATGTTTATTAAGGTCTTTTGTATGACATATTCAAATTTGGGAATTTTTGGAGTTCATTTACTATGTTTTTAAGCCCGATTTCTAGAACAGTGCAAAAACTACTGGTTTTGTCAGATTTCAAAGATTCATCATTTTCTATATAAGAATGTTGGAATCTCGATTTGATATCTTCTGGTGATTTAATGTGCTCATTCTAAGCTTTCAAATGAGATATGTTACACTTTTATTTGAGGTCATATGAAGGGGGAAATGAGGCTTTACATGTGATGGCAGAAGCTGAAATGTATTCTTCTGGAAGGCTTCTATAATTGAGTCTTAAGGACCAAGACCATCATTCACGCCTAACAAGATGGCTCACGGCCAAAGGGAGAGAGAAATAGAGATCATCATGATTATTTAGGCCTTGACTGAATAGGGCATAATGACCCTAAGGTAGAAACTTGAAGGCCAAGTTGGAAATGAATGGCCTCATATGAAGCTTTGACTTTAGGGGTCATTTCATTAATGTCATTTGGCTCTTCTCCATTAATGTCATTAATAATCAAGATTTTATAGATCATAGTTATGATGGCACTTGACTTTAGGGCTATTTCATTAATGTCATTTGGCTCTTCTCCATTAATGTCATTAATGATCAAGATTTTCTAGATCATGGTCATAATGGTACTTGACTTTAGGGGTTATTTCATTAGGTCATTTGTCTTTTCTTCATGATTAAACTTCGGGAACAAGTTGGTTTGCCTATAAATAGGCTTGGTTCCCTCCTTTAGCTTACACACCTCACCTCTTCTTCCTCTCATCTCTCACTCTTGCTCTTACGTCTCTCTCTCTCCTTCACCATCACACCAATCATCTCTCTCTCATCGTTGGCCTCCACCGATCGCCGTAGATGTTTTCTTGTCTTGAGCTTATAGGTGAGTGAATTCCCTAACACTTGAATAGAGACATGTGTTACGTAGTTGGAACACGACATGTAAGTGGATTACCTAATATCGGGATAGGAAGATATGGTGCGTTGTTGGCTTTAGTTCTCACCTGAGCCTTTGTTACTTGCATGTTGTTGTTTGTCTCGATGTTGTGAGCATCGCTTGTTACTATGCTTGATATTCTCATCCACACTTGTTGATTTATAAGAGGATAGGACATGGTGTTATGAGTTTGGCTCGAGTAGTAACCGTGTTTGTGATGCTCGATGTTTGCCTGATTGCTTATTGTTTTGCTGTATAATCATAAGTCAAGACACATACGAGTCACAAAATGGGGTATCGGATGGTCTCGTACTCATGTTGTGGCGTCACGGGACGAGTTCAGCTTGGTGCGAGTTTACATTGGGATATGTAGATCCATGCCAAGTTCGGCTCCGGGCAGGCGCTTGGCATGGCAGATCGAACAATATGCCCTCGACCGCGACCTGCATGTTAGGCTAATGTTCTAGAGATCATGATTACATAAGCACGGCACGCCTTTGGGCTTGATTGCATGGACTAATGACAACAAGACAATAAACCGGCTTGTGTGACCTATGATGTGTGATCACTAAATGAAAGAAGAAGACCATCGTCACATAGTGTTGGCGACAATACCTAGGTAAACTAGCGCCGGGATGCCCTAGTTGAGCTAGGATGCTTGGGTTGAGCCCGGATGCCTCGGTAAACTAGTGCTGGAATGCCCTAGTTGAGCTAGGATGCTTTGGTTGAGCCCGGATGCCTCAGGTGAGCTAGCCTCGAGATGCCTCAGTTGAGCCGGGATGCCCTAATTGAGTTAGGATGTCTAGCATGAAACCGGATGCCCTGGTTGAGCCTGGATGATGATAAATGAATTTTATTTGTATGTCAGTTTGTGTGTTTATTGATAAGCTGAAGGATTCTAGAGGATGCTTCACGTATAAATTTTCTTGTGCATTTCTATGTGACCAGATAAAGGTCATTTTCCATGTGAACATAGCAAGGGCAAGGCTAAAGTCTTTGCTATTGATTTGCCATCGACATAAGGTGGGGAAAATATTTATATGCGTTAGTACAATGGCAATGCATCATCTTGCATGAGTATTAGTGAATTTACTCCTTGAGTCTCCCCAACTCATCCCCCATTGTATTTCCTTTTCAAGTCCGTAAGATGGAGGATGACATAGGGAAGCTAGGATTAACCTCGGCCTGCGCTTCTGATATGTTTTGTATGGGGAAACGGCCTGTAGAAAAGGGTTTGTAAAATTAAGTAAAATGATAATAATATGTTTTGTCTATTATGCTTTCGCTGGTTTCCGAGGGTAAGATAAGGATGTTATATATTAATACAAGGTTTGCTCATGATACTTTTTATAACCCCGTTGTTTGTTATGGTTGTGATTGTCCAGAATTAATTGCTTCCGCTTGTGCGTAGTTAAAGATAATAATGAACGGACGTCACACTAATAACCCCGAGGTAAGGATGTTACATATTAATTTGGTATCAGAGCAAGTTCTCCTCTGGTAAGTGATAGATCAGATTGAGCCAAGTAAAGGCTGTGGAATCTTGAAGTAACCCGATCCAATGAGGGCGAGAAGTGGCATTGGGGCCATAAGACCTGAACAAGGAGCGGCTTTTAACAGGGGTGGCACCGAGGCAGGTAGCCTGATCATTGAGCGGCCTCTGGGCAGAAGTGGCGCCGGAGTAACCAAGGTTTGATCATTGAGTGGCTCCTAGTATACTTATAACATCCTGAATTCGTCCTATTTCCGGGATCAATGAAATTGATGTATTTCTCATTTCATTTTAGTAAATCTAGCCCGGAATTGATCACTCTCGAGATACTAACCGATGTGGAATGGCTAACTAGGAAAAACGATATATGGACCAGGGACTCGACTGCAAATCAAGCTCCGATTTCGAGAAACGACGAGGAAATATTTTGGGCCAATATAGGCCGATCCTAGGATGGTAACGGAATTAGTTTGGCCGACGACGTATGATTGGATCGCGGGTGATTCAGCACGACCGAGAGTGCGCGTGGCCAATAATCCCGAAATTAATCCGAACAATTACAGCCTTGGAACTAGCGATAATTCCTCATGTTCTCTCGGTAATTGAGACTGTCGCAAATCGAGTAACCCTAGGTTGATACACGTAACCCCTAAACAGCCGCCTGTTAGTAAGAGACCTTAAAATTGTAAATTGGGCGATATTGATCGTGAAATTGGATCCTGACTTGGACATCGAATTTCGTAAACATACGCGACTATTCTGTGAGGATGACGTCATTTTAGTGTGGCCAATTATATTTGAAGTCGGTACGTTCGAAAAATGGAAATTCGACCTGGAAGTGAAAAATTATGATTTTGCCCTAGGTCTATCCTTGTATTCTGAATTTTAGGGGTTAATTGGAGGGTATTTTAGGGTTTAAATTTTGGTCTAATCAGCCTCACTAATTCAGAAATTTATGGACAAGTTTACCTCTCAATTATTGGACAAGATTAATCCTAGCCCTTGGATTAAAGGACAAGATGGTAATTTTTCAAGAGTAGCTCAACCACCCCACTAAGCCAAGAACACATAAACACTCTCATCACCCTCTCTCTTCTCTTTTCCCTCCATCACTTACCAGCCACTCACCCCTCCCCCAAGCCACACTCTCTCTCTCTCTCTCTCTCTCTCTCTCTCTCTCTCTCTCTGTCCGTTCGCCGCCGCTGCTGCACGCGCCAGCCGTGCTGCCGTGCAGCGTCCCCCACCTTACACTGTCATCACCCCAACCAACCCTCGTCTCTCTTCTCCCTTGCTCGGATGCACGAGAGCCACGCCGGAATGTCGTACGCTGCCGCCACCACCGTAGCACGCCGCCGCCTTGCCGTTCAGCCCCGTCTCGCGTCACCACCACCTCGTCTCGCCACTTTCTCTCTCTCTCCATCTGGCCACTCGAGGACGCCAGATCAGCCCTTGGCCGTACGCACGCCGTTCGTCCCTGTCGCTGCGTGCCCGTCACTATCGGAGCACAGCCACAGTCACGCCACCACCATCTGTGCGGGCCGTCGCCACCCTCACCCGACCACTCTTCTCTTTCTCTCGTTCCGTTCGCCACCATCTCCATCACCTCACCCTTCGCCATTGTTCGAACCAGCCGGCCGCTAGTCACCGCCACCGCTAGCACCGCCACGGGAGCAGTCATCCCCCGCCGGGAGACCAGCTCAAGCCGCCCGTTTTCCCCACTTAATCAGCCACTAATCATAGCTTAGGAGTTAGTGAATATTAATCCCTAAACCCTAATTAGGCCACTAAGCATTTCTAGATATGATTAGGGTACTTTAGGGGTTAATTAGGGTGATTAGTAAACTGATTATTGGAGGCTGATTATGCGATGATTCGGGAGCTTATTATGCTTATTCTAATGTGGTTTAGTGCCCTAGAATGGGCTGTTTAGTGGCTGAAAATTGTGATATTAAATGGGATTAATTATGACAAGCTCAGGATATAATTGTGAAATCCTGAGCATGCCTTGTTTGGTTGATGTGGTGGCTAATTTTATGCTCATGGGATGCTAATCTTCGTGATACCATGTCGTGTGCCTAGTGTGGCCAAGAATGGGAAGTTGAGGCGGACCCCGAGTGTGCGATATTACAATGTTCTAATCGCGTGAATTCTGAGCCCCAATTATGCGTCATGCTTGATTGAATTGAATTGCTTAGTTGGGCATGCTAGTATGTTGGTTGGGCTTATTGTAATTGAAATTTAGCATGACAAATCTCGGTTGAGCATGTCGTGGCATTGTTTGAGCATTGTCTTGGCATGATGTGATTATGTGCCTGCGTTGGAATTTAATGCTCGTTGTGCATTGTGTGGTTGCTTGAGTGCCGGATTGCATGGCCACGCATTTCGTATGTTGAGCATTGGCCTGATTCGAGAATTGTGCAAGTATGCGTGCCTGACATGAGCATGTGATCACCTAATCGCCCTGATACATGTTACGTGGGATTTAGATAAAAATCGGTGTATGTGTACGTGTGATCACTATGAGCCCTGATGCGTGTTACGCGGGGTGTTGAACCCGTCCTAACGCGTTTTATGCGGGACGATGCTTGGTTCTACCGGAAGACGACTAACCTGATACGTCTTACGTAGGTGTCGTTCGTATAAGGAGATCGGTATTGTACTTGATGCGTGTTACGCGGGCTAGAGACACCGGGCCTGATGCGTTTTACGCGGGCCAAGAAGTGTTGGATGATTATAGACCTGAAGCGTTTTACACGGGTCAGACCTGATGCATTTTACACGGGTCGAGCTTTAATGAGAATTGAGCAGTGTGCAAGTGTGCATCAGTGAACTCAAGAGTGAGCACTGGCATGTTATTGGCATATGTGTGCAAGAGTGCATTGGCAAGTGTGCAAGCATGTGCGTATCAGTCAGCCGTGTGCGGCGTAGACATTGTGGAGCATGAGCATGTGTATGACATACATGTGGCTAAATATGTTCGCGTATGTGCCATTAGTGTGATTGATTATGCCTAACTTGTAGGATTATTCGAATGTTTGATCTGGACCTGAGGGCTTAGGTCTGTTGATTTGGTTGTTATATTGGTTGTTTGGTTTGTTTGCTTGTCAGGAGGTGCATGTTAGCCTAGTTTAGATTTAAAGGGTTTTACTCACTGAGATTCGTCTCACTGTTGTTGAACCTAATTTTTCATACCCCCAGACCTGAGATGTCAAAGGTGTCTACACGTTTTAAAATCCCGTACCGCATAGAGTGGTCGGTGATTGAGTATCCCGTAGGGAACGGGGAGACTTATATTAGGCACTATACTGCAGTCTAGGTCGACATGGGCTAGTATCATTTCCAGCCTCACTACTACTAGGTTGGTGTTTCCGGGACCCGACTGGGGTATACGGGCCCTTCAAGACTTTTGACGTCTCGTTCAACGGGCTAGGGGAGATGGACCCTCAGAGTGTCGACAGAGAGTTGGCGAGCCTGGAGGCGTCTTTGGGTGGAGATTCTGACGATGGGCCAGTCGTCTGGGAGATGGACCAGCCGGACTTGATGGACGAGGATCCAACTGACTGGGAGTCTAACCCGAAGCCGATGGATTCAAATGAGGAGCCAAAGCCCACGGAGCAAGAGCCCGGGCAGGAAAACGAGCCTAAGGAGATGGATTCTGAGGAGGAGCCGGCAGAGGTCGAGTCCGAGTTGGATTCCCTAGACTCCGAGGTCGAGCTGTCTGACAGTTCCTTCGAGTCCTCGGGATCCGACCCGGGCTGGGTTCCGTAGGGTTTATGCTTAGCCTCAGTTAGGTAGAGCTAGTACCTTTTTGACTAGAGCCCTTCCTTAGTATAGATGTCTAATCCCGGGCCACCTATCCCTTTTTGCAGTTTGTGGCTGTTGAACCGTTTTTGTGTAGTAGGTGTCTTGCTGTAAATGGATGTTGTATATTTGTTCCATGTGGCAATGCAAGTGTACATTTGTTTATTCTGTTGCCGTGTTTGTGCTATCCTTGGTCCTGTTATTTTGTATTGTACGGGTGTTTGTTGCTTCCACTTGTGACAATCAACATTGTGACAAGAGGCCGATATAGGAATGAGAACGTCTATTTGATTTCAACAAGAAGAATAAGACCCTGAGGCTGACCTTTGCTCCAATTGATGTATGCCGCAATTGCGGGAAACAACATGGCAACGCTCCATGCTTGGCTCGAACGGGAGCTTGCTTCGGTTGTGGTCAACAAGGCCACATCATCAGAGACTGCCCATAACAACAACAAATGATGCCGCAATAGTAGCCACATACAATGCAGCAAAACAGAGCACCCCAACGCGATAATTTCCAACGTTCACCAGCTCAGGGATGGGTTTGTGCAATCACTCAAGAGGAAGCATAGACCGTCATCACTGAATAAAGTGCTATGCCAAGGATGTAGGATTGTCAGAGCATTAGCATGGCTTCATTTGAAGTACTAAATGGTCGAGCTTGTAGATCTCCGGTCTGTTGGATCGAGGTCGGGGAAAGAAAGGTCACTGGTCCAAAACTAGTCCAACTACGACTAATGGCATCCAAATAAGTGAAAACAGGCTCAGGACCATCTTAAATGGACTAAAAAGGTTGTATGGATAAGCGACAGAAGCCTTTAGAATTTCAAGTAGAAAAGGGAAACTAAACCTTAGGTACAATTTAAATTTCAAGGACAAAGTTATTTTGGAGAGGGAGAATTGTAACATCCTCAATTTCAATCCCCAAAAAATGGCTATGGGTTAAGTTTGGAGATTTTCCCCAATCGAACCTGATTTTACTCTTTTTTTGGAAAATCCAGATTCAGATCCTTTGTACCCCTTTGTTTTGTTATTTTTGTGGATACTTTTTTGATCTAAATTTCCAAGCACTTCCTTCTTAAAAGTTTCTCCAAACACCTTGAAATTTTACATACTTTAATTTCAGAATTTTTGGACTTGATATGGGTAGTACGATAGCCTAATTTTGGACCGTGTAAAACTGCCTAGAATGGGTATTTCTATGATGTTCACACTTTCTCGATTTTTTACAAACTTTTCTAGGCCAATTTTGAATAAACTTCTTCCACAAAATTTGTTGAGAACTTCTTTCTCTATAACATATAAAAATTTGGAAATTTTTTTGAGATGATTTGAATTATGGAAAGAGCTTACTTTAAGAAGCAAAGATTTTGTTCCGGAAAACCAATTTTAGTCTGTCTTTGAGCTTCTAAAATCTGTGTTCACATAAAGATTCAGATTTTATATTCAACGTGGAAAATGTTTATTAAGGTCTTTTTTATGACATATTCAAATTTCGGAATTTTTGGAGTTCATTTACTATGTTTTTAAGCCCGATTTCTAGAATAGTGCAAAAACTGCCGATTTTGTCAGATTTCAAAGATTCATCATTTTCTATATGAGAACGTTAGAATCTCGACTTGATATATTCTTGTGATTTAATGTGCTCATTCTAAGCTTTCAAATGAGATATGTTACACTTTTATTTGAGGTCATATGAAGGGGGAAATGAGGCTTTACATGTGATGGCGGAAGCTGAAATGTGTTCTTTTGGAAGGCTTCTATAATTGAGTCTTAAGGACCAAGACCATCATTCACGCTTAACAAGATGGCTCACGGCCAAAAAGAGAGGGAAAGAGAGATCATCATGATTATTTAGGCCTTGAATGAATAGGGCATAATGACCCTAAGGTAGAAACTTGAAGGCCAAGTTGAAAATGAATGGCCTCAAATTGACTTGTACAAGAAGCTTAATTATGAAGCTTTGACTTTAGAGGCCATTTCATTAATGTCATTTGGCTCTTTTCCATTAATGTCATTAATAATCAAGATTTTCTAGATCATAGTCATGATGTCACTTGACTTTAGGGCTATTTCTTTAATGTCATTTGGCTCTTTTTCATTAATGTCATTAGTGATCAAGATTTTTTTAGATCACGGTCATGATGACTCTTGACTTTACAGGCTATTTCATTATGTCATTTGTCTTTTCTTCATGATTAAACTTGGAGAACAAGTTGGTTTGCCGATAAATAGGCTTGGTTCCCCCCTTTAGCTTACACACATCACCTCTTCTTCCTCTCATCTCTCACTCTCACTCTCTATCTCTCTCTCTCCCTCACCATCACACCAATCATCTCTCTCTCGCCGTTGGCCTCTGTCGACCGCTGTAGACGTTTTCTTGTCTTGAGCTTATAGGTGAGTGAATTCCGTAACACTTGAATAGGGTAGTGTGTTACGTGATTGGAATGCGGCATGTAAGTGGATTCCCTAATCTCGGGATATGAAGATATGGTGCGTTGTTGGCTTGAGTTCCCACCCGAGCCTTTGTTGAGACTTGCGTGTTGTTATTTGTCTCGATGTTGTACACATCGCTTATTACCATGCTTGATGTTCTCATCCATGCTTGTTGATTTACAAGAGGATAGGACATGGTGTTACGAGTTTGGCTCAAGTAGTGACCGTGTTTGTGATACTCGATGTTTTCATGATTGCTTATTGTTTTGCTTTATAATCATAAGTCAAGGCACGTACGAGTCATGAAACGAGGTGCCGTATGGTCTTATACTTATGTTGTGGCGTCACGGGACAAGTACGGCTTGGTGCGGGTTTACATTGGGATATATAGATCCATGCCAAGTTCGGCTCCGAGTCAGTGCTCAACATGGCGGATCGAACCACGTGCCCTCAACCGCGACCCTCATGTTAGGCGAATGTTTTAGAGATCATGATTACATAAGTACGACACGCCTTCGGGCTTGATTGTATGGACTAATAACATCAAGATAATAAACCGGCTTGTGTGACCTATGATGTGTGATCACTAAATGAAAGAAGAAGACCATCGTCACATAGCGTTGGCGGCGATACTTTGGTAAACTAGGGCTAGGATGCCCTAGTTGAGCTCGAATGCCTCGATAAACTAGTGCCAGGATGCCCTAGTTGAGCTAGGATGCTTTGGTTGAGCCTGGATGTCTTGGGTGAGCTGCCCCATGATGCCTCAGTTGAGCCAGGATGCCTAGCATGAAGCTGGATGCCCTAGTTGAGCCAGGATAATGATAAATGAATCTTATATGTATATCGGTATGTGTGTTTATTGACAAGCCGAAGGATTCTGAAGGATGCTTCACGTATAAATTTTCTTGTGCAATTTTATGTGACCGGATAAAGGTGAGTTTCCATGGGAACATAGCATGGGCAAGGCCGATCGGATAAAGGTGAGTTTCCATGTGAACATAGCAAGGGCAAGGCCAAAGTCTTTGCTATCGATTTGCCATCGACATAAGGTGGGGAAAATATTTGTATGTGTTAGTACAATAGCGAGGCATCATCCTATACGAGTATTAGTGAATTTACTCATTGAGTCTCCCCAACTCATCCCCCGCTGTTTTTCCTTTTCAGGTCCGTAAGATGGAGGATGACATAAAGGAGCTAGGATTAACCTCGGCCTTCACTTCTGATATGGTTTGTATCGGGAAACGGCCTGTAGAAAAGGGCTTGTAAAATATGTTTAAGTAAAATGGCAATAGTGGATTTTGTGTATTATGCTTTCGCTGGATTCTGAGGGTAAGATAAAGATGTTATATATTAATACAAGGTTTGCTCATAATGCTTGTCATGACCCCGTTGTTTTTTATGTTTGTGATTGTCTTGAATTAATTGCTTTTACTTGTGCGTAGTCAAAGATAATAACGAACAAGATGTCGTACTAATAACCCCGAGGTAAGGACGTTACATAAATAGCATAGCATGATTTGGCTACAACAAGAAGGGTGTGTACATCAGCACACTACAGAGTTGAATTTATGTATACTGATCCCAGCTAACCTAAACTTATACAATCAATGGAAAATCTAACCCATATCTGTTGAATCAATTATGAAGATACCAGAAGCAGCACCTTGAGTTTCCATCACTATCAGTTGGCTCATCATGCTCTTCGGTAGAGGTTTAAGCATAATAATGAGGCCGGAGGGTGACTACTAATAGTTGATTGTGCATCAACTTGCTAGCGCCTTCGGGCAAGTAGCTTATGTAAGCCTCTTGTTCTTGCCATTGTAATCGACAAACAAATATTTATTTGCAAGTTGAATAGATGAATATAAGCTGGTAACTCAATTGGAGAAAAGTTGGTATTTACTCTAAGGCTCCGTTAGTTTTGTGGAAAATGCGACATTTCTAGAAAATGTTTTCTAGTAAGTCATTTTTCAGGAAAATGATATTATTTTCTAGTGTTTGACTGAGACTTGAAAATGAAATGGAAAATATTTTCCGTCGTTTGGTAAGAAAAATCTCATTTGATTTTCTTAAATAAACTTATAATATTTGGGCGCCAATGACTTATGCATGGGTAATCAAGGAATTCAACACAGGCACCGAGGTCTCAAGCCTAGATCCCCGACTCCTGGGCACAAGGATATAGGCATTGGTCTTGGGTCCACCAACACCGAGCCCGAGAATTCGATGCTCATACCCGGCTCCCTAGCGCCCTGGCTCGAGTCTATAGAGGCTGGAAAGTTCAAATACTCTGTACCGTGATAAAGAAAAATCAACTCCATATGCCGTAGAGCTTGTTTGATAGATTGTCACTTTTTAATTTGTTCTTAATCAGAATTTTGCAACTCACGCACATTCAAAAATTTTCCAATCCAAAGCTACTACATCGCCTGGCACATTCGTCGGGGCGAAGCATTTGTCCACTTCAGAGTCTTTGCTTCTTTGTGAGCGCTAGGCCGCAAACCTCCCCTTGCCACACCTTGAGCGGATTTGTATGAAGGAAGCTCGACACTCAATATTGATATGTGTACCGTACATATAAATTTTTTTTTATAATTTTCTGAAATTTGAATTGTATATCTTATGTTCTTGGCTATGTTTGCACGATGCATATCCTTTTTCTCCAAAACGTTACCGCGTTAGTGACAGAATATCTTTCTCCACCTCAGTAGAATCTCTTCCGCCTTGGTGTTTATGCAATAATGGTATTCCCAGAAAGTTCATTCGGAGTTGCTTTTACGACGAAGACCGATCTTGATGCCGTGTGATTCCGGTCGCTTGAAAGTTAGGACTCTTTTGTCAAACGTACAAACAGCTCGCAATGACTTTGGAGTCAATTGAATTTGGCATTTATAGACTATGTTTCAATCTGATATCGACACATGTGGCCTACAATGTACGGGACATAGAACTTCATCTTTTCCATTGACTCGAAACGACTTGGGGTCAACCTGGCAACAAGGTCTACAATCTCCCTCCAATATTACACGATAATGCTAATAGCACGGTTAGGTATAGTAATGTCAATTATTTGCAAAATCACTACGTGTTATATTTTGTGGCTGTGGCTATAGCTTCTATATAGCATGTTTTTGTAGTACTAATTACATGTCTATTATAATTGATGTGCGATAATTATATGAATTTGCTTAATTTCTCTTTTCTCCCCCTTCCTCTATCATCATTTTGATTAAAATCATTTTTTAGGTTCACGGTAAATACAGAACATTATTTATGTGAAAATTATTTATCTCGTGGACCGCATAGGATCAACCGGGCATGTTAATTGGAAAAGACAATCTCCACAGGATGATGCAAATTTACATAATCAAACCCACATTTTATCATTTTTTGCCGGAGAAAAAACATTATAAATAGCCACCTAATAAAAAGCACAGTGTGCCAAGCCAAAACTACCAAATACCTCTCCAATACTAATGATGAGGAAGGCCTTTCTTCTTGTTTGCGCTCTCTTCATCTCCTTTGCTCTTCTCTTCCTCCCTTGCACCGAAGCTCGAGCACTCCTTGAGGAAGGTGAACTCACCGGTCACCAGTCTCTCTCTCGCTCGCTCTCTCTCTCTCTCTCTCTCTCTTCACTATTTCAAATAGATGTGTTGTGGCTGAAGATATAAAATGAATCTTCTACATCCAGGATCAACTGAGGAGGTGCCGCCATGCTCACGACATGTGCACAGAGTTGCACAGTGCCCAGAACCTCCGCCAGGTTGTATCCCAGGTAAAACATGCTCTCTCCCACCATAAGGGCCATGAGACCAGGGAGCTAAATGAAGCCGCTCGTTACGGCCAAATCGCATCATAACATGAAGTATTTTCGCGGCATCGGTATCGTGAACAAGTAAGAAACGAGTGAAGTCAGTTGCCTGACCCAAAACTAGTGATGAATACTGTCTAGGGTTCGTGTTAAGGTGTAAAAACAGTAAAGCGATGAAAGAATCGCTTGATCTAAGGCATCGTGTCTTTCGAGGGAAACAAAAAAGGGAATGGAGAGGGAGCCTCTCTCAGGCTTCATCTTCTCTTTCAAATTCCAATGTAATGAACTATCTATATGTATGTGCAATGAAGTGTTTCTGCTGCAATGGTTATCGTTGCATGAAGTTATCAGAGTATTTATATAAATATATATATATATATATATATATATTAAATCGCACTTTTCTCTAATTTTTTAAGTTTTTAGAATAGTTGACACAGTTTTCCCGTAAAAGAAAATTATTCTCTTGTTGTTCAGGAGAAGAGAGATATGGACAATAATCTTAAAGATGCATACATGGATATAGTTTTTATTTATCAGGTAGGCTATATATCAAGGTGTACAATCGTAATAGTGGTTTCCTTTATAATTTTTCTTAATATGATATATAAAACTCTCTATCTTTGTTACATGGACAAACGAAAAATAAGACCACAACGTAAACATAACTTCTCACTCGAAGTTTGGCAGTGAGGGGCACGATCTCAAAGAACCTGAATCAATCATTTGCTTTCGGTTGGGGATTATAATTTATTTTAGGTATTTTAGGAAATTTGAGGATCAAATTTGGGAAATTTTTGTTTAGGTTTAGAAGATTTCGAACGAAAATGCCCCGGTCAATGGCCCAGAAACTGGCACGTGAGAAGTCCGGAAAAGATTCACGCCGTCGGGGAGCTAAGGGATTAATAATTGAGACGAAGTCACCGACTTCAGGGGCTTTTTTGAAATTTTGCCCGCTACAAGTTATCACCAATTAATGGTCAATCACTATGGTGCACAAAAAATTCGCGCAACACTATTTAAGAAAGTGTTGCTCCGAGAGTTTGAAAAATCTCAACTCAAGTAGGTATAGGGGTGATCGGTCCCCATACGGTCCAAATCTTGCCTAGGAATCGGGAATTGGACCAAATGGGCCGGTTCCTAGTTTCCAAAACTAGGAACTAGTGGTATATTCAGTTTTTTTTCTTTTTATTTATCGTTAATGTTCAAGATGAAATTGAAAATGTTCTTACTAATCAAAACATTTTTACGACAAGTGAGTTTCGTGTAATATTATAGGTTTCACGGAGATTTTTTTCAATTTGTGGCAAAATTTGATTGGAATGAGCAACTATTATTGTGTTTTAATTTGTTCTTGTTATCTTACTATCACGCATAAGTAAATGTAATCTCTCCAATCTTGAAGAGTCTTCCTTTGTGAAATGAGAGATAGATTAGGGTTTTTTTTTTTTTACAGATTTTCAAGGAAAAAAAACTAAAAAAATGAAAAAAAGAGAGCCGAGCTGAGAGATGCCCTGCAAGATCCCGGAAGTTAGGTGTCGAGGAAGAGCAACGACGAGCTTTGGCTCGGAATCAGTGAGGACATGCTCAGACCGTTTAACGGATATTGTTTTATATTACAAAGAAAATGGACGACATGGGAAAAGGAAATGGATAAGAAAAATTACCCGTGAACGAGAGGTGCAAATTTTTTAATATGAAGACATAAAGTTAGGCTTTTGTATCTTTACAGAAAAAGAATGAAAAATAAATTTATAAGCACGAGATGAACGAAGACAATACCAACACAACTTATCTGACAAATCATTACCATAGAAGTATTAATGCACCTTCTCCGCATTCACCTGTGATTCGCGTACTCCTATGTAAAAACAAAGGCTCAAGGAGTATATATAGATTGGCAAGTAACCAAAGGACATGCAATTTTCTCACAAAGACACAATGCAATCTTTAAGTGTCCGGGTGAATGAAAAGTAGATGATTAGATTGTTGATACCACGGGATGACGTGAATATAACTGCACGGCACAAGACATCATACATGGTATACATTCTCCTGAGACGAGGTCGATGGACCTTGATGTTGAAGTTGTACATAATTTACAATACACTCACCTTCAATTTGATACTCGAATGCTTATGTTATACCACAAGTGTCATAACTTTCTTTTGGCGGTTACTTTAGTGGTATAACTTCTTTTTTGATCACTTGAGTGATACGTCGGTTGAGAATCGTTCATTTGAGTGCTTTCAGTGACATATTCTGATGATTCATCTTGGGTGACATTTTTTAAAAAGATTTAAGTTTGACTATTTGTCCTTATCTTCAAGATAATATATCTCTAAATCTCATTCTAATAGAGCCCAGAATGGACGACTGATGACTAAAAGCATTCTTTCGTCAATTGACTAGGATCACCCCTCTCCATATACCCACAATTAGGGTGATAGTGCTAAATGAATTTACAAATTCAACAATATAATATGTCCACACAGAATATCCCAATGGCTTGTGAAAGATAGCTTTGGCCAAACCAATTTCAGAAAATCAGGAAACGCCATCTGTCATCTTGATTGGAGGGACACATTTTTTTTCTTGAAAAAAACACTAGACGTTGATCCAAATTGGTAGCTTTCATTGATCAATCATCACCTTCGATACCACGTGTTGGGAGACGCAATAGAAGCTGATATCTTCAGGCTTCAACCTGGGAGACATTAAGATTGAGTGCAAGTCCAAGCCTATTAACGCATCTATTAGACTTGCCTTCAATCCAAGTTTGAGCCAATGAATTATGATCTAATTAGAATATATTAACTACTCTATTTTAAATTACATCTCCGATATAGGACTATCTTCACAAAAAAATCCTCATACTTGCATCTCAACAAGATTACATCATCACTTACAGCAATGGTCTACATCAGATACAAGGTTGACGCTCCCTAAGATGAGTTACTTCACCCGAGAAATTCCAAACGAATTATTATCTACGTGAGAAGAGAGGGAATATTTCTTGATCCCCGAAGGCTCAAGTCTTTTTGACTAACGTCAAATGTGAATGTAGAAATGGAATAACTAATATGTTATGCGAGCATGGTACTTCGAATGTATTTTAACCTTTGAATTTAGAGGCCAAATTACTATAGTTCAACAAATTGGGCTAATATAGCTGTTCGAGGATGATGCAGCATAGTGTATTGTGAAGTCCTAGGTTGGACCCAACACGGTCTCTTCGTTCCATTGGCCTCGAATTGTAAAAAGGTTAGTTAAAGTCAAAACTGATGGCTTGGCTTGGAATTGTAAAAGGGTTTGGAATTGTAAAAAGGTTCGACAGGGTCAAAACTGAAGGCTTGGCTTTGAATTGTAAAAAGGTTAGGACCGAAGGTGAAGGCTTTTTGGAAATAAATGTGGAAATTTTGTGGGGACTATGATGAATGGACATCTTTTTTGTCTGCCACTAAATTAATTTGTCAGGATGCAAAAATGGATGAGGCATTTGCGTGCATCCGTAAATATTAATTAAGCTGAAAAAGGTTCGACATGTTAAGATAATTAGCATTTTTATGCAGTGGAGTCTCATTTCTTCCATGCTCGGGATATACACTTATTATCTCCTTCATGTGTCGTTTCTTCAAATAGAGGTTGGTCATTTCATGTGTTAGTTGATAAATTTAAGCATTGACAAAAAGAAAAATAAAAATTGGTAAAAGATAAGAGTTATTTTTTTAATCAAAGACAAGATATGTTGGTAACTTATGTAAAACCAAATACACTCAGGAACTAACTCTAATAAGAGTTGATAGCGCAATAATAATTGGAAACTTAATCAAAAAAACATTGGTAGTCACTCTAATTAAGGTTGGTAATTTCTAAAAAGAGTTTATAAACTAAATAGATTGGCAAATAAAGTTGATAGCTCAATAGAAAAATTAGTAAATTTAAAAAGAATAAAGTAAATGTTGGTAAGCAACTCAACTGAGAGTTTAGGTAAATCAAAATTATATGGTAACCTAACAGGAGAAAAATGGGTAAGTTACTAAAATAAAGATTCGCAATTTTGTATAAGAGTTGACAAATTTAAGGCATTTGTAGGAAAGACAAAAAAAAGTTTGTTATAACAAACATAGAAGTTGATAAATTAAACAAACAGATAAGCTTTAGTAGGTAACTCAAATGAGAGATGGTAACTAAACTAGTTAGTAATATGATTTAAAAAAATAATTTTGATAGGTCACTCCAATAAGGACTGGTATATTGATAGAAGAGATTGTTAAATTTAAGGTGTAGGAAAGCTTGAAAAAGAGAAAAGTTGGTAATTTGCAAACTGAACAAAACTAAAGTTGGTAATTTCATAGAAGACATGGTAAGTTACCGACAAATTATCGGAAAATCTGGTGACCGATAATTTTTTTTATACCAATAGTTTTAATTGACTTTACCAATTCTTCCAAAAATTAACAGAATGAAAAAACAAATCCGTTTTTTATTGACAGAACAATAGAATCATTCTGATGTTCCTCTGTACTAGCAAGTCTTGGATGAACCACTTGCATGTCTATTATTGTTTTTGTTCAATAAAGTTTATAACAAATTCCTCAATTTCTCTTTTCTCCCCTGTCCTCTACCAGCATTTTGGTTAAAATCATTTGTTAGGTTGAAAGTAAGCATAGAATATCATTTCTATGAGAATTATTGAACTCATGACAACATATCCTATGTGATCCATGAGATATACCGGACTAGTTATTTAATATAAAAAAAAAAGACCAACTCCACGGGATGATGCAACTCAACATAATCAAAATCATAATTTGTAACTTTAACCGGAGAAAAACATTACAAATAGCCACCTGATGCAAAGCAACATGTGCCAAGCCAAAACTACCAAGTACCTCTCCAATACTGAGAATGAGGAAGGCCTTTGTTCTTGTTTGCGCTCTCTTGATCTTGTTCGCTCCTCTTCCTTCCTTCCACTAAAGTTCGAGCACTCCTTCAGAAAGGTGAACTCACCATCTCTCTCTCTCGCTTCATTATTTCAAATCGATGTGTGTTGGCTAAAGAAATATAATGAATCTCCTACATGATATTGTAACCAGGACCGGCACCGCCACATGGGAGGAGTGAGCACACGTATATAGCAGGCCCTCCATGAGACCAGGGAACTTAACTAAAGCTGCTCGTGAAAGCCGAATTGCATCATAATATGCAGTACTTTGCTTAACACCATCATCGTGAACGAATAAAGAAGCAAGTGAAGTCAATTACTTGATGGAGTCTTGTTTCCATGCCTAAAAAATATTAGGGATGAATACTTATGCAGCATGTATTTTATGGTGTAAGACGATAAAGCAATGAAAGAGCATGTCTCAGCTTTCATCTTCTCTTTCAAATTCCAATGTAACGGATTATCTAGATGTACGTGCAATGACGAGCCTAATGACTATGAGAGTAGCTTTCAGGATTTCCTGAATTTCTTGCCCACCAATGAGTTTGCAGGGGGTAAGAGCTTCATCGCCACAGTTAGGTTTGAGAAGTAGCTGTCTCAATTCTGTTTTCGCCATGATTTTTCTATATCTAACCTCAGTTTGAAGAACAAATAGGTGTGGCTGCGTGGAATGGAATGAAAAAGGAGGCAATCTGAAGCATAGGTACACCTCGTTCGAGAGTATAAACTGTGATACAAAAGTTTCCAGTCTCAGAATTCGTCTAGTAAAATGGAAGCCACATAAGTATGATCCTTCTATTCACAGAGTCGTCTAGTAAAAGTTCTAAGCACAAAATCTTTGTGTTCACACCAAAATTGGGCTTGGCTGATTCAGGACTTTCCTGCTTGAAGAAGAAGCTAACAACAGAGAAGAACTCCGTCAGAAAATGGCAGCAGACATTCTTCGAAATTCATACCAACTTAGTATATATTGGCTTTACATAAACCAACACCCATCAAACGAAGCACGTAAGGCTACACATGACAACCATTCTGTGCCCAGAATCAAATTCTGAGCAAAAATGATTCTTTTTTATTCCGTACCCGGAAATAATTTCTAAGTATTTGAAGGCGCCGGCGTTTGGTGATTATCCAAAATTTCTGTTCTTAGAATAGAAAAAGAACAGAAATGCATTTGATAATTACACAAAATTTCTTTTTATTAATAATATTTTGAATTTTTTTAATATTTATTTCTTTTTATTTCTTTTTTTTCCCTTCCTTTCTTGGCCATGGCCGGCCGCCGGATCCGGTGACCGGCCATAGGCCAGGGCCGACGAGGGCGTCGCGGCCCTCGCCGCTGCCCTCGCCGTTGGCGACAGTGAGGTCAGCCTCGCCTTGGCTGGGCAAGGTAGCGAGCCGCTCTCGCCTTGGCTGGGCGAGGCTGCGAGCTGCCCTCGTCGACCACCGGTGAGGGCTGTGACGCCCTGCCGGCCACCGGCGAGAGCCGCAACGCACTCACCGGCCCTAGCCTGTGGTTGGTGGCCGATAGGTGGAGGAGCCGAAGAACAACAACCAAAGAAAAAGAAAAAAAACCAAGAAGAATTAGTTCTGAAAAAATTGTTCAAGAATTAAGAAACTACTTTTTTTTTTATTCTTAATTCTGTTCCAAAACTGATTCTGAGCACAATTTTTTACTAAATTGTGCCCGGGCACAAAAAATTTAACAAACGGATTTCTGCTCCCAAACTGATTTTGAAAACAAAAGAACAAAATTAATTACTATTTGGCAAGCTGTCAAACAGGCCCTAAGTGGCATTTTATTCTAGAGCAATCAACAACAACAAAAGGAGGTTCCCAATGTTTCAGGGCAAGCTTTCTCACGCTGTAGTTTATAATTAAATACGCTTTCGTTCGAGTAACAATAAAAGCACCAAAACCTCATTAAACAAAATCAATGTCAAAAGAGCCAGAGCATTCTGCTAATTATTGCTAGCAAAAGGTCAATGTGAATTAAGTCTGGATATCAAATAGCCTGTATTGCAGCATAAAATATGCAAGAGAATGAAAGCATCTTGATGTCGGTATAATTCATGTCATATCGTCAATTCTGGTGCACTCTCGCGTCACACGGTGGAAACAGCCTGCAACGACTGTGGACTTAGGAGTCAATTGATTTTGCTTTTGTAGTTGATGATGATGAAGATGGCGGGCGACCTCAACCAATCTCTTTCGTCAGTTGACTAGAGTCAATTTGCTTCGAGCTCCATTGAACCCTTACCAGTGACTGCGTACATGTCGGCAAAGTGGTCAGAATTAATGAAATAAACCTCCCACAACATGAGGAAGGGTGTGTATTTCCTCGTGGCATGCACTCGCTTCATTTACGTGGCTCCTCTCTTCCCACCTTCCACGGAGGCTCGACGACTGCTTCAAGAAGGTGAACCCACTCTTACTTTACTCGCGTTTTCCTTCTCTTCTTCCGTAATCAGTAATGACACACATTGGTCTTTTTCTATGCCGCTTTTAGGCACGCACCGTATTGTGCATGAATACTGATCACAACAGTAAGGAAGATGAATCAATATGTACTGTAAGATGCCATTGGTCGTATGGGGGTATCAAGTGCCCCGATCACCTGCCACTGCGTTGTTTCGGTGCAACTCTATTTCCGGAAATGTGTCGCCATATATGCAAGGCCATGAGATTAAGGTCATTTCAGATAAAAGATGTGCGCTGTTAAGTGTTACGTGTATTTATTGAGACACAATCTTCATCGGTGTGTGCTATAGGCCATGATCAATCAATGCATTTGGTATATGGTTATCAATTAAACCACATCGTGATATACAATGGTCACAAGTCATGTTTCTAATTTGTTTTTTCGGCAAATTATGTACGAAAATTTATGATCTGGATGACAGAGAGGATACTTAGGATGTACATGGCAACGATTCTGTATCCGAGAACTGATTCTGCTCAAAAATGATTTTTTTTTATTCCGTGCTCGGGAATGATTTCTAAACATTTGAACGGGTTTAGTAACTGCCCAAAATTTCTATTCTTAGAATAGGAAAGGAACAGAAATGCGTTTGATAACTACACAAAATTTCTTTTTATTAATAATATTTTGAATTTTTTAATAATTCTTTCTTTTTTTTTGCTTTCTTTCCCTTCCCTTCCTTGGCCATGGCTGGTCGCTAGTGCTGGCGACTGGCCACAAGCCAGAGCCGACAAGGGCATTGTGGCCCATGCCGCTGGCCTCGCCAGATCTAGGCAAGGTCGAGCCTCGCCCAACCAAGGCAAGGCCGACCTCGCCGTCGCGACCCATCCTCACCTGGGTCACAGTGGCGTGGTGGCATGCATTCTCTTCATCTATGTCACTCCTCTGTTCCCACCTTCCACTGCAGCTCGAAGACTACTTCCTGAAGGTGAAGTACTCTCTACTTTTCCTTGCCTCTTCCTTCCTTTCCTTTTGTAGCCACACGCATATTGGATTTGGGCTTTTTCTATTCCCCCCCCTTTTGGCACTGTCAATCAGCACCGTGTTGCGCACGAATTCTGAGCACGAACACTCAGGAAGAAGAATCACTTCCCTCTCTCATAACAATGGGAAATTTCCCAACAGAGACTGTAAGATGCAGACGACATGCACCGCCAGAATATAGACAACCCATCCCGCCATCGCACGGCCGACCAGTTGGCAAGGTGTGCAACAAAGACCCGCCACCGGAGCGTAGCCGACAGAATTGCTCTCTGCCTCCGGCCCGCCAACAGAGGCCATGAGATGGATAAGGCCATGTTGATGCATCGTGTGTTTCCCGCTTGTAATAGCTGATTCTCAATCTATATCGGTTCGAATGTGCTAGACCATCAATTGATATTTTTGGGGTACTATAATCATTGAGTAATAATAGCATACTCTAATGGTGTAAACAAGTTTTTATGTAAGTTCCTTTTTTAATGTCTGTCTGGTGTATTCTTCAACTTTGGAGCTTCTCGTAGAAAAGCTTGGCGGACCTTTAGTGGGCCTACCTGGGGAACCCCATAATTATAGAAGTGCTTTTATACATCGTTTTATTAGAGAGTGGACAATTATAATCCTTAAATCAGGGAATAAGATTGCTTGTGTAAAATTTCCTCTACACCGACAGTGCATGGTCTATTTTTCCTTTTGTGTTTTTGGCAAATCGTATATGTCAACTTCCGGTTTGCCGCAACAACAAATATCCAGTCTCTTCCGAATGCACTAGCGAGAGGATATTTATTTACAGTAGCTAGTTATTAAGAGGAATTATAGCTTAAGGTTTCTCGTGCAGAAACATAAGGAAGAACCTCTTTAATGGTTTAATCTTCTGCTTGAATTAGTTTGGCTTAGAGTGGTTTGAATTACGGATCTAGGCACACTATGTAAATTCGATTCTACATGCTACCAAGCACACTATGTCGATTGGTCTAACTAAACGTGGTCGTGTGGCAAAATATTATATCCCTTCAAAAGGTACTAGTAGCGATGCTTTGGGATCGCCAGCTAGTTGTTAAATAATAAGGGATGAGCCAAGGCCGCGTATTAACTAGTATCGCGCTAGATATGATGCATAATCTGTTAGCTTAAGGCAAGTCTCTCTAAAGAAATAAGAGAGAGAATTACATGTGTGAGTTTTCATGTTCTCCTGTAATGTCATGGACAGATCGATGATTGAGTAATGTAGCATTCTCGACGTCGGGATATATATGCTTGAGAGGAATCCATCACCCACTTCATGATTCTCACCCACTCGTACAGGCATTAATCGACAGACACGTGACATTCTCTCACGCCATAGGCCCATAAATTAGTTCGTGAAAAAAAAAAGCAAGTCTTTAAGACGAAGATCTGAAAGCTCTCTTGTGGCGAGCCTCTTCTTCAGCGAAGTCTCGACTTCCCTCCGCGAAGTCCTCCGAGTCCGGCGTTCCTTCGACTAGCGTTAATCAACGTTTTGGCTATCCGACGTCCCCGTCTGCTGTCCATCGCTGTTACGGCCCACTTTCGAAGTGCCCAGCCTCTTCTCAAAGTCCAGCCATTTTGCAAACGGTGTCGTCAGACATCAGCGAACCTCCATCGATTCTCTTGCAGGTCTTTCAAGCGATCCCACGGAATTTACAGCAAGAGCTAGTCCTGTCAATGCCATCTGCTCGCCGCTTCCGTTCCCGCCTGACGCTAAGCGGTGGCACAACCTCCAGTCGATCCTCAACACCTCATCGCCAAGCCAAGCCACCTCGCCATGAGTTCCTGGGTATATCGCCATAACATTTAGAATATATAGCATGCATTTTAGTTTCTTAATTTATAATTGCATAGGAACCATGTAGTTGATCAGGAAGTTACTTAATTTAGAATATGATTTAATATAAATTATTTCCTAAGTTTAAATTAGGTAATCACATATTTTAGGTAGTTTTTTTACATTATACATAAAAGAAAATCACAAAAAATAACATGCATATATCTTATAAAATTAGTTGCATTAATTCCATGTCATCATTGCCACGTCATCATTGCGACGTCATTATGTTGCCACGTCATCATATTTCCATGTCATTTAGTGATTGCATGTTTAGGCTCGCATAAGTTAGATTGCATGTCATACTAGATTAGTTCATAATCTTTGTCCATCATTAAAATTAGGTCATGTCACATGTCATTAATTTAAAAATTCTTTCATGCTAAACTTATAGTAAATTTGCTTATAGTTGAGTTTTCATAAATAACAAAAACCCAAAAAGAAATAATCATCACCATTTAGACATTATTTTTAGGCTATGCATGTATTTTTTAATGAACATCTTGCAGATATTTGGAAATTAATCATAGTAAGGCTGGGATTTGCTTTGCATTGAGGTTTGTCCTATTTCTAGCAATTTATTTATTTATTGCTTTGATTTCTTAAGTGTTACATTCTTGATTGTGCACCCATATGATCACTTATTGCATGTTAATGGCTTACGATTAAAATTGATCGTGATTGCTTGCAAAATATTTTTGAAAATAAAAAGCAAATGTACCAAAATGGGGTTAGACTTATTTAGCATAACCTAGTCCCATCTCCATGAATCTATGGCTTGTAGAAATAAAGTGTTATACTTTACTTAGGTATCTAATCGACCTACCAATAAATGATAAGTGATGACTTCTAAATAAATCGATTTGCATGTTAAGTTAATTAAATTAAAACCTCAAAGTTGCGATTGATATGGGTTTGGGCGAGTTTGCGCTAAGCCTTTGACTTAGTAATCCATTAGTTTTCCTTTTGGTGATTTACCTTTGGGAAGGTCACGACAGTAAGAAAGTTACAACAAAATTAAATGAAAAGTTTTACATTTCTAGAGCAAATTTAGTAATAAATAAGTGCCCTTGGAGTACTCTTAAATCTTTATTTTAATTATATGAAGATTTTATGAATGACTGAACCATGGGCACACTTGTTAAATAAATAAATAATGGATTTTTTTTTATTTTCAATGCATTGGCTATTCTTGTGTCATACATAATAAATAATTGAAAAATTGATCAGTTCCTTTTTCTTATAGTGTAGTAAATGTTCTAATTTTAGAAACACTTATTATTACACATATAATACGATAAAAGCAGTGTATTGAAAATCATAAATTTTAATTTACTTAGTTACTTAACAAATTCCTTTAGGGCACCTTTTAGTGAAATTCTTTCTATAGTATGGTACAAGTGCTCTAAAAACCACTCGTTAATGTGAATCATTATATAGAACAAAATTATTGGCTATATTTACACTTCTCGCCAAACTTCTTGCCTGGAGTTGACCCTTTTGGGAAGTAAATCTTCCCTTCATTCTGTCAACAATATCAATTATCTTTTTCTTCATTTAATTTGATTTGGAAGAAAATTATTTGTGAGTGGGGTATATGTACAAAATTTAATCTAGATCATCAGATGTGATGAGACCCACCAACGATCTAAATTCAGTCTAGCATATATACTACAATTGCCGCCGAATACTTACTCGACCAGCATCTTAGCCATCATCACTAAATCATGGAATATTTAGCTAAATATCCTAATTCTTCTTGGTACAGAGATGGAATATAGGTACCATTTCCTTTCCTTAATGAAAGAGAAAACCAGGGAACTTCCATAGATGCTATTGATCAAGCATTTGAATATGTTCTGTCTTGTACAAAAAGAGAACTGCCCATGCGAATATGAATAAAATTAAAGATTGAACTGACCTCCATGTAACATGTTAGTGCAACTAAAACCTTTATGCAAGGTTTCGTATCTTTTAAAGTCATAGAATCAAGTCTCGAAAGGAAGGGATTAACGCCTTCTCCTTCAAGAAAAATGGGTCGAGGGTGGGGCTGCACCGCACTGGCCGATGTCGCCATCCGGATTCACATGGTTCTTGATGACTTGCTGCGCTCCGTTATCATTCTTAAGAAGAAACGCAACGACGGCGAGCAACTCTTAATAACGGGAGGTGAGCTGAGGGTTGACCTGCAAGATCCCGGAAGTTACATCACGAGGAAGAGCAACGACGAGCTTCGCTAGCTCGGAATCGATGAGGACATGCTCAAACCATTTAGCAGCTGTCGTTTTATTTTGACGGGGAAAAAGGAAAGAACATCTGTCAAGACTAACAACACAACCTGGAGGGGGTGAATAGGCGGTTTGCAAAATGCAAGCCATTTTTCTCGCAAAAGATAGCAAGTCGTACTTAGATAATATCGGAAACCAAGTTGAAAGAATCAAGCAAGTTGGTGCAACAATGATAGAGATGATAATAAGCAGATAGAAAATAGCATACCAGAATTTATGGTGGCTCGGCTTTATCCCCAAGCTTATGTCCACTCTCTAGAGTAATGGCCTCAACACAAGTTGGAGTGCACTAGTAATCTTTAAGAGAAGTTATAATTAGCACATATTACTTCTATTACAAAATGGGAAAATTACCAAAAATTAAACCTATTGTATTTGTGCCAATTCAATCTTAAACCTTTTAATTTAACCAATTTTGTCTTAAACCTTTTGACATTTGCCAATTTAAATTTAAACCCTTTAATTATGCCAATTTAATCTTAAAAATTTTAAGAATTTGCCATTTTAGTTCTAAACATTTTGATCATTTATCAATGTTGGCCGAAAATCGCTCATGTAGTAGTCTAGTCAGTGGCGGCTATCTTACGTGATATGACCAATGCCGATGTAGATAATTTTTGCAATTTTTAAAAAATGGTAACCACTCTTTTCCCAGGTGAAAGAGAAAATAGGGAACTTCCATTGATGCTATTGATGAGGCACTTGAATATGTTCCTTCTAGAACGGAAAGAGAACCCCATTATCATACGAATGGGAATAAAGTTAAAGATGGAATTGATCTCCAAATAACATGTTCGATAGGATTGTTTAAAAGGTTAATACCACGAAAAACCTCAAACTAGTACACCCGTAACAAATTTACTCCAAACTAATTTTTTGACCACCAAAAACCTCAAATTAGTACATTTGTCACAAATATACCCTACGTTAAATTGAATTAATACCACGAAAAATCACAAACTGGTACACTTATGACAAACGAAGGATAAAACACAAATTTAGTACACCCATCAACTACCGCGTGTTATACAATGCAGAAATTTGACGGTAAAATTTAAAGGAAACTAATTTGGCGTAAAATTGTCATAAATGTATTAGTTTGGGGTTTCTTATGGTAAAAAAATTAGTTTAAAGTAAATTTATTAGAGGTATACCAGATTGAGATTTTTGTGATGTTAACCATTATTTAAACCTATCTGCAAGGTTTCGTAGCTTTTAAACTCATACATTCGAATCAAGTCTCAAAAGGAAGGGTTTCACAACTTCTCCTTCAAGATTTATTAACGATTAAACCATGGCCACTTGTTAAGTAACTGAAAAAAAAAAAAAGAAGTTTTATGTTTTCAGTGCATTGGCTATTGTTGTATTATGTGTAATTGATACTTTGAAAATTGATCAATTTATTCTTTTAATTAGCCTTGAAAGTATTCCGATTTTTATAACATTGATCACACACATGACACGAGAAAAGCAATGTATCGGAGATCGTAAAACTTATCTATTTAGTTGCTTAACAAATACTTGGGGGCACTTTTTAATAAAATTCTCTTCATAGTATACAGCATGCGTTCTAAAAACCACTCGCTAACGTGAACCATTATATAGAAGAAATTTATTAGTTTCGCTTAAACTTACTCTAAACTTCTTGGGGAAAATTATCAAAAAATTCCTAAACCTATTGCATTTGTGCCAATTCAGTCATAAACCTTTAAATTTGATCAATGTAGTCCTAAACATTTAAACAATTTCCTAATTGAGTCCTTCAAGAGAATTTTGATCAGAAATCTCTACCGTGAACGGCAGTCGTCCAAAGTGGCATGGTCGCCACTAACGTAAATAATTTTTACAATGTTTTAATTATTTTTTTATTTTTTATTTTCTTTCTTTCTTTCCATTCATTTTGGCCGGTAAGGGTTGTCGGTGACCCTTGCCAGCCATTGGGTGAGGGCCAGCAAGCCCTCACCGGCCGCTGGTGAGGGCCAGCAAGCCCTCGCCGACCGCTGGTGAGGCCATGAAGGCCCTCACCCATGGCCGCGACCCCACAAAGGCCCTGGGCAAAGGATTCACGCCCTCACTCACGGCCAATGAGAGCACGATAGCCCTAGACGCCACATCAGGGCCTCACCAACCATGGGCGAGGGTGCAAAGGCCCTTGCGCAAGGCCATCGCAACCCTGCCAGCTGTAAGCAGGGCTACCCTCATCTAGATTTGCCCTTTCCCATGGCCTTGCCGGCCACAATGAAAAAAAAAAGGAAAAGAAAAGTAGCAAAGAAAAAATTATACAAATTACCCACATCAGCGCCGGCCATGTCACATAAGACGATTGGCGTCCATGTTAGCGATTTTTAGTCAAAATTGGCTGGAATGACTCAATTGGCAAATTGTTAAAAAGTTTAGTACTAAATTGACCAAATTCAAAAGGTTTAGAATTGAATTTGCTAAATTATGAAATCTCCACTGATGCTATTAGTAAGGCATTTGAAAATGTTCCTTCTAGTGAAAAAGGAGAACCCCATTTTAATGCGGATGAGAACAAAACTAAATATTGATGGGACCTACATAAAACATGTTAGTGTATTCATATTCTCTATATATAAGGAAGGTTTCGTAGCTTCTAAACTCATACATTTGAATCAAGTCACAAAAGGAAGGGTTTCGCAACTTCTTCAAGAAAAATGGGTAACCGTGGGAGCCGCCCACGAGGCCTCCGAGGAGGCTACCGGGGAGGCTGCCGAGGAGGAGGCTGCCCAGGAGGCGGTGGATTAGGCAGGATTATTCTTGAAGTATTGCTGGGCGAAGTTATTCGCACAATTATTGATAATAGTAGAGACAACAACCACGGCAACGAGTTCTGCGTCCTACAGAAATCCCAGTTGAGCGCTGCCCTGCAAGCTCCCGGAAGTGACATCACGGGGAAGAGCGACGACGAGCTTCGCCAGCTCGGAATCAGTGAGGACAAGCTGGAGCAGCTCGCCATCGAGCATGGTTACACTGTGAAAGGGTAACTTAATGCACGATGCATAACAAGATTAGATCATGCGTCAAACACCAACATCAAATCTGATCGTCCAAACAATAAGAGCATATTTGTCATGCATACTCATTTTGACTCTGACGTACCCTTATGCTTATGTTAATTAGTATTCTCTAACCGGGTCAATTTGACTTTCGCTCATTGAATGTGAATTCTCCCTCATAAACTCATTACCTAATACAAATAATTGAGAGATATGACCCGTGATGGATAAGGTAAAACGACCGGATATAGTTGAACGGGGCATCACGGGATAATAGAATATTAAATAATTCAATAACTTTTTTTAAGGTTGATGATAATGATTTTATGCAGAACAACTTTTTTTTTTTGCCAATAACTTTGCTCTGTCAAAACATTTCGCACGATCAATGAACTCGAATACAACCAAACCAACAAAAATTCTCCAACCATTGTGTCGCGACCCTAAAAAATTTTGTCAATTTTTCTCGGGTTAATGGATTATTAAGACTAAGCTTAACTCGGACCCTCCCAAGCCCTACCAATTCGCAACTTAGGGTTTAAGTTCTTAACATGCAAATGTTTTCATGCTTGGAGTCGCCACTAATCAATTTACGGTAGGCTGATTAGAAACCTAAATAAAACATAGGGAGATATGTTTTATTCCTACGAACCAGAGATTCTAAGCCCGGGGACTTGATTACGCTAGATCTAGTCTAACGCCCTTTCGGTACCTTTTCATTTCAAAAATATTTGGCAGGCAGTTTGGATCCATTTTTAGCTTAACCACTAACATGTGAGGTGTTCATGCGGGTACGCAAACCACCAATTTAACACCCAATAATCAAAGCATTAAATAAATTGCAAGCTTAGGAGAACAACTTACCTCGAACCAACGCAAGCATCTGCATTGTTAGCTAGAAAATCACATCAACAATCCTAATATGATTTCTAATTAACAAGCAATTCACTCAATATTTCTTTTTTTTGGATTTTCACTTTATTTAAATGAAACCTAGCCTAGATGCAATGACGTGTAAAAATATGACATGCAAATTGATGTAACCTAGCATGCAAACTATATGACACGCAACGACGTGACCTAATTCTAATGACGTGCAATGATATATTTTTGGTATTTTTCTTTATGAAATTCGGAATAAAAAAATAACGTGAATAATCCATTAGAATTAAAACAATACTTAATTTAAACTAGGAAACATGCCACTTTAGGTCCTAATTTAAATTAAATATTCATCTCATCCTTCAGGATATATTCAAAATCTAAACATGCAAAAATCCTAACAAAACAGAATTTTTTTTGGGTTTTCTTTTTATTTGAAAAGGAAAACAATTTAAACAAGGAAAGCAATCAAACTCAAATTAACCACGCGATCCGCCAAATTCGTTTCAAACTCGGATTAGGCACAAAAATCAAATTATCGGTCATATCTATGGGGTTATAGATATTAACGGATAACTGATTATTCAAATTTGGAAAGCTAATGAAATTTGTCATCGTATCTAAGTGATTATAGATAGGATGATAATTCCCCGTATCGCCGCGTATCGGACTTTAGGGTTAAAGTCGGATAGACGTCCAAATACGTTGCTAAATTAGGAAACGATTCCTAATTTGAATATTTCAAATATCGCGGACATCAAACATTATCCTAAAGGTATCTAATATTCCAACGTGATAATCATGCAATATTCGAAATACTCAAATTAAGAAATTGGAACATTCAGAAAATTTACTGGATATATTCAATTACCTAATTTGGATAACTTCCAAATTCGAACGTCTCGGGATCGAGCTTGCGGATCGACTGCGGATTAGGATCGAGGTCGAATCCGGTGACGACGACGGCGAGGCACGGCACCGGCGGGACTCACGGCAACACCGGCGAGGAGATCGGCGTCGTCGGGATGATAGGCTTGGCAACAACACGGCTGTTCGGTGGCTGTGGGAGCGTCTGGACAAGAAGGAACGAACAGGGACCGAATCCTTCAACGTCTTGATCGCTGGACCTGCTTGCTGTTGGCGTTGGAGCGGACAAGAGTCTTGCGTTGGGGCTGTTCTCGGTAGACTTCTAGGTGTGTCGTTGATGTTGGGCTGCTGCAGGGATCCACCGGTGTTGCTGGAAGAACGTTGCACGTGCAGCGTCTCTTCAAGGCCGCAGCAACGTCAGAACATGCATGGGCAGAGAGAACGTGGACTTGGCATGTAGAAACAGCCACAGTAGCGGCGACAATCTTCTTCGGTTGACTGGGAAGGAATTGTCTGAACGTTTGTTGACTAGAGTTGGTCTTCGGTGAAGCAAGATGGGGCAACGTTGACGCAGGGGCTTCTTCTTCTACGTAAGCTGCATGGGGAGATCAACTTCAGGGCTGTAGGAGGTGTCAGTGAGAGTGGACTCCTTTGAAAGTTGACCACCAGCGTGAGAAGCGGCAGCAGCTACGTCGATCGTCGCTCGTCGGGTAGCACCGACAGAAGGAGGTGCAAAACCATCGATAGACAGCAAGCACCTTCGCTGGAAGTGTAGCAAGGTGGAGACGCGGCGCGACCGACGATGGAGCGACGCGGGCGACGGCTTCTCTCTCACGTGTGTGTTTTCTGAAAAATTTTTCTGATTTGTGATTGTCCCCCCCTCTAATTTGACCTAATGTGATGTTTATATAAGCTAATCCTAGGTCAAATTAGATGGGCTCTAATCCTAGTGGGCTTAGGTTAGGGCTTAGGCTTAATTAAAATTTAAATGGGCTAATTTAATGTGGGCTTTAATTAATTAAATTCAACAGATTAAATCAAGCCCAAATTAAAAAGCACCCGAGCCCGTTTGTCTTGAAATCCCGGCCCTTGCATTCCCGAGTAAGCCAAGTTTGATTTGATGAAAATTAAGCACGTTTGCCATCGCCAATTTTACGCAAAATATGCAATTAAAATAAAATAAACCTAAACTAAATGTTATGCAATTTAAATGTTTTTGTTTAGGGGTTAAAATTAATCCCTAATTTTCTATGCAAATTAAACTAAATAAATGTCGGTGAAATTTAGGTGTCAACACATTGTTAGTTTGTTCACAAGTAATGTGCTTTGGTCTCCAGTGCACGTGACGAACCCACTAATCTCAATATTATTATTGACACCTAAATTTCGATCGACCATTTAATAATAATTTACATAAAAAATTAGGGATTAAATTTTAACCCTTAAACAAAAATATTAAAATTACATAGCATATAGTTTAAGTTCATATAGGTTAGTTGCATTCCGCATCAGACCGGCGGTGGCGAGAAAGCTGAAAATTCATCGCGTAAACTGAGCTCAAGCACTCGGCTCACTCAAGGGATTGGGGGCCAAAATTCACAAGTCTAAAAAGCTTTGGTTGTTTTAATTTAAGCTTAAATCAGCCCGAATTAATTTAGCCCATTTAGAATTAAAATAAAATTAAACGATAAAGCCTAAGTATAAGCCCATTAGGACTAGGAAGCCCAGTTAATTAACCTAGAGTTGCGATATAAATATGTCGTTATGCTTCATAATCAAGGGGGTCTCATAATTTTCGGAAAACACAATTTCAAAGAGCAGAGGAGACCACACAATTGAATACACGGCCTGGGGAGCATTATACAGAAGAGAAAAAGGGTGAGGGGAGGTGAGCTCCGAGAAGTTTCCAACCGAATCTCCTCTATCCAGCGAGTTCCAAGCAACGCCGGCGAGCCCCTATGCAACCTTCCAGCTCCGACGAAATTCCAGCACACTTGTACCATCGAAGCATTCTGTGGGCCACCTCAGCGCTTCGAGGGAGTTCACAGTCTTGACCAATCTTGCGTGGCCAGCCCAGATGCAAAACCAGTCCCTCAAATGCAACGAGTCGCGAGTTCAACAATTTCCTGCAGTGCCCTCACGTCCGCAAGCAACAACATCGGCGAACTCTCTCTTTCCGTAACTGTATTGCCTCAGCATCACTCACCAGTCCCCGACCCATGTTTGGAAGAATTCCATTAAAGTTCGGTGCTTTCATATTAATTGTTAAGTGAAGTGCAAGGCCGAAGAGAATAACCAAAGAAAGAGTCCGAGTGGTGGAATCTAAAGGGCAAAATCCTGGTCAAAGGAAAGAAGATCATTGAACGCGAAAGGAGTTTTGACCAAGTTTCATCGATTACACGGACGTGACCTTGAAGTGCTCCTCGATTAAAGTGGCGTTTGAATAGTCATCACCGAGTGAACCGAGCCGGCTTGATTCGAGCCATCGTCCAGCACAAGTCACCACCATCGTCGTCGGTCCACCCGCCGTCGATCATCCCGATCTGCAATCCTGATCCGCGAGTTCAAATTTGGAAATATCTCGAAATTAGGTAACAACGTTATCCGATACTTTCAGAATATTTGGTTTCCTAGTTTTTTCGATATTTCAAATATTTTGGTGGATATTATGTAGATTGCTAGAAATTTTTAGGATAATATTTTCTTCATCCGCAATGTTCTAGAATGTCCAAAATTAGGAATTTTTCCTAATTTTGTAACGTATCTGGATGACTATTCGACCTTATCCCTAAGGTACGATACGCGGCGATACGGAAAATCGTTATCTTATCCATAATCACTTGGATACGATAATAGATTTTATTCGCTTTCTAAATTCAAACAATCAATTTTCTGTCGATATCTATAACCCTATAGATATGACCGTTAATTTGATTTCTTTTCCTAATCCAAATTTGATAAGAAGAATCTTGCGGATTGCGTGGATTGTTTGAGTGTGATTGTTATATTTGTTTGATTTTTTTAAAAAAAAGAAAATCCAAAAATATGCTAGTTAGGATTTAAATTAGAAGTCTTGCATGTTTAGGGAACCCTAAATGTATCTAGAAGATATGGATAATTATTTAATTTAAATTAGGACTTAAGATAATTTATTCCCTAGTTTAAATTAGGTGTTATTCTAACCCTAATAGATTATTTAGGTTATTTTTTTATTTCAAATTTCATTGGAAAAATACCAAAAATAAATCATTTGTCCGTTATTAGAATTAGGTCACATCGTCGCATGACATATAGTTCACATGCTAGGTTGCATTAATCGCATGTCATTTTACACGTCATTGCATATAGGTTAGTTTGCATTTTAATAAAGCGCAAACCCTAAATAACACCTCCTTACCAAAAAAAAAACCTAAAGAACACCTCGAGTGCCTTGTCTTGTTAATTAGTAATCATATTAAGATTGTCTGTGTGATTTTCTACTAACAAGGTGTTAAATTGGTGGTTTGTGCACCCGCATGAGCACCTCACATGTTAGTGATTAAGTAATAAAATGGATCCAGACTACCAACATAAATATTTTTGAAAAGAAAAGGTATCGAGAGGTCGTTAGACTAGATATAGCGTAACCAAGTCCTCGAGCTTAGAATCTCTAGTTCGTAGGAATAAAACATATCACCCTATATTTTATTTAGGTTTCTAATCAACCTACCATAAATAGATTAATGGCGACTCTAAGCATGAAAACTTTTGCATGTTAAAAACTTAAACCCTAAGTTGTGAATTGATAGGGCGTGGGAGGGCCCGAGTTAAGCCGAGACTTAATAATCCATTAGCCTAAGAAATTTAGATCGCGACACTTATTGAGAATGAAATTGCAGTCTTTGTACCCATTACCAACGTATTTATCTCGACGGTCTACTGAAGTACCTGTTTTTCCAATAATTAAAGTATTACCTATTATCTCGATAAATTCGACGAGATAAAAGGGTTCCTTATCTTGGTCCAAGTCGAACTGCTTCCCAGTTGGACTGAATAAAGTCAACGGAAGACGAAGCCACAGTGGCAATCATGGGCTTCCAAGAGGGGTTCATTTGAAAGAATTGGCGACCATGGCAAAAGATTTCTACAAGTTTATAAGCCTGGATATATGAAACAAATTGCAAATTTGAAGATCGCAACTAAAACGTTATAAGCTCGAATCAAAACAAATAGAATTTGTTTAAGCATATTTTCCACGGTTATCTCTACATGTTAACTATTCTAAAGATGAGGGTGAATTATTTCTTGCATTATCGGTGGACTTAAGGAAAATGTTTTATGAACTACAAACTCAACAAATACCATAAAAATAATGGTGCAACAACTATGAAATATGTACTTCTACCATCTTACATTATTTGACTTTTTTTGTGGCCCAGAACTGCGTGGTCCAAACCATCTTACTTAATGAAAATTCTCGAAAGACGAGGTCATGTGACACCCCATTAAGCAAACACAAACTTGGGAGGCAATTGAGTGGGCAGTCGAAGATAAAGAATCTTTATTTCTAATTCTAATAGAGCTCATAATGCACGACTGATGACTTAAAACATTTCTTTCGTCAATTGACTTGGATCACTTAAAACACCATCGATATATACACCTTCAATTACGGAGCCAATGGTTTTAAATTTACACAATATTGTATGTCCATGCCGAGTAACCCAATGGCTTGTGAAAACCAAACAATACTATTCTTATGGAGAGAATAGCACCATTAGATAGACATTATAAATAGCACTTGCCCATTTCAAATTTCGCAATGTCCTTTCCAATTTCCTGAAGTCCATTTGCCATCTCCCCCACAGCACCAAGTACCGGCAAAACTTTAGCCAAATTTCCGCCCAAGTGTTTGTCACATGACTAATTTGCTCCTTATTTGAAGGGCAAATTTGTCTACATGTATATTGGAATAAGACCGTGAATCCAATGCCTCATCAAGCCCGATGGTCCAACTTTTTTTTTGGTCAGATGATGGTCCAAATTATAAGGGCATATTTATCATGTATGTTCATTTTCTATGGTAATATACTCCCGTGCTCCCATTAAATAAATGTTCTCGAACCGTGATAATTTGAGTTATGCTCATTGATTGTGATACTTCATCATAAACTCATTACGTCGTACAAATGATGAGAGTTTTGGTACTTGATGAATAAGGTGAAACGACCAAATATAGCTTAAGAAGGTATAACAGAATAGTAAAACATCAAATAATTCAATCATTTTGCAAGTTATATTATAATAATTCAACACAGAGTAATATAGTTTTTTTTTTGCCATAAACTTAGCTCCATCAAAATATTTGGTGCAATCGGTGAACTCAAACATAAGCAAAGTGATGGAGAAAATTCTCAGATGATGTTAGACTGTTGGTTTGTTCACAAGTAATGCGAGTTGGTCTCCGGGGTATACATGCCGAACGCAATAGTTTCAAGCTTTCTAAGAATGAAATTGCAGTTTTCCCACCCTTTACCAACACAATTATCTCGAGAGTCTATTGGAGTACCCTTTTTTTTTCAATAATGAAAGTATTCTCTAATATTTCGATAAGATGCAGGATTAATTATCTTGGTCCAAGTCTAGCTGCTTCCCGGTTTGACTAAGTGAAGTCAACGTAAGATGAAGCCACAATGGCAATTATGGGCTTCCACGTTGAGTTCATTTGATAGAATTGGCGAAAATGGCACAAGATTTCTACAAGTTTTAAAAGTTTCGATTGTAAAACAAAGGGATAGGTTCATTAGAAGTCTTAAAATTTATCTTCAAAATACAATTGAATCCTAAAATTTACAAAAACTGCAATCAAGTCCTAAAATTTGTCAAACTGATTCAATCGAGTCCTAAAATTAACACCGTCCAATTTAACTAACGGAACTGCTGACGTTACTTTTTTATTATTTTTTCTATCCTACATGCCGATAACATTACTTTTTATCATTATTTTAATATTAATTTATTTAAATTAAATTTAAAAAACAAGCTAAAATTAAAAAAAAAAATAGGGGAGGAGGATGACAGGAGAGGAGGGAGGGCTTGCCCTCCCCGCTGCTGCCGCCCCACCATAACTAGGAGGCCCCGACGAGGGTGGGGGAACGGTAGGTGGGGGTTGCCAGGCCCCGGCCAGGTGCCGGTGACCCTCGCCAATGGCAGGCAAGGGGTCACGGCCCTCCTCCAGATCTAGTTAAGGGCCACCACTAGCGAGGGTTGGCCGCCATTAGTGACCCTCGGCTAGGTTTGGGTGAGAGCCTGGGCCCTCGCCTACTGTCAACGAGGGTCACTGGCCCTTGGCCGAAGCTCGACGACCCTCGCCTGTCGTCCCCCCATCCTTGCCGGCCCCTCCTGGCGATGGTTTGGCATCAGGGAGGGCAAGTCCTCCCTCCTCACCTGTCCTCCTTTCCTTTTTTAAAAAAAAATTTTAGCTTATTTTTTTATTTTAATTTAAATCAAAGTTGTATTAAAAATCCAATTTGGGCCAAAACGATGTCGTTTTAGCCATGTCATCGCCATATATGAGAGAGAAAATATTAAAATAAGGTAAACCAGTACCATGTCAGCATTTTTTGTTAGTAAGCTAAACGATGTTAACTTTTTTTTTTTTGGTAAGGTAAGATGTATATAAACTTTTCAACAAGAAACGTACATATGGAGAAACCGAGACACAAAAACCTCGTACCTGAGCCTACACAGGGCGTGTCGGATCAGGTGCAAAGGTGTAACGGTTATAGAGCTAACAACATCAAATACAAAAAAACAACAAGGCCGAAGAAAACGACCAGCCAACTACAGCAGTAGAAGCAATAACAACCCATGGGGATTAATCAAAGATGGAAGGCGAGATGCCCCAATTGGCCTGGATCCTACGGTTGCGGGGATTATCTTCCACGGGATTGAGAAAAAGGCCTTTATCCCTTATGAGCTTTGCAAGATGTTGTCGAATGGGCGGTAGAAAACGGGGCTGATTCCTGAAGAGGATGTTGTTCCTAGTCGTCCATATAATGTGGCATAAAGCTACAAATGAGAACCGGGCAATACGCTGATGAAAGGTATGGCCACCTATGTAACGGATTGCCCATTGAAGATTTTCTTGCCACGAGAGATTCCTCCGGGACAAACAACATTTTTTCCGCCCAAAATTATGCAAGGGCCCCCATGGAGGGGCACCCAAAAAACAGATGGTCAATAGAATCGGGCCTACAATTACAAAAATGCACATACCCCGTCCGTGATTCTGCGATAACTAAGCAGCATAACCTGGGTTGGAAGCCTATTCAGAGTTATAAGCCACAACAAGAACCCATACCTTGGTGAAATGCTACGGTCACAAACAAAGGAAAACCAGGGAACAAGAGGACGGCTAATTCTGATTTGTTCCCAAGCCGAGGCCACCGAAAAAGTTCCCGAAGAGTGGCCCTTCCATACGAACTGATCAGGTCTCTGTACCTCCAGCATAGGCATAGCTTCTGGCCAGGAGTTGATCGTTTGAAGTACATTTGATCTAGGCCAGGATCGAATACAGAAGTCCCGGACAGAGGCCTCCCTTGGGATACTCGAACAATAAATATCTCTATGGGAAAATATCTCTGATAAAGGGCCTTTGGGATGCCAAGCATCAAACCAGAAAGATGTGGACTTCCCATCCCCAATTCGCCAATTGAAGAACATGTAAAAATCCCGGCGGACGTCAAGGATTTTTCTCCAAGCCCAAGAACAAACCGTTGGTTTAGGCGCTATCCAAAAATTTTTGTTCTTCAAAAAGGTGGAATGGATTCACTTGCACCAAAGGGATTCTTTATCCGTGAAAAGAATCCAGATATGCTTGAGCATTGCCGAAAGATTACAATCAATGAGTCTGCGAATACCCAAGCCTCCTTCCTCTTTAGGAAGACAAACATCACACCAAGGGACTTTAGCCCCGCCGACTCCAAGATCCGGACCCTTCCAAAGGAATTGTCTAAGAATCATTTCGATTCTAGACAGCACAGACAGTGGGAGAGTAAAAACACTTGCCCAGTAGACTTGAATAGCATGAAGGACAGATTTAATCAGTTGTAGCCTACCCGCAAAGGATAAAAACCTTTGGGACCAAGAACGAGCGCGAGCTGTAATGGAATTAACTAAGGAGTTGCAATCTGCCTTACTCAATCTGGAAGAAATGATAGGAACCCCAAGGTATTTGAAGGGGAGCGTACCTTCATTGAAGCCAAAAATATGCCGTAACTGTCCTCGGATATCCGCCGAGCCACCAGAGAAAAATATCTCGCTTTTGTTGACATTAGGCTGCAATCCAGACCACTTTGAGAATAGGTCGAGTCCTTCCTTCAGCAATGTTGTTGAGTCTATGCTCCCCTCCACAAATAAGAGCACATCATCCGCAAAGAACAAATGTGTTAGTGCCATAGGCTTGCACCTTGGCGTATTCCTCGCTCACCTGCAAAGAAACCATGCAACTCCCCATTAATGGCTATGGAGAATTTTGGGGAGGTAACACACTCCATGATCAGTTTAACAAACAGCTGCGGAAATCCAAAGGTCTGTAGAACCATTTCCAAGAAAGTCCAATCTACTGAATCATAGGCCTTCTGAAAGTCAACCTTAATAGCACACTTAGGCCTATAAGGCTCATGGTGAAACCCTGCAAAGAGTTCCTGAGCAAGAAGGATATTATCACCTATCCTTCGTCCCTTAACAAAGGCATTTTGGGAGTTGCTTATAAGAGAAGGCAGAACAGAGGCTATTCTATTAGCCAAAATCTTCGTAATGCATTTGTAGATGGTGTTGCAGCAGGCAATCGGTCTAAAATCATGCAGAGACATAGCATTAGGAATCTTCGGCACAAGGGTGATAATCGTAGTATTAATCTCCTTAAGCAACATTCCTGTCCGAAAAAAATCCTTAATGGCCAGCACCACCGAAGGCCCCACAATTTCCCACGAAGATCTAAAGAAATCAACATTAAAGCCATCGGGACCCGGGGCCTTACCTTTAGCCAGCGAGAATAATGTGTTCCGAATTTCAATGTCAGTTACTTCTCTTGAAAGGAGGAGAGTCTGATCATCACTAAGGGTGCGTTCCACCACATTCCGAATTTCAGCACAAGTAGGCCGCTCAGTCAGAGAGTTTGCCTTCATTAAAGTCTCAAAGAATGAGATGATGTGGTCATGGACCCTAATCGGGTCAGAGAGAATAGTACCTTCATTATCCGAAACCGAGTGGATCCGGTTATGAAGTTGTATCTTGTTCACAAAATGGTGGAAATATTTAGAGTTCGAATCACCTTCTTTCAACCATCGAATTCGTGATTTTTGTTTAAAGAAGCTCTCCTCCTGGAGTCGAAGGGCAGAGAATATCTGGAGGTGCTCCTTTTCCAAGTTAGCCAGTGCCACACTAAGGGGTCCCTTTCTAGAGCGTCTTGTGTAGACAACAGGTTCGCCCTAGCTTGAGAGGTACGCGAGGAGATCTCCGAAAAAGAGTCCCTGTTGAGCTGCTTGAGACGCCTTTTGAGTAGCTTAAGTTTTTGGCATAGAACATACATGGGCGTTCCAGCACAAGGAGACTCCCAAACTTGAGATACCATCATTGGATATGATGGGTGAAACATCCAATAGTTGAAGAATTTAAAAGGCTTCCTTGAGGAAGGGACAGGAGAAATTCTAACAATGATAGGCGTATGGTCCGACACTCGCTGGGCTAAAAAATTAGCTTCTGAGAAAGAGAACGAGCTGCGCCATTGGTCATTAATCAGAGCTCTATCAATCTTCCTCTGTTTACGAGAGACACCTGAGGATGTTGTCCACGAAAACCGATGGCCAATATATCTGAGATCGTCGAGACCAGCTTGGTCTAGACAAGTACCGAGCTCATCGAAAGCCGGTATCCATGAATTGGAACTACCCACTCTATCTGAGTTGAAACGAATTGCGTTGAAATCGCCTGCCACCAGCCAAGGTTCAGCCTCAAAAAGTGCACTGGTCGTAATAAGATCTTCCCATAGAGAACACCTAGCCGTGAAGGTATGCTCCCCATACACAACCGAAAAGAAGCAGGTCTTATTCAGGGCCAAAAGACGGACATGGCCGTGTATAACTTGAGAGGATAATGAATAACATCCAGCTCAACCTCACTAGGTTTCCACCCAATCCATATTCTACCCCGAGGGGAGTGATTATAGTTGGCAGTCCACTTCCAATCAGGTAGAAGCCCTAAGGAGATCTTTCCAAAAAGAGTCGGGCTGATCTTCGTCTCCAGTATACCAATACAAGAGATGTTATGAGTTCTGACAAGAGCTCTTATTTCAGCTTGCTTAAGGGGGGCACCAAGACCCATAATGTTCCACACTCCAAAAAACATCAAAAAAGATAGTTACCACTGAGATCTCCGCGACTGTCTCCTCTTAGATTTCTTGGAGGAGGACAGGCCAAGAGTCTTTAAATTTTTGTCCAGCCTTGGTGCCATTCCAGGAGAGAGTGTGGAGGTCCCTTCAGTAAGCGAGGCCAAAGTACGGGACCGGGTGTAGGGAAGGGTCGTCATTGCAAGTTCCTCATCCAGCAAGTCGTCAGAATCAGCCTCTATCTAAAGGCCAGAGGATTCCCCCGTGGAGGACTGGGAAATTTGGGTATGGACCTCATCGTGCTGGTCAGTGACCTCCCTGGTGCATGTTACCGAGGACATGCCCTGCACAAGCAGAACAGGGCAAGTTTGGTTGGGGCTCGCGGCTAGACAATTTGCAGGCGTTGAGGAGCCTTGTTCCCCTCTACCGAGTGTTAGCTGAGGTCCCAAGACATGGTGGGACTGATCGTGTACCACACCTGCATACTCCCCTCGAACATGAGAATGAACTTATGTGGAGGAACTAACCGGCTCCTGAAGGAGGTCACGCTTTTTGGGAGACCCCGCTGGGGTTTGGGTCAGCCCTGTTGTTGGACTCCTTATCGGCTGGAAAGGAGGCTGAACAGGCAGGGCTTGGGTATGTGCCTTCTCCTGAGTCGAAATCCTAAGAGTTCCAGAGTCAGGATGAGTCTGAGTAGGCTCCAGGACAGTAGGATGTTTGGTTTTGCTCCTAGAGACCAAAGTCCAGCTAGGATCTGCTTGTGGCCGAGAGACTTGGTCAGGTCTATGCTCAGGGCGAACCGGAGCACATTGGAATCCATTTGAGCCCAATTTGTGGCCAAAGATGCCGCAGGAAGGGCATGCTAAGGGCTTCCACTCATGTTCAATGTCGATCAAGTGCATTTCTCCGTCCCATCTGACCTTGATCGATTCTAGCCTAGGATCCGTGGCCCGGATTTCAACACAGACCCGGGCGAAAGAGATTCTTGTCATCTGTTCAGTTTGAGTGTCGACGTAGAGGGGTTTACCAATTGCACTAGCAATCCTCCCTATGCCGGCGGGGGACCAGAGGGAGAAGGGAATGTCCCTTAGTCGCACCCATACCGGAATGGTGTCAAGTATGCCTTTCCTGAGTTTGATTTTAGCATGCCATTGCTGCAAGAGCATAGTACTGCTGAAGATTGATATAGGGCCTAAGTCAATCTGCTTCCTCCGAAAGTCTGCATTTGGGACTCGAATGAAATAGAAACCATTCTCATGTAACTTGATATCAGCTACTTGGTCGCCCTAAGCCTTCTTGATGGCTTCTTCAGTTAGTTTAAAAGGGACTTTCCGTCCAATGTAGTGGCCAACGATGCATTCAAGCCAACGTGGATTTTCTTCAGCAGCTATCTCCGGGGTTATGTCCACAAATAGTTCACCATTTTCGACCGACGGAGGAACAAAAGCAAGGTTATAACCTTTGGTCATCACTCTTGCCACATTAGCCCAAGAACGAGCACCAGAAGCACCATTCGGATGTGCTTGGGGGATGGTAGAATCATGTCCCCCCACCTTCTGATAACCAGCATGAGGAGGTCGGGATCCAGTCCTAGGAGGTATACCCTGCAGATTGCGCTGAAGGGAGTGGTTCCTGTGCTGAGAACGTCCTCTGCTTTTGCTGCGACTATGGTCCCCCTTTAGAAGCATTCTCGGACCAGGTAATGATGCAACCGCCTGGCCGTGAAGGGCCCTTTTCCCTTTGTGAATTGGTACATTGCCCCCAGCATCAGCAGTCTCTCGAAGAGACTCATCATCCAGAGAAGGGTCCATTGAAGGACCAGGTAACCCCTCCAGCAGTTCACAACAACCAACCTAGCTCAAAACCATCCTCAGCTAGACAATTCTACAAACACCAGATATGCAGAAACGGGGGATACCTATCCTAGCGCCCAACAGAGATGGATGTCCACCCAATCCAAGGACAGAACAGAATCAGTGGCAGCGTATCTACGAGACCCAGAAGCACAATCACTGAGGATTCACACTAGTGGACCGTGTAACCTAGGAAGTATCCGGCGAGAGTTCCAGCCAAATGTACCAAACCCACCTGAGCACTTAGAGAGGGGAATAAACTGAGTAGTGTCGAGGGGAGGGGACCTGAAGATTGCCCAGGAACACGAGGCCAGTTACCAGAGCCGTCGCACGTTGGAATTCCAGAACGGACGGTGACGGAGCAAGACGCAGCCAGGAGACCAAGTCCGGTCTGCGAATCCCACGTCCAAGCCGAAAGTGGAAAGAAATGCTTTGGAGAAGATAGAGAGGACCAGCCGAGAGTCTCGTCCTCCGAATCCCAGCTCCAACGAACACCGAAGCCAGCCGGAATCGTCAAGTCTCCGTCGAATGAACAGTGCCACCGAAGGAAACCGCGGGGAGCATCTTGTTGAAAAGTTTTAAGATTTGTTAAACGATGTTAACTTTAGGACTCATTTAAATCAATTTAATAAGTTTTAGGACTTGATTATATTTTTTTTGTAAGTTTTAGGACTCAAATGTACTTTGGTGACAAGTTTTAGGATTTCTAGTGAACATATCCCTAAAACAAATTACAAATTTGAAGATCCCCCTTAAATGTTAGTTATTGACTGTGATCACTTTAATTATTATCTCTATATATGCACTCTCACTTACGGAGATAATGCTTACAAAATTACATAATATAATATGTCCACTCAGAGTAACCCATTGGCTTGTGAAAAGCAAACAATACTACGCTTATGGAGTGAATAGCGTCATTAGATAGACATTATAAATAGTGCTTGCTAGTTTCAACTTTCGCAATGTCCCTTCCAATTTCCTAAAATCTGTTTGCCATCTCACCTGTACCACCGACTACTAGCAAAACTTTAGCCAGAATTCAGGCCTAGTGTTTTCACATGTCTAATTTGCTCCTTATTTGTCTAATGGTTAAATGAAAATATATTAGTTACATAATCAAAGAGATTGTTTTAGAAAAACAGAAAACTTGAATCAAAGTTAGAGAAAGAGAGAGAAGGGCGAAGAGGGAATTGGATGTCAACTAAAGGCAATAGTGCATCTCAGTCATAGATATCCCTTAGACGACTGCACTTGTTGTCCTGCCATGATAAAATGCCCGTTATGATCAAGATAACTTTTGAAGAGAACCAAATGGATTATTACTAACATTGAGTTTTTCGCCGGATTTCTCAATGATACCACGTTGGCAACATTTGCGTCCGAAAAGGAGAGTTTTGAACCCGAGCAAACATGCCTAGAACCAATTTACGACCGAAAACTGCATAGTGCAAACTTCAAGGCTCCCGTGGATGTAAGAAACGATTAGATTGGACATTGAGGAAACAAGATATGGGTGTGGCGAAAAGTCGGCCCGAGGAAATAAACTTTGACCAGGTCATTTGCTCTCGATGAAGCAACATTTAGAAGCAAGGGAAGGACATAGCTGGATGTACTTCGCAGAGAGCTTTCCACCGATTTTAATTTTGCCTCTGTCATGTATTTAGAAGTAGCGCCATTGCAGAAGCTAATATAATCTTGAAGGCACCCATAAGGAAGCTCTTCGTTAAAATCCCCTCCTCTATTCGTTTCCCTTTTGAGGAGTTATTTCAAGAAAGATTAGAAGAGAGAATTTGGGAGGCAATCATTTTTCAATCTGAATATTCAATCATGTAACAAAATTAAATAGGAAAAACTATAAAGCCAGCATTTATGGCGCTGCCGACAGCTACATCATCATCCTTGAAGATACTAGTTCCGGAATAAAATCAGAAATTACAAAATTCACGCCCTACAGTTATCCCGTTTTTTTTGTCTTATTAAAATGAAAACCATTGAACTCGAGCTAGTGAACCCAAAAAAGAAGAAGCAAAAGCAGCATCTTGAATTATTGATGAAAACGCGCATGGCGTACGATGCTTCCTAAGGTTATACTAATTAAGCAACTTTAATGAACTTAATGTTCAATCAAGTTAGGAACTTTCTTACACGGATTAGATGAGAATCGATTCCTATTTGTGGTTCGATGCCAAGTTGGTTCCCATAAGAAGTTGCATCAATTGGAAATACCAGATAAAAGATAAAGATCTTCACACCATGAGTCATAAGGAAGATACGTGTGGAGAACCCACTGAATATTATCTCTATATATACACCTTAAAAATAAAAATTGCTTCAAGTTACGTAAGGAGCTCCTAATGGACGACTGATGAATTAAAACATTTCTTTCGTCAATTGACTAAGATCACTTAGAACATTATCTCTTTGTATACACCCTCAATTGATAGTGCTTAATGAACTTACAAAAATTTCACAACTTTATATGTCCCATCATATTATTACAGTGGCTTGTGAAAGCAAACGATACTATTCTTATGAAGAAAATGGCGCCATTAAATTAAGCACCTAGCTAAATTAGTCCTGCTGCCAACATTACAAACAGATAGTGCAGAAGAAAGGTGTGTGAAGTAATTATATCACTTTCAATATGAGGAAGACCATGTACGGTCTCATGAGACCCAGAAGGCCAATCTAAAGATTAGAAGATAGATTGGTGATTTGCCTCGCCTTCACACTGCTTCATTTAGGCAATATACTAGAAGTGCTCTAAAACTCACTTGTTAACGTGAACCATTACATGATCACAAAGAGTTGCCCCAGTAGCCATTCTCTTTACTTTGGAAAGGGGAGGTGGAGAGTTCGATTTCCCAGCTTCTCGAGGGGCTTGGGATGGGGACACATGAGTAAGGAAGCAAGGTTTCACAAATTGCGCACAGCACATAACACACACAATGGCTTGTAACACAGTTATAGGATAGGATAGGATAGGATCGGACCAAAAAAAAATGTGAACCATGACATGGCAGAAATTTATCGTGTTCACATGCCAAACTTCTTGCCTTAAGTTGAGCCTTTTTGCTAACAAATTCTACCTTCAATATTTTAACGATTTCGATTAGATTTTTGTTTATTCAATGTGATTTGGTGGAAAAAATTGATGAGTGTGTCGCATGTTTTAAACTAAATCTGGTCATCAAATATAATGAGACTCATGTGGTCCCATACGAGACCCACCAACTATCTAAATTCAATTTAGTATGTATACTATATATGCTCAGTGAATACTTACTAGACGGGCTTCTAAGCCTTCATCACCAAATAAGGCAATATTTAGCTAAACATCCTAATTCTTCTTGGTATGAACAAGGAATAGGTACCAACTCTTTTACTTGGTGAAAGAGAAAATGAAGGAATTTACATCGACGTTATTGATAAGGCATTTGAATATGTTCCTTATAGTAGAAAAAGAGAACCTCATTACCACGCGAATGTGAATCAAATTAAAGATTGAACTAGCCACCATACAACATGTTAGTGTAATTAAAACCTATATATGTGTGTATATGTGTATGCAAGGTTCCGTAGCTTTGAAACTCATACGTTTTAATCAAGTCTCAAAAGGAAGGGTTTCACAACTTCTACTTCAAGGAAAATGTGGGACTTAATAGCAACAGTAATCGGGTTGATTGCGCTTAAGGTATGTTATAATAATTCAACGCAGAATAATATAATTTTTCTTTTCCATAAACTTAGCTCCATCAAAATATTTGGCGCGATCGGTGAAATCAAACATAAGCAGAGCAATGGAGATGGAGAAAATTCTCAGATGATGTTAGACTATTAGTTTGTTCACAAGTAATGGGCGTTGGTCTCTGGGGTATACTTGACGAACCCAATAGTTTCAAGCTTTTTAAGAATGAAATTGCATTTTTCCCACCCTTTACCAACATAATTATCTCGAGAGTCCACTGGAGTACCCCTTTTTTTTTCAATAATGAAAGTATCCTCTAATATTTCGATAAAATGAAGGATTAATTATCTTGGTCCAGGTCTAGTTGCTTGCCGGTTTGACTAAGTAAAGTCAACGAAAGATGAAGCCACAATGGCAATTATGGGCTTCCACGCTGAGTTCATTTGATAGAATCGGCGATTCTACAAGTTTAAAAGTCTTGAATGTAAAACAAATTACAAATTTGAAGATCCCCGTTAAATGTTAGTCATTGACTATGATCACTTAAAATATTATCTCTCTGTATATACACCCTCAATTACGGAGATAGTGCTTACAAATTACACAAGATAATATGTCCATGCAGAGTAACAGCAAACAATGCTACTCTTATGGAGAGAATAGCACCATTAGATAGACTTTATAAACAGCACTTGCCAGTTTCAATTTTCGCAATATCCCTTTCAATTTCCTAAAATCCGTTTGCCATCTCACCCGTAACACCGCCTACCAGCAAAACTTTAGCTAGAATTCCGGCCTAGTGTTTTTCACATGACTTATTTGCTCCTTATTTGAAGGGCAAATCTATCTAATGTTTAAATAAAAGATATTAGTTACATAATCAAAGAGATTGTTTTAGAAAAACGGAAATCTTGAATCAAAGTTAGAGAGAGAGAAGGGTGAAGAGGGAATTGGATGTCAAGTAAAGGCAATAGTGCATTTCAGTGATAAATATCCCTTAGACGACTGCAATCGTTATCCTGCCACGATATACTGGCCGTTTTAATAAAGATAGCCTTTGAAGAGAAGCAAATGCATTATTACTGACGTTAAGTTTTTTGCCGGACTTCCCATAGATACCACGATTGCAACATTTGTCTCCGAAAATGAGAATTTTGAACCCAACCAAACATGTCTAGAACCAATTCAAGACTGAAAACTGCATAGTGCAGACTTCAAGGCTTACGTGGATGTAAGAAAAGATTACATTAGACATTTGAGGAAACAAGATATGGGTGTTCAAAGTGGCGGAAAGTCGGCCCAAGGCAATAAACTTTGACCAGCTCATTTGCTCTAATTGAAGTACATTTAGAAGCAAGGGAAGGACATAGCTGGACGTATTTCGCAAAGAGCTTTCCACAGATATTCGAGTTTTTCGAAACTGCTCTCGAAGGCTCGTTGTGGATCACAAGTAGCACCATTACAGAAGCTAATATAATCTTGAAGGTACCCATAAGGAAGTTCTTCGTTAAAATCCCCTCCTCTATTCATTTCCCTTTTGAGGAAAAGTTTCAAGAAAGATCAGAAGAGAGAATTTGGGAGGGAATGATTTTTCAATGTGAATATTCAATTATGGAACAAAATTAAATAGGAAAAACTATAAAGCAAGCATTTGTGGCGCTACCACAACTACATTATCATCCTAGCAGATACTAGTTCCTTAATAAAATCAGAAATTACAAAATTCACGCCCTACAGTCATCCCTTTTTTTTCTTTTCTAACGACAACCATTGAACCCTAGCTAGTGAACCAAAAAAAAAAAGAAGAAAAAAGCAAGAACAGCATCTTGTATTATTAATGAAAACGCGCATGGGATAAGATGCTTCCTAAGGTTATGCTCTTTAGGCAACTTTAATGACCGTAATGTTCAATCAAGTTAGGGACTTTCTTACACGGATTAGATGCGAATCGATTCCTATTTGGGGTTCAATGCCAAGTTTGTTCCCATAAGAAGCTGCATCAATTGGAAAAACCAGATAAAAGATAAAAGATGCCCACACCCTGGGGGTTAAGGAAGATACGTGTGGATAACACACTAAATATTATTATCTCTATATATGCACCTAAAACATGAAAATTGCTTCAAGTTACGAACGGAGCTCCTAATGGACGACTGATGAATTAAAACATTTCTTTCGTCAATTGGCTGAGATCACTTAGAACATTATCTCTATATATATACCCTCAATTACGGTAATTGTGCTTAGTGAATTTACAAAATTTCACAATATTATATGTCCAACCATAGTATTCCAGTGGCTTGTAGAAAGCAAACAATACTATTCTCACAAATAAAATAGCGCCGCTAAATTAAGCACCTAGCTAAATTACTGCCAACATTACAAACAGGCAGACTGTAGAAGAAAAGAGTGTGAAGTGGTCATAATTAAATCACCTTCAATATGAGGAAGACCATGTAGTAGTGCGTATTCTCTTCCTTTCCGAACACACCTAGGGTACAGTCTCACGAAGGCAAGAAGGCCAATCTAAAGATTAGAAGATAGATCGGTGATTTGCCTCGCCTTCACGCTGCTCATTTAGGTGATACACTACGAGTGCTTTAAAAACCACTTGTTAACGTGAACCAATACATGAAAGAAATTTTTCGTGTTCTCACGCCAAACTTCTTGCCCTAAGTTGAGCCTCTTGGATAGTAGATTCTACTTGCATTATTATAAAATTAGTTTTTTGTTCATTCAATGTGATTTGGTGGAAAAAAATGATGTATTAAATTGAATCTAGCGATCAAATATAATGACACTCACGAGATCCACCAACTGCACTACACTCACTCAATAATTACTGGACCGGCTTCCTAGCTTTCACCACCAAATAAGGCAATATTTGGCTAAACATCCTAATTCTTCTTGGTATGAACAAGGAATAGGTACTAACTCTTTTCCTTGGTGATAGAGAAAATCAAGGAATTTCCGTTGATGTTATCGGTCAGGCATTTGAATATGTTCCTTCTAGTATAAAAAGAGAACCTCATTATCACCCGAATGCGAATCAAATTAAAGATTGAACTGACCTCTATGTGACATGTTAGTGCAATTAAAACCTGTATATATGCAAGGTTCGGTAGCTTTTAAACTCATACATTTGAATCTAGTATCAAAAGGAAGGGTTTCGCAACTTCTCCTTCAAGAAAAATGGGTAACTCTGGTTCAGCTTCTTCAGATTCCCCGGGCAAGGATTGCCGGTGCGATTGCTCTCCACCACCCTCCAACCCCCCAATTCCCACCCCCCGACCCACCCACACAGTCCCAATTCCCAGCACCCGACCCGCCCCCGCCCCCCACTTCCCAGCACCCGACCCGTCCCACTTCCCAGCACCGTCCCACTTCCCAGCACCCGACCCGTCCCACTTCCCAGCACTGTCCCACTTCCCAGCGCCCGACCCGTCCCACTTCCCAGCACCCAACCCCCCAAAGGGTGAAAATAACAGCTCCGAAGGCACGGAAGGGGTTAGGACATGCTGTAGCAGTTTGGCATGGGGGTCATGAGTTAGACACATCCATATGCATGTTGGAATAAGATCGTGGATCATGCGCTTCATCCATGGTCCAAATTATAAGGGCATATTTGTCATGTATGCTGGTTTTCTATTGTAATATACTCTCATGCTCCCATTAAATGAATGTTCTCAAACTGGGTTAATTTGAGTTCTGCTCGTTGATTGTGATACTTCATTGTTGACGCCTAATTTTTGGTGATCCATTTAGACATTTATTACATAAAAATTAGGGGGTTGAACTCGACCCCTAGCAAAAAAATATTATTTAAATTCCATATAGATGTTAGGAACATCTATATGGAATTTATATAGATGTTAGGAACATATAGATGTTAGCAAAAAACTATTATAGCTAATGGACTGGCGTGACGGGGTTCTAAGCTTAATTTATGCTAATTGAACTAAGCCCATGGTGTAAGAAAATTCGACCCAGCCCATGAGTATTATAAGAGCCGAAATTTTCCCATTGGATAATTGAGCAATTAATCTTGATTATTATTCAAGTCTTGGAGGACAATTGTTCGATTTGGTTTGATATTATCAAAATTCTAAGAGATAATAAAAGTGTTGTATCAGTAAAGTGTATCTATTAGAATTTAAAATTGGGAATTTTAGTCCAAACCTAGCACTATATAAAGGAACGCTCATTCACGTTTGAGGAAGGGACACATTGAATACACGGCCACCCAATTGACATACACGGCCAGAGAATTGAAAGAGAGGAGAGTGGCTTTGTTTTGCTCGAACACCCGATTGCACCACCATCGTGCAAAACCAGAAGACAGTGAATTCCAGATCGATTCTGTCACGTCTCTCAGATCGAAGTTCCTCCTGCTGTTGATGCGCCGCCTGGCTTTGTCCAGTTTCAACAACGCCTTCTAATCTTGCTCTTGTTTCCCGGAGAACATCTTGCTGTTTTTGACGACGTTGTTGCTCCTTGCTGTCACGTTCCAGTTGAGTCATTACACAACGCAGTCCACACGCACGTGGAGCAATACATGGCCGAATATGAAATTCCACATAGCAGAGCAGTGGAGGAAAAGAGAAGCACGTGGAGCAATACATGGCCGAATATGAATTCTCGGTTCAGGAGACTCTCTTGGCTATTGACCACCGCCTGCAAGAGAAGGGTTTGGGTCTTTGTTTTTATTTTATTTTCTTCTTGCCGAACACATACATGTAGAGTTTCATTGTTTGTTCTTTGAGAATTTCGGTCAGATAGTCAAATACAACTCCAGGAGGTACTCGCACTTCAACACACGCGTGCATTGGTTGCACTATGTTGGATTGGCATCCTCATTGGCTGCCATAGGCATCCTCTACCAAGTTCTACGCTAGCAATACTTCGAGATCGCTAGCCGCAATATGTTGGATTGGCATCCTCATTGGCTGCCATAGGCATCCTCTGCCAAGTTCTACACTAGCAATCCTTCGAGATCGCTAGCCGCAAGCTCCCTCACCGATTCCACATCGTGAGCTAGCCACTGGGACCAAGTTCCAACGACCTCCAGCCACCCGCCGCTGTCTATGAGCCGGTCACCGTGAAGCATCGTCAATCCTAAGCCATCCGACTTTCACATTAAGAAATGTCATCCGTGCAATATTTCGAATTAGGTAATACGATTCATTTTTGATATATTAAGTTGCCTAATTTGAGTTTATTGTGATCTCAATTAGATGATATGTCGATATTATCATATCCAAAAATCTTTCCAAAATCCATGAATTAGGATCCTTTCCTAATTTCACAACGTACATATGATGGCCAGTCCAATTTCATACCTAAAATACGACTCGCGATCGCTTGGAAAATCGTCAATCCGATCTCCCGCCCAGGATATGATTTGCGATTGCACATGCACATGCACATGCACATGGTCGATGGTCCGATCTCATGCCCGAGATACGACTCGCGACCGCACAGAAAATCAGACAATCCGATCCCATGTTCGAGATATGATTTGCCGATTTTATGTGTTACCAAATTTGAATAGATTGCGTAGATTTTCAAATACCTAATGCAATTTGATTGTTGTGGATGATGTTCGTTGTTGGTTTAATTCCTATGCATGTTTATCTATAGTTATAGATAGCATTTGGATAATATTTTTCCTATATTTGAAAATACCAAAAAGATTTGAAGTGGTAGTTTAGGATAGAGTTAGATTTTAAATTTTTCTCGATATGATAGAATAGCTCTGGATAGGATCCTAGTTTAAACTTTCCTAATAGATAGAATAGGATCCTAGTTTGCATTCTAGGATATTACCCATAGTTAAGATAAGATTTTAATTTAAATTGGGATTAAGATATGTCAACTCCTAGTTTGAATTAAATAATATTTAACTATAGATAATTAATCCTTATTAATTTTAATTTCGAATTTTTAATTAATAAATGAAAATACCAAAACTACCCCTTGCATGTCATTTAGTTAATTACATATCTTAAGTTAATTTAATTAGATCGCAAATCATGTTAGAATAGGTCATGTATATTTAGTTTAGAATTAGGTTGGCATATCATGCATTGCAAATACCCTAGTTTTAATAAAAATTAAGAAAACCAAATAAAAGATTTGCTTAGAAACCATGGTTAAGATAGGTTTAGTCTTTATTTCATAAATTTCTATACGGGTGTTTGAATTGTTACTTTGATGCCATTAATTTAAATGCTTTGGTGTATTGAGTGTTTATTTCATGATTGCGCACTCTCATGATCACATGTTAGTGAATAGGTTTAAAATCAATCTAAGCTGTCTTACAAACATTTTTTGAAATAAAAGAGAAAGACACTCGAAGGGCGTTAGAGTAATTTAGCATAATCAAGTCCCCAAATCCATAATCTCTAGACTGTAAGAGTAAAGTAATTCTCCCGATACTTTACTTAGATTTCTAATCGATCTACCAAAAATATATTAGTGGCAACTATTAATTAAAATAATATTATATGTTAAAAACTTGAACCTAAGTTGCGAATTGGTAAGGACTTGGAAGAGCCCGACCTAAGTTTAAGCTTAGTAATCCATTAGCCAAATCCTAGGTGGTGTACCCCGAGGTAAGGTCGCGACAACTTCATCATAAACTCATTACCTCGTACAAATGATGAGAGATGTGGCACTTAATGAATAAGGTAGAACGACCAAATATAGCTGAAGAGGGTATCATGAAACAATAGAACATCAAATATTCAATAATTTTTTAAGGTATATTATAATAATTCAATGCAGAATAAAATAATTTTTTTTCTTTTTGCCATCTCCGTCAAAATATTTGGCCTGATCAGTGAACTCAAATATAAGCAAAGCAACAGAGGAAATTCTCGGAATTGGCGACGATGAAGCCAAAATGACAATTATGGGCTTCCACGTTGAGTCCATTTGACATAATTGGCGACAATGGCACAAGATTTTTACAAGTTTAAGAGTCTGGATTGTAAAACAACTTACAAATTTGAAGATCCCCCTTAAATGTTAGTCATTGACTAGGATCACTTCAAATATTATCTCTATATATGTACTCTCAATTTTTCCTTTGTTTTATTTGCAAATCATAAATATCCACTTAGAATTTGGCTAGACAACACATATTATATCTCTTCCAAAGACTAGCAAGAGGATATTTGTTTGCAGTAGCTAATTATTAAAAGAAAAATATAGAAATTCGATGAGCTGCGCTATGTAAATATGCTGTGGTAGATGCAACTAATATGTCACATATAACTTAAGGTTTTCTCGTGCAGAAACATAAGGAAGAGCCTCTTTCATGGTTTAATTTTCTGCTTGCGTTTGACGGTCTTGGCTTAGTGTGGTTTGACGCATGGACCTAGGCACACTATACAGGTCCGATTCTACATACTACCACCGCACTATGTTGAGGTGGCGTGAGACAACACTATATACCTTCCAAAGGTACTACTAATGATGTTTTGCATTCGCCAGCTGGTTATTACATAATAATGGATGAGCCATGGCCGCATAGCAACTAGTATCACGCTAGATATAATGCATAATATGTTAGCTTAAGGTAAGTCTCACTGAAAAAATAAGAGAGAGGACCTTATGTGCGAGTTTTCATGTTCTCTTTTAATGTAATGAATAAATCGATGCTTGAGTAATGTAGCCCTTTTTATGTTGGGATATGATGAAAGGATAAATTAAAATGTTTTCTTCATCTTGATGAGGTTGAAAACCCTACTTCGAGGATTGGAAGGAAGAGACAATATAATCTTGGTCTCCATTGGCGAAATAACCACTTTGATAGACCACTCCAAGAAGACAATGCTCTTTTTATCACTCGGGATTCCTATGAATCCACCAAAAGAGAGAAAAACAAAACAAAGATAATAAGGGACAATTTCTAGAAAGAAACTTTACTCAATGACTCAACAATGTATGTGTCGGGGCTAACAATACAACATAAAGGGGCATGAATAGGTTGTCTGAGAATTATTAAAAAAATTAAAATATAACAAATTAAACTTTGACAATAGTAGAAACAGATTGACAATATCAGGTGCACATGCTACCAACTAGCAGATACTAATAATAATAAACAAATAATGCTAATAGTGAATAGATAGAAGCTATCGCAAGCTGATATATAGCGGTTCACCAAGCCGGCATCAACTCTCTACAACCAATAGCCACAAAAAGGCTAGAATCTACTAATAATCTTCAAGACAAGTCGTAATCAACACATAATGCTCATATCAAATGATATATCACACAATCAAACACACAAGTACTGTTATCACTCTCGTACATTTATTTTATCACGATTACAAACAGTAGCACCTCACAGAAATATCAAAAATACATAGCTACTACAAACAATAACACAGAAAAGAACACTAGGCAATAGACTAGTTTTGTTCATCTCTCCCCAACACTGTTGCTTCTCTTGGATTGAATTTATAGCCATTCAACCTCAAATGACCGTTTCCAACTCAAATCCCTCAAGTAGTTGTTGGTTCTAATGTTATCACAGCAGAGTGCCTCTCTATTGCTCATTAGCATCACAACATGTTTCTTTCAGTGGCAATTTCCCAAAACGGTTAGTTTGCTGTTGTTAGAGTCTGTCTTATGCACATAATTGCCAAAACTGCTTTAATTCAACTTCAGTGCTCCTATTTCAAATTTCAAGCCTTGTCAACGGCTATTTTCGTTGTGATCAACATTCCAATCAAATAAGCAAGTGACCAGCACTTGCTTGCTATACTTGATATCAGCACGATCCACTGCTCATTATCAATATGTGCTCGTTATCATTAGTTTGTTGGTGCTATCAACAGTCAAACCATATAAAATGACTTGCGATCAATCATCCTACGATCCTTTTGAGTATGTCAGCTTCCAAAGACTTCAGGTTAATGAAAGATTGGTCATGGTACCACCAAGTCTTCATGAAATCCTCATCATATTAGACTTCTAATCCTCTTATTGATATCTTCATCGGTCTTCATTAAATTTACACAGGTCATCGATAGCATCATAGTCTTCCACCTCATCTAATAGAGGGAGTTGCTCCTACCAGTGATCCATTGAACTTGCCGACAATCCGCCGCTCCCGTCAGAGATTCGATCTTCTATCTTATGATCCTTCCAAGCATATTGGCGATTATGAGTCTTAATAGCTATTCACATTTCCATACTCCTTCCAAGCTTTATCAAATATCCTTGTTCGAGTCTTATTCACCATAAGGTCCATCCAACTATTCATCAGATCTTGGTACCTCCAAGTCATCGCAAAAATCTTCGTTCTTCCCGATTTGTTCATCCTTGATCAAGATCCTTCCAATTGTTCACATTGTCTTAAGGTCCTTCCAACTTGTAAATACCTCAACAATTCCTTGTTCACCCTTGATAGTGGTAGCAATCCATTGATAGTTGCAGAGCACTCCTCACATCAGCTCATCTAGTTAAGACACCATCTGCATATTGGCTTGTACATTTATCATCTGATACTATTCAACCAATGCACACATTAGTAGCATTTGATTATTTTGTTATCTTCAAAATAATATAGGAAATTTTCCCAATAGTACAAATGACAACGAAAAATCTAGGGGTTACTTTTTTGCTGAGAGTCTGAGATTTATTTGAGAAATCTCCAACCGAAGAAAACTACTTAAAAAGAAGAATTCAAAAAGGCAACAATATTATTAGCTTCCTAAGGTTGATAAAAATAATCCTAAGAAATTAAAATCCTAACTTGCATACCAAGAAAACAACATACATCTAAGTTTAGTGAATTATGCAAGTAAATATACATGATCACACGTACATTGATTCTAGAATATGCACCAAGTGGGCAGCAAATCTTTAGCAAACCTTAACGTTATTTTCATCGCCTCCCGCATCACTTCTTTTGCAATGGCTATGTTTTCCTCCAATCACTCTTCTAATTGGTGGATTACATGAATTATGTCACCCACATGTGAACTTAAAATGAGCAAAATATATCCAAAAAAGTAACCCCGCACAGAGCACAAAGGCAACACAGCACCCACCTCCCCTCTATCTCCCTCACATTTGCATCGAGTCGCCCTTCGCGTCACCCTCGCTCCGCTGCCAAGAAGATACCTACACTAGTACACCCTGAACTAGAGTTGTCAACGGCTCGATTTGATTCAGATTTCCATAATATCCGAACCGAACTGAACCAAACCATTAAGGACATGTGCTTGTTATGAACAGAACCGAGACATGATCCGAAAATATCCAAATCAAAAATGCGGTTCGGTTCGGTTCGGTTCGGTTCGGTTCGACTTGATTCGGTTTTCGGTTTTCTCTCCTTTATCTTTCTATTTCCTTTCCTTTTCTTTTCTGAGTTCTCACGTGACCCCATCTCTGGACATTTCCTTTCCTGAGTTCTCACCGGATCGACCAAGATTCGAGCCCTAGATAGGGCTCGGTCGAGCTCCACCGAAGGCAAGCCTCAGATCCTCGCCTGTTCGGAGGCGGCGCCCTAGATTATTGTTGGGTCGAGACAGCTCTGGTGTTTGAACCTCGGAATCGTGAGTCCCCGGGGGCTTTCTTCTTTTCTTCCAAGTGTCCAAATCCACCTGCTCTTCGTTTTGCTTGGTGGGCATTTTGGCATGAAAGCGGAGGCCGAGGTGGATTGGGCCAAAGAAGCAGACTTGGAGTGAGTTGAATCGGCCCTCATTCGGTATAACGTATCGATAGATCTGCTGAGGATTTGGTTTTTCGCTCGAGTGGAAGTGGGTTTGTCGTCGGTTTGGCAAGGCGTCGCGCCGTCAAGTCCCTGACCCCCCCAGATCTGGTTCCACCTCCCCCAGCAGCAGCCGCCACCGCACGGCGCTGCCTCTCTGGGAATATGATATCGACTTCCACTTTTTTTTATCCAATTACTTTTCAGTTCGGTTGGTTAACCGAACCGAACCAAAATAACTCGAACCGGGAAAAAAGAATAGTTATTTTTTATCATTCGATCCGAAAATCGAACCGAACCGAAAATACACAAAATTTCAGTATGGTTTAGTTGGGTTTCGATTTCGGTTCGATTTTCCGGTTTGGTTATGACACATCTAGCCCCAACCCCTGGAAATTGATTTTTCGCAGCGGCATGGGCGGCGGCGCCGGCTGTGGACTAGAGTCAATTTGCATTGAGCTCTAACAAACCCTTGCCAGTGGAAGTTAATATAAATATTGGCACCTGAAAGTTTATCATTGCGCCTATGATTTATTTTGAAGTGTTCATTGAAATAAACCTCCCTCGACATGAGGAAGGGTTTGCGTTTCCTTGGGGGGGTGCACTCTCTTCATTTACCTCGCTCCTCTCTTTCCACCTTCTACAGAACAGGCTCGGCGACTTCTTCAAGACGGTGAATTCACTTTTCGCTTGCCTTCTCTCTCTTCTTTCATAAAACATGACACACACATAGGACTTTTTTCTTTGCCCCTTTGAGGCACGCACCACATTGGGTATGAATTAGGAACACAACCTTAGCGAAGATGAATCAATCGGTACTGTAAGATACTGGTTGGCCGATTTGGGAGCAACGGAGGTTGCCCCGATGATCCGCCATTGAGCCGTGACGATGGGAACTGCAATGGTCCCCTGCGATGGTGCACAAATGCAAGGCCATGAGTTGAGGAGGCCATTTAGATAGAAAGATGTACTTGACAGTGTGTTGCATGCATTTATTCATAAGCTTCTATCTATATTGATACGTGCTATAGGCCTCGATCAGTTGATACGTTTGGTGTACGGTTATCAATTAAAACACAACATGATATGTGTTGCCCATGAATGATTTGTTTTTTGGCAAGCTATATATGACAATCGACGATCTAGCACAACAACACATATTCAATCTTTTCAATGGCACTGGTGAGAGTATTTAAAGCTGCTTAGGAATATTTTCTCTGTAAGATTTTAATCTTCTCCTCAAACTAAATGGTCTTGGGCCTCTTGGTTTGGGGGTTTGAAGTACGGACATCCATGCAAACTACACAAATTCGATTCTACATATTATCAATTACAAAATTTCCTTTACTTTTGTCACATTAAATAGTCATTAACGTGGCCAATAATTGAGTTATGCTACAAGTGTCTCTAGGGGACTAACTAAATTATTCAAAAGTAAATATAACCCCTTTCCAAAGATATTGAAAATTGAATTACACGTTATAAGAATGTTACCAAAATTAAATGAGTTACATTTTCAAAGCAAATCTGATAATACTTTACAAGTGCCCTTGGAGCACTCTTAAGATCTTTTTCACTATACGAAAAATTTATTAACCATTGAACCATGGGCACTTGTTAAATAACTAAAAAGGAGTTCTATATTTTTATTGTATTGACTATTCTCGTGTTATGTGTAATCAATTCTTCAAAATTTGATCAATTTCTTTTTTATCATTAGGGTCTTCTAATTATTGTGAATTTAAAACACTGATTACACACATAGCACGAGATAAGCTGTGCATTGAAAATCGTAAATTTTATTTATTTAGTTGCTTGACAAATGCCTAGGGGACACTTTTTTCATAAAATTCGTTTTTGTAGTATACTACAAGTGCTCTAAAAACCACTTGTTAACGCGAACCATTACGTAGAAGAAATTTATTGTGTTCACTGACAATTCATGCCAAATTTCTTGCCTTAAGTTGAGCCTTTTGGGTAGTAGATTCTACCTTCATTCTTTTGACAATATCAATTAGTTTTTTGTTCTTTCAATGTGATTTGGTGGAAAAAAATTGATGAGTATGTTACATGTACTAAATTGAATCTAGTCATCAAATATAATAAGACCCCCACATGAGACCCACCAACTACCTAAATTCAATTTAGTATGTACACTACAATCACTGAATACTAACTGGACAGGTTTCTTAGCGTTCATCACTAAATAGGGCAATATTTACCTAAACATCCTAATTCTTCTTGGTATGAGAATAAATACCAACTCTTTTCCCAAGTGAAAGTGAAAACGAAGGACTTTCCATTGATGTTATCGGTAAAGCATTTGCATATGTTCCTGCTAGTACAAAGAAAGAACCTCGTTATCACACGAATGTGAATCAAATTAATGTGGTCAATAATTGAGTTATGCTACAAGTGTCTCTAGGGGACTAACTAAATTATTCAAAAGTTAATATAACCCTTTTCCAAAGATATTGAAAATTGAATTACACGTTATAAGAATGTTACCAAAATTAAATGAGTTACATTTTCAAAGCAAATCTGATAGTACTTTACAATTGGCCTTGGAGCATTCTTAAGATCTTTTTCACTATACGAAAAATTTATTAACCACTGAACCACGGGCACTTGTTAAATAACTAAAAAAGAGTTCTATAGTTTTATTGTATTGACTATTCTCGTGTTATGTGTAATCAATTCTTCAAAATTTGATCAATTCCTTTTTTACCATTAGGGTTTTCTATTTATTATGAATTTTAAAACACTGATTACACACATAGCACGAGATAAGCTGTGCATTGAAAATCGTAAATTTTATTTATTTAGTTGCTTGACAAATGCTTAGGGGACACTTTTTTCATAAAATTCGTTTTTGTAGTATACTACAAGTGCTCTAAAAATCACTTGTTAACCCGAACCATTACATAGAAGAAATTTATCGTGTTCACTGACAGTTCATGCCAAATTTCTTGCCTTAAGTTGAGCCTTTTGGGTAGTAGATTCTACCTTCATTCTTTTGACAATATCAATTAGTTTTTTGTTCTTTCAATGTGATTTGGTGGAAAAAAAATTGACGAGTATGTTATATGTACTAAATTGAATCTAGTCATCAAATATAATAAGACTAACATGGGCCCCACATGAGACCCACCAACCACCTAAATTCAATTTAGTATGTACACTACAGTCACTGAACACTAGCTGGACCGGCTTCTTAGCCTTCATCACTAAATAGGGCAATATTTACCTAAACATCCTAATTCTTCTTGGTATGAGAATAAATACCAACTCTTTTCCCAAGTAAAAGTGAAAACGAAGGACTTTCCATTGATGTTATCGGTAAGGCATTTGCATATGTTCCTGCTAGTACAAAAAAAGAACCTCGTTATCACCACGAATGTGAATCAAATTAAAGATTGAACTGACCTTCATATAACATGTTAGTGTAATTAAAACCTATATATTTGCAAGGTTCCGTAGCTTTGAAACTCATACATTTTAATCAAGTCTCAAAAGGAAGGGTTTCACAACTTCTCCTTCAAGAACAATGTGGAGAGCAGTAATGATTGGGCTGGCGTTGCTGACGCGAATGGATGCACCTGGTCGGGAGCGAATGGATGCACCTGGTCCGGAGCCAACTAAACCAGCTCCGAATGGAGAAGACACTAAGAAGGGGTGAGGACATGCTGGAGCAGCTTGCCGTGGGGACCATGAGTTCGATACATCTAGACACTATATGCATAGCGGAATAAGACCTTGCGTCAAACGCCTCATCAAGTCCGATGGTCCAAATGATAAGGGCATATTCGTCATGTATGCTCATTTGCTATTGTAATATACTCTCATGCTCCCATTAAATAAATGTTTCTTAACTGGGTTAATTTGAGTTCTGCTCGTTGATTGTGATACTTCATCATAAACTCATTACCTTGTACAAATGACAAGAGATGTGGCCCATGACGAATAAGGTAAAACTACAAATATAGCCGAAGAGGGTATCACGGAATAATAGAACATCAAATAATTCAATCATTTTTCAAGGTACATTATAATAATTCAATGCGGACTAATATTGTTTTATTTTATTTTTCCATAAACTTAGCTTCGTCAAAATATTTGGCGCGATTGGTGAAATCAAATATAAGCAAAGTGACAGAGAAAATTCTCAGATGATGTTAGTTTGTTCTGAAGTAATGCACGTTGGTCTCAGGCATACATGACGAACCCAATAGTTTCAAGCTTATTGAGAATGAAATTGCAGTTTTCCCACCCTTTACCAACATAATTATCTCGAGAGTCTACTGGAGTACCCTTTTTTTTCAACAATGAAAGTATTCTCTAATATTTCGATAAGATGAAGGATTACTTATGTTGCTCCAGGTCTAGTTGCTTCCCGGTTTGACTAAGTAAAGTAAACGTAAGATGAAGCCACAATGGCAATTATGGGCTTCCACGTTGAGTTCATTTGATAGAATTGGCGACAATGGCACGAGATCTCTACAAGTTTAAAAGTCTGGATTGTAAAACAAATTACAAATTTGAAGATCCCCGTTAAATGTTAGTCATTGACTAGGATCACTTAAAATATATATATATGTAGACACACACACACACCCTTATTTATGGAGATAGTGCTTAGAAAATTACACAATATAATAAGTCCATGCTAACCCAATGGTTTGTGAAAAGCAGACAATATCATTCTTATGGAGAAAGTAGCGCCATTAGATACGCATTATAAATAGCGCTTGCCCATTTCAACTTTTGCAATGTCCGTTCCCATTTCCTGAAATCCGTTTGCCATCTCACCTGTAGCACTGACTACCGAAAAAACTTTGGCCAGAATTTCGGCCAACTATTTGTCACGTGACTAATTTGCTCCTTATTTGAAAGGAAAATCTGTCTAATGGTTAAATGAAAAATATATTTGTTACATAATCAAAGAGATTGTTTTACAAAAACAGAAAACTTGAATTAGAGAGAGAGAGAGAGGGGGGGGTGGAATTGGATGTCGAGTAAAGGCAATAGTGCATTTCAGTTATGGATATCCTTTAGATGACTATAATCATTGTACTGCCACGATAAAATGCCTGTTTAGCACAAAATAACTTTTGAAGAGAAATAACTGCATTACTATTGACACTGAGTTTTCCTCCAGATTTCCCTAGAGACCACGATTGCAACATTTGTGTCTGAAATGAGAGTTTTGAACCCAACCAAACATGCCTAGAACCAATTTAAGACTGAAAACTGCAAAGTGCAACCTTCAAGGCTTTCGTGGCTGTAAGAAACGATTAGATTAGACATTGAGGAAACAAGATAAGGGTGGTCAAAGGGACCAGCTCATTTGCTCTCGACGAAGTACATTTAGAAGCAACGGAAGGACATAGCTGGATGTATTTCGTGAAGAGCTTTTCACCGATATTAATTTTGCCTCTGTCATGTACTTAGATATTCAAGTTTTCTCTTCGGAGCGCTCTTGAAGACTTGTTGTGGATCACAAGTAGCCCCTTTACAGAAGCTAATATAATCTCGAAGGTACCCATAAAAAGTTTTCCGCTAAAATCCCCAACTCTATTCGTTTCCCTTTTGAGGAATAGTTTCAAGAAAGATCAGAAGCGAGAATTTTGGAGGAGATAATTTTCAATGTGAATATCCAATCATGCAATGAAATTAACTAGGAAAAGCTATAAAGCCAGCATTTATGGCGCTAGCGACCACTACATCTTATCCTAGCAAATACTAGTTCCTTAATAAAATCAGAAATTGCAAAATTCACGCCCTACAGTCGTCACTTTTTGCTTTTCTAATGACAGCCATCGAACTCCAGCTAGTGAACCAAAAAAAAAAAAAAGCAAAAACAGCATCTTGAATTATTGGTGAAAACGCGCAAGGCATCCGAAGCTTCCTAAGGTTATGCTTTTTAAGCAACTTTAATGACCTTAATGTTCAATCAAGTTAGGGACTTTCTTACGCGGATTAGATGAGAATCGATTCCTATTTGTGGTTCAATTTGCCAAGTTGGTTCCCATGCTGCATCAATTACAATACCAGATAAAAGATAAAAGATCTTCACACCATGGGTCATAAGGAAGATACGTACGGGTAACCCACTAAAATTATTATCTTTAATATACACCTGAAAATGAAATTTTGTTTCAAGTTACGAATAGAGCTCCTAATGGACGACTGATGAATTAAAAACATTTCTTTCGCCAATTTACTAATACACCCTCAATTACGGTGATGGTGCTTAGTGAATTTACAAAATTTCACAACATTATATGTCCAATCATAGTATTCCAGTGGCTTGTGAAAAGTAAACACTACTATTCTTTTGAAGAAAATAGCATCACTAAATTAAGCACCAAGCTAAATTAATCCTGCTGCCAATATTACGAATAGACAGATTGTAGAAGAAAGTTTGTGAAGTGGTCATAATAATTTTCAATGTGAATATTCGATCATGCAATGAATTAAATAGGAAAATCTGTAAAGCCAGTATTTTATGGCGCTATCCACAACTACATCATAATCCTAGCAAACAATAGTTCCTGAATAAAATCAGAGAGTACAAAATTCACGCCCTACGGGCATCTTTTGTTTTTCTTTTTTAATGAAAACCATTGAACTCTAGATAGTGAACCACAAAAAAAAAGAAGCAAAAACAGCATCTTGTATTATTGATGAAAACGCGCATGGTGTTAGATGCTTCCTAAGGTTATGCTAATTAAGCAACTTTAATGACCTTAATGTTAAATCAAGTTAGGAACTTTCTCACGCGGATTAGATGAGAATCGATTCCTATTTGTGGTTCGATGCCAAGTTGGTTCCCATAAGAAGCTGCATCAATTGGAAAAACCAAATAAAAGATAAAAAGATATCCACACATTTTGTTTTGGTCATAGATATCCACACATTTAGGCGATATAGTCCCCGACAACCGGTCGAAACCTCTTATATTGTAGTCCATACATCTGTGTTTCGGTAGGTTCTCACACACCGTGTTAGTTAACAAGAAGTGGCGTCGCAGCACCGATTTCTCTAGTCATAAGCAGATTAAGACTCCGTTTAGGAACATCTTTTGCAAGGGGCTTGCGAAAAATTAGAGGTATTTAGCAAATTTATATGGGCCCCTTTGGTCAAATATTGGCCTTGGCCAAAATGAAAGCCCAAAGGCAGGTCCAGCTTTCAGCTTGGATGGCAGTTCCTAGAGTTAAATAATTTTTTTCTTCCAAAACTATCCTCACAAAATTTTTCATTTTTCGATTTTCCCCTTATAAAAACTGTTCATCTTCTTACCACAAGGCCAATGGGCAAGGGGATAACAAGGCTAGATATGGCACCTGCCAGCCTCTGAGGTCATGCGACCTTCTCCTCGGGTTACCAAGAATGAAGTTGGGCATTGATAGAGATTCAAATTGAGATATCTTAGTCTAGAAGGATACCTAAATTAAAGGAAAGCAAAACTAACACTAAGCTCACACGTAAGGAGGAGATTATTAAGATGTATATATGAGTTGTGTTAAAGAAGTCTCACATGATAGAATTTGTATGGTGTTGAACAATTAATATATCCAAGTTGGTCCATAAGTTATTAGCTTAGTTTTTAGTAAAAATAGGTCTAACCGGATATGTTGATGGGCTCCAACTTGGCAATCTCCTTGGCGAAGGTATCGAGCTTCTGCTGTCCATTTACAATAGTAGATTCAGGATGAGTAGGAACAATGATCCATGTTCTAGTCATGTCTTTTTATTTGTCATTTTAGAAATATATCATACTCTAGCGGTGGAAAAGAATTATTTACAAGCGCGTTTATATACCAATGATTGGAGAAAGTTAATAGTTACCATCCTCGAACCAATGGTAGATAAGACTGTTTGGGTAAAATTTCCTCTACACTTGTAGTGTATGGTCTATTTTTCCTTGTTTTATTTGCAAATAATAAATGTCAACTTAGGATTGGGCTCGACAGCACATTCTATCTCTTCAAAAGACTAGCAAGAGGATATTTATTTGCAGTAGCTAATTATTAAAAGAAAAATATAGAAATTAGATGAGATGTGCTATGTAAATATGTCATGGTAGATGTAACTAATATGTAACATATAACTTCAGTTTTTCTTGTGCAGAAACATAAGGAAGAACCTATTTCACGGTTTTATTTTCTGCTTGCATTTAATGGTCTTGGCTTAGATTGGTCTGAAGTATGGACCTTGGCATACTATACTGGTCCGATTCTACATATTACCACGCACACTATGTTGAGGTGGCGTGATACAACACTATATACCTTCCAAAGGTTCTACTAATGATGTTTTGCATTCGCCAGCTAGTTATTACATGATAATGGATGAGCCATGGCCGCGTAATAACTAGTATCGCGATAGATAAAGGTGAGAAATGTGAATGAAGAGAAAAATAATATTCTACACATATTCTAGTGAATAGTACACGAGCCTATTTATAGGCTTTACATAACGGCTATCTAAAGTAACAAATAAATGAAGATATGCAGAATCATAGAATTATATACAAAATTACAGAATATCACAAATATATATCTCTAACATCATCCTCAAACTCAAGATAATTTGAAAGACGTCAACTTGAGTTTGGAGAATAGATCTAGAAAATATCTAGGTAGATGTGTCTTGGTGAAGACATTGGCAGTCTGTTCAGCGGAGGAAGTAGATACAAGTCAAACGGTGCCACAAAGAATATGATATCGGATGAAATGACAGTCTATTTCAATGTGCTCCATACGTTCATGAAAAATATCATTATGTGCAATTTAAATAGCACTTTGGTTATCACAATGAATTACCGTTCTGCCATGAAGACGCACTCCCATGTCTTCAAGTAGCCACCATAACCGTAATAACTACGATGTTGTATCAACAAGAGCTCGATATTCTGCTTCTATACTAGAGCAAGCAACAGTGATTTGTTTTTTGCTACGCCATGAGATAAGTGAGTTGCCCAAAAAGAAATAGTAGCCTATAGTGGAGCAATGATCTTGAGGGTCACCAACCCAATCAGCATCATAATAAGTTGTTAACTCCAAGGTAGAGTGAGCAGAAAAATAAAGACCATGAAACAATGTATCCTTGATGTAGTGAAGAATTCGAAGAACCGCAGCAAAATGAATGGTACGAGGTGCGGTCATGTACTGATTAACGATATGAACAGCGCAAGCGATGTCAGCAGTGTAATGGTGAGATATATAAGACTACCAACCAACTATTGATAAAGTGTAGGATTCAGAAGAATAGTTTCATCCTTGTCATTGAATTTTGCATTCGACTCAATGGGTGTAGAAGAAATCTTGTTATTAGTGAACCCAGCTCGAGAAATAAGATCAATGGCATATTTTGCCTAACACAAACAATAACCAGAAGCATCAAACGCAACCTCCAAGCCTAGAAAATAGCTAAGTCACCCAAGATCTTTCATTTCGAACTGTTTACTAAGATACTGCTGGAGTTTGATAAAGTTGGTCTAATCATCGCTAGTAATAACCATATAATCCACGTATAAAAGTAGTATAATGTACCCACGATGCATGCGCCGAACAAAGAGAGTATGGTCATAAGAACTGGATTATTCATGTAAGTTATCGAGAGTATGGAATATGTGGCCAAAGTGCTTGTATTCAGCGGATGCAAGCAGAAGTTCTAGGCACTCTTCCTCTGCATTCTTGTTGTATGGATGTTCCTGAAAATGATCTGGTTGGGAATCTACTCCAAAAGTTCCATTTGCAAAGCGGAATGATGTGATCAAAATAATGCTGCTTAGAACTCGGGACTTGTTCGTTTCCAATTAGCCAGTAATCCTTGCCTGTCTGATGGCAGCTCGAGAGGGCCAATTGTATTCTCATCATCACTACCACCATTTGTTTTTTGGGTTAATTTCCGGCTTATCCTCAAGCTGCTGGCTTTCGTGAAGGAAATGGAGAAGTTTCTCGAAGTAAATGACTTCACGAATAACTTTCAATCCGAAGTTAAGCAAGTACCTCCTGAGGGTTTGAACAGAGGGCCTAGAACTTATATTACAACCACATCTTCGAGAGAGAGACTACAGGGTGTCCTATCGGTCTCTGATGCGAGAGTTATTCTCTGCTTTCCTTTTGATGGCAGAGATGATATAGCGAGCTATTATGATTGGGATCAGTTTATTGCTGTGGACTTTTGTTCTCCTTTTTCTACAAGAGAAGAGAAGGGTGATAGTTTGAAACCCTTTTGCAATTTAGAGGTTTTCTTCAATGGCGACAATTTCTGTGCATCTGAATGCCTGTAACCTTGACATGTATCTAGTCAGTACTGCATGTGAGGAGGTTGATGATGAGGGTAAGTCCTGCCGCACTGCTAAAGGGTGTAAATTTTATTGTCTGAAGATTCTGTCTGTTGCCCACTACACGCCTTCTTCCATCCTGAGTATGATTTGGCAGGAGGGTCCTGTTGCTGGTGCTTGGGTTGTCGAGAGAGCAAATTCTTTAGCTGTTTCAAAGGAGAGGAGCAAAAATAAGTTCATGGGAAAAGGATATGAGCTTGCTTCCGTAATAACTTTGAGAGATTCTGGTGATACTGCTTCTGAAATACGTCGAGATAATTATGAGCTCAAGTTTCCTCGTGCATTTGCATTTATCCTCTGCTGCCGTTACTCTTCGGAGCTATGAACATGAAGTCTTCAACTGTCTTTTAAGTCGAGCGATAAAAGGATTTACTGGAGTGGCTTTTGAGGATGTTGATTCTTTGAAAAAAGAACTTCTGTAGGTCAGACATCGATGTATAAGGATTGTGATTCTGTAGAGATTGTTATTCGCCCTGATAAGATTGGCAACATCAAAAGCTCGATACAGAATGAACTTCCTGGGTCATGGTTTCGGCTCAAATTGAGAATTGAAAAGTTTGAGTTACCGAACGTCTGGGATATTGGCGGTATTAATGGTGCCAATTTTTTTTTTGTCCGGCTCTTGGGGAAGGCAAGTTGTAGGGTTCAATCACTGGTGTACCATATGAAGAGTTTCTTTTGATCTCACGTTGCAATTCAACAATGAAACGGGGTGATGGGGGAGGTTCCAATGCTTTATCTACTAGATTAGCTGGTTCTGACTTCGTCTACATGTGGGATCCAGTGAATTTCCATGGATTTTTGTCCATCACTCTCAGATGTGGCACTTTTGTTGCTATAGGTGGTCGGGTGGATTGGTTCGATGCAATATCGTCTTTCTTTACCTTGCCAGCTTCTGAAACTAAATGTTCTGGTGAATGTTCTTCATTGAAAGGAGATTGCCAACAGCTTCCTGAATCTTCTTTTTCTTTAAACTTGGTCGACACAGGATTAAGCTATGAACCTTATCTAAAGAACCTGATGGTCACCTCACCAATTGTTGACCTTGGATTCGGTCATTCAAGTGTCAAGTCATCCTTGGACGACTGTTATGTTGCCGGTATTATAGCTGCATCTTGCTTCAGTATTTCTAATGCGACTTCCAGAGATTCGATTTACACTGATTACGATATAAGAGTGCAGTATCTCGGGCTTATCCTTTGCTCAGCATCAGAACTTGAGCTTCTCTGTGGTACTTGCAATGTGCAACGTCTTCACAAGATTGGCTACGTTAAAGTTGCTCGGGAGGCACTTATCCTGGCAAATTTGAGGACTAACTGCAGAAATGGAACTTTGTGGGAGCTAGAATGTTCTAATTCTCACATTGATGTGGGAACTTGTCATGATTCATCTTTGGCTCTGATACAATTGGTCACGCAACTTCAACAGCTTTTTGCTCCTGATTTGGAAGAATCTCTTCTTCACTTGCGGGTACGTGGGATAACGTTCAAAAGGAGCAAGAGAGGAATCATTTGAAAGCTGAAGCAAGAACTTCTGTTGGTGATCTTGCCCCATCTACTCCTCAGGTGCTGTTGCAAACATATGCGGAAGAGCAAAACACGGAACACAGAGATTTACATGGTTCAATCACAACGTGATCTATGTCCACGAGCGAGACAAGATAAGATTCCACTATAATCAAAAGCGAGTACAGTTTTCAGAAGTCGAAATAACAATAAAAGCTCACGGCTCACAAAACTCTTTAGAAACACAATTATCTTTTGTTTTACATCAATGAGAAAACCTAGCCGCAGTATAAATAGGGCTCCAAAAAATTTTCCTCGAGGGCTACGCCCCCGAACCCCCCGAGACATTAATTCGTCTGCTCCAACTTGGGCAATCTGCTATGAAAATTTGTTCACTTGCTATAGGTTGAGCCTAACGGCCCAATCCTCCGCGTCACGAACCAAATCTCAATTTTCTCTCCATCTTCGGGTCACACAAAAATATGTCAAGTCGGTTCATGAACCGAACCAAGTACATAAAATTCAAAACATATTTAACAGGTGCACTCTTCAAGTGCAAATGCGAAGAGTCAAGCCTTGGTGATTGGATTGATGGATGAGATACGTGAGGATGCTTTTCTTTCATATGGGAGTAGAGCTTGCCAATATGATTCTGAATCAAATGAGGAAAGCTTTCTTGGAGAGAAATGTGATTTCGATACTCCTGAAACACTATCTCAAGATCTGTGAGTAAGTGGGTCAGTGCCTTCGGTAGGATTAGAAAGCTTTCAGGCCACATTTATTCGGAAAGGTTACTTTCCCGAGTGTATAGAAGGCTATTGTATATCAGACCTACGCCCTCTATCAGAGTTATCTGCAGGTTGTGCATTGCTCTACTTCCTTTGCGATTGCATCTCCATCAGCGCCAGCTTGATTCCCTCATTTCTTTTTTTGGAAATGAGGACCTACCACAGGACTGGCCTTCAGGCGTTCAAAATAATCTGGTTGGATCAGAAGTGTTGCCGCAAAATGCCCAAAGTGGTTCTATGCGGAATGCAATCGTTGATGAGGCATTGCTTCTGTGTTTTCAGGTAACTGCATCTTTCGTGCTAAGTTCTCTTGTTGTGGCACTTAATGTAGTTAGCTAGAATAACTCCACATGTTGCTTTGCTGAATGCTGTCCTTAGTCTTTACCTCATTAATTGAGTCTTAATCTAGTCTTGGGTTTGGCTATGTACATCCGGGTCCACCATTGGGCTGTTTTGGCATATAATCCGTGGTGAAGCAGAGATACCTACCATATGACTAGACAAATACAATCGCCTATTGAGAAGAAACCGTTCTTCAGTTGTCTGCCTTTATACTGTGTGCATTTTTGTATTTTATTCCCATGGACAGCTTTCATTATGTGCACTCCTTCCTTCAAATGGTGCAACGTTCGACTAATACGTCATGTTCTCAACAGAAATTTGACACAAAGCCTTTCAGTGTTCGGGTTGATTACACTCCACAGCATGTGGATTTAGCAGCACTTGGAGGTGGGAAGTATGTAGAGCTTGTAAACCTGGTTCCCTGGATCTTTATCGTCACGACCTCAATGAGACTTTGTCTTTTGAATTGCTCTCTTGGAATAAAAAGCACTTTTTATACGTCGTGGCTTCTTATTGTGGCATATGGCCAAGTTTGTTGTTGATCCGGTACTTTACTGTCTTCATTTTAGCTCAAATGATAATTGTGTTCTTTTCCTTTGGTGAATGATCTCATAATTGTCCTAATGAAATGTAAGCATCCTTCTCCTCTTTTCACTTGCTCTCGTCTGACTTCCTCTGCCGAAGTGGTAACGCAAGTGCACGTAACCATCCCTCTTTCTCTCTCATGTGTTTCTTTTAGTAGGTAATTTTCTTTCTTGTGTTATTATTTTCTTTGGGTAAAAATTGATTCATAAATATGTTAATCTAACACAGGTGTGCCTTGTCTATGGATGCGAAAGAGATGTTTCCATAGCGTTAATAGTCGCAATTTTGATCCTTTGTGATGTCCTGAAATTGGTTGTGAGGGATCCTATCACTATGACATTTTCTTCTGGTGGTGGTGGTTGTTTTGCAATTTTTAAGCTCATTCTGCCATATAATTCGTGCTCCGGGGAATTGAGCGACATCTCTAGCCTGTACAAGCTGTTAGCGCGTATGGCTGGAATAATGTTTGTGAAACAATCACAGGGGAATGGTTGGATGATACATCTCAAAATCAGGTTTTCGATATGATTTTTTCTGCTTGGGATAGATTTTTGTTTGTTTTTCTGTCTTGCCTTTTTTTTTCTGCTTGGGATAATTTTTTGTTTGTTTTTTCTACCTTGCCTTTTAATATACTCTTGAACGAATATACATGCGTAAATTCATAAGGTACTACGCGGCCTAACTAGTACCTACCATCCAGTCCTTGATTTCTGTCGTAAGTGCTCCGGCAAAGTTTGTTTCTTGCCCAGTTATGAGTTACAAGAAGGATCATAGAGCTCAAGGGATTGTAAAGAGGTAAACCTGCAAACAAAATTTGATAGGAAGCTTTGAGAAATAAGGAGCATAGTGTTTTCCCTCTTCAAATAGAGAGAATTTCTGATTAAAACGGACAGGTTTCCGAGTAATAGTTGGAATTCTCTTAAGGAAGGTCGAATACATAAATCTTCATGTCTGTTTTAGGAATTCTCTTATGTGTGACAATCTTGGCACTAGAAAGTTTCCTTACGTAATGCTTTTATGGTGGAGCATTTGGATTAAGGATTTTCCTGTTTTGTAGCTTCTGGTGTCTCCCTCTTTCTATTCTTTAGGTAAATGCTTTTCCGTGTGTTATGCTAAATATTGTAGTAATTCAAAGATGACATAAGTTCTGCCTCTAACGAAGCTTGTCGTTTGTGTTTCTCTATTTGATATTCTCCAGTAATGTTATTTGCACAGAAGTCTTACTAATCATCTTCATCCAGGCACAGTTGCATTTCTGAGAAGCATATATCCCTTGGAGCTGTGGGGCTACGGGTACATTTGGCAGCAGGTGCTCACGATATCTTGCTGCAAGTCTTGCGAGTATTCCACCTTCTCCGTGGCATCTGCTAAGTAGAGCAAATGCAAATGTCAGATCTAATCAGCCTAAGGATGCTCGGCATGGAATAAAGCAGGTTTATATTTATTTGATGATTTATGTTGACTTTTTGAATCTTCCAGTTCAGCTTGTGCAGAACTACGTAAGTTACTTACTTTAATTGTTCATTCATATCTACCAGTGAGAATTCATGGTAGGTCGCGAGGAGTCCATGGTCATGCCATTCTTCTAGGAGAGAATCTACATTGGCAAACTCCATAAATTCAGACCTGAACATCAAACTGAGACTGAGATGGTCTTCAAACGCTAATTATCAAATACCAGTGCATCACGTTCACACTGGCTTGGATGGGGTTCAGGGACCCTTCTTGTACCATCCTTATTTTATTAGTCTAGAGATTTTGATGTCGATAATATTCTACGGGACAAAGTAATTAGTTGGTCCAGTCATTCACAATAGGTCATACTTCAGTTCAAGAATCAGGAAAGTGCAAGATTCTGCCTCAACGCAAAGATTAATTCAAGCACTAAAGGCGATTCAGTAATTTGAGAAGAATCTTCAGCCTTCAGGTCATTGTCCTTTTCTACTACAGCGACTAACTTCTGATATACGTGGACTTGGACAAGTTTATACCACTTGTTTGAGTGAATTATTAGTAACTTTTGAATGGGCCTGCTGATGTGCCTTCGCTAAAATACAGATATTTTGTATATGGATGTTTCGGAAACGACCAGTGATTCGTTTTCTATCGTGATAGACCTACTTAAGATTGATGTGGGGTGTCTGAAGGATCCGATCATAAGATGGGGTGGAGGATCATAAAATCTTCAAAATACAACAACAGTATAAAAATCCGGAATGGCAGGAAAAAATTTACTAATTGTGGAAATTGTTTGACGCCAGAACTTCAAAACGTGTGACCACAAAAGCTCATGTCATCTCTAAACTAGATTTACAAGAAAGTCAATAGTTCTATGACCTGAACATCTAGTTAGGCAAATTACACTGTTAGAATTTGTGAAAATTGGATTGGTAAGATCTATAGGATCAAATCTAACTATAAGTTTCGCTTAGGATCAAAACTGTGTAAAGATCCCAAAAGATGAAGGTCCTGCGTGAGACCCAGATTGCTTCTTGAGTTTCAAACGGCGGGATCTTTCTAACCATGATTAGACCAATCAGCAGATTTTAAACGATCTTTTTTCATCCTTCACTTAGGTACCTGAAGTATTTATGCCTTGACAAAGATGCCAGATGTTACATATAAATACGAGCAGGGAGACCACTTTGAAAGCACTGTAGGTTGTCTGTGACGACAACACAGTACCGAACAAGAGTTGCAGTTTCGTTATGCCAATAAGCCCATATCTCTCTGCATGATCTTAGGTCGCCTAACGAAATTTCGTATATTTCATTCTGTTTAGCATGGAATTGATTCTGTTTCTGGTTTCACTCCCGACGAACGACCTTGACCAAATGGTACTTTGATGAAGTTGCAAATTTGGTAATGGAAACTTTTGAAATGTTCCTCATCGTTCCTTTATTGATTTTCAGTATTTCTTTGTCCGGCTCCCTTTATTTATGTCAAGACTGTTGCCACTCATGGCACGATTGATCGTCTTCTTTATTTTCCTCTTTCAGAACGGACATACACAGCACCACAAAAATGAACGAGGGGAAAGGGACGCGTAACTATTCAAATTGGTTGCTGTTACAATTATGCGAGGGCAAGTTTTTATGGAACTGCACAGAAGTTTTACTTTTCTCTAAAGAATTTCTACTGTAGCTATGTACGGATTGTTGTCGTGATTAATTAAGACAGAAAGGCTTTATTATCGGATATTTACTCATTGCAAGATAGAAATGGAAATCCACCGGGAATTCTTCGGAATGAGATGGTTGAGCCCTTGCGTCACTTTTTTTATGGTTATCATAAGAAGATTGATTTGTTGGCACGTGTTACCTCCAACGGAGCATACCTGACCGTTGCATCATCTATACATATGAAGAAGGGGACTGCATACCTCCACACGTGGACAACCGTGATTTTATTAGGCCATTCTGCACTAAATCCTTTCTTGTGAGTGTGACATTGTTTTTGGATCAAATCTATGCAATTCCTCTTCCGTATGCGGCAGATTTGTAGGATCCTACCAGGTGCATGTTGCGTAATGAGGCAAAAAGAAGCGTCCACTGGGAAGCCTCTAATGGCAATGTGTGCTCTTTCAATTAGATGTGTGCAAAATGGACCGCTCAAATCAGGAAGCACTCGGACCAGACCGGACCGAACTGGCCAGTTTGGTCCGGTTTCTGGGAGTATCGGTCCGATTCCCAATTCATAAAAGTAGAACCGGTGTCCAGGCAGTCTGATTCCTGATTTCAAAGGGAACCGGACCGAGCCGACTACATATATTTTGTTTTATATTTTTATTTCTTCGAAAAATTAGTAAAATGTGAACAAAATTCTAAATGAAGTACGGTTTTTGATTTATTTTTTAAATTTGAGGATCATTGCATACATATCATTTAATTCAATACGAAAAAATAGTATCAAGTAGTGGGAAAAAAAATGATGGGTTCCATTGGACATCGATCCAGTCCAATTCCCGGTTGTAGGACCAATCGGACCATACCGGGAACCGATGATCCCTACTTTCAATAGATGTAAGTGACTTGAGCTAGAAATTGTAAAAGAAGTAGTTTATCTAATGATCATGCAAGTTACTCTGCCGATAACTGAAAAAGGCGATCTTCTGTAATTGTCAATGGCACTCCCACGATTGCCAGTTGAATTGGTTTGTCCAATCCCAGATTCGGTAAAAATTGTAATGCTGCAATCTCCTGGCAATGACATACATGATGTGCAGTATCTAGCTACAGGCAACGACATGATGAGCAGTATCTAGCTATAGGCAACGGCCATCATTCAGTGCAAGCGAATTAGCTTTTGGCAACTACTCTCAAATGGCACTCAACGTTCATACGCACTCTGACGTTTAAACGCAGCAGTCAGAGAAAGACCCAACCCGACTGGTCTATATCACTCGGCATGGTGTCATCAACCACGCTTATATGCCAAACGCAGAACGCCCTGTTAAAACACTTACCGTTACGTGCATGGTTTTATTTCCTATTCACTTAAGGATTAGAGGAGTGTCCTAAGTTGTGGCGGGTAGAGAATGATCCTCTTAATCTTTAGGGAAGTGCAAAGGGGAACATGGAGGATCGATGCCAGCGGAGCCGGAGGTGCATGCCAAAGCCAGGCCATGATGCTCGTAAACGACAATGGGATTTTTAAAGGCAGGCGTACCTGAATTAGACACCGACCTTCCATTGGTTAGCGGATTGAAAATTGCGGATAAGATATCATGGAGGCTCAAAGGTACCTGGTGAAAACCAAAATTCCTCCAATAATTTTTTTGCGCCGCACCAATTTGTCAAGTGATCTTTTTTCTACCGAAAGTAGTATTTAAGTGAGCAAAAAAAAAAGTTATGGCGCTGAAGTGAGCGTCGTACGAAAGTTATGACACTCCTAGTGTCTTTATTCCAATTTCACCATCAAATTGTTGAATTGAATGACACACGGTAATTGATGGGTATTTCAATTTGGGATTTTACCGTCCATTTGTCATAGGTGTACCGGTTTGTGATTTTTCGTGATATTAATTTAATTTAACAGAAACTAATTGAGGGCAAATTTATCATAAGTATACCAGTTTTGGGTTTTTGATAGTCAAAAAATTAGTTTTTGGTAAATTTGTTACATGTGTACCAGTTTGAGATTTTTTGTTGTCAAAAAATTAGTTCAAGATAAATTTATCGTCAGTGACAAGTTTAGGATTTTTGATGGTATTAATAAAAAAGAAAGAAAGAGTTTAGAAAATTTTAAAAAAAATTGCAAAATGATGTCATTTTGATTGCCAATAGTCCGTAAGTCGTCGACCATGCCATAGCCGATGTTGACTAAACTGCCACATCAGCAATTTTCAGCCTTAATTGGCCGGATAGACTATAATGAAAAATTGTCAAGAGGGTTAGTACTATATTAGCCAAATTAAAAAGTTTAAGACTAAATTGATAGCCATATAATAAGTTTAAAACTTTTTGGATAATTTTCCCTTAAGAAGTCCTATGGTGGACCAAAGACAGTCACTTTGTTTAATTGGCTTGGAATTGTGAAAATGTTAGTTAGGGTCAAAACTGAAGCTTTGGGTTGGATATGTAAGAAGGTTTGGAATTGTAGAAAGCTTCGTTATGGTCAAAACTGAAGGCTTGACTTGGACATGTGAAAAGGTTAGTTAGTGTTAAAATATGCCTCGAATTTAAGTCCATGAATAAAACCCGACCCAAGATGAATTATTATTTGCGCACGTTTTGAATATAGCGAGTTTCGGACCTTAATTTACGTAACTTGCAGAAAAGGAAATATTCCCACGATTGAAGGAGAAGTTGGCAAAGAAAAAAAAAGAAATAATAAAAGAAGGGAAAGTCAGAACTTAGTCTTTTGACCGAAATATACGGACTATAACTTCTGCAATGAAGTCGGCGAAGAAAAACACAACAAAAAGGAAAGTGCTGTTGGACTTGTTTCCCTCCCCAATTTGGCGTTCATTTTTTGACCGATCCAATATTTACTTTCCTTTTGGCAGAGGTTCATATATCAACAATCAACGGTTTATCTTTTGAGGCTAATTAAAAAAAAAGTATCAACTTTAAGTCAAAAAATAATTCTGACCCCAACTTTAAATCGAGTGACAATTCTAACCCCAACTTTTTTTATCTCATAAAAAATCACCTACTTTCACTTATAACCCAAATCTGGTCCCTCGTTGATTTTTTGAAGTTACCCTTGTTTGAGAAAAAAGATTATGATCGTGAGCTTGGCGGATCTCGTCCATGGCATCTATTAACAAGCAATGGTCTACAACTTCAAAATACGACAAAACGACGAAGTCTGACAAGAGAGATTCAATTTGGATATCTCTTTGACTTGCCGATGAAGTGAAGGAGATGAATTGGTTTACCATTATTCTTCAAGTTGTGACTCAGATAAGAAGATAATGAATAGTGCTTTAAATTCAGTCAGCAAGCTACGTGGATTTATTGCTGAAATGGAATAGTCAAGTTGGATAATCAATGGTTTTAAATCAAGAGAGGCTAGATTTGTAATTTAAGTGAAAATTGGTAATTTATTATGAGACAAAAAAAGTTAGAGCCAGAATTGTCATTCGACCTAAAGTTGGTGCTTTTTTACTAGACAAAAAAAAGTTGGGGCCAGAATTGTCCCTCAAACTAAAATTGGTGCTTTTTTTTTTCGGAATTAGGCCTTATCTTTTGTGGGTCTTGCTTATGTATATATAGTAAATATCGTGGTGGTTGTGGGACAGAAGGAAGCGACGTCCGAGTGCTTGAGAGTGTGCTTTCTCCATTGATTCTTTTTCGTGAATTACATCCGTGAAATTAGTGCTGAAGCCGATTAAATCTTATGGTAAGATTTGTGTATAATTCCTTCGCGAGATTATGAGATTATTTCGTGAGGAATTATGGAGCTAAATATTGCGTGAGCTATAATGTCACGCCCCGTACCCCACGAAGTGCGAACATCCCACCTCTGGTCGATTATGGTGCAACGCTCCCAGGATTGCATTGCCGACCCAACCATCAGAGAACAAAACACATGCGGAAGACACGTATATATAAATATCTATATATACACCCGTACAAATATAATGACAACCATGGATAGCACAGAACAAGATCATTAATGCAGAAATTAAACAAACTTATTACATTGCCATTAAAAACATTTACATCCTTGAAAATATTTACAACAGACTCAACCTACAACACGCCACACTAAAATTTACATCAAAAGCATCAAAAGCCGATACACTGCAGCCATTACAACAAAAAGGGGCTTTGACTGCATCAGAGGGTTCGGTTAGTTACTAACTAAGGTAAGATGGCCTTCCAAAAAGAGTCAACTGGAGGTTAGGGGTTAGGACTGGGCTAGGGCATCCAATCGGGATCAGAACTCGAGGAATCGTGCTCTGAACTCTCCTGCGTCTCGGACTCCTCCTGAGAGCTAGCCTGAGGTTCGAACTCCTCTGAGTCCATATCCAAGGCTGCGGCATTCTCAAGGACGGGGGTCTGAAATGTTTGGTTTAAACACCAATGAGAACACATCTCAGTGAATACAACCCCTAAACCTAGGCTAGGCTAACGTACAATTCTCCTGACCACAAGTAACATATCACATACAATGGCCTAGGCCCTCGGGCCCAGACCTACGATTACACGGACCCTGCAGGTTAGACAATTTAATAAAATATAGTCACGGCAAATACGTGGCACATATTACCACACGTACGTCAATCACATGCTCATGTATTGAGTCTCACATACTCGCATGACAGTCGATGGATGTTCACGCATGTAGATGTCGTGAACATGTCATGTACATTTCCCGGCCCACTGGCCCATACTGGCACACTGGCAAATGCCCAATTTAATATTAGTTACGACTCGAGTCCACAATAATCACGGCCCGGTGCGTCTAGCCTGCTCCAAAGTGCATGAGGCGCAACAACCGATCTGGTCCAGTATCTCTAGCCTGCTTCAAAGTGCATGAGGCGCAACACTGTTCTCCTTGCGAACCAGAGCCTGCTTCAAAGTGCATGAAGATGGTCGCCTTTCGGACGTACCGGGCATCGACCTGCTTCAAAGTGCATGAGGACGGTATCGACCCGAAGGTCACGACCCGAAGGTCCTTAGGTGATCACGCAATTCATTATTATCTAAACCCAGCGTATGACGCTTCGGGGTATTTTAGGTGATCACACCACTCATGGCAGACATGCATTCTCGCACAAGTTCATCACATGCCTTACTCTCGGCATACACAATGCGTGTCTATGTTATGAAATGCAATGCACCATGAGCGCCAATTATGCACAAGCACTCAATCAATTCTAAATTATCATACAGTGCTCAATCGGCCAATTAATACCATGTGGCCCAAAATTACATTTTATAATCGACAATAAATTCAATTATATCGCACGTGTCACGATTAACACAGCAATATTGAGATTGGCCCTAAACAATATCAATCAACACCAAATCAGTCATTCTGGGCAATCTCAACCATGCAATTAGACATTATCGTGGTCTAATCAGTCCCGGTACAAATTCTAATACTAGGAAAATCTACATTTCCTTAACGCGGACTTAATAATCATTCCTATAAACCCCATTAAATCACTTAAGATTTATAGAAACATACCATTCAGCATTTCAGTTCAAAACTAGTACCGGTAATGTCTAACTCTGTCCCGAATGCACCGAAAACACCTAAGCCGGTCTAGAAAAATGTACAGATAGTCCTAATCAGGGTTTAGGAATTATACTCACAATTTTCTAGGCCCACGACGACGACGGAACGGCGGCCGAACACTGGTGAACAGTGAATCCGGCGACCGGTTCCCGGCGGAGACCGTACGGACGAAATGAACAGTGTTCCGTCGAATGTGAACAGTAAAATCCGTACGGACACAGTACGGACGGCGACGGCTGAGGTCGTACGGTGACGGGGGACGGCCCTGTGGCGACGGTTTGGCCGAACGAGCTCCGGCGAAGGCCCGGGCGTCGAAAACAGAAAGCTAGAGAGAGAAAACGGGCCGGTGGAGGGGGAAAACGAAGGCTGAGCTGGGCTGGGACAGCAGCTGAGGTCTGGTGGGGACGCGGGGGAGCAGCAGCGTCGCCGGTGCCGGCGCACAGTGGCCGGAGGAGCTCCGGCCAAGCTTTGGCCGAGAGGTAGAGAGAGAGAGGAGAGAATTCGGGAGAGAGGGAGAGGAGAGAGAAGCTGCACAGATCAGAATGAGGGAGGAGAGAGAAGATGGTGGTCAAATATGGGGGGCTCGAGCGCCACGTGTCGCCGATCCGCGCGTTTTCCCATTTTATCCTTCGATCCGACGATCCGAAACCATTCAACCTAAATAATTGAGGGGCATTTCGGTCAAATGGCCAATAATTGAGCTGATAGGCCTCTGAAAATATCCCAGATGATCACCTCGAAATTCGGACCTGAACCGGGTTAGGGGCAAAACTGTCCTTTTTCCAGCCCGGGGCGAAATTTCAATTTCCGCACCTACGCGTTCCTTATGAGCGTGGCCAACCTAATGTGGTGTCGGAATCGCGAAATTAATTTTCCAAGCCTCCGGAAATCGACTGCGAAGTTCCGGGAATAAAATAATATTATTTTCTAATTTTTTGTCGAAATTCCTGTTTTGGTCCAAAACGACTCCCGGCATGCATGGCCACTCCAAAATGACGTCCGTTCCAAGAAATAACCTCTTACGGCCCCCAAATCCAAATCTGCCTCCCGAGGGGCAAAACCGTAATTTTCTGACCTCGAACCGAAAATCTGATTTTTAACCATACACACTCTAAATATGTGTGGCCAGCGTAGAATGACGTCAGAATTCCTAAATGAATCTCTTAAGCCATCAAAAATTGATATCCCAATCCGGGCCCAATTTCATGCTCAAAATTCGCTCGGTTTTCAATTTTAGAATCTCTCACTAACAGGTGGCTGTTTAGAGTGTACGCGTATCGACCTAAGGTTATCCGAGTCGCAGCGGTTCCGTCATTTGAGAGAATGAGAAATTGTCACTAGTCCTAAGAATCTCGATCGTTTAGTTCAGGCTCCGGATTGATTGGTCACGTGCACTTTCGGCTCTGCAGAATCACCTGCGATCCGATTGTACATCGTTGGCCTTGGCCAACTCAATCCATCGCCTTTCCTAAGATCGGTTCATATCGGTTCAAAACACTTTCTCATTACTGCTCAATATCGGCATTCATTTCGCGATCGGATCCCTAATCCACGTACTATTCCTAATTAGCCGTACCTTATTGGTCAGTATCCCAAGAGTGATCAGCTCTGGGCGAGATTTACTAAAATGAAATGTGGAATAATGTCAACTTCATTAATTTCGGATTTACATCAAAATTCGGGCTGTTACATATAAGGTGTAATTGGGGCTTGGGAAACACTTAGAGTGTTTGAGTGACTCGAGTGTGGTCGTAATCTTGTATTGCTTTGATTTATGGTGAAATTCGTTGCTGCTCTCCCCATGAATCTAGGTCACTACGACTCAATCACGTAAATCTGGTGTCCGATTTATTTTCTTGTTCTGTTAATTTTATTCTTTGATCGCTTGGTTTCCACAATAGTTAGGATCTAGATTGAGGCTTTTTTGGAAACAAATATGGAAATTTTGTAGGGGCTATGATGAAAGCATAGCTTTTTTATCTTCCACTAAATTGGTTGAGTCCATTTACTTGCATCCATAAAGATCAATTAAACTGAAAGGTTGGACACATTAAGACAATAAGGCTGCATTTGGTAGTCAGGATAAAATTGATCGAGTCCATTTATCCTATCATGTGTTTGGTTCCTACTCAAGATGAGATAAAGTCGGATGTAAGTGCGATATAGCATGAATAAAATTATTCCAGAGGGAGGTGAGATAAAGGTGAATAGGATTTCTCATATTTATGATATAAAAGCTATTTTTCTCAAAACAAAATTTTTAAATAATAAAATAAATTAATATTTAAATATAAAATAATATTTGAGTTATAATATTAAAAAGATAATTTAGAATACCAAAAAAATAATTGTCATTTTTATATATTCCTATATTATTTATATAAGTGAATTTCTTTCTACTCTATAATAAATATTTAATATCTATATCATTACATATTTTAGGTATAATAGTATAGTTTATAAGTTGATAAAATTTTTATAAAGGACCAATGCAAGGGAATAAAAAAAATTAAAAAGAGATGGAAAAATTTTAAAAAAATTGAGTAAATAAAAATGAGGTAGAAGAACCTAGACTTGAATAAACAAATTCAAATTTGAGAAGAATCTTTCTAATTCTTGAAAAATGAGGGGCAATAAAATTTCTAAAAAAATCTACCCTCGTTCGTCTCTTACTCTTATGTATCTCTGGTTCACGTTGAAGCTTCACAGCTCTGTAGTTTTTAGTTCACGTCAAAGTTTCATGAATATGGTGAGAGAGTCTAAGTTTCTTCTCATTCGCAGCTCTCCCGTTCATGTCTAAAGTCCACAAAAGCAGCAACAGAGTCGAAACTCCTCCGTAATTTTGTGGTTCATGTTGAAGTTTCACAAAAGTAGCAAGGAGCCCAAATACTATACTTTTCGTAATCATAAAAGTGAATGATCATATTTTTACTCTCTTAATAGATTTGACAGTGAATTATGAGAGATTTTTACAATATTCATTTGTGCATTTTCAGATTCATTTATATTGGTATGTCATAAATAACAAACAATGGACGTGATAAAATATGAAAGAATCCGATTTTTTTTGCTGTGATTCACCAAATAGTGGATATGATATGGCAAAATCCTTGGATTTCGTATATTATCTTATCTAATCCCATCCTGGTTAGAATTTCGGACGACCAAACGCAATCTAAGAGCTTGCCACATCACTAACAATATTTCTTTCTCCACCGAAGATATCTGATCAATTGATCATTAGAAGTAATCTCTCTGGCTCTGTTATAGGAGCTTGTCCTTGGTGGTTCATGGGTTTATCTTATTCAATGAAAGTTCACTCGTAGTTGCTTCAACATACCGCGATAAATTTTAATTGAGTATTTAAAATATACTGGACTGATGCAATAGGATTAATTTTGTCTAGGCGCACCGGTTGTCTTTCACTGCATTACTTGATAAATAATTTTAAGTGTAGTTGTTTTCTATCATTGATTGGGCAAGTGAAAATTTTCTTTTATGGGGGAAAAGAAGACTATCGACTGATCCTGATGCCGGTATAATTCATATCATCTCGTCAATTCGGGTGGGCTCTCGTGTCAAACGGTGCAAACAGCTTGCAATGACTTTGGACTTTGGAGTCTATTGATTTTGCTTTTGTAGTTGATGAAAATGACGACGCTGATGGACCAGAGAGTCAATTTGCTTTGAGCTCCAATAAACCCTTTTGCCAGGGAAAGCTAATATAAATTTACCGGCGCCTGAAAGATTATCGTCTCGCCTTAGGCCATGTTAAAGTGGACAGAATTGACGAAGTAAACCTCCCACAGCATGAGGAAGGTTTTGCGTTTCCTTGTGGCGTGCGCTCTCTTCATTTACGTCGCTCCTCTCTTTTCACCTTCGATCGTGGCTCAACTAGCAGCTCAACCACAGGTTCAAAAAGGTGAATTCGCTCTACTTTTCCGGCTTCTTCTTTCTCGTATTTCATCACTCGTAATGACAAGCACATTGGACCCTTTCTATGTCCCTTCGCGGCACGCACCATTTTGTGTATCAATTCCGAACACAAAATTAAGAAAGATGAATCAACAGGTGTTGTAGGATGCTGCTCATTGCCACTGGATCCGTCAGTCACCCACACAACACTAGGGTGTCCCGATGACCAGAAAACGAGCTGTAATGACATGACCTGCATAATACCTACGCGTCAGTGTGACCGTGCACGGCCATGAGATTGAGAAGGCCATTTAGACAAAAGATGTACTCGGCCATATCTTACATGCATTTATCAAGACAAACCCATCTGTATGTGTACGTGCTATAAGCCTTGATCAATTTGATATATTTGGTGTATGGTTATCAGTTAGATCACAACATGATATGTGTTCACCACATGTTTCTTATTTGTATTTATAAATGAAAATCGGCCATCTAGCACGACAGCATACATATATTCAACCTCTTCAAAGTGCTGGCAAGAGGATATTTAGGCCTCTGATCATATATATATATATATATATGGATTGTGACCACTGGCCAAGTATATATGGCATGGTATGGTAAATGAGAACAACATTTAATTCGACATATTATTAAGCAAAAAAAGTTTAATTTCCTTTGTCGCATTTAATTACATTGACGTAGTATAATTAATCGAGTCTCGCTAGCAAGTGTCTCCAGGGGACTAACTAAGTGAATTTAAACCGAAAATAACACTTTTCTTAAGATGTTGAAATTTGAAGTGCACACCATAAGAAAGTCACTAAAACTAAGTGAAAAAGTTTTACATTTTCAAAGCAACTTTAGTAATACTTAATAAGTGCCTTTCGAGCACTCTTAAAGATGCTTTCAATTGCGTTTAGATCCTATTAACGACTTGACCACGGCCACCTGTTCACTACCAATATAAAAGAAGCTTTACATTTTTCAGGGCATCGGCTACTCGTCCTATTTATAATCGATACTTTGAAAAATTAATCAATTCTATTTTTTAATATGATCTCACAAGTATTTCGATTTTCTAAACACCGATTCGCACAGAATACAGGAAAAGGCATTGCATTGAAAATCGTAAATTGTACTTATTTAGTTGCTTGACATATAACTGGAGGCACTTTTTAATAAAAATCCTTTTTTGTAATATACTACAAGTGCTCTAAATCCACTTGTTAACGGGAAGCATTATACAAAAGAAATTTATAGGGTTCACCCATACTTCACGCCAAACTTTCTTGCCTTAAGTCGACCCTCTTGAGCAGAAAAATCCTACCTTCAATTCTTTCAACAACATCAATTAGATTTTTGTTCATCGAATGAGATTTTGTAGAAAATTATTTGATGAGTGTGTCATATGTACTGGACTGAATCTAGATCATCAAATCTAACGAGACTCACGTTGGTCGCACATGAGACCCATCGACGATCTAAATTTAAATTAGTACGTATACTATGCTCATTGATGTAACTTCTTGGCCTTTCATCACTATATCAGGCAATATGTAACTAAACATCCTAATTCTTCTTGGTATGAACATGAAGTGGGTGCTACTTCTTTTCCTTGGTGAAAGAGAACATTAGGGAATTTCCGTTGATGATATTGGACCGGCATTTGAATATGTCCTCTAGTACAAAAACTCATTACACGCCCTCATAGTTATCAATTGGGAATACTCCATCCATAAACTCGTGACCTGGCACAAATGATGAGAGACACAGCCCGTGGCGAATAAAGTTAAACGACCAAATATAGTTGAATCGGGGTGTCACCAAATAATTCAATCGCTCTTTCAACATGGATGATAACTCAATGCAGAATTATCATGAATTTCTTGCCATAAACTTATCTCCGTCGAAATATCTGGCACCATCAATGGCCTCTAATGTAAGCAAAACCGGGAGGAAATTCTTGGATCGCCGTCGGTTTTGTTCACAAGCAATTTGCGTTGATCAATGTAATCATCTCGAGAGCCCTCTTGACTTGCCAACCTAGAAAGTTCCCTCGAAGTGGCTCCACGACATGCCACGGTTAATTTCAATCGAGTGTTCAGATAAACCAAACGGATGCAATAGGATTAATTTTGTCTAAGCTCGTTCCGGTTGTCTTTCACTAAATTACCTGGTAAATAATTTTTAAGTACGGTTGTGTTGTATCATTGATTGGGCGAGTGAAGATTTTCTTTCATGGGGGAAAAAGAAGACTATCGACCGATCTTCATGCCGGTCTTATTCATATCATCTCGTGTCAATTCCGGTGGACTCTCGTGTCAAACGGTGCAAGCGGCTTGCCATGACTTTGGCCTTTGGAGTCAATTGATTTTGCTGTAGTTGTAGTAGTTGATGATGATGATGATGATGATGGACTAGAGTCAATTTGCTTTGAGCTCCGATAAATCGTTTGCCACGGAAAGCTAATATAAATTATATCGTTTCGCCCTGGGCTATGTTAAAGTTAAAAGTGGTCAGAATTAGCGAAGTAAACCTCCCCACAACAGGAGGAAGGATTCGCGTTTCCTCGTGGCGTTCGCTCTCTTCCTTTCCGTCGCTCCTCTCTTTTCACCGTCCACCGAGGCTCGACAATGGCTATGTTTTCCTCCAATCACTCTTCTAATTGGTGGATTACATGAATTATGTCACCCACATGTGAACTTAAAATGAGCAAAATATATCCAAAAAAGTAACCCCGCACAGAGCACAAAGTCAACACGGCACCCACCTCCCCTCTATCTCCCTCACATTTGCATCGAGCCGCCCTTCGCGTCACCCCCGCTCCGCTGCCAAGAAGATACCTACACTAGTACACCCTGAACTAGAGGTGTCAACGACTCGATTTGGTTCAGATTTCCATAATATTCGAACCGAACTGAACCAAATCATTAAGGACATGTGCTTGTTATGAACAGAACCGAGACATGATCCGAAAATATCCAAATCAAAAATGCAGTTCGATTCGGTTCGACTCGATTCGGTTTTCGATTTTCTCTCCTTTATCTTTCTATTTCCTCTCCTTTCCTTTCTGATTTCTCACGTGACCCCATCTCTGGACATTTCCTTTCCTGAGTTCTCACCAGATCGACCAAGATTCGAGCCCTAGATAGGGCTCGGTCGAGCTCCACCGAAGGCAAGCCTCAGATCCTCGCCTGTTCGGAGGCGGTGCCCTAGATTATTGTTGGGTCGAGACAGCTCTCGTGTTTGAACCTCGGAATCGTGAGTCCCCGGGGGCTTTCTTCTTTTCTTCCGAGTGTCCAAATCCACCTGCTCTTCGTTTTGCTTGGTGGGCATTTTGGCATGAAAGCGGAGGCCGAGGTGGATTGGGCCAAAGAAGCAGACTTGGAGTGAGTTGAATCAGCCCTCGTTCGGTATAACGTATCGATAGATCTGCTGAGGATTTGGTTTTTCGCTCGAGTGGAAGTGGGTTTGTCGTCGGTTTGGCACGGTGTCGCGCCGTCCAGTCCCTGGCCCCCCCCAGAACTGGTTCCACCTCCCCCAGCAGCAGCCGCCACCGCACGGCGCTGCCTCTCTGGGAATATGATATCGACTTCCACTTTTTTTTATCCAATTACTTTTCAGTTCGGTTGGTTAACCGAACCGAACCAAAATAACTCGAACCGGGAAAAAAGAATAGTTATTTTTTATCATTCGAACCGAAAATCGAACCGAATCGAAAATACACAAAATTTCAGTATGGTTTAGTTGGGTTTCGATTTCGGTTCGATTTTCCGGTTTGGTTATGATACATCTAGCCCCAACCCCTGGAAATTGATTTTTCGCAGCGGCGTGGGCGGCGGCGCCGGCTGTGGACTAGAGTCAATTTGCATTGAGCTCTAACAAACCCTTGCCAGTGGAAGTTAATATAAATATTGGCACCTGAAAGTTTATCATTGCGCCTATGATTTATTTTGAAGTGTTCATTGAAATAAACCTCCCTCGACATGAGGAAGGGTTTGCGTTTCCTTGGGGGGGTGCACTCTCTTCATTTACCTCGCTCCTCTCTTTCCACCTTCTACAGAACAGGCTCGGCGACTTCTTCAAGACGGTGAATTCACTCTACTTTTCGCTTGCCTTCTCTCTCTTCTTTCATAAAACATGACACACACATAGGACTTTTTTCTTTGCCCCTTTGAGGCACGCACCACATTGGGTATGAATTAGGAACACTACCTTAGCGAAGATGAATCAATCGGTACTGTAAGATACTGGTTGGCCGATTTGGGAGCAACGGAGGTTGCCCCGATGATCCGCCATTGAGCCGTGACGATGGGAACTGCAATGGTCCCCTGCGATGGTGCACAAATGCAAGGCCATGAGTTGAGGAGGCCATTTAGATAGAAAGATGTACTTGACAGTGTGTTGCATGCATTTATTGATAAGCTTCTATCTATATTGATACGTGCTATAGGCCTCGATCAGTTGATACGTTTGGTGTACAGTTATCAATTAAAACACAACATGATATGTGTTGCCCATGAATGATTTGTTTTTTGGCAAGCTATATATGACAATCGACGATCTAGCACAACAACACATATTCAATCTTTTCAATGGCACTGGTGAGAGTATTTAAAGCTGCTTAGGAATATTTTCTCTGTAAGATTTTAATCTTCTCCTCAAACTAAATGGTCCTGGGCCTCTTGGTTTAGGGGTTTGAAGTACGGACATCCATGCAAACTACATAAATTCGATTCTACATATTATCAATTACAAAATTTCCTTTACTTTTGTCACATTAAATAGTCATTAACGTGGTCAATAATTGAGTTATGCTACAAGTGTCTCTAGGGGACTAACTAAATTATTCAAAAGTAAATATAACCCTTTTCCAAAGATATTGAAAATTGAATTACACGTTATAAGAATGTTACCAAAATTAAATGAGTTACATTTTCAAAGCAAATCTGATAATACTTTACAAGTGCCCTTGGAGCACTCTTAAGATCTTTTTCACTATACGAAAAATTTATTAACCATTGAACCATGGGCACTTGTTAAATAACTAAAAAGGAGTTCTATATTTTTATTGTATTGACTATTCTCGTGTTATGTGTAATCAATTCTTCAAAATTTGATCAATTTCTTTTTTATCATTAGGGTCTTCTAATTATTGTGAATTTAAAACACCGATTACACACATAGCACGAGATAAGCTGTGCATTGAAAATCGTAAATTTTATTTATTTAGTTGCTTGACAAATGCCTAGGGGACACTTTTTTCATAAAATTCGTTTTTGTAGTATACTACAAGTGCTCTAAAAACCACTTGTTAACGCGAACCATTACGTAGAAGAAATTTATTGTGTTCACTGACAGTTCATGCCAAATTTCTTGCCTTAAGTTGAGCCTTTTGGGTAGTAGATTCTACCTTCATTCTTTTGACAATATCAATTAGTTTTTTGTTCTTTCAATGTGATTTGGTGGAAAAAAATTGATGAGTATGTTACATGTACTAAATTGAATCTAGTCATCAAATATAATAAGACCCCCACATGAGACCCACCAACTACCTAAATTCAATTTAGTATGTACACTACAATCACTGAATACTAACTGGACCGGTTTCTTAGCGTTCATCACTAAATAGGGCAATATTTACCTAAACATCCTAATTCTTCTTGGTATGAGAATAAATACCAACTCTTTTCCCAAGTGAAAGTGAAAATGAAGGACTTTCCATTGATGTTATCGGTAAAGCATTTGCATATGTTCCTGCTAGTACAAAGAAAGAACCTCGTTATCACACGAATGTGAATCAAATTAACGTGGTCAATAATTGAGTTATGCTACAAGTGTCTCTAGGGGACTAACTAAATTATTCAAAAGTTAATATAACCCTTTTCCAAAGATATTGAAAATTGAATTACACGTTATAAGAATGTTACCAAAATTAAATGAGTTACATTTTCAAAGCAAATCTGATAGTACTTTACAATTGCCCTTGGAGCATTCTTAAGATCTTTTTCACTATATGAAAAATTTATTAACCACTGAACCACGGGCACTTGTTAAATAACTAAAAAAGAGTTCTATAGTTTTATTGTATTGACTTTTCTCGTGTTATGTGTAATCAATTCTTCAAAATTTGATCAATTCCTTTTTTACCATTAGGGTTTTCTATTTATTATGAATTTTAAAACACTGATTACACACATAGCACGAGATAAGCTGTGCATTGAAAATCGTAAATTTTATTTATTTAGTTGCTTGACAAATGCTTAGGGGACACTTTTTTCATAAAATTCGTTTTTGTAGTATACTACAAGTGCTCTAAAAACCACTTGTTAATCCGAACCATTACATAGAAGAAATTTATCGTGTTCACTGATAGTTCATGCCAAATTTCTTGCCTTAAGTTGAGCCTTTTGGGTAGTAGATTCTACCTTCGTTCTTTTGACAATATCAATTAGTTTTTTGTTCTTTCAATGTGATTTGGTGGAAAAAAAATTGACGAGTATGTTATATGTACTAAATTGAATCTAGTCATCAAATATAATAAGACTAACATGGGCCCCACATGAGACCCACCAACCACCTAAATTCAATTTAGTATGTACACTACAGTCACTGAATACTAGCTGGACCGGCTTCATAGCCTTCATCACTAAATAGGGCAATATTTACCTAAACATCCTAATTCTTCTTGGTATGAGAATAAATACCAACTCTTTTCCCAAGTGAAAGTGAAAACGAAGGACTTTCCATTGATGTTATCGGTAAGGCATTTGCATATGTTCCTGCTAGTACAAAAAAGAACCTCGTTATCACCACGAATGTGAATCAAATTAAAGATTGAACTGACCTTCATATAACATGTTAGTGTAATTAAAACCTATATATTTGCAAGGTTCCGTAGCTTTGAAACTCATACATTTTAATCAAGTCTCAAAAGGAAGGGTTTCACAACTTCTCCTTCAAGAACAATGTGGAGAGCAGTAATCATTGGGCTGGCGTTGCTGACGCGAATGGATGCACCTGGTCCGGAGCCAACTAAACCAGCTCCGAATGGAGAAGACACTAAGAAGGGGTGAGGACATGCTGGAGCAGCTTGCCGTGGGGGCCATGAGTTCGATACATCTAGACACTATATGCATAGTGGAATAAGACCTTGCGTCAAACGCCTCATCAAGTCCGATGGTCCAAATGATAAGAGCATATTCGTCATGTATGCTCATTTGCTATTGTAATATACTCTCATGCTCCCATTAAATAAATGTTTCTTAGCCGGGTTAATTTGAGTTCTGCTCGTTGATTGTGATACTTCATCATAAACTCATTACCTTGTACAAATGACAAGAGATGTGGCCCATGACGAATAAGGTAAAACTACAAATATAGCCGAAGAGGGTATCACGGAATAATAGAACATCAAATAATTCAATCATTTTTCAAGGTACATTATAATAATTCAATGCGGACTAATATTGTTTTATTTTATTTTTCCATAAACTTAGCTTCGTCAAAATATTTGGCGCGATTGGTGAAATCAAATATAAGCAAAGTGACATAGAAAATTCTCAGATGATGTTAGTTTGTTCTGAAGTAATGCACGTTGGTCTCAGGCGTACATGACGAACCCAATAGTTTCAAGCTTATTGAGAATGAAATTGCAGTTTTCCCACCCTTTACCAACATAATTATCTCGAGAGTCTACTGGAGTACCCTTTTTTTTCAACAATGAAAGTATTCTCTAATATTTCGATAAGATGAAGGATTACTTATGTTGCTCCAGGTCTAGTTGCTTCCCGGTTTGACTAAGTAAAGTAAACGTAAGATGAAGCCACAATGGCAATTATGGGCTTCCACGTTGAGTTCATTTGATAGAATTGGCGACAATGGCACGAGATCTCTACAAGTTTAAAAGTCTGGATCGTAAAACAAATTACAAATTTGAAGATCCCCGTTAAATGTTAGTCATTGACTAGGATCACTTAAAATATATATATGTAGACACACACACACACCCTTATTTATGGAGATAGTGCTTAGAAAATTACACAATATAATAAGTCCATGCTAACCCAATGGTTTGTGAAAAGCAGACAATATTATTCTTATGGAGAAAGTAGCGCCATTAGATACGCATTATAAATAGCGCTTGCCCATTTCAACTTTTGCAATGTCCCTTCCCATTTCCTGAAATCCGTTTGCCATCTCACCTGTAGCACTGACTACCGAAAAAACTTTGGCCAGAATTTCGGCCAACTATTTGTCACGTGACTAATTTGCTCCTTATTTGAAAGGAAAATCTGTCTAATGGTTAAATGAAAAATATATTTGTTACATAATCAAAGAGATTGTTTTACAAAAACAGAAAACTTGAATTAGAGAGAGAGAGAGGGGGGGTGGAATTGGATGTCGAGTAAAGGCAATAGTGCATTTCAGTTATGGATATCCTTTAGATGACTATAATCATTGTACTGCCACGATAAAATGCCTGTTTAGCACAAAATAACTTTTGAAGAGAAATAACTGCATTACTATTGACACTAAGTTTTCCTCCAGATTTCCCTAGAGACCACGATTGCAACATTTGTGTCTGAAATGAGAGTTTTGAACCCAACCAAACATGCCTAGAACCAATTTAAGACTGAAAACTGCAAAGTGCAACCTTCAAGGCTTTCGTGGCTGTAAGAAACGATTAGATTAGACATTGAGGAAACAAGATAAGGGTGGTCAAAGGGACCAGCTCATTTGCTCTCAACGAAGTACATTTAGAAGCAACGGAAGGACATAGCTGGATGTATTTCGTGAAGAGCTTTTCACCGATATTAATTTTGCCTCTGTCATGTACTTAGATATTCAAGTTTTCTCTTCGGAGCGCTCTTGAAGACTTGTTGTGGATCACAAGTAGCCCCTTTACAGAAGCTAATATAATCTTGAAGGTACCCATAAAAAGTTTTCCGCTAAAATCCCCAACTCTATTCGTTTCCCTTTTGAGGAATAGTTTCAAGAAAGATCAGAAGCGAGAATTTTGGAGGAGATAATTTTCAATGTGAATATCCAATCATGCAATGAAATTAACTAGGAAAAGCTATAAAGCCAGCATTTATGGCGCTAGCGACCACTACATCTTATCCTAGCAAATACTAGTTCCTTAATAAAATCAGAAATTACAATACGCCCTACAGTCGTCACTTTTTGCTTTTCTAATGACAGCCATCGAACTCCAGCTAGTGAACCAAAAAAAAAAAGCAAAAACAGCATCTTGAATTATTGGTGAAAACGCGCATGGCATCCGAAGCTTCCTAAGGTTATGCTCTTTAAGCAACTTTAATGACCTTAATGTTCAATCAAGTTAGGGACTTTCTTACGCGGATTAGATGAGAATCGATTCCTATTTGTGGTTCAATTTGCCAAGTTGGTTCCCATGCTGCATCAATTACAATACCAGATAAAAGATAAAAGATCTTCACACCATGGGTCATAAGGAAGATACGTACGGGTAACCCACTAAAATTATTATCTTTAATATACACCTGAAAATGAAATTTTGTTTCAAGTTACGAATAGAGCTCCTAATGGATGACTGATGAATTAAAAACCTTTCTTTCGCCAATTTACTAATACACCCTCAATTACGGTGATGGTGCTTAGTGAATTTATAAAATTTCACAACATTATATGTCCAATCATAGTATTCCAGTGCCTTGTGAAAAGTAAACACTACTATTCTTTTGAAGAAAATAGCATCACTAAATTAAGCACCAAGCTAAATTAATCATGCTGCCAATATTACGAATAGACAGATTGTAGAAGAAAGTTTGTGAAGTGGTCATAATAATTTTCAATGTGAATATTCGATCATGCAATGAATTAAATTGGAAAATCTGTAAAGCCAGTATTTTATGGCGCTATCCACAACTACATCATAATCCTAGCAAACACTAGTTCCTGAATAAAATCAGAGAGTACAAAATTCACGCCCTACGGGCATCTTTTGTTTTTCTTTTTAAATGAAAACCATTGAACTCTAGATAGTGAACCACAAAAAAAAAAAAAAAGCAAAAACAGCATCTTGTATTATTGATGAAAACGCGCATGGTGTTAGATGCTTCCTAAGGTTATGCTAATTAAGCAACTTTAATGACCTTAATGTTAAATCAAGTTAGGAACTTTCTCACGCGGATTAGATGAGAATCGATTCCTATTTGTGGTTCGATGCCAAGTTGGTTCCCATAAGAAGCTGCATCAATTGGAAAAACCAGATAAAAGATAAAAAGATATCCACACATTTTTTTTTTGGTCATAGATATCCACACATTTAGGCGATATCGTCCCCGACAACCGGTCGAAACCTCTTATATTGTAGTCCATACATCTGTGTTTCGGTAGGTTCTCACACACCGTGTTAGTTAACAAGAAGTGGCGTCGCAGCACCGATTTCTCTAGTCATAGCAGATTAAGACTCCGTTTAGGAACATCTTTTGCAAGGGGCTTGCGAAAAATTAGAGGTATTTGGCAAATTTATATGGGCCCCTTTGGTCAAATATTGGCCTTGGCCAAAATGAAAGCCCAAAGGCAGGTCGAGCTTTCAGCTTGGATGGCAGTTCCTAGAGTTAAATAATTTTTTTCTTCCAAAACTATCCTCACAAAATTTTTCATTTTTCGATTTTCCCCTTATAAAAACTGTTCATCTTCTTACCACAAGGCTAATGGGCAAGGGGATAACGAGGCTAGATATGGCACCTGCCAGCCTCTGAGGTCATGCGACCTTCTCCTCGGGTTACCAAGAATGAAGTTGGGCATTGATAGAGATTCAAATTGAGATATCTTAGTCTAGAAGGATACCTAAATTAAAGGAAAGCAAAACTAACACTAAGCTCACACGTAAGGAGGAGATTATTAAGATGTATATATGAGTTGTGTTAAAGAAGTCTCACATGATAGAATTTGTATGGTGTTGAACAATTAATATATCCAAGTTGGTCCATAAGTTATTAGCTTAGTTTTTAGTAAAAATAGGTCTAACCGGATATGTTGATGGGCTCCAACTTGGCAATCTCCTTGGCGAAGGTATCGAGCTTCTGCTGTCCATTTACAATAGTAGATTCAGGATGAGTAGGAACAATGATCCATGTTCTAGTCATGTCTTTTTATTTGTCATTTTAGAAATATATCATACTCTAGCGGTGGAAAAGAATTATTTACAAGCGCGTTTATATACCAATGATTGGAGAAAGTTAATAGTTACCATCCTCAAACCAATGGTAGATAAGACTGTTTGGGTAAAATTTCCTCTACACTTGTAGTGTATGGTCTATTTTTCCTTGTTTTATTTGCAAATAATAAATGTCAACTTAGGATTGGGCTCGACAGCACATTCTATCTCTTCAAAAGACTAGCAAGAGGATATTTATTTGCAGTAGCTAATTATTAAAAGAAAAATATAGAAATTAGATGAGATGTGCTATGTAAATATGTCATGGTAGATGTAACTAATATGTAACATATAACTTCAGTTTTTCTTGTGCAGAAACATAAGGAAGAACCTATTTCACGGTTTTATTTTCTGCTTGCATTTAATGGTCTTGGCTTAGATTGGTCTGAAGTATGGACCTTGGCATACTATACTGGTCCGATTCTACATATTACCACGCACACTATGTTGAGGTGGCGTGATACAACACTATATACCTTCCAAAGGTTCTACTAATGATGTTTTGCATTCGCCAGCTAGTTATTACATGATAATGGATGAGCCATGGCCGCGTAATAACTAGTATCGCGATAGATAAAGGTGAGAAATGTGAATGAAGAGAAAAATAAAATTCTATACATATTCTAGTGAATAGTACACGAGCCTATTTATAGGTTTTACATAACGGCTATCTAAAGTAACAAATAAATGAAGATATGCAGAATCATAGAATTATATACAAAATTACAGAATATCACAAATATATATCTCTAACATCCCCCTCAAACTCAAGATAATTTGAAAGACGTCAACTTGAGTTTGGAGAATAGATCTAGAAAATATCTAGGTAGATGTGTCTTGGTGAAGACATTGGCAGTCTGTTCAGCGGAGGAAGTAGATACAAGTCAAACGGTGCCACAAAGAATATGATATCGGATGAAATGACAGTCTATTTCAATGTGCTCCATACGTTCATGAAAAATATCATTATGTGCAATTTAAATAGCACTTTGGTTATCACAATGAATTACCGTTCTGCCATGAAGACGCACTCCCGTGTCTTCAAGTAGCCACCATAACCGTAATAACTACGATGTTGTATCAAAAAGAGCTCGATATTCTGCTTCTATACTAGAGCAAGCAACAGTGATTTGTTTTTTGCTACGCCATGAGATAAGTGAGTTGCCCAAAAAGAAATAGTAGCCTGTAGTGGAGCAATGATCTTGAGGGTCACCAACCCAATCAGCATCAGAATAAGTTGTAAACTCCAAGGTAGAGTGAGCAGAAAAATAAAGACCATGAAACAACGTATCCTTGATGTAGTGAAGAATTCGAAGAACTGCAGCAAAATGAATGGTACGAGGTGCGGTCATGTACTGATTAACGATATGAACAGCGCAAGCGATGTCAGGACGTGTAACGGTGAGATATATAAGACTACCAACCAACAATTGATAAAGTGTAGGATTCGGAAGAATAGTTTCATCCTCGTCATTGAATTTTGCATTCGACTCAATGGGTGTAGAAGAAATCTTGTTATTAGTGAACCCAGCTCGAGAAATAAGATCAATGGCATATTTTGCCTAACACAAACAATAACCAGAAGCATCAAACGCAACCTCCAAGCCTAGAAAATAGCTAAGTCACCCAAGATCTTTCATTTCGAACTGTTTACTAAGATACTGCTGGAGTTTGATAAAGTTGGTCTAATCATCGCTAGTAATAACCATATAATCCACGTATAAAAGTAGTATAATGTACCCACGATGCATGCGCCGAACAAAGAGAGTATGGTCATAAGAACTGGATTATTCATGTAAGTTATCGAGAGTATGGAATATGTGGCCAAAGTGCTTGTATTCGGCGGATGCAAGCAGAAGTTCTAGGCACTCTTCCTCTGTATTCCTGTTGTATGGATGTTCCTGAAAATGATCTGGTTGGGAATCTACTCCAAAAGTTCCATTTGCAAAGCGGAATGATGTGATCAAAATAATGCTGCTTAGAACTCGGGACTTGTTCGTTTCCAATTAGCCAGTAATCCTTGCCTGTCTGATGGCAGCTCGAGAGGGCCAATTGTATTCTCATCATCACTACCACCATCTGTTTTTTGGGTTAATTTCCGGCTTATCCTCAAGCTGCTGGCTTTCATGAAGGAAATGGAGAAGTTTCTCGAAGTAAATGACTTCACGAATAACTTTCAATCCGAAGTTAAGCAAGTACCTCCTGAGGGTTTGAACAGAGGGCCTAGAACTTATATTACAACCGCATCTTCGAGAGAGAGACTACAGGGTGTCCTATCGGTCTCTGATGCGAGAGTTATTCTCTGCTTTCCTTTTGATGGCAGAGAAGATATAGCGAGCTGTTATGATTGGGATCAGTTTATTGCTGTGGACTTTTGTTCTCCTTTTTCTACAAGAGAAGAGAAGGGTGATAGTTTGAAACCCTTTTGCAATTTAGAGGTTTTCTTCAATGGCGACAATTTCTGTGCATCTGAATGCCTGTAACCTTGACATGTATCTAGTCAGTACTGCATGTGAGGAGGTTGATGATGAGGGTAAGTCCTGCCGCACTGCTAAAGGGTGTAAATTTTATTGTCTGAAGATTCTGTCTGTTGCCCACTACACGCCTTCTTCCATCCTGAGTATGATTTGGCAGGAGGGTCCTGTTGCTGGTGCTTGGGTTGCCGAGAGAGCAAATTCTTTAGCTGTTTCAGAGGAGAGGAGCAAAAATAAGTTCATGGGAAAAGGATATGAGCTTGCTTCCGTAATAACTTTGAGAGATTCTGGTGATACTGCTTCTGAAATACGTTGAGATAATTATGAGCTCAAGTTTCCTCGTGCATTTGCATTTATCCTCTGCTGCCGTTACTCTTCGGAGCTATGAACATGAAGTCTTCAACTGTCTTTTAAGTCGAGCGATAAAAGGATTTACTGGAGTGGCTTTTGAGGATGTTGATTCTTTGAAAAAAGAACTTCTGTAGGTCAGACATCGATGTATAAGGATTGTGATTCTGTAGAGATTGTTATTCGCCCTGATAAGATTGGCAACATCAAAAGCTCGATACAGAATGAACTTCCTGGGTCATGGTTTCGGCTCAAATTGAGAATTGAAAAGTTTGAGTTACCGAACGTCTGGGATATTGGCGGTATTAATGGTGCCAATTTTTTTTTTGTCCGGCTCTTGGGGAAGGCAAGTTGTAGGGTTCAATCACTGGTGTACCATATGAAGAGTTTCTTTTGATCTCACGTTGCAATTCAACAATGAAACGGGGTGATGGGGGAGGTTCCAATGCTTTATCTACTAGATTAGCTGGTTCTGACTTCGTCTACATGTGGGATCCAGTGAATTTCCATGGATTTTTGTCCATCACTCTCAGATGTGGCACTTTTGTTGCTATAGGTGGTCGGGTGGATTGGTTCGATGCAATATCGTCTTTCTTTACCTTGCCAACTTCTGAAACTAAATGTTCTGGTGATTGTTCTTCATTGAAAGGAGATTGCCAACAGCTTCCTGAATCTTCTTTTTCTTTAAACTTGGTCGACACAGGATTGAGCTATGAACCTTATCTAAAGAACCTGATGGTCACCTCACCAATTGTTGACCTTGGATTCGGTCATTCAAGTGTCAAGTCATCCTTGGACGACTGTTATGTTGCCGGTATTATAGCTGCATCTTGCTTCAGTATTTCTAATACGACTTCCAGAGATTCGATTTACACTGATTACGATATAAGAGTGCAGTATCTCGGGCTTATCCTTTGCTCAGCATCAGAACTTGAGCTTCTCTGTGGTACTTACAATGTGCAACGTCTTCACAAGATTGGCTACGTTAAAGTTGCTCGGGAGGCACTTATCCTGGCAAATTTGAGGACTAACTGCAGAAATGGAACTTTGTGGGAGCTAGAGTGTTCTAATTCTCACATTGATGTGGGAACTTGTCATGATTCATCTTTGGCTCCGATACAATTGGTCACGCAACTTCAACAGCTTTTTGCTCCTGATTTGGAAGAATCTCTTCTTCACTTGCGGGTACGTGGGGTAACGTTCAAAAGGAGCAAGAGAGGAATCATTTGAAAGCTGAAGCAAGAACTTCTGTCGGTGATCTTGCCCCATCTACTCCTCAGGTGTTGTTGCAAACATATGCGGAAGAGCAAAACACGGAACACAGAGATTTACATGGTTCAATCACAACGTGATCTATGTCCACAAGCGAGACAAGACAAGATTCCGCTATAATCAAAAGCGAGTACAGTTTTCAGAAGTCGAAATAACAACAAAAGCTCACGGCTCACAAAACTCTTTAGAAACACAATTCTCTTTTGTTTTACATCAATGAGAAAACCTAGCCGCAGTATAAATAGGCTAGAATGCTGTCCTTAGTCTTTACATGTTGCTTTGCTGAATGCTGTCCTTAGTCTTTACCTCATTAATTGAGTCTTAATCTAGTCTTGGGTTTGGCTATGTACATCCGGGTCCACCATTGGGCTGTTTTGGCATATAATCCGTGGTGAAGCAGAGATACCTACCATATGACTAGACAAATACAATCGCCTATTGAGAAGAAACCGTTCTTCAGTTGTCTGCCTTTATACTGTGTGCATTTTTGTATTTTATTCCCATGGACAGCTTTCATTATGTGCACTCCTTCCTTCAAATGGTGCAACGTTCGACTAATACGTCATGTTCTCAACAGAAATTTGACACAAAGCCTTTCAGTGTTCAGGTTGATTACACTCCATAGCATGTGGATTTAGCAGCACTTGGAGGTGGGAAGTATGTAGAGCTTGTAAACCTGGTTCCCTGGATCTTTATCGTCACGACCTCAATGAGACTTTGTCTTTTGAATTGCTCTCTTGGAATAAAAAGCACTTTTTATACGTCGTGGCTTCTTATTGTGGCATATGGCCAAGTTTGTTGTTGATCCGGTACTTTACTGTCTTCATTTTAGCTCAAATGATAATTGTGTTCTTTTCCTTTGGTGAATGATCTCATAATTGTCCTAATGAAATGTAAGCATCCTTCTCCTCTTTTCACTTGCTCTCGTCTGACTTCCTCTGCCGAAGTGGTAACGCAAGTGCACGTCACCATCCCTCTTTCTCTCTCATGTGTTTCTTTTAGTAGGTAATTTTCTTTCTTGTGTTATTATTTTCTTTGGGTAAAAATTGATTCATAAATATGTTAATCTAACACAGGTGTGCCTTGTCTATGGATGCGAAAGAGATGTTTCCATAGCGTTAATAGTCGCAATTTTGATCCTTTGTGATGTCCTGAAATTGGTTGTGAGGGATCCTATCACTATGACATTTGCTTCTGGTGGTGGTGGTTGTTTTGCAATTTTTAAGCTCATTCTGCCATATAATTCGTGCTCCGGGGAATTGAGCGACATCTCTAGCCTGTACAAGCTGTTAACGCGTATGGCTGGAATAATGTTTGTGAAACAATCACAGGGGAATGGTTGGATGATACATCTCAAAATCAGGTTTTCGATATGATTTTTTCTGCTTGGGATAGATTTTTGTTTGTTTTTCTGTCTTGCCTTTTTTTTTCTGCTTGGGATAATTTTTTGTTTGTTTTTTCTACCTTGCCTTTTAATATACTCTTGAACGAATATACATGCGTAAATTGATAAGGTACTACGCGGCCTAACTAGTACCTACCATCCAGTCCTTGATTTCTGTCGTAAGTGCTCCGGCAAAGTTTGTTTCTTGCCCAGTTATGAGTTACAAGAAGGATCATAGAGCTCAAGGGATTGTAAAGAGGTAAACCTGCAAACAAAATTTGATAGGAAGCTTTGAGAAATAAGGAGCATAGTGTTTTCCCTCTTCAAATAGAGAGAATTTCTGATTAAAACCGACAGGTTTCCAAGTAATAGTTGGAATTCTCTTAAGGAAGGTCGAATACATAAATCTTCATGTCTGTTTTAGGAATTCTCTTATGTGTGACAATCTTGGCACTAGAAAGTTTCCTTACGTAATGCTTTTATGGTGGAGCATTTGGATTAAGGATTTTCCTGTTTTGTAGCTTCTGGTGTCTCCCTCTTTCTATTCTTTAGGTAAATGCTTTTCCGTGTGTCATGCTAAATGTTGTAGTAATTCAAAGAGGACATAAGTTCTGCCTCTAACGAAGCTTGTCGTTTGTGTTTCTCTATTTGATATTCTCCAGTCATGTTATTTGCACAGAAGTCTTACTAATCATCTTCATCCAGGCACAGTTGCATTTCTGAGAAGCATATATCCCTTGGAGCTGTGGGGCTACGGGTACATTTGGCAGCAGGTGCTCACGATATCTTGCTGCAAGTCTTGCGAGTATTCCACCTTCTCCGTGGCATCTGCTAAGTAGAGCAAATGCAAATGTCAGATCTAATCAGCCTAAGGATGCTCGGCATGGAATAAAGCAGGTTTATATTTATTTGATGATTTATGTTGACTTTTTGAATCTTCCAGTTCAGCTTGTGCAGAACTACGTAAGTTACTTACTTTAATTGTTCATTCATATCTACCAGTGAGAATTCATGGTAGGTCGCGAGGAGCCCATGGTCATGCCATTCTTCTAGGAGAGAATCTACATTGGCAACTCCATAAATTCAAACCTGAACATCAAACTGAGACTGAGATGGTCTTCAAACGCTAATTATCAAATACCAGTGCATCACGTTCACACTGGCTTGGATGGGGCTCAGGGACCCTTCTTGTACCATCCTTATTTTATTAGTCTAGAGATTTTGATCTCGATAATATTCTACGGGAAGTAATTAGTTGGTCCAGTCATTCACAATAGGTCATACTTCAGTTCAAGAATCAGGAAAGTGCAAGATTCTGCCTCAACGCAAAGATTAATTCAAGCACTAAAGGCGATTCAGTAATTTGAGAAGAATCTTCAGCCTTCAGGTCATTGTCCTTTTCTACTACAGCGACTAACTTCTGATATACGTGGACTTGGACAAGTTTATACCACTTGTTTGAGTGAATTATTAGTAACTTTTGAATGGGCCTGCTGATGTGCCTTTGCTAAAATACAGATATTTTGTATATGGATGTTTCGGAAACGACCAGTGATTCGTTTTCTATCGTGATAGACCTACTTAAGATTGATGTGGGGTGTCTGAAGGATCCGATCATAAGATGGGGTGGAGGATCATAAAATCTTCAAAATACAACAACAGTATAAAAATCCGGAATGGCAGGAAAAAATTTACTAATTGTGGAAATTGTTTGACGCCAGAACTTCAAAACGTGTGACCACAAAAGCTCATGTCATCTCTAAACTAGATTTACAAGAAAGTCAATAGTTCTATGACCTGAACATCTAGTTAGGCAAATTACAATGTTAGAATTTGTGAAAATTGGATTGGTAAGATCTATAGGATCAAATCTAACTATAAGTTTCGCTTAGGATCAAAACTGTGTAAAGATCCCAAAAGATGAAGGTCCTGCGTGAGACCCAGATTGCTTCTTGAGTTTCAAACGGCGGGATCTTTCTAACCATGATTAGACCAATCAGCAGATTTTAAACGATCTTTTTTCATCCTTCACTTAGGTACCTGAAGTATTTATGCCTTGACAAAGATGCCAGATGTTACATATAAATACGAGCAGGGAGACCACTTTGAAAGTACTGTAGGTTGTCTGTGACGACAACACAGTACCGAACAAGAGTTACAGTTTCGTTATGCCAATAAGCCCATATCTCTCTGCATGATCTTAGGTCGCCTAACGAAATTTCGTATATTTCATTCTGTTTAGCATGGAATTGATTCTGTTTCTGGTTTCACTCCCGACGAACGACCTTGACCAAATGGTACTTTGATGAAGTTGCAAATTTGGTAATGGAAACTTTTGAAATGTTCCTCATCATTCCTTTACTGATTTTCAGTATTTCTTTGTCCGGCTCCCTTTATTTATGTCAAGACTGTTGCCACTCATGGCACGATTGATCGTCTTCTTTATTTTCCTCTTTCAGAACGGACATACACAGCACCACAAAAATGAACGAGGGGAAAGGGACGCGTAACTATTCAAATTGGTTGCTGTTACAATTATGCGGGGGTAAGTTTTTCAGGAACTGCATAGAAGTTTTACTTTTCTCTAAAGAATTTCTACTGTAGCTATGTACGGATTGTTGTCGTGATTAATTAAGACAGAAAGGCTTTATTATCGGATATTTACTCATTGCAAGATAGAAATGGAAATCCACCGCGAATTCTTCCGAATGAGATGGTTGAGCCCTTGCGTCACTTTTTTTATGGATATCGTAAGGAGATTGATTTGTTGGCACGCATTACCTCCAACGGAGCATACCTGACCGTTGCATCATCTATACATATGAAGAAGGGGACTGCATACCTCCACATGTGGACAACCGTGATTTTATTAGGCCATTCTGCACTAAATCCTTTCTTGTGAGTGTGACATTGTTTTTGGATCAAATCTATGCAATTCCTCTTCCGTATGCGGCAGATTTGTAGGATCCTACCAGGTGCATGTTGCGTAATGAGGCAAAAAGAAGCGTCCACTGGGAAGCCTCCAATGGCAATGTGCGCTCTTTCAATTAGAGGTGTGCAAAATGGACCGCTCAAATCAGGAAGCACTCGGACCAGACCGGACCGAACTGGCCAGTTTGGTCCGGTTTCCGGGAGTATCGGTCCGATTCCCAATTCATAAAAGTAGAACCGGTGTCCAGGCAGTCTGATTCCTGATTTCAAAGGGAACCGGACCGAGCCGACTACATATATTTTGTTTTATATTTTTATTTCTTCGAAAAATTAGTAAAATGTGAACAAATTTCTAAATGAAGTACGGTTTTTGATTTATTTTTTAAATTTGAGGATCATTGCATACATATCATTTAATTCAATACGAAAAAATAGTATCAAGTAGTGGGAAAAAAAATAACGGGTTCCATTGGACATCGATCCAGTCCAATTCCCGGTTGTAGGACCAATCGGACCGTACCGGGAACCGATGATCCCTACTTTCAATAGATGTAAGTGACTTGAGCTAGAAATTGTAAAAGAAGTAGTTTATCCAATGATCATGCAAGTTACTTTGCCCGATAACTAGAGAAGGCGATCTTCTGTAATTGTCAATGGCACTCCCACGATTGCCAGTTGAATTGGTTTGTCCAATCCCAGATTCGGTAAAAATTGTAATGCTGCAATCTCCTTGCAATGGCATACATGATGTGCAGTATCTAGCTACAGGCAACGACATGATGAGCAGTATCTAGCTATAGGCAACGGCCATCATTCAGTGCAAGCGAATTAGCTTTTGGCAACTACTCTCAAATGGCACTCAACGTTCATGCGCACTCTGACGTTTATACGCAGCGGTCAGAGAAAGACCCAACCCGACTGGTCTATATCACTCGGCATGGTGTCATCAAACCACGCTTATATGCCAAACGCAGAACGCCCTGTTAAAACACTTACCGTTACGTGCATGGTTTTATTTCCTATTCACTTAAGGATTAGAGGAGTGTCCTAAGTTGTGGCGGGTAGAGAATGATCCTCTTAATCTTTAGGGAAGTGCAAAGGGGAACATGGAGGATCGATGCCAGCGGAGCCGGAGGTGCATGCCAAAGCCAGGCCATGATGCTCGTAAACGACAATGGGATTTTTAAAGGCAGGCGTACCTGAATTAGACACCGACCTTCCATTGGTTAGCGGATTGAAAATTGCGGATAAGATATCATGGAGGCTCAAAGGTACCTGGTGAAAACCAAAATTCCTCCAATAATTTTTTTGCGCCGCACCAATTTGTCAAGTGATCTTTTTTCTACCGAAAGTAGTATTTAAGTGAGCAAAAAAAAAAAGTTATGGCTCTGAAGTGAGCGTCGTACGAAAGTTATGACACTCCTAGTGTCTTTATTCCAATTTCACCATCAAATTGTTGAATTGAATGACACACGGTAGTTGATGGGTATTTCAATTTGGGATTTTACCGTCCATTTGTCATAGATGTACCGGTTTGTGATTTTTCGTGATATTAATTTAATTTAACAGAAACTAATGGAAGGCAAATTTATCATAAGTATACCAGTTTTGGGTTTTTGATGGTCAAAAAATTAGTTTTTGGTAAATTTGTTACATGTGTACCAGTTTGAGATTTTTTGTTGTCAAAAAATTAGTTCAAGATAAATTTATCGTCAGTGACAAGTTTAGGATTTTTGATGGTATTAATAAAAAAAAGAAAGAGTTTAGAAAATTTAAAAAAAATTGCAAAATGATGTCATTTTGATTGCCAATAGTCCGTCAGTCGTCGACCATGCCATAGCCGATGTTGACTAAACTGCCACATTAGCAATTTTCAGCCTTAATTGGCCGGATAGACTATAATGAAAAATTGTCAAGAGGGTTAGTACTATATTATCCAAATTAAAAAGTTTAAGACTAAATTGATAGCCATATAATAAGTTTAAAACTTTTTGGATAATTTTCCCTTAAGAAGTCCTATGGTGGACCAAAGACAGTCACTTTGTTTAATTGGCTTGGAATTGTGAAAATGTTAGTTAGGGTCAAAACCGAAGCTTTGGGTTGGATATGTAAGAAGGTTTGGAATTGTAGAAAGCTTCGTTATGGTCAAAACTGAAGGCTTGGCTTGGACATGTGAAAAGGTTAGTTAGTGTTAAAATATGCCTCGAATTTAAGTCCATGAATAAAACCCGACCCAAGATGAATTATTATTTGCGCACGTTTTGAATATAGCGAGTTTCGGACCTTAATTTACGTAACTTGCAGAAAAGGAAATATTCCCACGATTGAAGGAGAAGTTGGCAAAGAAAAAAAAAGAAATAATAAAAGAAGGGAAAGTCAGAACTTAGTCTTTTGACCGAAATATACGGACTATAACTTCTGCAATGAAGTCGGCGAAGAAAAACACAACAAAAAGGAAAGAGCTGTTGGACTTGTTTCCCTCCCCAATTTGGCGTTCATTTTTTGACCGATCCAATATTTACTTTCCTTTTGGCAGAGGTTCATATATCAACAATCAACGGTTTATCTTTTGAGGCTAATTAAAAAAAAAGTATCAACTTTAAGTCGAAAAATAATTCTGACCCCAACTTTAAGTCGAATAACAATTCTAACCCCAACTTTTTTTTATCTCATAAAAAATCACCAACTTTCACTTTTAACCCAAATCTGGTCCCTCGTTGACTTTTTGAAGTTACCCTTGTTTGAGAAAAAAGATTATGGTTGTGAGCTTGGCGGATCTCGTCCATGGCATCTATTGACAAGCGGTGGTCTACAACTTCAAAATACGACAAAACGACGAAGTCTAACAAGATAGATTCAATTTGGATATCTCTTTGACTTGCCGATGAAGTGAAGGAGATGAACGGTTTTACCATTATTCTTCAAGTTATGACTCAGAGAAGAAGATAATAAATAGTGCTTTACATTCAGTCAGCAAGCTTCGTGGATTTATTGCTGAGGTGGAATAGTCAAGTTGGATAATCAATGGTTTTAAATCCAGAGAGGCCAGATTTGGGATTTAAGTGAAAGTTGGTGATTTATTATGAGACAAAAAAAAGTTAGAGCCAGAATTGTCATTCGACCTAAAGTTGGTGTTTTTTTACTAAACAAAAAAAAGTTGGGGCCAGAATTGTCCCTCAAACTAAAATTGGTGCTTTTTTTTTTTCGGAATTAGGCCTTATCTTTTGTGGGTCTTGCTTCTGTATATATAGTAAATATCGTGGTGGTTGTGGGACAGAAGGAAGCGCCGTCCGAGTGCTTGAGAGTGTGCTTTCTCCATTGATTCTTTTTCGTGAATTACATCCGTGAAATTAGTGCTGAAGCCGATCAAATCTTATGGTAAGATTTGTGTATAATTCCTTCGAGAGATTATGAGATTATTTCGTGAGAAATTATTGGGCTAAACACTGCGTGAGCTATAGGGTGTAATTGGGGCTTGAAAAACACTTAGAGTATTTGAGTGACTCGAGTGTGGTCGTAATCTTGTATCGCTTGATTTATAGTGAAATTCGTTGATACTCTCCCCGTGAACGTAGGTCACTACGACTCAACCACGTAAATCTGGTGTCCGATTTATTTTCTTGTTCTGTTAATTTTATTCTTTGATCGCTTGGTTTCCACAATAGTTAGGATCTAGATTGAGGCTTTTTTGGAAACAAATATGGAATTTTTGTAGGGGCTATGATGAAAGCATAGCTTTTTTGTCTTCCACTAAATTGGTTGAGTCCATTTACTTGCATCCATAAAGATCAGTTAAACTGAAAGGTTGGACACATTAAGACAATAAGGCTGCATTTGGTAGTCAGGATAAAATTGATTGAGTCCATTTATTCTATCATGTGTTTGGTTCCTGCTCAAGATGAGATAAAGTCGGTTGTAAGTGCGATATAGCCTGGACAAAATTATCCCAGCGGGATAATTGAATAGGATTTCTCATATTTATGATATAAAAGCTATTTTTCTCAAAACAAACTTGTTAAATAATAAAATAAATTAATATTTAAATATAAAATAATATTTGAGTTATAATATTAAAAAGATAATTTAGAATACCAAAAAAATAATTGTCATTTTTATATATTCCTATATTATTTATATAAGTGAATTTCTTTCTACTCTATAATAAATATTTAATATCTATATCATTACATATTTTAGGTATAATAGTATAGTTTATAAGTTGATAAAATTTTTATAAAGGACCAATGCAAGGGAATAAAAAAAATTAAAAAGAGATGGAAAAATTTTAAAAAAATTGAGTAAATAAAAATGAGGTAGAAGAACCTAGACTTGAATAAACAAATTCAAATTTGAGAAGAATCTTTCTAATTCTTGAAAAATGAGGGGCAATAAAATTTCTAAAAAAATCTACCCTCGTTCGTCTCTTCTTCACAGCTCCGTAGTTTTTAGTTCACGTCAAAGTTTCATGAATATGGCGAGAGAGTCTAAGTTTCTTCTCATTCGCAGCTCTCCCGTTCATGTCTAAAGTCCACAAAAGCAGCAACAGAGTCGAAACTCCTCCGTAATTTTGTGGTTCATGTTGAAGTTTCACAAAAGTAGCATAGGAGTCCAAATACTATACTTTTCATAATCACAAAAGTGAATGATCATATTTTTACTCTCTTACTAGATTTGACAGTGAATTATGAGAGATTTTTACAATATTCATTTGTGCATTTTCATATTCATTTATATTGATATGTCATAAATAACAAACAATGGACGTGATAAAATATGAAAGTATCCGATTTTTTTGCTGTGATTCACCAAATAGTGGATAGGATATGGCAAAATCCTTTGATTTCGTATATTATCTTATCTAATCCTATCCTGGTTAGAATTTCGGACGACCAAACGCAATCTAAGAGCTTGCCACATCACTGACAATATTTCTTTCTCCACCGAAGATATCTGATCAATTGATCATTAGAAGTAATCTCTCTGGCTCTGTTATAGGAGTTTGTCCTTGGTGGTTCATGGGTTTATCTCATTCCATGAAAGTTCACTCGTAGTTGCTTCAACATACCGCGATAAATTTTAATTGAGTATTTAAAATATACTAGACTGATGCAATAGGATTAATTTTGTCTACGCGCACCGGATGTCTTTCACTGCATTACTTGGTAAATAATTTTAAGTGTAGTTGTTTTCTATCATTGATTGGGCAAGTGAAGATTTTCTTTTACGGGGGAAAAGAAGACTATCGACCGATCTTGATGCCTGTATAATCCATATCATCTCGTCAATTCGGGTGGGCTCTCGTGTCAAACGGTGCAAACAGCTTGCAATGACTTTGGGCTTTGGAGTCCATTGATTTTGCTTTTGTAGTTGATGAAAATGACGACGCTGATGGACCAGAGTCAATTTGCTTTGAGCTCCAATAAACCCTTTTGCCAGGGAAAGCTCATATAAATTTACCGGCGCCTGAAAGATTATCGTCTCGCCTTAGGCCATGTTAAAGTGGACAGAATTAACGAAGTAAACCTCCCACAACATGAGGAAGGTTTTGCGTTTCCTTGTGGCCTGCGCTCTCTTCATTTACGTCGCTCCTCTCTTTTCACCTTCGATCGTGGCTCAACTAGCAGCTCAACCACAGGTTCAAAAAGGTGAATTCGCTCTACTTTTCCGGCGTCTTCCTTCTCTTATTTCGTCACTCGTAATGACCGGCACATTGGGCTTTTTCTATGTCCCTTCGCGGCACACACCATTTTGTGTATCAATTCCGAACACAACATTAAGAAAGATGAATCAACAGGTGTTGTAGGATGCTGCTCATTGCCACTGGATCCGTCAATCACCCACACAGCACTGGGGTGTCCCGATGATCAGAAAGCGAGCTGTAACGACAGGACCTGCATAATACCTACGCGTCAGTGCGACTGTGCATGGCCATGAGATTGAGAAGGCCATTTAGACAAAAGATGTACTCGGCCATATCTTACATGCATTTATCAAGACAATCCGATCTATATATGTACGTGCTATAAGCCTTGATCAATTTGATATATTTGGTGTATGGTTGTCAGTTAGATCACAACATGATATGTGTTCACCACATGTTTCTTATTTGTATTTATAAATGAAAATTGACGATCTAGCACGACAGCATACATATATTCAACCTCTTCAAAGTGCTGGCAAGAGGATATTTAGTCCTCTGCTCATATATATGGATTGTGGCCACTGGCCAAGTATATATGGCATGGTATGGTAAATGAGAACAACATTTAATTCGACATATTATTAAGCAAAAAAAGTTTAATTTCCTTTGTCGCATTTAATTGCATTGACATAGTATAATTAATCGAGTCTCGCTAGCAAGTGTCTCCAGGGGACTAACTAAATTAATTTAAACCGAAAATAACACTTTTCTTAAGATGTTGAAATTTGAAGTGCACACCATAAGAAAGTCACTAAAACTAAGTGAAAAAGTTTTACATTTTCAAAGCAACTTTAGTAGTACTTAATAAGTGCCTTTCGGGCACTCGTAAAGATGCTTTCAATTGCGTTTAGATCCTTTTAACGACTTGACCACGGCCACCTGTTAACTACCAATATAAAAGAAGCTTTACATTTTTCAGGGCATTGGCTACTCGTCCTATTTATAGTCGATACTTTGAAAAATTAATCAATTCTATTTTTTAGTATGACCTCACAAGTATTTGGATTTTCAAAACACCGATTCGCACAGAATACAGGAAAAGGCATTGCATTGAAAATCGTAAATTGTACTTATTTAGTTGCTTGACATATAACTGGAGGCACTTTTTAATAAAAATCCTTTTTTGTAATATACTACAAGTGCTCTAAATCCACTTGTTAACGGGAAGCATTATACAAAAGAAATTTATAGGGTTCACCCATACTTCACGCCAAACTTTCTTGCCTTAAGTCGACCCTCTTGAGCAGAAAAATCCTACCTTCAATTCTTTCAACAACATCAATTAGATTTTTGTTCATCGAATGAGATTTTGTAGAAAATTATTTGATGAGTGTGTCATATGTACTGGACTGAATCTAGATCATCAAATCTAACGAGACTCACGTTGGTCGCACATGAGACCCATCGACGATCTAAATTTAAATTAGTACGTATACTATGCTCATTGATGTAACTTCTTGGCCTTTCATCACTATATCAGGCAATATGTAACTAAACATCCTAATTCTTCTTGGTATGAACATGAAGTGGGTGCTACTTCTTTTCCTTGGTGAAAGAGAACATTAGGGAATTTCCGTTGATGATATTGGACCGGCATTTGAATATGTCCTCTAGTACAAAAACTCATTACACGCCCTCATAGTTATCAATTGGGAATACTCCATCCATAAACTCGTGACCTGGCACAAATGATGAGAGACACAGCCCGTGGCGAATAAAGTTAAACGACCAAATATAGTTGAATCGGGGTGTCACCAAATAATTCAATCGCTCTTTCAACATGGATGATAACTCAATGCAGAATTATCATGAATTTCTTGCCATAAACTTATCTCCGTCGAAATATCTGGCACCATCAATGGCCTCTAATGTAAGCAAAACCGGGAGGAAATTCTTGGATCGCCGTCGGTTTTGTTCACAAGCAATTTGCGTTGATCAATGTAATCATCTCGAGAGCCCTCTTGACTTGCCAACCTAGAAAGTTCCCTCGAAGTGGCTCCACGACATGCCACGGTTAATTTCAATCGAGTGTTCAGATAAACCAAACGGATGCAATAGGATTAATTTTGTCTAAGCTCGTTCCGGTTGTCTTTCACTAAATTACCTGGTAAATAATTTTTAAGTACGGTTGTGTTGTATCATTGATTGGGCGAGTGAAGATTTTCTTTCATGGGGGAAAAAGAAGACTATCGACCGATCTTCATGCCGGTCTTATTCATATCATCTCGTGTCAATTCCGGTGGACTCTCGTGTCAAACGGTGCAAGCGGCTTGCCATGACTTTGGCCTTTGGAGTCAATTGATTTTGCTGTAGTTGTAGTAGTTGATGATGATGATGATGATGATGGACTAGAGTCAATTTGCTTTGAGCTCCGATAAATCGTTTGCCACGGAAAGCTAATATAAATTATATCGTTTCGCCCTGGGCTATGTTAAAGTTAAAGTGGTCAGAATTAGCGAAGTAAACCTCCCCACAACAGGAGGAAGGATTCGCGTTTCCTCGTGGCGTTCGCTCTCTTCCTTTCCGTCGCTCCTCTCTTTTCACCGTCCACCGAGGCTCGACAATGGCTATGTTTTCCTCCAATCACTCTTCTAATTGGTGGATTACATGAATTATGTCACCCACATGTGAACTTAAAATGAGCAAAATATATCCAAAAAAGTAACCCCGCACAGAGCACAAAGTCAACACGGCACCCACCTCCCCTCTATCTCCCTCACATTTGCATCGAGCCGCCCTTCGCGTCACCCCCGCTCCGCTGCCAAGAAGATACCTACACTAGTACACCCTGAACTAGAGGTGTCAACGACTCGATTTGGTTCAGATTTCCATAATATTCGAACCGAACTGAACCAAATCATTAAGGACATGTGCTTGTTATGAACAGAACCGAGACATGATCCGAAAATATCCAAATCAAAAATGCAGTTCGATTCGGTTCGACTCGATTCGGTTTTCGATTTTCTCTCCTTTATCTTTCTATTTCCTTTCCTTTCCTTTCTGATTTCTCACGTGACCCCATCTCTGGACATTTCCTTTCCTGAGTTCTCACCAGATCGACCAAGATTCGAGCCCTAGATAGGGCTCGGTCGAGCTCCACCGAAGGCAAGCCTCAGATCCTCGCCTGTTCGGAGGCGGTGCCCTAGATTATTGTTGGGTCGAGACAGCTCTCGTGTTTGAACCTCGGAATCGTGAGTCCCCGGGGGCTTTCTTCTTTTCTTCCGAGTGTCCAAATCCACCTGCTCTTCGTTTTGCTTGGTGGGCATTTTGGCATGAAAGCGGAGGCCGAGGTGGATTGGGCCAAAGAAGCAGACTTGGAGTGAGTTGAATCAGCCCTCGTTCGGTATAACGTATCGATAGATCTGCTGAGGATTTGGTTTTTCGCTCGAGTGGAAGTGGGTTTGTCGTCGGTTTGGCACGGTGTCGCGCCGTCCAGTCCCTGGCCCCCCCCCAGAACTGGTTCCACCTCCCCCAGCAGCAGCCGCCACCGCATGGCGCTGCCTCTCTGGGAATATGATATCGATTTCCACTTTTTTTTATCCAATTACTATTCAGTTCGGTTGGTTAACCGAACCGAACCGAAATAACTCAAACCGGGAAAAAAGAATAGCTATTTTTTGTCATTTGAACCGAAAATCGAACCGAATCGAAAATACACAAAATTTCAGTATGGTTTAGTTGGGTTTCGATTTCGGTTCGATTTTCTGGTTTGGTTATGACACATCTACCCCCAACCCCCGGAAATTGATTTTTCGCAGCGGCGTGGGCGGCGGCGTCGGCTGTGGACTAGAGTCAATTTGCATTGAGCTCTAACAAACCCTTGCCAGTGGAAGTTAATATAAATATTGGCACCTGAAAGTTTATCATTGCGCCTATGATTTATTTTGAAGTGTTCATTGAAATAAACCTCCCTCGACATGAGGAAGGGTTTGCGTTTCCTTGGGGGGGTGCACTCTCTTCATTTACCTCGCTCCTCTCTTTCCACCTTCTACAGAACAGGCTCGGCGACTTCTTCAAGACGGTGAATTCACTCTACTTTTCGCTTGCCTTCTCTCTCTTCTTTCATAAAACATGACACACATAGGACTTTTTTCTTTGCCCCTTTGAGGCACGCACCACATTGGGTATGAATTAGGAACACAACCTTAGCGAAGATGAATCAATCGGTACTGTAAGATACTGGTTGGCCGATTTGGGAGCAACGGAGGTTGCCCCGATGATCCGCCATTGAGCCGTGACGATGGGAACTGCAATGGTCCCCTGCGATGGTGCACAAATGCAAGGCCATGAGTTGAGGAGGCCATTTAGATAGAAAGATGTACTTGACAATGTGTTACATGCATTTATTGATAAGCTTCTATCTATATTGATACGTGCTATAGGCCTCGATCAGTTGATACGTTTGGTGTACGGTATCAATTAAAACACAACATGATATGTGTTGCCCATGAATGATTTGTTTTTTGGCAAGCTATATATGACAATCGACGATCTAGCACAACAACACATTCAATCTTTTCAATGGCACTGGTGAGAGTATTTAAAGCTGCTTAGGAATATTTTCTCTATAAGATTTTAATCTTCTCCTCAAACTAAATGGTCTTGGGCCTCTTGGTTTGGGGGTTTGAAGTACGGACATCCATGCAAACTACACAAATTCGATTCTACATATTTTCAATTAGAAAATTTCCTTTACTTTTGTCACATTAAATAGTCATTAACGTGGCCAATAATTGAGTTATGCTACAAGTGTCTCTAGGGGACTAACTAAATTATTCAAAAGTAAATATAACCCCTTTCCAAAGATATTGAAAATTGAATTACACTTTATAAGAATGTTACCAAAATTAAATGAGTTACATTTTCAAAGCAAATCTGATAATGCTTTACAAGTGCCCTTGGAGCATTCTTAAGATCTTTTTCACTATACGGAGAATTTATTAACCACTGAACCACGGGCACTTGTTAAATAACTAAAAAGGAGTTCCATATTTTTATTGTATTGGCTATTCTCGTGTTATGTGTAATCAATTCTTCAAAATTTGATCAATTCCTTTTTTATCATTAGGGTTTTCTAATTATTGTGAATTTTAAAACGCTGGTTACACACATAGCACGAGATAAGCTGTCCATTGAAAATCGTAAATTTTATTTATTTAGTTGCTTGACAAATGCTTCGGGGGCACTTTTTTCATAAAATTCGTTTTTGTAGTATACTACAAGTGCTCTAAAAACCACTTGTTAACGCGAACCATTACATAGAAGAAATTTATCGTGTTCACTGACAGTTCATGCCAAATTTCTTGCCTTAAGTTGAGCCTTTTGGGTAGTAGATTCTACCTTCATTCTTTTGACAATATCAATTAGTTTTTTGTTCTTTAAATGTGATTTGGTGGAAAAAAATTGATGAGTATGTTATATGTGCTAAATTGAATCTAGTCATCAAATATAATAAGACTAACATGGGCCCCACATGAGACCCACCAACTACCTAAATTCAATATAGTATGTACACTACAATCACTGAATACTAACTGGACCGGCTTCATAGCCTTCATCACTAAATAGGGCAATATTTATCTAAACATCCTAATTCTTCTTGGTATGAGAACAAATACCAACTCTTTTCCCAAGTGAAAGTGAAAACGAAGGATTTTCCATTGATGTTATCGGTAAGGCATTTGCAGATGTTCCTGCTAGTACAAAGAAAGAACCTCGTTATCACATGAATGTTATCGGTAAGGCATTTGCATATGTTCCTGCTAGTACAAAGAAAGAACCTCGTTATCACACGAATGTGAATCAAATTAACGTGGTCAATAATTGAGTTATGCTACAAGTGTCTCTAGGGGACTAACTAAATTATTCGAAAGTAAATATAACCCCTTTCCAAGGATATTGAAAATTGAATTACACGTTATAAGAATGTTACCAAAATTAAATGAGTTACATTTTCAAAGCAAATCTGATAATACTTTACAAGTGCCCTTGGAGCATTCTTAAGATCTTTTTCACTATACGGAGAATTTATTAACCACTGAACCACGGGCACTTGTTAAATAACTAAAAAGGAGTTCTATATTTTTATTGCATTGGCTATTCTCGTGTTATGTGTAATCAATTCACAAGTTGTCCATATTGGGTCGATGGGTGCCTCTAGCTTTAGGTTGTAATTGGCTCAATGAAAAGTTATAAAATCTTTACCTTACCAAAAAAAAAATTCTTCAAAATTTGATCAATCCCTTTTTTATCATTAGGGTCTTCTAATTATTGTGAATTTTAAAATGCTGACTAGACACATAGCACGAGATATGCTGTGCATTGAAAATCGTAAATTTTATTTATTTAGTTGCTTGACAAATGCTTAGGGGGCACCTTTTTCATAAAATTCGTTTTTGTAGTATACTACAAGTGCTCTAAAAACCACTTGTTAACGCGAACCATTACGTAGAAGAAATTTATCGCGTTCACTGACAGTTCATGCCAAATTTCTTGCCTTAAGTTGAGCCTTTTGGTTAGTAGATTCTACCTTCATTCTTTTGACAATATCAATTAGTTTTTTGTTCTTTCAATGTGATTTGGTGGAAAAAAATTGATGAGTATGTTCTATGTACTAAATTGAATCTAGTCATCAAATATAATAAGACTAACATGGGCCCCACATGAGACCCACCAACTACCTAAATTCAATTTAGTATGTGCACTACAATCACTGAATACTAACTGAACCGGCTTCTTAGCCTTCATCACTAAATAGGGCAATATTTACCTAAACATCCTAATTCTTCTTGGTATGAGAATAAATACCAACTCTTTTCCCAAGTGAAAGTGAAAACGAAGGACTTTCCATTGATGTTATCGATAAGGCATTTGCATATATTCCTGCTAGTACAAAGAAAGAACATCGTTATCACACGAATGTTATCGGTAAGGCATTTGCATATGTTCCTGCTAGTACAAAGAAAGAACCTCGTTATCACACGAATGTGAATCAAATTAACGTGGTCAATAATTGAGTTATGCTACAAGTGTCTCTAGGGAACTAACTAAATTATTCAAAAGTAAATATAACCCTTTTCCAAAGACATTGAAAATTGAATTACATATTATAAGAATGTTACCAAAATTAAATGAGTTACATTTTCAAAGCAAATCTGACAATACTTTACCAGTGCTCTTGGAGCATTCTTAAGATCTTTTTCACTATACGGAGAATTTATTAACCACTGAACCACAGGCACTTGTTAAATAACTAAAAAGGAGTTCTATATTTTTATTGTATTGGCTATTCTCGTGTTATGTGTAATCAATTCTTCAAAATTTGATCAATTCCTTTTTTATCCTTAGGGTCTTCTAATTATTGCGAATTTTAAAACGCTGACTAGACACATAGCACGAGATATGCTGTGCATTGAAAATCGTAAATTTTATTTATTTAGTTGCTTGACAAATGCTTCGGGGACACTTTTTTCATAAAATTCGTTTTTGTAGTATACTGCAAGTGCTCTAAAAACCACTTGTTAACGCGAACCATTACGTAGAAGAAATTTATCGTGTTCACTTACAGTTCATGCCAAATTTCTTGCCTTAAGTTGAGCCTTTTGGGTAGTAGATTCTTTACCTTCATTCTTTTGACAATATCAATTAGTTTTTTGTTCTTTCAATGTGATTTGGTGGAAAAAAATTGATGAGTATGTTATATGTACTAAATTGAATCTAGTCATCAAATATAATAAGACTAACATGGGCCCCACATGAGACCCACAAACTACCTAAATTCAATATAGTATGTACACTACAATCACTGAATACTAACTGGACCGGCTTCATAGCCTTCATCACTAAATAGGGCAATATTTACCTAAACATCCTAATTCTTCTTGGTATGAGAATAAATACCAACTCTTTTCCCAAGTGAAAGTGAAAACGAAGGAATTTCCATTGATGTTATCGCTGAGGCATTTGCATATGTTCCTGCTAGTACAAAAAAAGAACCTCGTTATCACACGAATGTTATCGGTAAGGCATTTGCATATGTTCCTGCTAGTACAAAGAAAGAACCTCGTTATCACACGAATGTGAATCAAATTAACGTGGTCAATAATTGAGTTATGCTACAAGTGTCTCTAGGGGACTAACTAAATTATTCGAAAGTAAATATAACCCCTTTCCAAAGATATTGAAAATTGAATTACACTTTATAAGAATGTTACCAAAATTAAATGAGTTACATTTTCAAAGCAAATCTGATAATACTTTACAACTGCCCTTTGAGCATTCTTAAGATCTTTTTCACTATACGGAGAATTTATTAACCACTGAACCACGGGCACTTGTTAAATAACTAAAAAGGAGTTCTATATTTTTATTGCATTGGCTATTCTCGTGTTATGTGTAATCAATTCTTCAAAATTTGATCAATTCCTTTTTTATCATTAGGGTCTTCTAATTATTGTGAATTTTAAAACGCTGGCTAGACACATAGCACGAGATATGCTGTGCATTGAAAATCGTAAATTTTATTTATTTAGTTGCTTGACAAATGCTTAGGGGGCACTTTTTTCATAAAATTCGTTTTTGTAGTATACTACAAGTGCTCTAAAAACCACTTGTTAACGCGAACCATTACATAGAAGAAATTTATCGTGTTCACTGACAGTTCATGCCAAATTTCTTGCCTTAAGTTGAGCCTTTTGGGTAGTAGATTCTACCTTCAGTCTTTTGACAATATCAATTAGTTTTTTGTTCTTTCAATGTGATTTGGTGGAAAAAATTGATGAGTATGTTATATGTGCTAAATTGAATCTAGTTGTGACATTCCGGAATTTCCGCCAATTGGAAATTAAGAAATAACTGAGTTTTATGAAATGTGCTCGTAGTAAATTTCTCGCCCGGAACTGATCATTCCTGGGAATGCTAACCATTAGGGAAAGGCTATTAGGGGAAGTTAAATTCGCACGACTAAAGAAAATTCGATCGTAAATGGATTTCGACCATTAAATCGCAGAAGTTATATTTTGAGCCACTGTTGGCCGATCCAAGGATAGTTAGGGGTCAGTTTGCCACTGTCATAGTAGTGGATCGTGGGTGATTCCGTTGAACCACGAAACGACTTGACGAATGATCCTGAAATTATACCGAACGATCGTACCCCACGGATCAAGTGATTGATCTTTGCGATTTTAATGACAATCGAGATCGTTACGTACCGAACGGACTTGCACGTGATTCGATTTAGTATCAGTTACAAGTCAATTCTGCGAATTTCCCTAGCAAGCCACCCGTTAGCTCGAGAAACGCTCGAGTTGCATTTAATAGAATTTAATTATTGAATTTTCGCTCAAATTGGACACCGGAAAATTAGGAAGTCACAACGAAACGCTAGGACGACGTTGCACGTGACACGTGTCAATTTTTGGTGCGCCTAAATTCTTTGGAAAAATTAGATTTAGGCAAGAAATGGAGAAAGTGACTATTTTGCCCTTAAGGATTTATGAAGGATTAGTTTTAGGGGCAAGGGGCATTTTGGTAATTTTTGCCTTTGGTCAAAATTGGACCAATTTAGTCCAATTTCCCCTTCTTCTTTCCCTCTTCCCCCGTGAGATCCCCCCCCCCCTTTTCTTTTTTTTTTCCTTTGCCGTGAGTTTTTCCCCCTCCCCACCGTGAGCTTCCTTGGCCGTTTCTTCTCCACGCCGGCGCCACCGCCTCGTCGCCGCACGCCGGACCGCCCTCAAGCCGCTGTCCACGCCACCCGCAAGCCACCAACAGCCGTGTCTCTCTCTCTCTTTTCCTCTTTCTCTTACCGTGGGTCTCGGCCGTGCAAGACCCATATCGCCGCCGGACCGTCGCCGCTCAAGCCGGACGCCACCGTGAGTTCCCGCCGTGTCCGAGATTGTGCCGCCGCTCCCCGTTCTAGCCGATTTAGTCTAGAACTAGGTAAGTCGTCCTCTAATCCCGATTTAGGAAATTGGGTATCGCCGGATAATTGAATTTTTGGGGTTGAAATCGGAGTTGTTGGGGCGAGGAACGTTGGGGCTTTAGGTCGGGATTGTGTGGCGGGCCTTGAGGATTAATTTGGAAATTTTTGGAGAACAATTTGAAGTGAAACAGAAGCTGCGATTTACTGTTCACAGGCTGCGAAACACTGTTCACAGGCTGCGAAACACTGTTCACGAGCTGTGAATCACTGTTCACGGGGCTGTGGTGGTTTGTTCGAGATGCAAGTTGAGTTTTTGGAATCGATAGTGCATGACGAGAAAGTTTCGTGAAGGCTCGGAATTAATCCGACGCCGTTTAGTGGGCGAAAAATAAGAAATTGTGTGTTGAAAGTGTTTTTAAATTATAATTAAGTTGTGGTGGTTAATTAAGTATGTTGTTGAGCAAATTTGCTGATTTAATATGCTAGTTGGATGTACACGTGAGTTTGATTAAAGTAATTGATGGTTTTGCCATGCCCCGTGCTGAATGTGCACGAGTTACGCGTGACTGAATGCGTGTGTGGGCCACGTGTGATTGGCCAGTAGTGTATGGTAAATGTATATTGGGCATGTGCTTGATTGTGATTGTGGTGTGGTAAGTGAAGGTGGAAAGTGTGTGAAAGTGCGAAAGTGCAAGTTTGGGATCGGACCGAGTATTCTAAACTCGGGTCGCGATCACGTAGGTCTGTTGCATTTGGCACAGACTGAGGCTTGGAAAAGCAAGTATGAGAATCGATCTGAGGCACGATCAGCTTGGGTGAGACTGGGATTGGACCGAGGCATTATAAGCTCGGGTTCCAATCATGTAGGCCTGTCGCATTTGGCGCGGGTTGAGTGGGATCGGACCGAGGCGTGTGATGCTCGGGGCGCGATCGAGAGGCCTGAAGCGTGAATGAGTACGCTGGCCGGATGTGGTGAATGATCGCAGTGTGCCTGGGGCGTGTACGTTACGCGGGACACTGGCGAGGAAGGTGGAAAGTGGTGACGAGATCGAGAGGAATGCACAACGTGTGAAAAATTGCATATGTGTGTAATTGTGAATATTATGTCCGTCACTTGAAAATTTGACATACGTGATTGTGATTGTGCATTTTATCTGGAGGGTACGTGGTAGCCTAGGTTGGGTTTAGGGGTGAACTTACTGAGAAGTGTTCTCACGGTTGTTTCAACCGATATTTCAGAACCCCGGCAGGAACCATGAATCCTCCACTACCGCCGGCAGTACGTTTTGGGGTACCTGTGCACACCGAGAGTGACACTTAGGGAAGCTCAGAGGATGCGGATTCAGAGGACGATGAGTCCGACTCAGAATGGACGCCGAGTAAGGGGGCATAAGTGATAGTCTTGGGGTTAAGAACGGTAGATTTTTTGATAGTACCCTTTTTGGATTTGGAATGCCAGGTCATCAATCCTTTTTGTTTTCGATGGTTCTTAGTACGGTGTGCACATGTATATTATGGTTTGTAATGTTGTGAAGATTATGGTATAAGTTTGAAATGAAGAGTAACAGGTGTATTCTCCCTGATTGGATCCCCCAGTTTTAATTTGTCTGGGTTTGTTTGTTAATATCCGCTGTGGTTGTAAATCTCTGATGGCAAAATTGAGGTCGGCGATAACCTGGGACGTCGCCCTAAACGACCAGGCGGGATGTCGCGGGCTCGGCGGGGGTCCGGGGCGTGACACTAGTCATCAAATATAATAAGACTAACATGGGCCCCACATGAGACCCACCAACTACCTAAATTCAATTTAGTATGTACACTACAATCACTGAATACTAACTGGACCGGCTTCTTAGACTTCATCACTAAATAGGGCAATATTTACCGAAACATCCTAATTCTTCTTGGTATGAGAATAAATACCAACTCTTTTCCCAAGTGAAAGTGAAAACGAAGGACTTTCCATTGATGTTATCGGTAAGGCATTTGCATATGTTCCTGCTAGTACAAAGAAAGAACCTCGTTATCACACGAATGTTATCGGTAAGGCATTTGCATATGTTCCTGCTAGTACAAAGAAAGAACCTCGTTATCACACGAATGTGAATCAAATTAACGTGGTCAACAATTGAGTTATGCTACAAGTGTCTCTAGGGGACTAACTAAATTATTCAAAAGTAAATATAACCCTTTTCCAAAGATATTGAAAATTGAATTACACGTTATAAGAATGTTACCAAAATTAAATGAGTTACATTTTCAAAGCAAATCTGATAATACTTTACAACTGCCCTTTGAGCATTCTTAAAATCTTTTTCACTATACGGAGAATTTATTAACCACTGAACCACGGGCACTTGTTAAATAACTAAAAAGGAGTTCTATATTTTTATTGTATTGGCTATTCTCGTGTTATGTGTAATCAATTCTTCAAAATTTGATCAATTCCTTTTTTATCCTTAAGGTCTTCTAATTATTGTGAATTTTAAAACGCTGACTAGACACATAGCACGAGATATGCTGTGCATTGAAAATCGTAAATTTTATTTATTTAGTTGCTTGACAAATGCTTCGGGGGCACTTTTTTCATAAAATTCGTTTTTGTAGTATACTGCAAGTGCTCTAAAAACCACTTGTTAACGCGAACCATTACGTAGAAGAAATTTATCGTGTTCACTGACAATTCATGCCAAATTTCTTTTCTTAAGTTGAGCCTTTTGGGTAGTAGATTTTACCTTCATTCTTTTGACAATATCAATTAGTTTTTTGTTCTTTCAATGTGATTTGGTGGAAAAAAATTGATGAGTATGTTATATGTACTAAATTGAATCTAGTCATCAAATATAATAAGCCTAACATGGGCCCCACATGAGACGCACCAACTACCTAAATTCAATTTAGTATGTACACTACAATCACTGAATACTAACTGGACCGGCTTCATAGCCTTCATCACTAAATAGGGCAATATTTATCTAAACATCCTAATTCTTCTTGGTATGAGAATAAATACCAACTCTTTTCCCAAGTGAAAGTGAAAACGAAGGACTTTCCATTGATGTTATCGGTAAGGCATTTGCATATGTTCCTGCTAGTACAAAGAAAGAACCTCGTTATCACACGAATGTGAATCAAATTAACGTGGTCAATAATTGAGTTATGCTACAAGTGTCTCTAGGGGACTAACTAAATTATTCAAAAGTAAATATAACCCTTGTCCAAAGATATTGAAAGTTGAATTACACGTTATAAGAATGTTACCAAAATTAAATGAGTTACATTTTCAAAGCAAATCTTATAATACTTTACAAGTGCACTTGGAGCATTCGTAAGATCTTTTTCACTATACGGAGAATTTATTAACCACTGAACCACGGGCACTTGTTAAACAACTAAAAAGGAGTTCCATATTTTTATTGTATTGGCTATTCTCGTGTTATGTGTAATCAATTCTTCAAAATTTGATCAAGTCCTTTTTTATCATTAGGGTTTTCTAATTATTGTGAATTTTAAAACGCTGATTACACACATAGCACGAGATAAGCTGTGCTTTGAAAATCGTAAATTTTATTTATTTAGTTGCTTGACAAATGCTTAGGGGGCACTTTTTTCATAAAATTCGTTTTTGTAGTATACTACAAGTGCTCTAAAAACCACTTGTTAACGTGAACCATTACGTAGAAGAAATTTATCGTGTTCACTGACAGTTCATGCCAAATTTCTTGCCTTAAGTTGAGCCTTTTGGGTAGTAGATTCTTTACCTTCATTCTTATGACAATATCAATTAGTTTTTTGTTCTTTCAATGTGATTTAGTGGAAAAAAAATTGATGAGTATGTTATATGTACTAAATTGAATCTAGTCATCAAATATAATAAGACTAACATGGGCCCCACGTGAGACCCACCAACTACCTAAATTCAATATAGTATGTACACTACAATCACTGAATACTAACTGGACCGGCTTCATAGCCTTCATCACTAAATAGGGCAATATTTACCTAAACATCCTAATTCTTCTTGGTATGAGAATAAATACCAACACTTTTCCCAAGTGTAAGTGAAAACTAAGGACTTTCCATTGATATTATCGGTAAGGCATTTGCATATGTTCCTGCTAGTACAAAGAAAGAACCTCGTTATCACACGAATGTGAATCGAATTAAAGATTGAACTGACCTTCATATAACATGTTAGTGTGATTAAAACCTATATATTTGCAAGGTTCCGTAGCTTTGAAACTCATACATTTTAATCAAGTCTCAAAAGGAAGGGTTTCACAACTTCTCCTTCAAGAACAATGTGGAAATATATAGCAGCAGGATCATTGTGCTGGCGACCCCAACGCGAGTCGAGGCACCTGTTTCGGAGCCAACTAAACCAGCTCCGAATGGAGACGACACTAAGAAGGGGTGAGACATGCTGGAGCAGCTTGCCGTGGGGGCCATGAGTTCGATACATCTAGACACTATATGCATAGCGGAATAAGACCTTGCGTCAAACGCCTCATCAAGTCCGATGGTCCAAATGATAAGGGCATATTTGTCATGTATGCTCATTTGCTATTGTAATATACTCTCATGCTCCCATTAAATAAATGTTTCTTAACCGGGTTAATTTGAGTTTTGCTCGTTGATTGTGATACTTCATCATAAACTCATTACCTTGTACAAATGACAAGAGATGTGGCCCATGACGAACAAGGTAAAACTACAAATATAGCCGAAGAGGGTATCACGGAATAATAGAACATCAAATAATTCAATCATTTTTCAAGGTACATTATAATAATTCAATGCGGACTAATATTGTTTTTTTTTTTGCCATAAACTTAGCTCCGTCAAAATATTTGGTGCGATTGGTGAAATCAAATATAAGCAAAGTGACGGAGAAAATTCTCAAATGATATTAGTTTGTTCTGAAGTAATGCACGTTGGTCTCGGGCGTACATGACGAACCCAATAGTTTCAAGCTTATTGAGAATGAAATTGCAGTTTTCCCACCCTTTACCAACACAATTATCTCGAGAGTCTATTGGAGTACCCTTTTTTTTTCAATAATGAAAGTATTCTCTAATATTTCGATAAGATGAAGGATTACTTATGTTGCTCCAGGTCTAGTTTCTTCCCAGTTTGACTAAGTAAAGTAAACGTAAGATGAAGCCACAATGGCAATTATGGGCTTCCACGTTGAGTTCATTTGATAGAATTGGCGACAATGGCACGAGATTTCTACAAGTTTAAAAGCTTGGATTGTAAAACAAATTACAAATTTGAAGATCCCCGTTAAATGTTAGTCATTGACTAGTATCACTTAAAATAATATATATATATATGTAGAGAGAGACACACACACCCTTTTTTATGGAGATAGTGCTTAGAAAATTACACAATATAATAAGTCCATGCTAACCCAATGGTTGTGAAAAGCAGACAATATTATTCTTATGGAGAAAGTAGCGCCATTAGATAGGCATTATAAATAGCGCTTGCCCATTTCAACTTTTGCAATGTCCCTTCCCATTTCCTGAAATTCGTTTGCCATCTCACCTGTAGCACTGACTACCGAAAAAACTTTGGCCAGAATTTCGGCCAACTGTTTGTCACGTGACTAATTTGCTCCTTATTCGAAAGGAAAATCTGTCTAATGGTTAAATGAAAAGTATATTTGTTACATAATCAAAGAGATTGTTTTACAAAAACAGAAAACTTGAATTAGAGAGAGAGAGGGGGGGTGGAATTGGATGTCGAGTAAAGGCAATAGTGCATTTCAGTTATGGATATCCCTTAGATGACTATAATCATTGTACTGCCACGATAAAATGCCTGTTTAGCACAAAATAACTTTTGAAGAGAAATAAATGGATTATTATTGACACTGAGTTTTCCTCCAGATTTCCCTAGAGACCACGATTGCAACATTTGTGTCTGAAATGAGAGTTTTGAACCCAACCAAACATGCCTAGAACTAATTTAAGACTGAAAACTGCAAAGTGCAAACTTCAAGGCTTTCGTGGCTGTAAGAAACGATTAGATTAGACATTGAGGAAACAAGATATGGGTGGTCAAAGGGACCAGCTCATTTGCTCTCAACGAAGTACATTTAGAAGCAACGGAAGGACATAGCTGGATGTATTTCGTGAAGAGCTTTTCACCGATATTAATTTTGCGCCTGTCATGTACTTAGATATTCAAGTTTTCTCTTCGGAGCGCTCTTGAAGACTTGTTGAGGATCACAAGTAGCCCCTTTACAGAAGCTAATATAATCTTGAAGGTACCCATAAAAAGTTTTCCGCTAAAATCCCCAACTCTATTCGTTTCGCTTTTGAGGAATAGTTTCAAGAAAGATCAGAAGTGAGAATTTTGGAGGAGATAATTTTCAATGTGAATATCCAATCATGTAATGACATTAAATAGGAAAAAGCTATAAAGCCAGCATTTATGGCGCTAGCGGCCACTACATCTTATGCAAGCAAATACTAGTTCCTTAATAAAATCAGAAATTACAAAATTCACGCCCTACAGTCGTCACTTTTTGCTTTTCTAATGACAGCCATCGAACTCCAGCTAGTGAACCAAAAAAAAAAGCAAAAACAGCATCTTGAATTATTGGTGAAAACGCGCATGGCATGCGAAGCTTCCTAAGGTTATGCTCTTTAAGCAACTTTGATGACCTTAATGTTCAATCAAGTTAGGAACTTTCTTACGCGGATTAGATGAGAATCGATTCCTATTTGTGGTTCAATTTGCCAAGTTGGTTCCCATAAGAAGCTGCATCAATTACAATACCAGATAAAAGATAAAAGATCTTCACACCATGGGTCATAAGGAAAATACGCACGGGTAACCCACTAAAATTATTATCTTTAGTATACACCTGAAAATGAAATTTTGTTTCAAGTTATGCATAGAGCTCCTAATGGACGACTGATGAATTAAAACATTTCTTTCGCCAATTTACTAAAACACCCTCAATTACGGTGATGGTGCTTAGTGAATTTACAAAATTTGACAACATTATATGTCCAATCATTGTATTCCAGTGGCTTGTGAAAAGTTAACACTACTATTCTTTTGAAGAAAATAGCACCACTAAATTAAGCACCAAGCTAAATTAATCCTGCCGCCAATATTACGAATAGACAGATTGTACAAGAAAAGTGTGTGACGTGGTCATAATAATTTTCAATGTGAATATTCAATCATGCAATGAATTAAATAGGAAAAGCTATAAAGCCAGTATTTTATGGCGCTATCCACAACTACATCATAATCCTAGCAAACAGTAGTTCCTGAATAAAATCAGAGAGTACAAAATTCACGCCCTACGGTCATCTTTTTTTTTTCTTTTCTTTTTTAATGAAAACCATTGAACTCTAGATAGTGGACCACAAAAAAAAAAGCGCAAAAACAGCATCTTGTATTATTGATGAAAACGCGCATGGTGTTAGATGCTTCCTAAGGTTATGCTAATTAAGCAACTTTAATGACCTTAATGTTAAATCAAGTTAGGAACTTTCTTACGCGGATTAGATGAGAATCGATTCCTATTTGTGGTTCGATGCCAAGTTGGTTCCCATAAGAAGCTGCATCAATTGGAAAAACCAGATAAAAGATAAAAAGATATCCACACATTTAGGCGATATGGTCCCTGACAACCGGTCGAAACCTCTTATATTGTAGTCCATACATCTGTGTTTCGGTAGGTTCTCACACACCGTGTTAGTTAACAAGAAGTGGCGTCGCAGCACCGATTTCTCTAGTCATAAGCAGATTAAGGCTCCGTTTAGGAACATCTTTTGCAAGGGGCTTGCGAAAAATTAGAGGTATTTGGCAAATTTATATGGGCCCCTTTGGTCAAATATTGGCCTTGGCCAAAATGAAAGCCCAAAGGCAGGTCGAGCTTTCAGCTTGGATGGCAGTTCCTAGAGTTAAATAATTTTTTTCTTCCAAAACTATCCTCGCAAAATTTTTCATTTTTCGATTTTCTCCTTATAAAAACTGTTCATCTTTTTCCTTACCCTTACCAAAAAAAAAAAAACTGTTCATCTTCTTACCACAAGGCCAATGGGCTAGGGGATAACGAGGCTAGATATGGCACCTGCCAGCCTCTGAGGTCATGCGACCTTCTCCTCGAGTTACCAAGCATGAAGTTGGGCATTGATAGAGATTCAAATTGAGATATCTTAGTCTAGAAGGATACCTAAATTAAAGGAAAGCAAAACTAACACTAAGCTCACACGTAAGGAGGAGATTATTGAGATGTATATATGAGTTGTGTTAAAGAAGTCTCACATGATAGAATTTGTATGGTGTCGAACAATTAATATATCCAAGTTGGTCCATAAGTTATTAGCTTATTTTTTAATAAAAATAGGTCTAACTGGATATGTTGATGGGCTCCAACTTGGCAATCTCCTTGGCGAAGGTATCGAGCTTCTGCTGTCCATTTACAATAGTAGATTCAGAATCAGTAGGAACAATGATCCATGTTCTAGTCATGTCTTTTTATTTGTCTTTTTAGAAATATATCATACTCTAGCGGTGTAAAAGAATTATTTACAAGCGCGTTTATATACCATTGACTGGAGAAAGTCAATAGTTACCATCCTCAAACCAATGGTAGATAAGACTGTTTGGGTGAAATTTCCTCTACACTTGTAGTGTATGGTCTATTTTATCTTGTTTTATTTGCAAATCATAAATGTCAACTTAGGATTGGGCTCGACAGCACATTCTATCTCTTCAAAAGACTAGCAAGAAGATATTTATTTGCAGTAGCTAATTATTAAAAGAAAAATATAGAAATTAGATGAGATGTGCTATGTAAATATGTCATGGTAGATGCAACTAATATGTAACATATAACTTCAGCTTTTCTTGTGCAGAAACATAAGGAAGAACCTATTTCACGGTTTTATTTTCTGCTTGCATTTAATGGTCTTGGCTTGGATTGGTCTGAAGTATGGACCTTGGCATACTATACTGGTCCGATTCTACATGCTACCACGCACACTATGTTGAGGTGGCGTGATACAACACTATATACCTTCCAAAGGTGCTACTAATGATGTTTTGCATTCGCCAGCTAGTTATTACATGATAATGGATGAGCCATGGCCGTGTAATAACTAGTATCGCAATAGATAAAGGTGAGAGAAATGTGAATGAAGAGAAAAATAATATTCTATACATATTCTAGTGAATAGTACATGAGCCTTACATAACTACTATCCAAAATAATAAATAAATGAAGATATGCAAAATCATAAAGTTATATACAAAATTACAGAATATCACAAATATATATCTCTAACATCCCCCTCAAACGCAAGATGATTTGAAAGATGTCAACTTGAGTCTGGAGAATAGATCTAGAAATAGATGTGTCTTGGTGAAGACATCAGCAGTCTGTTCAGCGGAGGACGTAGATACAAGTCAAACAGTGCCACGAAGAATACGATATCGGATGAAATGACAGTCTATTTCAATGTGCTCAGTACGTTCATGAAAAATATCATTATGTGCAATTTAAATAGCACTTCGGTTATCGTAATGAATTACCATTCTGCCATGAAGACGCACTCCCGTGTCTTCAAGTAGCCACCATAACCGTAATAACTACGATGTTGTATCAGCAAGAGCTCAATATTCTGCTTCTATACTAGAGCGAGCAACAGTGATTTGTTTCTTGCTACACCACGAGATAAGTGAGTTGCCCAAAAAGAAACAGTAGCCTATAGTGGAGCAACGATCTTGAGGGTCACCAACCCAATCAGCATCAGAATAAGTTGTTAACTCCAAGGTAGAGTGAGCAGAAAAATAAAGATCATGAAACAATGTACCCTTGACGTAGTGAAGAATTCGAAGAACCGCAACAAAATGAATGGTACGAGGTGCGGTCATGTACTAACTAACGATATGAACAGCGTAAGCGATGTCAGGACGTGTAACGATGAGATATATAAGACTACCAACCAACTGTTGATAAAGTGTAGGATTCGGAAGAATAGTTTCATCCTTGTCATTGAATTTTGCATTCGACTCAATGGGTGTAGAAGAAATCTTGTTATTAGTGAACCCAGCTCCAGAAATAAGATCAATGGCATATTTTGCCTGAGACAAACAATAACCAAAAGCATTAGACGCAACCTCCAAGCCTAGAAAATAGATGAGTCACCCAAGATCTTTCATTTCGAATTGTTTACTAAGATACTGCTGGAGTTTGATAAAGCTGGTCTAATCATCGCTAGTAATAACCATATAATCCACGTATAAAAGTAGTATAATGTACCCACGATGCGTGCGCCGAACAAAGAGAGTATGGTCATAAGAACTGGATTATTCATGTAAGTCATCGAGAGTATGGGATATGTGGCCAAAGTGCTTGTATTCGGCGGATGCAAGCAGAAGTTCTGGGCACTCTTCCTCTGCATTCCTCTTGTATGGATGTTCCTGAAAATGATCTGGTTGGGAATCTGCTCCAAAAGTTCCATTTGCAAAGCGGAATGATGTGATCAAAATAATGCTGCTTAGAACTCGGGACTTGTTCGTTTCCAATTAGCCAGTAATCCTTGCCTGTCTGATGGCAGCTCGAGAGGGCCAATTGTATTCTCATCATCACTACCACCATTTGTTTTTTGGGTTAATTTCCGGCTTATCCTCAAGCTGCTGGCTTTCGTGAAGGAAATGGAGAAGTTTCTCGAAGTAAATGACTTCACGAATAACTTTCAATCCGAAGTTAAGCAAGTACCTCCTGAGGGTTTGAACAGAGGGCCTAGAACTTATATTACAACCACATCTTCGAGAGAGAGACTACAGGGTGTCCTATCGGTCTCTGATGCGAGAGTTATTCTCTGCTTTCCTTTTGATGGCAGAGATGATATAGCGAGCTATTATGATTGGGATCAGTTTATTGCTGTGGACTTTTGTTCTCCTTTTTCTACAAGAGAAGAGAAGGGTGATAGTTTGAAACCCTTTTGCAATTTAGAGGTTTTCTTCAATGGCGACAATTTCTGTGCATCTGAATGCCTGTAACCTTGACATGTATCTAGTCAGTACTGCATGTGAGGAGGTTGATGATGAGGGTAAGTCCTGCCGCACTGCTAAAGGGTGTAAATTTTATTGTCTGAAGATTCTGTCTGTTGCCCACTACACGCCTTCTTCCATCCTGAGTATGATTTGGCAGGAGGGTCCTGTTGCTGGTGCTTGGGTTGCCGAGAGAGCAAATTCTTTAGCTGTTTCAGAGGAGAGGAGCAAAAACAAGTTCATGGGAAAAGGATATGAGCTTGCCTCCGTAATAACTTTGAGAGATTCTGGTGATACTGCTTCTGAAATACGTCGAGATAATTATGAGCTCAAGTTTCCTTGCGCATTTGCATTTATCCTCTGCTGCCGTTACTCTTCGGAGCTATGAACATGAAGACTTCAACTGTCTTTTAAGTCGAGCGATAAAAGGATTTACTGGAGTGGCTTTTGAGGATGTTGATTCTTTGAAAAAAGAACTTCTGTAGGTCAGACATCAATGTATATGGATTGTGATTCTGAAGAGATTGTTATTCGCCCTGATAAGATTGGCAACATCAAAAGCTCGATACAGAATGAACTTCCTGGGTCATGGTTTCAGCTCAAATTGAGAATTGAAAAGTTTGAGTTACCGAACGTCTGGGATACTGGCGGTATTAATGGTGCCAATTTTTTTTTTTGTCCGGCTCTTGGGGAAGGCAAGTTGTAGGGTTCAATCACTGCTGTACCATATGAAGAGTTTCTTTTGATCTCACGTTGCAATTCAACAATGAAACGGGGTGATGGGGGAGGTTCCAATGCTTTATCTACTAGATTAGCTGGTTCTGACTTCGTCTACATGTGGGATCCAGTGAATTTCCATGGATTTTTGTCCATCACTCTCAGATGTGGCACTTTTGTTGCTATAGGTGGTCGGGTGGATTGGTTCGATGCAATATCGTCTTTCTTTACCTTGCCAGCTTCTGAAACTAAATGTTCTGGTGAATGTTCTTCATTGAAAGGAGATTGCCAACAGCTTCCTGGATCTTCTTTTTCTTTAAACTTGGTCGACACAGGATTGAGCTATGAACCTTATCTAAAGAACCTGATGGTCACCTCACCAATTGTTGACCTTGGATTCGGTCATTCAAGTGTCAAGTCATCCTTGGACGACTATTATGTTGCCGGTATTATAGCTGTATCGTGCTTCAGTATTTCTGTTATGTTGCCGGTATTATAGCTGTATCGTGCTTCAGTATTTCTGTTATGTTGCCGGTATTATAGCTGTATCTTGCTTCAGTATTTCTAATGCGACTTCCAGAGATTCGATTTACACTGATTACGATATAAGAGTGCAGTATCTTGGGCTTATCCTTTGCTCAGCATCAGAACTTGAGCTTCTCTGTGGTACTTACAGTGTGCAACGTCTTCACAAGATTGGCTACGTTAAAGTTGCTCGGGAGGCACTTATCCTGGCAAATTTGAGGACTAACTGCAGAAATGGAACTTTGTGGGAGCTAGAATGTTCTAATTCTCACATTGATGTGGGAACTTGTCATGATTCATCTTTGGCTCTGATACAATTGGTCACGCAACTTCAACAGCTTTTTGCTCCTGATTTGGAAGAATCTCTTCTTCACTTGCGGGTAGGTGGGATAACGTTCAAAAGGAGCAAGAGAGGAATCATTTGAAAGCTGAAGCAAGAACTTCTGTTGGTGATCTTGCCCCATCTACTCCTCAGGTGCTGTTGCGAACATATGCGGAAGAGCAAAACATGGAACACAGAGATTTACATGGTTCGATCGCAACGTGATCTATGTCCACGAGCGAGACAAGACAAGATTCCACTATAATCAAAAGAGAGTACAGTTTTCAGAAGTCGAAATAACGACAAAAGCTCACGGCTCACAAAACTCTTAAGAAACACAATTCTCTTTTGTTTTACATCAATGAGAAAACCTAGCCGCAGTATAAATAGGGCTCCAAAAAATTTTACTCGAAGGCTACGCCCTCGAACCCCCCGAGACATTAATTCATCTGCTCCAACTTGGGCAATCTGCTATGAAAATTTGTTCACTTGTTATAGGTTGAGCCTAACGGCCCAATCCTCCGCGTCACGAACCAAATCTCAATTTTCTCTCCATCTTCGGGTCACACAAAAATATGTCTAGTCGGTTCATGAACCGAACCAAGTACATAAAATTCAAAACATATTTAACAGGTGCACTCTTCGAGTGCAAATGCGAAGAGTCAAGCCTTGGTGATTGGATTGATGGATGAGATACGTGAGGATGCTTTTCTTTCATATGGGAGTAGAGCTTGCCAATATGATTCTGAATCAAATGAGGAAAGCTTTCTTGGAGAGAAATGTGATTTCGATACTCCTGAAACACTATCTCAAGATCTGTGAGTAAGTGGGTCAGTGCCTTCGGTAGGATTAGAAAGCTTTCAGGCCACATTTATTCGGAAAGGTTACTTTCCCGAGTGTATAGAAGGCTATTGTATATCAGACCTACGCCCTCTATCAGAGTTATCTGCAGGTTGTGCATTGCTCTACTTCCTTTGCGATTGCATCTCCATCAGCGCCAGCTTGATTCCCTCATTTCTTTTTTAGGAAATGAGGACCTACCACAGGACTGGCCTTCAGGTGTTCAAAATAATCTGGTTGGATCAGAAGTGTTGCCGCAAAATGCCCAAAGTGGTTCTATGCGGAATGCAATCGTTGATGAGGCATTGCTTCTGTATTTTCAGGTAACTGCATCTTTTCTGCTAAGTTCTCTTGTTGTGGCACTTAATGTTGTTAGCTAGAATAACTCCACATGTTGCTTTGCTGAATGCTGTCCTTAGTCTTTACCTCATTAATTGAGTCTTAATCTAGTCTTGGGTTTGGCTATGTACATCCGGGTCCACCATTGGGCTGTTTTGGCATATAATCCGTGGTGAAGCAGAGATACCTACCATATGACTAGACAAATACAATCGCCTATTGAGAAGAAACCGTTCTTCAGTTGTCTGCCTTTATACTGTGTGCATTTTTGTATTTTATTCCCATGGGCAGCTTTCATTATGTGCACTCTTTCTTTCAAATGGTGAAACGTTCAACTAATACGTCATGTTCTCAACAGAAATTTGACACAAAGCCTTTCAGTGTTCGGGTTGATTACACTCCACAGCATGTGGATTTAGCAGCACTTGGAGGTGGGAAGTATGTAGAGCTTGTAAACCTGGTTCCCTGGATCTTTATGGTCACGACCTCAATGAGATTTTGTCTTTTGAATTGCTCTCTTGGAATAAAAAGCACTTTTTATACGTCCTGGCTTCGTATTGTGGCATATGGCCAAGTTTGTTGTTGATCCGGTACTTTACTGTCTTCATTTTAGCTCAAATGATAATTGTGTTCTTTTCCTTTGGTGAATGATCTCATAATTGTCCTAATGAAATGTAAGCATCCTTCTCCTCTTTTCACTTGCTCTCGTCTGACTTCATCTGCCGAAGTGGTAACGCAAGTGCACGTAACCATCCCTCTTTCTCTCTCGTGTGTTTCTTTTAATCGGTAATTTTCTTTCTTGTGTTATTATTTTCTTAGGGTAAAAATTGATTCATAAATATGTTAATCTAACACAGGTATGCCTTGCCTATGGATGCGAAAGAGATGTTTCCATAGCGTTAATAGTCACAATTTTGATCCTTTGTGATGTCCTGAAATTGGTTGTGAGGGATCCTGTCACTATGACATTTGCTTCTGGTGGTGGTGGTTGTTTTGCAATTTTTAAGCTCATTCTGCCATATAATTTGTGCTCCGGGGAATTGAGCGACATCTCTAGCCTGTACAAGCTGTTAACGCGTATGGCTGGAATAATGTTTGTGAAACAATCACAGGGGAATGGTTGGATGATACATCTCAAAATCAGGTTTTCGATATGATTTTTTCTGCTTGCGATAGATTTTTGTTTGTTTTTCTGCCTTGCCTTTTTTTTTTCTGCTTGGGATAATTTTTTGTTTGTTTTTTCTACCTTGCCTTTTAATATACTCTTGAACGAATATACATGCGTAGATTCATAAGGTACTACGTGGCCAAACTAGTACCTACCATCCGGTCCTTGATTTCTGTCGCAAGTGCTCCGGCAAAGTTGGTTTCTTGCCCAGTTATGAGTTACAAGAAGGATCATAGAGCTCAAGGGATTGTAAAGACCTGCAAACAAAATTTGATAGGAAGCTTTGAGAAATAAGGAGCGTAGTGTTTTCCCTCTTCAAATAGAGAGAATTTCTGATTAAAACGAACAGGTTTCCGAGTAATAGTTGGAATTCTCTTAAGGAAGGTCGAATACATAAATCTTCATCTCTGTTTTAGGAATTCTCTTATGTGTGACAATCTTGGCACTAGAAAGTTTCCTTACGTAATGCTTTTATGGTGGAGCATTTGGATTAAGGATTTTCCTGTTTGGTAGCTTCTGGTGTCTCCCTCTTTCTATTCTTTAGGTAAATGCTTTTCCGTGTGTTATGCTAAATATTGTAGTAATTCAAAGAGGACATAAGTTCTGCCTCTAACGAAGCTTGTCGTTTGTGTTTCTCTATTTGATATTCTCCAGTCATGTTATTTGCACAGAAGTCTTACTAATCATCTTCATCCAGGCACAGTTGCATTTCTGAGAAGCATATCCCTTGGAGCTGTGGGGCTAGGGGTACATTTGGCAGCAGGTGCTCACGATATCTTGCTGCAAGTCTTGCGAGTATTCCACCTTCTCCGTGGCATCTGCTAAGTAGAGCAAATGCAAATGTCAGATCTAATCAGCCTAAGGATGCTCGGCATGGAATAAAGCATCTGCTAAGTGAAGGGAATGAACGGTTTTACCATTATTCTGCAAGTTGTAACTCAAAAAAGAAGATAATGAATAGCGCTTTAAATCCAGTCAACAAGCCATGTGGATTATTGCTGAGGTGGAATAGTCAAGTTGGATAATTAATGGTTTTAAATCAAGAGAGGCCAGGTTTGAGATTTAAGTGAAAGTTAGTAATTTATTATGAGACAAAAAAAAGTCAGAGCCGGAATTGTCATTCGACCTAAAGTTGGTACTTTTTTACAAGACAAAAAAAAAAGTTGAGGCCAGAATTATCCCTTGAACTAAAATTGGTGCTTTTTTTTTTCAAAATTAGGCCTTATCTTTTGTGGGTCTTGCTTATGTATATATAGTAAATATCGTCGTGGTTGTGGGACAGAAGGAAGCGCCATCCGAGTGCTTGAGAGTGTGCTTTCTCCATTGATTCTTTTTTGTGAATTACATCCGTGAAATTAGTGCTGAAGCCGATTAAATCTTATGGTAAGATTTGTGTATAATTCCTTCGCGAGATTATTTCATGAGAAATTGTGAGGCTAAATACTACGTGAGTTATTGAGTGTAATTGGGACTTGAGAAACACTAAGAGTGTTTGAGTGACTTGAGTGTGGTCGTAATCTTATATCGCTTAATTTATAGTAGAATTCGTTGCTGTTCTCTCCGTGGACGTAGGTCATTACGACCTAACCACATAAATCTTGTGTTTGATTTGTTTTTTTGTTCTGTTAATTTTGTTCTTTGATCGCTTGGTTTCCACAATAGTTAGGATCTAGATTGAGGCTTTTTTGGAAACAAATATGGAAATTTTGTAGGGGCTATGATGAAAGCATAGCTTTTTTGTCTTCCACTAAATTGGTTGAGTCCATTTACTTGCATCCATAAAGATCAGTTAAACTAAAAGGTTGGGCAAATTGAGACAATAAGGCTACATTTGGTAGCCAAGATAAAATTGATTGAGTCTATTTATTCTATCCTGTGTTTAGTTCCTGCTCCAGATAAGATAAAGACGGATGTAAGTGCGATATAGCATGGATAAAATTATCTCAGGGGAGAGGTGGGATAAAGGTGGATAGAATTTCTCATATTTATGGTATAAAGGCTATTTTTCTTGAAACAAACTTGTTAAATAATAAAATAAATTAATATTTAAATATAAAATAATATTTGAGTTATAATATTAACAAGATAATTTAGAATACCAAAAAAAATAATTGTCGTTTTTATATATTCGTATATTATTTATATAATTGAATTTCTTTCTACTCTATAATATATATTTAATATTTATATCATTACATATTTTAGGTATAATAGTATAGTTTATAAGTTGATAAAATTTTTATAAAGGACCGATGGAAGGGAATAAAAAAACTAAAAAGAGATGGGAAAATTAAAAAAAATTGAGTAAATAAAAATGAGGTAGAAGAACCCATATTTTAATAAACAAATTGAAATTTGAGAAGAATATATCTTTCTGATTCTTGAAAAATGAGGGGCAATGAAATTTCTAAAAAAACCTACCCTTGTTCATCTCCTACTTCTATGTATCTCTGGTTCATGTTGAAGTTTCACAACTCCGTAGTTTTTAGTTCACGTCAAAGTTCCATGAATATGGCGAGAGAGTCTAAGTTTCTTCTCATTCGTAGCTCTCCCGTTCATGTCTAAAGTCCACAAAAGCAGCAATAGAGTCGAAACTCCTCCATAATTTTGTGCTTCATATTGAAGTTTCACAAAAGTAGCAAGGGAGTCCAAATACTATACTTTTCGTAATCACAAAAGTGAATGATCATATTTTTACTCTCTTACTAGATTTGATAGTGAATTATGAGAGATTTTTACAATATTCATTTGTGCATTTTCAGATTCATGTATATTGATATGTCATAAATAACAAACAATGGACGTGATAAAATATGAAAGTATCCGATTTTTTTGCTGTGATTCACCAAATAGTGAATTGGATATGGCAAAATCCTTGGATTTCGTATATTATCTTATCTAATCCTATCCTGGTTAGAATTTCGGACGACCAAATGCAATCTAAGAGCTTGCCACATCACTGACAATATTTCTTTCTCCACCGAAGATATCTGATCAATTGATCATTAGAAGTAATCTCTCTGGCTCTGTTATAGGAGCTTGTCCTTGGTGGTTCATGGATTTATCTTATTCCAAGAAAGTTCACTCGTAGTTGCTTCAACATACCGCGATAAATTTTAATTGAGTATTTAAAATATACTAGACTGATGCAATAGGATTAATTTTGTCTAGGCGCACCGGATGTCTTTCACTGCATTACTTGGTAAATAATTTTAAGTGTAGTTGTTTTCTATCATTGATTGGGCAAGTGAAGATTTTCTTTTATGGGGGAAAAGAAGACTATCGACCGATCTTGATGCCGGTATAATTCATATCATCTCGTCAATTCGGGTGGGCTCTCGTGTCAAACGGTGCAAACAGCTTGCAATGACTTTGGACTTTGGAGTCTATTGATTTTGCTTTTGTAGTTGATGAAAATGACGACGCTGATGGACCAGAGTCAATTTTCTTTGAGCTCCAATAAACCCTTTTGCCAGGGAAAGCTAATATAAATTTACCGGCGCCCGAAAGATTATCGTCTCGCCTTAGGCCATGTTAAAGTGGACAGAATTAACGAAGTAAACCTCCCACAGCATGAGGAAGGTTTTGCGTTTCCTTGTGGCGTGCGCTCTCTTCATTTACGTCGCTCCTCTCTTTTCACCTTCGATCGTGGCTCAACTAGCAGCTCAACCACAGGTTCAAAAAGGTGAATTCACTCTACTTATCCGGCGTCTTCCTTCTCTTATTTCGTCACTCGTAATGACCGGCACATTGGGCTTTTTCTATGTCCCTTCGCAGCACACACCATTTTGTGTATCAATCCCGAACACAACATTAAGAAAGATGAATCAACAGGTGTTGTAGGATGCTGCTCATTGCCACTGGATCCGTCAGTCACCCACACACCACTGGGGTGTCCTGATGATCAGAAAGCGAGCTGTAACGACAGGACCTGCATAATACCTACGCGTCAGTGTGACCGTGCATGGCCATGAGATTGAGAAGGCCATTTAGACAAAAGATGTACTCGGCCATATCTTACATGCATTTATCAAGACAATCCGATCTATATATGTACGTGCTATAAGCCTTGATCAATTTGATATATTGGGTGTATGGTTATCAGTTAGATCACAACATGACATGTGTTCACCACATGTTTCTTATTTGTATTTATAAATGAAAATTGACGATCTAGCACGACAGCATACATATATTCAACCTCTTCAAAGTGCTGGCAAGAGGATATTTAGGCCTCTGCTCATATATATATATATATATATATATATATATATATATGGATTGTGGCCACTGGCCAAGTATATATGGCATGGTATGGTAAATGAGAACTACATTTAATTCGACATATTATTAAGCAAAAAAAGTTTAATTTCCTTTGTCGCATTTAATTACATTGACGTAGTATAATTCATCGAGTCTCGCTAGCAAGTGTCTCCAGGGGACTAACTAAGTGAATTTAAACCGAAAATAACACTTTTCTTCAGATGTTGAAATTTGAAGTGCACACCATAAGAAAGTCACTAAAACTAAGTGGAAAAGTTTTACATTTTCAAAGCAACTTTAGTAATACTTAATAAGTGCCTTTCGAGCACTCTTAAAAATGCTTTCAATTGCGTTTAGATCCTTTTAACGACTTGACCACGGCCACCTGTTAACTACCAATATAAAAGAAGCTTTACATTTTTCAGGGCATTGGCTACTCGTCCTATTTTTTTTTTGGCAAGGGGCTACTCGTCCTATTTATAATTGATACTTCGAAAAATTAATCAATTCTATTTTTTAATATGATCTCACAAGTATTTCGATTTTCAAAACACCGATTCGCACGGAATACAAGAAAAGGCGTTGCATTGAAAATTGTAAATTGTACTTATTTAGTTGCTTGACAGATAACTGGAGGCACTTTTTAATAAAAATCCTTTTTGTAATACACTACAAGTGCTCTAAATCCACTTGTTAACGGGAAGCATTATACATAAGAAATTTATAGGGTTCACCAATACTTCACGCCAAACTTTCTTGCCTTAATTCGACCCTCTTGAGTAGAAAAATCCTACCTTCATTCTTTCAACAACATCAATTAGATTTTTGTTCATCGAATGAGATTTTGTAGAAAATTATTTGATGAGTGTGTCATATGTACTAGGCTGAATCTAGATCATCAAATCTAACGAGACTCATGTTGGTCGCACATGATACCGATCGACGATCTAAATTTAAATTAGTACGTATACTACGCTCATTGATGTAACTTCTTGGCCTTTCATCACTATATCAGGCAATATGTAACTAAACATCCTAATTCTTCTTGGTATGAACATGGAGTGGGTACTACTTCTTTTCCTTGGTGAAAGAGAACATTAGGGAATTTCCGTTGATGATATTGGACCGGCATTTGAATATGTCCTCTAGTACAAAAACTCATTACACGCCCTAATAGTTATCAATTGGGAATACTCCGTCCATAAACTCGTGACCTGGCACAAATGATGAGAGACACAGCCCGTGACGAATAAAGTTAAACGACCTAATATAGTTGAATCGAGGTGTCATCAAATAATTCAATCGCTCTTTCAACATGGATGATAACTCAATGCAGAATTATCATGAATTTCTTGCCATAAACTTATCTCCGTCGAAATATCCGGCACCATCAATGGCCTCTAATGTAAGCAAAACCGGGAGGAAATTCTTGGATCGCCGTCGGTTTTGTTCACAAGCAATTTGCGTTGATCAATGTAATCATCTCGAGAGCCCTCTTGACTTGCCAACCTAGAAAGTTCCCTCGAAGTGGCTCCACGACATGCCGCGGTTAATTTCAATCGAGTGTTCAGATAAACCAAACGGATGCAATAGGATTAATTTTGTCTAAGCTCGTTCCGGTTGTCTTTCACTAAATTGCCTGGTAAATAATTTTTAAGTACGGTTGTGTTGTATCAGTGATTGGGCGAGTGAAGATTTTCTTTCATGGGGGAAAAAGAAGACTATCGACCGATCTTCATGCCGGTCTTATTCATATCATCTCGTGTCAATTCCGGTGGACTCTCGTGTCAAACGGTGCAAGCGGCTTGCCATGACTTTGGCCTTTGGAGTCAATTGATTTTGCTGTAGTAGTAGTTGATGATGATGATGATGGACTAGAGTCAATTTGCTTTGAGCTCCGATAAATCCTTTGCCACGGAAAGCTAATATAAATTATATCGTTTTGCCCTGGGCTATGTCAAAGTTAAAGTGGTCAGAATTAGCGAAGTAAACCTCCCCACAACATGAGGAAGGATTTGCGTTTCCTCGTGGCGTTCGCTCTCTTCCTTTCCGTCGCTCCTCTCTTTTCACCGTCCACCGAGGCTCGACAAGCGGCTCAACGAAAGGATCATAACGGTGAATTCACTCTACTTTTCTCGCGTCTTTCCTTCTCTTCTTACGTCGCTCGTAGTGGCGCGCACGTCGGGTTTTTTCTATGCCCCTTCGAGGCACGCACCACTTACTTTGTGTATCAATTCCGAACAAAAAACACTAAGAAAGGCGAATCAATAGGTAACGTGAAATGCTGTTCGCGTTCGATGCCGCTGGCGCCGTCAAATTTATGGGCGTGTCCCGAGTACTTGAAACCGAGCTGTCACGGAGGGGTCTGCATTGTACCTACGCCCGAGTGTGACCACGTAGGGCCATGAGATTATCAATGCCATTTAAATAAAAGATGTACTCGGTGACATCTTTGCATGCATTCATCTATGCACTCCGATCTATATAAGCACGTGCTATGGGCCTTGATCAATTTGATATATTTGATGTACGGTTATCAGTTAGATCATAGCATGATATGTGTACGCCACATGTTTCTTATTTGTACCTATGTATGAAAATTTACGATCATCCCGATAAGTGTTATTGAACCGGGTTAATTTGAGTTTTGCTTGTCGATTGGGAACAATTGGTCCATAAACTCATTACCTCGTACAAATGATGACAAACATGACCCGTGGCGAATAAGGTCAAACGACCGAATATAGTTGAATCATGGCGTCACCAAATAAAAGAGCACCAAATAACTCGATCACTCTTTCAATATGGACGATAACTCAAACATTCAGCGTGATCAATGGACTCTAATCTGAGCAAAACCGGCAGGAAATTCTTGGACTGCTGTCGGTTTTGTTCACGAGCAATTTGGGTTGCTCAATGTAATTATCTCGAGAGCCTACTTGACTTGCCAACCTAAAGATGGATTGACTTTTTCTATTGGCCCAGAAGACAACTTGACTAATTACTCCAAAAAAAAAAGGAAAAAAAAATTCACCCACTTCTCCTCTGAAGTGAAGGAAGCCCAAAGATCCAGATCTTCTTCCGCCTTCGCTTCTTCCCCTCTGCTACTGCCGTCGCTTTCGCTCTGCGAGAGCCAAAGGTCGCAACTTTCGTCCGAAAGATCTCGCCTTTCCTCTTCACTTTCTTGTGGGTTGTTTTCTTTTTGGGCTTTGGATGAAACGATGGGTGCCCCTGTAGCTGGATTCTCCATCATCCCCATCATCAGAGTGATCGGAGTGACCGTCACGGCTCTGGTGCTCATCTGGGCGGTGCGCTACCGGGGTGGCCTGGCGCTCGTCTCCGACAGGAAGGATCTTATCTTCAATGTAATTTCTCCCTCTCTCTCTCTGGTCGTGTGATGATTGTTTGAGGCATTTCGTTGGTTTAGCGAATGTGGGTTGCGTTGGTTGTTTTGTTTCGAGTGAGAATGGATTTTTGTCTGAAGCAGGGGTGGCTTTTGTTGGGGGTGGTACATTCTGTGTCGTGATTTGACTCGGCTTCGAGGGTCGTGTGGTTAATCTGATCAATATCTCGTGACTTGCCCTGAAAATGGAGAGACTTGTTAATGTTTAGTGTGGCTTCACATTTATTCTCTTTTAGATTCTTAGTATTGGTGATAATGCGCCTCATGCAGCTTTGGTGTTTGTTGTTTTGCGCCTTCTGATTCGTGCTGCTGCTTTTCCATAGGTCCACCCTGTTCTAATGGTGATCGGACTCATACTTCTCAATGGTGAAGGTGGGTGCACTTCCTTTCTGTGAACTAGCATTACACGTAGGTTTAGTTGTGGCAATTTTGTGGCATCATGACAAATATTTCCTTTTTCTCCAAGTTATTTGATAATATAAGCGTCATATTCGGGGGCTTTTTAATTTTATCACCGTTTGTTTTTAACTCCATTGGGGGAAAATGATCTTTTTGGATGAATAATGGCTAGTGCATTGGATGTTTCTTCCTGCAGCCATCCTAGCATACAAGACATTTCCAGGGACGAAGAGCTTCAGAAAACTAGTTCATCTTACTCTCCAATTTTTGGCCTTGTGTCTAAGCATTGTCGGACTCTGGGCTGCGTGGAAATTCCATATCGACAAGGGTGTTGACAATTTCTACAGCCTGCATTCTTGGTTGGGTCTGACTTGCCTTTTCCTCTTTAGCATTCAGGTCCTCCGCTTACCTCCGTTTTCTCCTTCGTTGCTTTAAACCCACAATTTAGAGCTTAGCTTCTTTGCTAATGCACCTTTTGACTTTTTACCTACTTTGTTTAGTGGGCTACCGGTTTTGCAACCTTCTGGTACCCAGGAGGCTCAAGGAATAGCAGAACTACGTTACTTCCATGGCACGTCTTCTTCGGGCTTTATATTTATGCCCTCGCTGTTGCTACTTGTGCCACCGGTTTTCTGGAGAAAGCCACATTCCTCCAAACGAATCACATCATATCACATTATTCATCGGAGGCCTTGCTAGTTAACTCATTGGGCATATTGGTGGTTGTATTGGGTGGTTTAGTGATCCTTGCTGTCGTTACCCCCGCCAATTCCAAGGGTGATTCTGCCGAGGTTCAGTTGAGTATGCACAATCTTTAGAAGTTCTGTTTTGCAGTCATCTACTACACAGGATATTGATGAAATATTACAGCATCCAAGAAATTTTTCTCAACATTTTGTTTTATTATGCAGATCTAACATTGTGATAGCACTGAATGGTTGAGTTACTTGTATCACTTAAATTGTCGACAAGTTTATGTTGCCAATGCTCTAGTCCATGGATAACAACCTGGATGTTCATTCCAAGCACTGCATGATATTAGTAATGGTGAGAGTGGCAATTATAATGGAGTTGATGCCGTCTGTAATTTAGTTCTATGGTGTCGGTGTTGATGGAACCTTACTGTTTACACCCTTCGCTGACAAGTCATCCATAGCTAGCATCTCCAAGCTAAAGTTTTGTGCATGCCCATGCTGTGTTTAGGCAGTTTCACAGCTTACCTACGGTGCATGACATGCTTCAGAATGCTTTGGAAATATTATCATCAGCAGCATATTTGCTCCATCCGGTCGAATCATCACGTTGAAACTGGATGTGGGACCTATCTTTGGGAAGAGAATGAGTATGTTGAAACCGTCGTCGCGTGATGAGTGGACCTGGTGGACCACGAGGACGAGGATGGGCAAACTCTTGAACCATTAATTGATGTCTTTCTTTCTCTGTGGCAAAGAGCCACAGCATCTTGTTTAGGACAGCTTAACTCTCCGCTCTGCTCTCAACTGACAGCTGAACTTACCTTGGCTTTTGGATTGCGAACTCTTTCACTGATCGTATGTGTCTTGACGACAGATGTGAGTATAAAGACCGTTGGACCACCGAACCAGCGGTCTGTTTTTCATTTTCATTTGGGAGGGGGAAGTGGTACTTTTGTTCTTGTCTTGAAGAGAATGAATTTGACTCGGTCTTGTCAAGCCTAAGTACGGATATTTATGATAATAACAACAATTAGCCTAAGTCTGGTTCCTTCATATTTTTGCACCCTCCTTGCATTGTAAAACAAACCATTTTCGCTTTTCGGAGGACCGGGGTCGATCCTACTTCCATGGACAGCAGCATGCCACCAAGCGTGCATGTAAATTCCTTTTTCTTGAGCCAATTAAATGGTTCCTTCAACAGCGCATAAGACCATGTCAAAGGAACAAGGTAAAGCAGAAGGTACTGAATATTATTCTTTACCGGAAGTGCTACCATCAATGATTTAATTTCACCTAACCCCTCAGCAATTTAGGAGCAATGAAGTGAGCGTTTCCCCAGAAGAATGAGCAAGAATGAGAGCACGCGCGAGAAGGGCAAGGCCCAAAAATGGATATATAAGTTCTGTATTTGCTTCTTATTTGTCCAACAAGAGGATTCATCTCATTTGATTTTAAACCGGCCTTGGCTTTGCCAGAGAGTATATAATCTAAGCAAATGTAACTCGTGATTTTGCTCTAGTCTATGGTGCAGAACTACGATCGTGTATTGTTGAGCAACAATAACAGTAGCATGAACAGAAGATAGTGAATGGTGTAGCAAAGGTATGTCCAAGTGACCACTTGTGGTTGTTCTCATCTACTTCGACAGAAGAACACATTTCACCTTCAACAACAGGGAAGGGAAAAGGTTCAAAATCCGATCTAGCTAAACAGCATAAGTGTGACGCCCAGGGGGCACGGAAACGTTACAGCAAGCAAGCGTTTGCATCGCTAAATCTGCCCGGAGAGGCGAGCAATCGCGCTCTTCACAGAGTCAGGTAAAACAAGAAAAGAACATCCTTTCCTCCACAGCAAAATGAGGCACAAAATCATTGGGGAACGTAAAAATGAGCACATTAATCAATAACACAAATGAGTTTTATTCTTCTGACTGCATCAGCTGTGTTAGAGTCAAATGCAGTGTGGACAAAATTTTGAGTTGTCTCCAGGATCCATTCAATGGCTAGTTATATCCATAGATGCTCCCTTCGATATTCTCTTACAATGACCGGCACACTTGTTGGGGGGACCTAAACGAAGCACGAAAACACAAACCATTACACTGCAATTTCCATATGATATCATAATAAGAAATATTCTGGCAACGCTTCTCTCCATGGTCCCATTTGGTACCTATGTAGACTAACTACCATCAAGAATTGAGGCCCTAGTGTCCATAGACATTTGCACAGGTAAGTCCATTCATAGAGTAAATGATACTCAAGAGCACAAAGAGGCAGAATCATTCCACAGTTCGTAACAGCCCAAGAACAGTCTAACTTACCATGCCATAATCAGTTATTATCATAGAGACATAATCTGAAGGAGTTGCATCATATCTGCCAATCAAAATCCCCAAGAATCGCATGTTAGTGAGAAGATGCGATGATTGAGGTGACTGACCAAATTAATTATATTGCCTACATCAGATTCATCAGAAAAGGAAGCTTACATCAGATTAAGAAGCTGAAGATTGCCACTATTGGGTAAACCATCCAAACCGACGCTGTCTTCTCTACCTGGAACTTTTGAAATGACATCCGGATCACCTGCAATAAATGTTGCAGAGAGCTGAGCCAGAAAGCAAACGAGTTGCTATCTAGATATATCGAAACTTGTCTATAGTCAAAGAAACTAGTAACACGCACCAAGCTCGTTAGAGCATATTGAATCAAGCTGTACCCTCTCGTGAAACTTGTATGCCTCACAGCATACCAGGACTGGTACCCGGAAAGCATGAGCAACCATAGCGACACATGCGGTCCCAACGCGTGAATATACAGTTCCATTTGATAATACTGCTGATGCGCCCAAAAATACTCGAGTAACTTCATGCATGATGTAAGAAACAGCATTTATGTTTATGTATGTACAATTAATACCCTTTCCTACCAACCTACGAAGTAAAAGTTGTCCTTCCAGCTTTGGACGAGAGTCCACCACCACAACACGGAACTGTTTGCACAGCTCATGGGCATGTAATAGTATCATTTCAACTGCAGAGGGTGATCCATATGTAAGAAGCACATCACCATCCCGGATCTTTGTAACAGCATGGCTAACCATGACTTTGTCTGCAAGTATAATCTTCTCATTTATAAAATGATCGATATCTGACCGCAGAGTTGCTTTTGCCTCCAACTCTGACATCGTCAAAGGTAGCTTCGCAATTCGGTTTTTCAAAAACCTAATGGCATTACCCATGCTAACTGAAAGTGGCCGACATTCAGTGAAAAATGAAACATAGCTACTGATTTTTGCAGTTAAGTCTCTGCTTAAAGTCTTCTCCGGGGGGGTTGAGTATTCTTTAATCACCTCTTGAAATGCTTTAAGCATGGCAATACAACGAGCATTACCCCCACATACATCTCCATATAAATACTGTAAGCCAACCTGCACATAGAGATAGCAATGATAGACAGGAGAAAAGAAAATTACTTCATCTGTCACAAGAATCAAACTGTATTGAGCTTTTTTTGGCCAAGCTAATTATGTTATTCTCAACCAAAAGGCGGCACGTCTGTTTTGGTGATAAGCGTAATTAGATGACTGTCCTAACAAATTCCAAAAAGTCGTGACTAAATTCAACAAGAGAACTCCACAAATTACAAGTAAATAACGTCATCAGTCGATCAATCCACATGATGCCTAGGATCAGCATTGCTGTAGGAGCTATCCCCCATACCCTTCATAACTAAAATTGAACTCTCAAAAATGTCACAGTCAGTATTCCTCCTCATCTAACCAGGTCACACAACCAACTTAAGCCAAGAAGGAAGAATAATATCAGCCATACCAGCAGAATTAACAGAATTAAGTAATTAAGTTGATCAAGTGGATTACCATGTTGACACTTGACTATTAACCCTATTACTCTAAGATATACCAAAGGAAGCATGCCCCCATATAGTTAGGAAAAAGTCAGTAACTAAAAGTTATGAGTGTGAAAAAAACCCTCTTTAACATGCATTGCTGATTAACACTCACTGTATAGCAGGCCACGTATCATATAATTTTGAAATTGGAATACACACAGCATAACTACCAGAATTTAGGGACAAAAGTGATGTTCACACTGAATGCCAAACGATAATTCTTCAGGCAAGTTCGCATGTATAAAAGCGCACTTTGAAAATTAAAAATGAGCACCTTGTATACAGCTGGATGCATCAGATCAAGTTGGAAAAACTTTGACTCAAGATCAGGAAGCTGACTTCCATGTTCATATTGGGGCAAATGCCTGAACAATTCAACTCTGTTTCGAGCCTCTGTTTGTTTTACAACTGCCTTCCTTTTAGCCTTCTCCACTCGGCTTTCATCATCGTATTGCATGCGCGGATGCGGGACATCTTTCTTTCTTTCCTTTTCTGGAGGCCGTTCAGCCCCAGGACCCTTCTTCTCAGAAGGTGCAACTGAAGCACTATCACTCTTCTTTTGAGAAGGCCTTACAACTTTATTAGGCTTTGTGATTTCAGACGATACAGCCCCAGGAGCAGCTGTAGCAGCCTTACTTCCTTCCCCTACAAAAACAGAGATCAAAATGTTCAAGACATGTGCACGTGCATGCGGGTACTGATGGTTCTACTGAAGTGCATCACATAAACATGAAACCAAACGCCTAGTTGATGATGTGACATATATCATAAATTCAAAGTAAGAAAACACCATCAACAAGTATCTGTGATTCCAAGACGAAGGCCAATATTAATGATTGGGCATACCTTTGGCACACAAAGATTACAGCGAAGTACTAAAAAGCCAAAACCTAAAGTAGATTAAGAACCCAACGGAGGAAATGCAAAATCAAACAGCTCAAGGAGATCTTTCACCAAGTGTAGGATTTATCATACCAAGCAACAAGAGAAAAACATGCACCTTTAGCAGCAGCTTTGGCAGCTCGCTGAGCCTCCTGTAGAGCACGCCTTTCAGCCTTCGTCATTTTCTCCTTTTGGGGCTTTGAATTAGCAGGACGTTCATTCTGCACTTCCGCCGAGGCTCCCCCGACTTTCTCTGCGATCAATTTTGTCCCCTTTGATATTTGTTCAAGCGTTTTTTGGAAGTACTTTCCAGAAAGCAGCAAAAATTCATTCGGACGCAACCTTAACTTTCATGGGCAAAAGCACCTTTAAAGGAAAGTACCAAGAAAATGTCTGCTATGAGAAAGGCTACTCAAGGATGAACACTGCAGCATGCCAATATCATTACATTCTCCAAGCCACTCTTCTTTCATATACATAATTTGCCAAATGCACTTTAGATAAACCTTGATAAGGTCAAAATCCCCAAGACCATTCGTCAAGAATGATTTTCGCTAAATCCTCCCAAATGACCACTTAATTATTCAATTTCCTTAAAGTGGTCCACCTGGCCATCACTCCCTAAACAAGACATTCAGCAATTGCCCATCATTTCCGACTCCACAATCGAAACCAAGCAAGGAAGACCTATACTCGCTCATCCAAAACCAAGCATCATCTTAACTTTTATCCACACAGATTTCCCACCGCCCAGCAATCTTACCCAACACCCAAAGAATTCAACCTCTTAAGCCGAAAAGACAAAGGAAAAGCTTGCCACATCCCATCTTTTACATTCACGACCTCAATTCGAAGCACCCAATTAAAATCTACACCCAAACAGCACAAATTCACGACGGGCAACTCACATACCAGTAATACCAGGAGGCATCGTGACGACGGACACGGTGGTCAGCCCGCTCGCCGGCACGCTGCTCGCCATCACCCTCCCCCTCCCGACCCGGCCCGGCGACATCGCCACGTCGTCGCCGAGCTCGCCGTCGCCCCCCGCCGCGGGCTTTCCCGAGTACGAGGAGGCCGCCGCCGCCGCCGCGGCGGAGGAGGGCGAGAAGTCCGAGGCGGGGGTGTAGCTGGAGGGGGCGAAGGGGAAGGGGACGGGGACGGGGACGGGGACGGGGACGGGGACGGGGCGGGAGAGGAGGGCGAGGTTGTCGGAGTGGTGGCGGGGAGGGGGGATCATGACCGGGGAGAGGGAGTTGCCGGAGGGGGAGACGACGGAGACGGAGGAGGAGGCGGCGGCGGCGGCGGCGGCGGGGGGCGGCGGGGGGGAGGCGGCGGAGGAGGAGATCGGGTGGTCGGGGGGCCCGGACTGGGAGCGGTCGGGGGGAGGGGTGAAGAACCCGACCTGGCGGACCTTCGGGTCGCTGACGGAGCGAGGGTTTCGTCGAGGGTCCATCAAAGTTAGAGATAGAGAGAGAGAGATGAAGATAGAGACTGCAAGGGAAGAAGAGGAAGAGAGAGAATAAAGCAGAAAAGGAAGAGATGTATGAACAGTAGCCCGGGCAGGGGAGATGAAGCCCAAGATGCTCAAAAGACACCCCCCACCCCCTCCAATTTGATGCCATGCCGTGGGAATAATCACAAAATTGAGGCAAAACTTGAGCCATCGATCGATCGATCGAGACGGTCGAACCGACAGAACCGATCTGACTTGATCCGGTTTATCGAGAGAGCCCATGTCCGCCGCGCTCTCTTGGCACCCCTGCAGAGGCGATGATCGCCTGGCGGCCTCGAGGTAAACCTCCCCTGGAACTCGAGCTCAGCCTCGGGGGGGCCCTCGCCATACGGAACTCGAGCTCGCTTGATTCAACTTAGACTAGAGATGGCTCGGGGTCATGTTCATCCGATCTCGCGAGTGTCCATTGTCATGGACCCCGAAGTATCGCGCGAGAGACCGTGTGTGTCTGAGACATTCCGAATCTACTAAGGACAAGATTGATTAAGAGCAAAATCGACACACGCATTTAGCAAAATCCAGAGGTCACGTGATACATACAATACCAAAAAATTTGGGTGCGCGATGCATTTGGAGATATCCAGCCTCTACGAGGGCATTTTGGAGTTTTTGATTTGTGGGGGGGTTTTTTTTTTTTTTTTTTGGTCGAAAATTTGTGGGGGGTTCAGCATTCACAGAAAACATGCAAAGTACCACACTTAGGTGTACTTGTGTCCGAAACAGAAGCGCATCTGCTGCTGTCTAGAGGGGAGCTCATCCAATGTGTGGAGAGGCTTGATCCAACGAAGTTACCCACCACCTTCCCCACCATAGAAAAACAGGGCCCTTCTTGTACCACAGGTTTCGCATTTCGCTGCAGTCACTGTGTTACCGTACGTGGTATCACGATCGATGAAAGCTAGCCATCCCCGTGACAAATGACGCTCTGGCCCGCGACAAAAATTATAGAAAAAGTTGGAAATTTGTCGAACGGATGATAATTCGGTCCCGAATCATTTTAATTGGACAAGTTTAATCCTAAACATTTTTAATAATTTGCCATTAGGGTACTTTTGCCCAATTTTTTTGCCGGAAATCGCCAAGGTAGACGATTTTTTTAAGAGTTTTTGAATTTCTTATATATTTTTTTATCTTTCCTTTTTTATTTTATTTTCTTTTTTTTTCACTGTGGATGAGGGTAGCCGAGGCCTCGGAGATAGCTAACGAGAGTCACCCGCCACAATGAAAAGAAAAGGAAACAAAAAGAATGAGAAAAAATTGTAAAAAATTGTCACGTCAACCCCTTGCATGTTAAGTAGGATGGTCAGCATCCACGTTAAAGATTTATGGCCAAATTTTAGGCAAAGTGATTACATTGACAAGTTGTCAAAATGGTTTATGATTAAGTTGGTCAAATCGAAAGATTTAAAACTGAATTGATTTCTATACAATGGGTTATGACTTTTTTTTGCAATTTGCCCTAGCAAAAAGCACTCTCTTTATTTTTCTTTTCTTAGGAGTAACCGCTTTTTACGTTAAAAAAAGCACTTGTTCATCATCGAGATAAACTACTCATTCGTCGCAATTTAATTTCATATAACTTATTGTACTTCTCATGTAATTAATTAATTAAATCACTAAAGTTAGACTTCACGGCTCATTTTTCATCCGGCCCCATGTTGACACCTAAATTTTAGTGACCATTTTGTATAATTTGCATAGAAAATTAGGGATTAAATTTTAACCCCTAAATAAAAATATTTAAATTGCATAACATATAGCTAAGGTCCATTTAGAATAATTGCATTTTGCATCGGACCGGCAATGACGAATGAGCTTAAATTTCATCGAATGGGACTCGGCTCGCTCGGAAGGCAAGGGCTGGGAATTACAAGTCAAACGGGCTCGGTCGTTTTAATTTGAGCTTAATTCAGCCCATTTAAATGAAAATTAGAACTTAAACCCAAGCCTAAGCCCATTAGGACTAGAGAGCCCATTTAATTGACCTAGATTAACCATATAAATACATCATTAGGTCAGATTTTAGGGGGAACGAGACACAATTTCAGAAATCAGAATTTTTAGAGAGAGAGAAGGAGATCGGCGACCGCCACCGCCGTTCGCGCCCCCTCCGCCATCGCTCCGCCGCACGCCGTTCCGTCGCGACCACCATCGCCGCGGTGCCTCTTTCCTGACGACGGCTGTACATCTGACGAGTCTAGCGAAATTCCCTCCGTTGCTGTCCAGTACACATCCAGGCGACGCCCACCATTAATCCCACGACGTCACCAATCTCCTTCTCTTGTCAACATGAGACCCCAGCATCCAGCAATTGGTTTGACGTCCTTGCATGACTAGATTGTCTTTTGTTTAATATACACGGAGGCATTGAAGACAGACGGAAAAAAAAAAAAAAAAGCTTAATTGTGTGGGCTTTAAGGTACTGCATGATAACCATTCTGGTTCAGTCCAGAACTGGTTTTTTGTTCCCGGAATCAGTTTTGGACCAAAAACCCGTTTGGTAACGCAAATTTATTTTTCTATTTCTAGGACAAATTTTTGTCCCAAAACCGGTTCTGAACCAGAAATTAGAAACAAAAAAAAGTTGGTTTTCAATTTCTAGAACAAAACTCAGAACCGGTTCTGAGATCTGCTACCCCTCTCTCTCGTCTAAAACAAAACTCAACACCCGCCTGTCTCGTCTCCGGAAGACTCTCCGTCTCTCTCTGAAGTCTCTGTCGCCGTTGAGAAGCCAGCCGCTCGTTTGCTCGCTCCGACCGAGAGGAAGCCACGGCCGCTCGCTCGCTCGCTCCTGCTCCACGTAAACTCCGATCTCCTCTCATCTCTCTCTTTTCTGGATTTTCCAGTCGCCTTCATCGGGGGGTCAGGTTCGGCCTCGCCATGGCCGGCGGTCGACCTCGCCGTCTTCCAGATCTGGGCGACGGCGAGGTCGACTGCCAAACCTCGGCGCCGCTCGCTCTCTCTCTCGCTCTCTCTCTCTCTCTCTCTCTCTCTCTCTCTCTCTCTCTCTCTCTCTCTCTCTCTCTCTCTCTCTCTCTCTCTCTCTCTCTCTCTCTCTCTCTCTCTCTCTCTCTCTCTCGGTGTTTGTCTCCCATTTGGGCGAGCCCCCTTTCGCGTTTCCGGCGGCTGATTCACCTGCGAACATTCGAGGGCTGAGGGGGCTGTGGGTTGGGTTCCGGTCGTTCAAGTTCGTTTTTTGGTTGCTGAACGACGAACTCATTGTCGAGGACGAGGAGGACGACGACAAGGACGAGGATGACGAGGACGACGAGGACGATAAGGAAGATGGGGCTCAAGGTGGGTCTTTTTTGGTTAATTCATTTGGCCTTTACTTTTTGGAGGTGTTTATGTGATTTTGCTCGGTTTTGGTTTTGTAGCTGTTTGAAAGTTTGCTGATTCGTATACGAGCGTTCGCTATTTTTAATTGGGAATGGAGTTTGTTCATGTGTTCGAGGAGGATTGGAGGGATTGTTTTTTGCTAAATGGGATGGCTCGGGAGAATTCTGAGGTGTGACCTTTAGAGCGTGTTTAGTGTTTGTTGAAGTCGTATTGGGAAAGTTGATTTTTCATATGGAAGTTCTTGAATCCTAATGGCCTACTCTAGTTTAGTTGGAGCAATGCAAGTGCTCTGTCCGAGGAAATCATTTTAGGTGGAGGATAATCCCAGCCATTCTTTCATCTCTAAAAGGGGTGTCGCTGTTGTGAATGTTTCAATTTTTGCATTTTCAACAGAGAGCAATGATTGTGATTCTAATTTTGTCTGTTTAACCGAAGATGCAGATGTGTGCTACTTTTATTTGTGGGATAGAGTGTTGGGTGTGGCAAGGGCCTGTTTCATTTGCTAATTTGTACTTTTAGTGTGTGATCACGTTGATAGAGACCCTAGAAAGACGGTTCTTTGGTTTCTGTTTTAGTTAGAAATCAACTCAGTAAACCACGTAGAGATTTCATGATATGAAACTTTTGCTTTTGGATTGATTTGGTTAGTTCACCGGATGCAAACATACAAACACAAGTCTTAAATTCCTTTTGGGTTCACTGAAGGCTGGTTCCCTTTGGGTTTAGTATGTGAATCAGGAAGTTGTTTGTGTGGAGTATAATTGGATTTTATGTTTTGGCTCAAGTTTAATGGTGCAGTTTTGGGTCTCTGCAATGCATATACTTGCAGTCTGCTTGAGCCATGTAGGATTTTTTTACTGAAGCTTCTTGAAAATTCCCACAAACACAAATTTCTATTTGATTTTGTCAGCTGCTGCTTTGGGATTTAAGAATTCAAACAACATGAATGTGCAGGTGCAAATGGGGGTTCAAAGCAGAGTAGAAGTGAGAAGAAGAGTCGGAAGGCAATGTTGAAGCTGGGCATGAAACCTGTAACTGGTGTAAGCAGGGTCACCATCAAAAGAACTAAGAACGCAAGTACTTTTCCTTTCAAATCTTTGTCATGCATTTGATACTTCATCCTTTATATAATTTAGCAAAAACTAGAGCAAATTTGAATTGTGTGGGTCATATTGATATATGGCACTAAATTGGTGTCCGGTGGCTATGGAATATCCACTTATAGCTGACCTGAAAAAATGGAGTGTCTTAGTTCGCTATAGTTGAAATTGTTTTGCTTACATAAACAATGGCATGCTATTAAGAAATTCTTGGTGTTTCATATCCTATTCTTCATCTCAAAGCCCGATGTCTTCAAGAGCCCTCACACTGAGACTTATGTGATATTTGGGGAGGCGAAGATTGAAGACTTGAGCTCACAACTGCAGACACAAGCTGCCCAGTAGTTCAGGATGCCCGACATGGGATCTGTGATGGGCAGGACGGACACTTCAGCCACAGCCTCAGCAGCACAGGCTAATGAAGAAGAGGAAGGGATCGATGAGACTGGGGTTGAGCCTCGTGACATTGACTTGGTGATGACCCGGGCTGGAGTTTCGAGAAGCAAGGCCGTGAAGGCTCTCAAGACACACAATGGGGATATTGTTGGTGCTATCATGGAGCTTACTACCTAAACATGGTCCATCAGGGTTTGTTGTCTGGCTTATTTGGGTGATGAGCTTTGAGAGCTGTTTAGGTTATTAAGTTGGATTATTGCAGCATGTATTCGGTTTCTATATCGGCCTCTTTATTCTTGAACTCGTAGAAGAGAAATTAAAACAAGTGTGTTTGGTCCACAATTCACTTGAATATTGTGAACATGGCTGTACCTTATCGCCTTTTTCAGCTTCTCTGAAGGATGTATAGTGACTAGTCTACGTTATTGAGTAACCATTGATCACATGCATCTCACTTTCCAGTCGCAAATAGCCTAACAGGTGAATACTAAATCGCTTTAGGCGGTTCAAACCAAACTCGAAAATGAAACCACGATAAACGGCTTGGGTGTTGTTTGCGCTGTGGTTTGCTTCTTCACTATGGACTGAACTTAGTCAAGAATGGTCAAGGTCTAATTACTAATCATAAACTGGGCTTCTCGCTTCGACAGGCAATTGCAGAGCTAGTTCTATCATTCTCCACATTCACATAAGGCGATAATAAATAATAAAGTATTGGTTTCTCCTACCTTATCAAATAATTAATGGATGAAAAAACGTGTTCATCAAACTAACAAAAATGTGGGAAAATAACAAATTAGTCTTAAAAGCGTCTTTGGCCGTTGACCCCAAATCTGAATTTTTTTTTATTTTCTTGACATTTTGATGATTTTTTCTGGAATTTTTCAATTTTTTGGGATTTTCTGAATTTTTTGGAGATTTTTATGAATTTTTCGGATTTTTTAATTATTTTAATACCATTTCTAAAAAAATGGATTTCTATTCCTGGAAATAGAATTTTCTGTTGTTTATCAAACGAGTTTTTGTTTCAGGAAATAGAAATTTTGTACTGTTATCAAACGGGTTTCTGTTCTAGAAATAGAAATTTTTTGTCGTTATCAAACGGGTTTTTTTTCTCAAAAACTCATCTAGGAACTAAAAATAGAAAAATCTATTTCTGGTTCAGGAACTTATTTCGGAACAGAATAGTTATCATTCGCTACCTAAGTAGTCAAAGTTTGATATTTGCTGCTTCCAAGTTGACCAACAATCCCACGAAGACAACGTCGCTGGCTGCTGCTCTGAACTTCTCGATCAACAGAAGTTTGTTCCAGTACTCATCGAAGCTACTGTCTTGCTATTCCTGCTGCCCTTTGTCAAGTCGTGTCTTACGACACCCCCCCACAGCCTTGAAGGTCTCCACGTTGACTAGTCCCTCCACTCAACCGAGACATGAGCAACATCAACGAACCTTCATTGCCAATTTGTCCACGTTGAAGCCCCGCTGATCCAGAACCGCTTCGTCCAACGCCAACAACAACTGCAAGGAGTCCAGGTTGACTAGTGAAGTCAACAATTTGCTGTGAATTGCTGCAACGTCCATCCCATCGCTACATCAAGGCCCACCGACGAGCTTATGCTTTCTACTACTATGAGCACCCACGACATCAAGCCTTGCCGTGACACCCTCATCACGCAATCTGTCGGCTAAGCCACCGCGAATCCTTGCTCTTCGTTGGTCTCAATTTGGAAACGAATATTCAAAATTAGGTCACGAGGACAAGCCGAGCCGCTATTCTCCCCGCATCACCGGCCCGACGTCGCGCCTCAAGCCGCACCGAGCACCACGTTGGAGAGCCGCCGTCCACTGTGACGTTGCTCGTCCGCGCCACCGAACCCACCGGAGCAACCCCGCCGTGCTGCTGTGCCTCGTTGTCGTCGTCGCCGGTTGTCTCGATCCCGATTCGCAAAGTCGATCCCGATCCCGAGTCGATTCGAATTTGGAGATTATCTGCAAATTAGGTAATTGGACATTATCCTATATTTTTTCAGAATATTAAATTTCCTAATTTGAGTATTTGAATATTTCGTGAATATCATGTCGAATATTAGATATCTTAGGATGATTATCTGATATCCGCAATATTTAAAAAATATTCAAAATTAGGAATCGTTCCTAATTTAGCAGCGTATCTGGACGACTATCTGACCTTATCCCTAAGATACGATACGCGGCGATACGGAAAATTATTATCCTATCCATAATCACTTGGATACGATAATGATTTTCATCAGTTTTCCAAATTTGAATGATCGACTTTCCGTCAATATCTATAACCCTATAGATATGATCGATAGTTCGATTTTTGTGCCTAATCCGAGTTTGAAACAAATCTGGCGGATTGCATGGACGGTTTGAATGTGGATATTATCTCTGTTTAAATTATTTTTCCTTTTCAAATAAAAATAAAATTAAAAAAATACCAGTTAGGATTTGAATTAGAGTTTTGCATGTTTAGGGAATCCTAAATATATCTAGAAGATAGAGTAATTATTTAATTTAAGTTAGGACTTGAGATAATCTATTTCCTAGTTTAAATTAAGTAATATTCCAATCTTAATAGATTGTTTAGGCTATTTTTTAATTCCGAATTTTCATGAAAACCCAAAAAAAAAAAGAATGAATTGCTTTATGGTAGATTAAGATATATTGTATTTTTAATTTAAGTAATTTATTATTTCGAATTTCAACAAAAATCCCAAAAATAAATCATGTTAGGATAGATTAAGTCATCATTAGATTACATGTTATTTTAGGCATATTTTTAATTCCGAATTTCAATTGAGAAAATACCAAAAATAATCATTTGCCCGTCATTAGAAATAGGTCACATCGTCGCATGACATATAGTTTGCATGTTAAGTTGCATTAATTCGCACATTAATTTTTGCACGTCATTGCATATAGATTAGTTTTTATTTAAATAAGTGAAAATCCAAAAAAATTGAGTGAATTGCTTGTTAACTAGAAATCATATTAGTATTGTTGATGTAATTTTTTAGCTAACAATGCAGATGCTTACGTTGCTTCGAGGTAAGTAATTCTTCCAATCTTGCAATTTATTTAACGCTTTATTAGGTGTTAAATTGGTGGTTTGAGCACCCGCATGAACACCTCACATGTTAGTAATTAGATTGAAATGGATCCAAACTGCCTGTCAAAATATTTTTGAAAAGAAAAAGTACCGAAAGGGCGTTAGACTAGATCTAGCGTAATCAAGTACCCGGACTTAGAATCTCTGGTTCGTAGGAATAAAACATATCTCCCTATGTTTTATTTAGGTTTCTAATCGACCTACCACAAATAGATTAGTAGCGACTCCAAGCATGAAAATATTTGCATGATAAGAACTTAAACCATAAGTTGCGAATTGGTAGGGCTTGGAAGGGCCCGAGTTAAGCTTAGTCTTAATAATCCATTAGCTCGAAAAAGTAAAATTTTTTAGGTCGTGACACCCCACAATCCAATCAATCCAATCTTAAAAAAGAGAAAAGGGCTCCATATTCTTTTAAATGGAATCCAATATGATTCTCATTATTTCTTCAAGAGTAATTAATTCAGTTTATAAAATGCTTTTAGCCCTAAATTTTTTCTTCTTTCTTGAAATTGGAGATGGGTCTGCCGTTGCAGGTGTAGAAACATTCTATTAGGCCAAGTCCAATGTATGCATCACAAGCGCATAGAGACACCCCGATCATGGTATGGTCCGCGCCAATCGATTTGCCAAACAGGAACGACGTTCTCTTCGTCTTTGTCGTCATCCCATGCATCTCCTTCTTCTTCCTGGGAGCGGAGAGATTCACAAGTAGAAACCCTCTGTGTATAGGCTTGAACCTTCGATTAACATTTTGAGCTCTTCATCAAGAGAAATTGGGTGGCTAATCAACAAAATTAAGAATCGATCAGTGACACCATCATCAACAAAATAAACACTTTGGTTTATGGCTATTTTTCTCCTTCTCTCTCCCCTTCTCTCTCCTCTCTCATCTCTCTTTTTGCTTAATGAACTTGAAACCGAAAATCGATCCGAACCAAACCGAACTAAATTGAATTTTCGGTTCGGTTCGAATTTGGTTCGGTTCAAATTCGGTTCGGTTCAAGGGGGCACCCTTAATGATTCGGTTCGATTCGGTTTTCTCGAAAAACTGAACCGAACCGAACCATTTACACCCCTAGTAGGAAGAGGGTTCGCCCCGATTCTGAGCCGCTCCTGGAATCAAATATCTTGCTCCGTCGTAATTTCCTTCCTTCAGTAGCTCGTGTGAAGTGATTCGTTGACTTAGCGAGCAACAAATTATTTATTTCCAGTTCATTTGTTTTGACATTCTTGTGTAAGTTTAGCCTGAGCCGGAGAATCTAAAAACGGCCGAAGGCATCATAGCCAAGCAGCTCTCTGTCGATGAAAGCACCGTCGCTCCAGGGACCAAGTTCGTCGATTTGGGCGCCGATTCTCTCGACACGGTACGCATCGTCATGTATTCACTTGTATGGATCATTTCTGCATAGGTTCCAACCATGCTTGGCAGAGACGTTGTACATATATCAAAACTACCGATGCAATCGACTATTTTCACGACTCTTTTCGTGATATGTGCAATTCGGCAGGTACAGGTGGAGATCATTGTGGCTTTGGAAGAGACGTTTGGAGTTTCAATAGGCGGATGAAAAAATATTAGGCGGTCCCAGACCGCTAAGTCGGCGTGATCCTGGACCACTCATGAAGCGCAAAGTGGATCTGTGGAGCCGGCTCGCCAGCTCTCGATTTTCTCCACCAAAAAGTAATTTTCATCCTTTCATCTAACTTGCACACTAACCGATGCTCTGCTTTGTTCTCGTATTCTCTTTCCTAAGTCGTATATGTCCTTTCGTCAAGAAAATATTAGGTGATATCGGACCGTCAAGTCAGTGTGGTACCAGAACACTCATGAAGCGTCACGTGACTCCACGTGGATCTGTGGGACCGGCTCACCAATCCTCGATTTCCTAAAAAAAAAGTAATTTTTATCCTCTTATCTAACCTGCACACTAGCCGATGCTCTGCTTTTTTCTTCTATTCTCTCTCCTAAGTCCTATCCGTCCTTTCGTTTCCTCATCCGAATGAGGAGAAGAAAAGCAAACAGGTGTCTTCCCCTCTCTCTCTGCCCTGCACACAAATTTTGAATTTTTCGCGCTGAGATTTCGCTGGTCCGCCGTCGACAAAGCACATTAAGGCCATCCCCTGCTCCAACGAAGAAAAGGTCTCCCTCGTCTTCGCTCTCAGCTCCGGCGTTCGTCAAGCTCTCGTTCCTCCGCCCTCGCCGACGAAGCACATTAAGGCCGCCCCTGCTCCGACGAAACAAAGGTCTCCCTCATCATTGCTCCTAGCTCTGGCGTTCGTCAAGCGGTCGCTCCTCCGCCCTCTCCGACGATGCACATTCAGGCCACCCCTGCTCCGACGAAGCAAAGGTCTCCCTCTCTCACGATCCGACGCTCGCTCGCTGCTCCAGCGTTCGTCAAGCAGCTGTTCCCCCACCGCCGCCGACGAAGCATGTTAAGGCCACCCCTGCTCCGATGAAGCTCCAGTGTATTCAGTCTGCCCACATTACAAGCAGACTGTATTACCAGTTTTTCCGAATTAGATGTGCAGCTGCCAAATTTATTTTGATAGCAGTTTTCCAGAGTCTACTATATAACTCACTTTTTCATTATTGCAGTTTATTTTCTCCACTGCCATTGATGGTAAGATAAAAGCTTGGCTGTATGATTGCCTGGGATCTTATTAAATATGTCTTGAATTTTATGTACTCAGTCCGGTTTATGACCCGACCCGACATATTTTTGTGCGACCCGAAAGTGGAAAGGAAATTGAGATTTGGTTCGCGACGCGACGCTCGCGTAGCCCCCGAGCAAATTTTCGGGAACCCTATTTGTACTGTAGCTAGGTTTTCTCATTAAGTTTTAGAGAGTGAGTTTTGTCAGCTGTGAGCTTATCGTCGTTTTTCGACTTCTGCAAATTGTACTCTCTTCGATTATAGTGGAATTTGTCTTGCCTCGCCCGTGGACGTAGATCACCTTGTGATCGAACCATGTAAATCCCTGTGTTTTGTTTTCTACTTTTCCGCATCTGTCATCAACAATTGGTATCAAAGCCGCATCCGATTCTAGGGTTCGAGCAAGATGGCATCTTTGAAGTTTCAGATTTCATCTTTTGACGGACAGAACAATTTCGGATTATGGAGAATAAAGATGAAGGCTTTATTGAGGCGAGAAGGTACGGTTAGGGCGCTCGATGGAAAATATCCAGACGACATGACCTCGGCTGAAATTGAAGAGATGGACGAGAAGGCGCATAGCGCGATCCAGTTGTCTCTCGATGACAATGTTTTGCGAGAAGTCGCTGATGAAGAAACAGCGGCCGGTCTCTGGAAGAAACTGGAAAGTCTCTACATGAAGAAATCCCTAACATCGAGACTTTATTTGAAGCAGCGTCTTTATACCCTAAAGATGCGCGAAGGTACGTCTGTTCAGGAACACTTGGATGAGTTTAATAAAATTGTTCTGGATATGAAAAATCTAGATATTAAGCTCGAGGATGAAGATCAAGCTTTGATCGTGTTGTGTTCACTGCCTGCCTCATACGAAAATTTTGTGAACTCGATGCTTTATGGACGTGAATCCATTACTTTGGAGGATGTCAAAGCATCTTTGAATTCTGCAGAACTGAGAACAAAATTGAATGGGAATACCAGCGAAAACAAAGCAGATGGTTTGTTTGTGAGAGGCAGGACCAAGAGCAGGGATAAAGCTTTCCGAGGGAAATCTGGTGGTCGTTCAAAATCTAAGCCACCTGGAGATAAAATGAACGTTGAGTGCTACTATTGTCATAAAAAGGGACATTACAAGTCAGATTGTCCTTCGCTCAAGAAAAAGGATAAGCAGCATAGTCAAAAACCAGATTCGGCGAATGTTGCAAACGACAATGAGGCTAATGCGTCTGACAGTGTTCTTACGGCATGTTCTGCTGTTAATTTGTCCAATGATGTTTGGATGATGGATTCAGGAGCATCATATCACATGTGCCCAAATAGGGAATGGTTCACCACGTACGAGCCATTAAATGGTGGATCAGTCTTGATGGGGAATGATGCTGTATGCAAAGTCGTGGGCATTGGTACTGTTCGGATTAAGTGCCACGACAAGGCAGTAAGAACCTTGACTGAAGTAAGACATATACCAGACTTGAAGAGAAACCTTATCTCGTTGAGCAGTTTGGATTCCATTGGGTGTGTGTACTCAGGTGGAGGTGGAGTTCTTAAAGTTACAAAAGGCAATCTGGTTGTGATGAAAGGAAGCAAGGTGAATCACTTGTATCATTTGCAGGGTAGCACAGTTATGGGTCCTTCAATTGGCACAAGCAATTCTGTTTCTGACAATGATAAAACAAAATTGTGGCACATGCGTTTGGGCCACATGAGTGAGCGTGGCATGTCAGTTTTGAGTAAACGTGGTTTACTTTGTGGGGAGCAGACGATCTCTCCAGATTTCTGTGAGCACTGTGTTCTTGGCAAGCAATGCAGAGTCAGATTCAGTACAGGGACTCATTCGACAAAGGGCACACTTGACTATATCCATTCTGATTTATGGGGACCAGCACAGGTTCCATCTAAGGGTGGTGCTCTTTACTTTGTGACATTCATTGACGATTATTCCAGGAAGGTTTGGGTCTACTTTCTGAAAAGAAAAAGCGATGTGTTTGAAACCTTCAAGAAGTGGAAAGCTCTTGTTGAGAATCAGACAGGGAAGAAGATTAAACATCTTAGGACCGATAATGGTCTTGAGTTCTGTGGTGGCGATTTTAATGAATTCTGTGCAGATGCTGGTATTGTTCGACACCGTACAGTGAGGCACACTCCACAGCAGAATGGAGTGGCAGAACGTATGAACAGAACTCTATTGGAGAGAGCAAGATGCATGCTCTCTAATGCTGGCATGGAAAAGGATTTTTGGGCTGAAGCTGTTAACACGGCTTGTTATCTGGTTAATCGTTCTCCTTCAACAACAATTGAATGCAAGACTCCTTTTGAGATGTGGTCAGGTAAGCCCTGTGATTACTCTAATTTAAAGGTTTTTGGATGTCCTGCTTATTATCATGTTAAGGATGGTAAGCTAGAACCTAGAGCAAAGAAATGCATTTTTGTTGGGTATGCTGATGGGGTGAAGGGTTATCGTTTATGGTGCCAGGAACCTAATTCACCTAAGTTTATTATTAGTAGGGATGTTACATTTAATGAAATGCATATGCTTGATCAAAGGAAGGTTGCTGATAAGTCTGCAGGTAAACATGAGAGTGATAAGAATGAGGTGGAGGTTCAAGTGGAGCTTCCAGAAAAGACCTCTCAGAATGTTTTGAACGAGCAAAATGCTCCTGTTGATTCAAGTTCAGATGAGGAAGCTGTAGAAGAGGTGGAGCAGCCATACTCCATTGCTACTGGCAGACAAAGGAGACAGACCCGGCCTCCTCAAAAATATGGTTTCTCTGATCATGTGGCTTATGCTCTTACGACAGCAGAAGATATGGGTATTCAGGAACCTTCTACCTATACAGAAGTTATTACTTGCACAGAATCAGAAAAATGGACTACTGCTATGGTTGAAGAACTTGAATCACTTCACAAGAACCAGACTTGGGACTTGGTGCAGTTGCCTAAAGGAAAAAGAGCCATCGGGTGTAAATGGGTCTTCAAGAAAAAAGAAGGAATTCCAGGTGTTGAAAATGCTAGATGGAAGGCTCGACTCGTAGCTAAAGGCTACAACCAGAAGGAGGGAATCGATTATGATGAAGTTTTCTCTCCTGTGGTCAAACACACTTCCATTCGTGTGTTGCTGGCTATAGTGGCTCAATTTGACTTAGAGCTTGAGCAACTTGACGTGAAGACTGCTTTTCTGCATGGCGAGCTTGAGGAAACTATTTATATGGCCCAGCCCGAGGGCTATTATGTAGAAGGCAAGGAAAATCATGTTTGTAAATTGAAGAAATCCTTGTATGGTCTCAAGCAGTCACCAAGACAGTGGTATAAGAGATTCGACAGCTTTATGATAGGAAGCGGTTATCAGAGGAGCAACTATGATAGTTGTGTCTACTTCAAGAAGGGTTCAGATGGATCCTTTGTCTATCTTCTCTTATACGTGGATGACATGCTCATTGCTGCAAAGAACATGTCAGAAGTGTTGATCTTGAAGAAACAACTCAGTGAGGAGTTCGAGATGAAAAATCTGGGTCCTGCCAAGAAGATTTTAGGAATGGAGATTCAGAGGGACAGGAAAGCAGGGAAGTTATATCTCTCACAGAGGAGTTATATTGAGAAGGTACTTGAGAGGTTTGGCATGCAAAACGCTAAGCCCGTGAGTACACCATTGGCATCTCATTTTAGACTCTCGGCTCTACATTCACCTCAATCAAAGGTTGAGGAAGCTGCAATGTCTCATGTCCCATACTCCAGTGCAGTCGGTAGCATTATGTATGCTATGGTATGCACTCGTCCAGACATTGCGCAAGCAGTTAGCGTGGTTAGTAGATATATGGCGCATCCTGGAAAGGTTCATTGGCAGGCAGTGAAATGGATACTAAGGTATCTTAGAGGCTCCGCAGAGTTGGGTTTAGTGTTTGATAGAAATAGTTCGAACGGTACCTCAGTTGTGGGGTTTGTGGATTCCGATTTTGCAGGTGATCTCAATAGGAGGAGATCTTTAACTGGCTATCTTTTCACATTATCTAGTTCGGCTATCAGCTGGAGGTCAACTTTACAGTCGACAGTTGCTTTGTCCACTACAGAGGCAGAGTATATGGCAGCAGCAGAAGCAGTGAAAGAAGGTATTTGGTTAAGGAATTTTGTTCAGGAACTTGGGCTACAGCAGGAAGACAATTCGGTTGTCTTTTGTGACAATCAGAGTGCTTTATACTTGATTAGAAATCAAGCATATCACGAGAGGACTAAGCACATCGATGTCAGGTATCACTTTATTCGAGAGGCAGTTGCTGAGAGAAACATGACGGTAAAGAAAATTGGTACAGCTGACAATCCTGCTGATATGTTGACCAAGCCAGTCCCAGCCAACAAGTTTAAGCATTGCTTGAACTTGATCGGCATGCTTGGTTGAGTTTGCCCCTTCTGGGGCTTTGGTGGAGAGGTAAAGGACAATTCTACATTTGTGTGTTTTTGAAGTGGATATGTTCTTTTGTTGCATCCCTTGTTTCCTACACCGAGTTAGCTCACGTGGGCTTAGGGATGCCAAGAGAACGTGTTCGGCTTCTTGATTATTTTATTTTGAGAAATTCAAGCCAAGGTGGAGATTTATTAAATATGTCTTGAATTTTATGTACTCGGTCCGGTTTATGACCCGACCCGACATATTTTTGTGCGACCCGAAAGTGGAAAGGAAATTGAGATTTGGTTCGCGACGCGAAGGGTTGGGCCGATAGGCCCTATTTGTACTGTGGCTAGGTTTTCTCATTAAGTTTTAGAGAGTGAGTTTTGTCAGCTGTGAGCTTATCGTCGTTTTTCGACTTCTGCAAATTGTACTCTCTTCGATTATAGTGGAATTTGTCTTGCCTCGCCCGTGGACGTAGATCACCTTGTGATCGAACCACGTAAATCCCTGTGTTTTGTTTTCTACTTTTCCGCATCTGTCATCAACAGATCTAGAGTGGACTATGATCCTCCCGGTTTTGCAAGGGGCAGAAATATTGTTCTACCCAACTGTTATTGGTTTTGAACCACAGGATGAAGCACGTTAAGGTCGCCCCTGCTTCGACGCTCACTCCGTCCTTGCTCCGGTGCTCGTTTGAAAAAATCCGGCACTCGCCGCTCTCTGCTCTGTTGCTCTCTTCTCGCCTCCCCATGAAGCTGGAGCTGTCAGCCTCCCCAAAGACCAGATTTTCTCTTCTATCACGGAGGTAAAAGTTCCTGCATTTTTTTTTTTTCAGTAAAGAGTTGCAACGATTATTTCAACGGTGAAAGCCATGTTATTGGTATCTTGAAGTTGCTTCTGAAATTTGAATTGGCAGGTTGAGAAGACGATTGACCAGGTTCAGGAAGTGAGCTCGGGATTTTTAAACACTGCACAGAGTATTTTCCAAATTGTTGCAGATGCTCTGAAACCGGGTGTAGATGTTGCGGCTTCGTTTTACAGAAAGCTGGAGAACTCCCCAGCTCTTTTCGAGGCTTCAAAGAAAGCCCAAGAAGCAATGCAGAGCTCAGGCATTGATGCACAGCCTGTCATGAGTTCTGCAAAGGTTTCTCCCTTGCATAAGTTTCACAGTTTGTATGCTTTTGTCCCAACCACAGTTTGTAACAACAAATGCGAAATCACGGTTTCAGCAGATCCCATTATACTCTTATGATATGCTAGAATAGGCTGACCATGAACTACTCGTTCTTTCTAAAGCCATTATTATTTGAGATGGGTTCTTAATGGCATCCTAGGTTTTAATTCACTGGTCTGAGTATACCGTTTTGTACTTGCGAGTTCAGCACGTTGTTTTTTCACTTACACGTACTAATTTTACTTTAATTTTTCTTTTTTATCGAAGATGTCTTGATTTGCAGAAGGCGCTCGCCTCGGCCTCCAGAGAGCCCCATTGGCATCTTTTCCTCCAGGAGCCCTGCCATCGTGACCTTCGTGCTCGTGAAGGCCAAGCAAGATGAACTGAAGAACACTGATGAGAGGATACAGGGATTGAGGCATAATGTGCAGCAGTCAGATGTCTTACTTGTTTGTGTATTATTTGATCTTTTATTAGGACTACTTGTCAAGAAAGAATTGATGGTTGGAACTTGTAATTTTGATAGCTTAAATCAAAGGCTCAGCTATTCCCCCCTCTCTTTCTCTCTCTCGTTAAATGCTTTTAACATTCATTTCCATGAAATTGTCGTCAATGAAGCGGCGAATCGAAAAGAGTAATGAATGGTTTGTCCTGGTACTTTTGTGGCCTTAATCCCTTTTCATCTTTGTTCCCATTTCCGTGTAGTTTACGAATTGACTAAAAGAGTGCTCCCTCAGTTTTTCTAACCCTGTTTTTCTTTAATTTAGTCAATGGTTTGCCCTGTTTGTATATTTAGTTACAACTTACAAGTAAAAGCGACCGATCTGGACCTACCAACCTTGTGAATGCACGCCAGGCAGAGGAGAATCTGGTACACACTGCCGCGGCTTTCAAACTAATCTTTCGAGGAAAAAAATTTCTGACACCTTCCCTCTTCTCAATTAGTGACTTTGCACCTTCAGACCTGTCACTCTTTCTCTCTCTTCATCGTATGAAAGCTTGAAAATTGCTCAACATGAATCGCTCTTTACCTCCTCCTGTCACTATATCTCCAAATCCAGCCGCCAAACTACTTCAGATAAAAATTAACAGCCAATCAGCAACTCCTATACCAACTGTCATTTCAACTTCCAAACTTGCGGACGAACACCCCAAACAATCTGTTGTGTATTAACGTAAAAAAAGAGTACACTTGCTCAACAATTAAGCTTCCCAAACAGCATAGAGAAGCAAACATTTAATTTTCACTGTCTTATATCTGACAGAGAAGCCCCCTCTCTGAAACAGTAGACTAGAAGTACACGCTTACACACCAAAACCACCTATTTTCGTCAAATTAGAACTTCTTAACACATCATCCTATATACGCAACGAACTGCTCGACAGAAATATATACACCTTCTTCATTACCATTCCACAATCAAGCTTCCCAAACAGAACAGAAGACAAAAGAATTCTAACAAGCATTTAAAACAACCACCATGCTGCTATCTTCTGCCTCCCGACGAATTATGGTGTGACCGTGCATTGTCTATGCCTTCAAACTCAGTTCGATTTTTTCATTCTGGGATGTTGAAAAGAATTTGATGGCCCCTGTACAAGGGAATAAATAATTTTTTGAGAAAAGGCACATAAAAAGTTATCCAAAGAAACAATTTTATGATAGCACATAACCATTAAACCAGAATTAATTGAAACACATGCAAAAAATAGATTGGCTAAATGATTTTATAGATTAGCACATAACCTTTAAAGCTACCTTAGAATTATCAGGAGGGGCTCGATTTTTCTTAAAAGCCCTGCTCTCGGGCATCCTTATCAAGCACATACCATCTGTATTAGCCAAAACTTTGATGCCATTATCACTTGTTGTGACAGCTAACAAAGAACCCTCCTTATTAAACCTAAGTCTTGGGCTAGCCTGCAATGAAAAGAGGAACTAAAATCCCAATTCTAGCTATAGTACCAATTTGCACATCTATATAAAAGGAGAAAAAAGCTAACAGGAAACCCGCCATCTGCATCAACAGCCCGTCAACATGCTGGCATTCTCCATATCCCAGAATTTAATTTGAAATTCATCTCCAGCAGCTTGGAAACGATTCCTTGTTGTGTCCTCTTGATAGTACCCTCGGTCTCATTCCACTCAACTAAATGGGAATCACCCTCTTTACTGGTTCCACATGAAAACAGCCTGCAAGATGGACATCCAACTTCCATACCTTGTATGATCAACTAAAGCAGTAAGCATTAAGAGAGAACTAAGATCATGACTAATGCATGTTCATCTATCACTTCTAACATGCAACAAAAAAAAGTTACTACTTTATTCGAAAAAAGCAACATGATCACTGTGAATGCAAGTGCTTGCAAGCCAGATATACCAATGCTTCTAGTGTCAGCATATTGCCTCAACAGAAGACCAATACAATAAACTACTGAGTGTTTGAACAGTAGCTACTTCTAGGTCGAGCTTGGCTGTAAGAGACCAAAAGCAAGCAATAAGATCCCCCATCGAACAGCTGAGGGATTAACATAAGAAACGAAATCCAAGGACTAGGTTGAGAAAACTTATTCTATGGGCTTCATCCAGTTTCAGAGACAGAGAGAAACAATGTACTGGCATGGCAATTCCCCGTGAACCAAGAGTGTTCCAAAAATGCGTTCCCGTCTTTCATGAAGAAACAGATAGCCAACAAGCGTTTCTGAGGCAACATGCTACCTTGTTCCAGCTGCACTATAAGCCACCATGGTGCACCATCGACCGGGAGGATCAAAGTCCACTCTAGATCCCAGGCAATCATACAGCCAAGCTTTTTATCTTACCATCAATGGCAGTGGAGAAAATAAACTGCAAAAATAAAAAAGTGAGTTATATAGTCGACTCTGGGAAACTGCTATCAAAATAAATTTACCAGCTGCACATCTAATTCGAAAAAACTGGTAATACAGTTTGCTTGAAATGATAGAGTATATGATGCCGAAGCGTGAAAGAAATTCGGCTAAACAATAGAATCGAAACAATAACGAGGAACAAACTATTTTTTCAATTAATTAACAATCAAAATATTCAAAGTCTAGTCAAATGAAACCCTAAAATAAGCTTATATATCTCCAAACCTAACCCTACTAGGATTAATAAACATCAAAACGTAAAATTACAAAACTGCCATTTATTAAATTAACCCATAAAAAATACTAAAATAATAGAAAAACTCATCTAAACCACCATGAATTGCGAAAATCCATCGTTAGTCACGACCAATGGCAGTGAGTATTGATCAGCACGCCATTTCGCTTGAACCGACCAAATTTGAGCTCAATTCGAGATAGTTGACTTCGAGCCCGTCGATTTGTCTAATTGCATAACGGGTCCATCGGTCCCCTAGGTGCATCAGTATAAGCCAAGAAAGTAAAAAGTGGCAAACTGCTCTCAAAGCAGATGAACCTAAATATTTTCCTTGTAATGTGGGCAGACTGAATACACTGGAGCTTCATCGAAGCAGGGTGGCCTTAGTGTGCTTCGTCGGCGGCAGTGGGGGAACAACCGCTTGACAAACGCTGGAGCAGCGAGCGAGCGTCGGATCGCGAGAGAGGGAGACCTTTGCTTCGTCGGAGCAGGGGTGGCCTTAATGTGCATCGTCAGCGAGGGCGGAGGAACGACCGCTTAACGAACGCCGGAGCTGAAAGCGAAGACGAGGGAGACCTTTGCTTCGTCGGAGCAGGGGTGGCCTTAATGTGCTTCGTCGGCGAGGGTGGAGGAACGAGAGCTTGACGAACGCCGGAGCTGAGAGCAAAGACAAGGGAGACCTTTGCTTCGTTGGAGCAGGGGGTGGCCTTAATGTGCTTCATCGGCGATGGCTGGGGACGGCCGCTTGACAAACGCCGGAGCAACAAGGAACGGCGAACTAGCAAAATCTTGGCGCAAAAAATTCAAAATTTGTGTGCAAGGCAGAGAGAGGGGGAGACACCTGTTTGCTTTTCTTCTCCTCCTTCGGAGGAGGAAACGAAAGGACGGATAGGACTTAGGAGAGAGAATATGAGAAAAAGGCAGAGTATCGGCTAGTGCGCAAGCTAGATGAGAGAATGGAAATTACTTTTTTGCGGAGAAAATCGAGGGCTGGTGAGCCAGCCCCACAGATCGACGTGGAACCACATGGCACTTCATGAGTAGTTCGGGACCATGCTGACTTGACGGTCCGGGATCACCTAATATTTTCTCGACGAAAGGATGGATAGGACTTAAGAGAGGGAATATGAGAAAAAATCATAGCATCGGCTAGTGTGCAGGTTAAGTGAGAGGATGGAAATTACTTTTTTGTGGAGAAAATTGAGGGCCGGCGAGCTGGCCCCACAGATCCACGTGGCGCTTCATGAGTGGTCCGGGACCACGCTGACTTAGCGGTTCGGAACCACCTAATATTTTCTCGACGAAAGGACGAATTGGACTTAGGAGTAGTGGTGGCCACGGGCCGGTTTGGCCCGGAACCGGCCCGGTCAAACCCGGGCCCGGAACCGTTGACCGGGCCCGCGGTTCGGAACCGGAACCGGCCCGTGGCCTACGGGCCCGGTTCCGATTCCAGAAAAATATGAACCGGCCCGGAACCGCCGGTTCCGGGCCGGTTCTGCGAAAAAAAAAAAATTTAAAATTTAAATTTATTTAAAAAAAAAAAAAGAAGAAAGGCTGCACAGCCTGCCGTTGGGAACTCGGGGGCAACGGCTACGCCTACGCCCCAAAACGGGCATTTTAAAAAAAAATTTAAAAAAAAAATTTAAAAAAAAATTTAAAAAAAAAAAAAAAGCTGCAGCACAGCCTGCATTGCAGGCCATGCTGCAGCTGTGCAGTGCAGCAGCCTGCCGTTGGGTTGGGGGGATACATAACCGTTGTAATTTTGCAACAGTTATGTTTTATTTTTTTAATTCTAAATTTTGTTCTATTTTTTTCCTATAAATTTTCTCAAATTCTCACAATACACACACAATTCTCTCAAATTCTCTCCAATTCTCTTCTCTCAAGTCAAGTCTCAAATTTTCTCAATACTCGAAATTCTCGCAAATTCTCTCAATTTTCTCAATCCACGCAATTCTTTCTTAATTCTCCCAATTAATCCGCTCAATTCTCTCAATACATTCGAAAAATGGCAAGTGGAAGTCGAGTGCCAACTGGCAAAGGTAAGAATATCGCGACGGAATCCCATCATTCTTTTGATCCTCATGAATATGCAGATTTTCAAGATGATGAAATCAACATTTTTCCCGATGTGGAGCGCGTCCCGACGCAAGAAAGTTTTCATCCTCCTGCCGAAATATCTACAACAAAGGAAACGGAACGGGAATTTACATCTGACATTTGGAATCACTTTACGAAAATAGAAAGGTTTGATATCGGTCAAAAAAGGTATGATATAATTTGTAAATATTGTGGAAAAATATATAAATATACAGGTGGACAAGGATATGGAACATTTAAACGACATCTTAGGAGCAAACATCCAACCGAAACGGGAATCGATATCGGGCAACAACAAATTTCCGGGTATGTCAATCCTAACACTTCCCCTTTTTTTCGTTTTAATGAAAAAACTTATAAGGAAGAATTAGGCAAATTTATTTCCGTTGAGCATTTAGCATTTAATTTTGGAGAAAGATTTGGTTTTAATGAATTTGTACAAAAAGCATGTGCTCCACAAGCAAAACGTGTTCCTAGAAATTCAATTAAACGAGTAATTAAAGATCTTTACAAAAAAGGAAAAAAAGATTTACAAAACTTTTTTATGCAATTTAATGGATGCGTGCATGTAGGTAGTGATATTTGGAGTGATAATTGGCAAAATCATTCTTACATGGGCATAACATGTCATTGGATAGATGACGAGTGGACTATTCAAAAAAGAGTTATTGCATTTAGAGTTTTCGATGATCATCATACGGCAAATAATATTTATAGAATAATTAGGCAAGTTTTAGAAGAATATTATTTGCTTAACAAAATTTTTTCAATTGGTTTTGATAATGCCGCAGCAAATACCGCTTCAATTGCCGAGTTAGAAAATATTTGCAAACCCTCTTTTGGCGGAAAATTTTTTCACATTAGATGTGATTGTCATGTTTTAAATTTATGTGTACAAGATGGTTTGAAAACTCTTGATATTTTTCTTCAACCAATAAAAAAGGCGATTCAATTTTTATGGAAACATCCCCAAAAAATGAAAGAATGGGGTAGATTTTGTAGAGAAAATGGCACAAAGCCAAAAAGATTTCCAAGAGATGTTCCAACTCGTTGGAATTCTACTTTCCACTTGCTTACTGAATCTTTAGCATATAAAGATTTATTATGTGCATTCATTTCTAATAATATACCTCAGATTAATTTATACCCACAAGAGTGGGATATTTGCCAAAAAATTTTAGATGTTTTAAAGGTTTTTAATGATGCAACTTATACTTTGTCCGGTGTTTATTATCCTACTACACATTTATTTTTAGTAGAGTGTATTAATATTGTCGGAACTTTTGATGAATATGAAAATGATGTTGAATTACAAGATACTATAGTTGCAATGAAAATGAAATGGCTTCATTATTATAGTGAAATTCCCATGATTTATTTAGTTGCTTGTGTTTTTGATCCGCGTTGCAAATTGGATGGCTTAAATGATTTTTTGCGTGTATATTATCAATGTTTACATTATGATGTGACAAATGTTACAACCATATTACGTGATGTTAAAAATGTAGTAATAGAATTATATAATGAATTTTATACTAAATATAATTTAGGTGATATTGGATCTTCTCAATCTACGGATATACAAAATGACAATACAGGTAAAATTAGTAGAGGGTATCAACTTTTATTACATAGACAAAAAAAACAAAAGGGAGTAATAGGAAATATTTCTGAATTAGAGAGTTATCTAACCACTTTATTTGAGTTTACTGAAGCCGAAGGTGGTACAGATTTTCTAATTTTGGATTGGTGGAAGAGGCACGCAAGCCAATACCCAATCCTTTCTCTTATTGCAAAACAGATTTTTTCAACCCCTTGTTCTACAGTTGCGGTCGAACAAGTATTCAGTGCCGGAGGTAATATTTTGAACGAACATCGTTCAAGATTAGATCCAGAATCAGTGGAGATGCAAGCTTGTGTTGCTGATTGGAAGAAGGCTCAATACCGGCAACAAGAGATAGATCGGAATAATGAATCCGAATTCTTTAACGATGGAGATACTACCGCTACCAGTATCGGTACTGGAACGGGTAGTGACGATTGAGGGTAAAAGAACTATTGGAGTTGGCAAATATTTCGGGAACTCTTGTTTCTCATACCGGGTACGCCCACGTGAGCTTAGGGAAACCGAAATATAATCCGACGATATGTGACCTCTTGTCCCCTGCGCACGGAATGCTTAGGTTTTGGGATAATTTTAGGGTATATATATTGTAGTGTACACCTTTTTTTTAAGATCGTTGTAACGAATTGTAATGTGCTTAATGATAATTTATTAAGTTGAAGCCCTCTCTTTCTCTCTTATCTTTTTGTCCCCAAATTTGAGTACAATTTACATTTTAATCACAATTTATATTGAATAATGTTCTATCACAAGAATAGTATTTTTTAAATTTTTTTATTTTCATTTCTATTTTTCCTTTTCTGTTTTTCTTCTTTTTCTTTTCCTTTTACTTTTCTGTTTTTCCTTTTTCTCTTTTGTCTTTTTTCCTTGTTTCTATTCTGTTTTTTAAAATTATAATTTATTATTTATTTTATAATTTATTTTTAAAATTTTTTAAATTTCGAACCGGAACCGTCCGGTTCCGAACCTGAACCGGCCGGTTCCGAACCGGAACCGGAACCGGACGGTTCCGAACCGGAACCGGAACCGCTAGGGGCGGTTCCGGTTCCGGTTCAAGTGTGGCGCCGAACCGGAACCGCTGGTTCCGAACCGGAACCGGACGGTTCCGAACCGTGGCCACCTCTACTTAGGAGAGAGTATGAGAAAAAACAGAGCATTGCCTAGTGTGCAAGCTAGGTGAGGGGATGAAAATTACTTTTTTGTGGAGAAAATCGAAGACCGGCGAGCCAACCCCACATATCCATGTGGAGCCACATGGGGCTTCGTGAGTGGTCCGAGACCACGTTGACTTGGCGGTCTGGGACCATCTAATATTTTCTCTGATAGGCGAAGGGGGAGTAGAGAACATCGCTACCGTCCAGGATGCTGCTGATTTGATAGAGAAAGTGAAGGCAAGCTCAACTTAAGCCAATAATGCGTCGATTTCCGTCAACAAGGTCTCTTTGTGATTGATTTATCTCTTGTTTCCCCAATTTCCGCGGAGATGTTTTTTACGCGGTTCGAGTCATTATCAAAATGTTGTCATTTTCTTCCCCAATTAGATCTCTATTGATCGAATCGAATACACGATATCGTAAGAAGATGCAGCTTCAAGTACTTTTGGGTGCATATGATCTAGTTTCAATGAAAAAGGAGCTTCCCATTATACAAATAATTACATATTTACAAAAAAGATAAAAAAAAAAAAACCAAATATAAAAGCACGACAAATATCATTATGTACATGAACACCAGGGGAAGAAAAAGCAACTGGAGAAAAATGCCCAAAGTTCCCAAAAACTCTTGAAGGTCATTATGCAGAGGCTGAGTTTTATAGGGTTTAAGGCCACCTAGTTCTTCTTCTCTCTCTCTTGTGGAAACTCCAAGAAGGACTTGGACCCTTCTCTGTGTCCTGACCATTCTTTATATGAACAATCTTATTATTACCATAGTTATATATGCATATATATACACATACGTTTGCCGATATCTTATAGAGAAAAAGACTGATTCCTCGACGTATGGGGAGAAGTAAAATCGCCGATCGATCAAAATATATCATCAGTTTCTCCGTCTAGCGATCCAAAGCACTAATCACAACCCTGCAAAACATAAACCCCACGAAGATCAGTCAAATATACTCTCAGACAGTGATTCAAAAGTTGATTGATTGTCGGAACAGATTTCCTTGTTCTGAGGTGAGCAAAAGATACCATCAGTTTCTATGTCGTGACCTAAAGACAGAACTTGATGAAAGATCTTTGCAGATGGCGAGAGAAAGGTAGCTGGTTTGATCTATCACCAACTCTAACATGGTTGAATGTCGTGTGATGTTCACATAAAAATGATGTCGCACCAAAGTGAAATAACACATTACCAAAAAAAAAAAACACACACACACACAGAGAGATTTATCTTTTACCAATCATAATCAGTCGGACCTCTAGGTTGAGCGCCGTCCGATCCATCGGTTGGTGGTTTTCTCTTCGTGAATCTCTTCAGCTTCCCATCCGGTGTCCCAGCTGCATGCAAACCAATACGGACTCAACAACTGCTAAAACAATGAACACGTGATATACGTACAGACATGTATTAGGTTCGGCAGACGTACGCGTCGAAGGAGTGCCGGGGGTGCTCGGGCCAGACCCTGGATCCCCGGGGATGGACCGGAGAGCCGGGGCGGTCCTGACGATGGTGATGCTGCGGGTGACCGCCCTCAAGTCGGGAGGAGGAGAGGCACGAGCAGCAGAGGACCTCGCGGCCGAGAACGAGTGGTACTTGCGGAGCTGCCCCAGGCCCGACTCGGGGGCGGGTCCGGCCAGCGTTTCGTCCCAGAGCTTGTGAAGGAAACCCATCTTTCCGTTCTTGGTCCGACGTGGTGATAGCCTCGGATCGACCCTAATGTTTTTTATATGCAAGTGATCTCTCCGCGTAACAACCGAAGGAGGCCCTGGACGTGTTATGGATGTTTCCTTTGCCTTCTCAGACCTGATGCGACTGCTACGAAGAGATAAAAGTGGCGAAGAAACTTCAAAAGAAACAAAAGCGAAGATAAATGAAGGTCTTTGTGTGCCGCTGAGAAGAGAGAAATCTCTTTGCTGAAATGGTGGCGTAAGGTTCTTATAGACACGACCACCCCAGCCATGGAGAGGAAGAGAGAGACAGAGAGAGATTAACGTTGATGGCTCGGCGTGGATTGACGGCTCCGGCTAACATGGCTCGTTCATGAGCCATCCAATTTTTTGGGGGAGTGCACGTATATAGAATATACCCAAAAATGGAGAAAATTCAGTGATATCATAACAAAATCTATCCATTATCCATATTCGTCGGATTTAATTTTAGGGTCAAATAACACCAAAAAAACAAAATCCGAATTATATTTACCGTGACACAGATGCTCCAAACTTTTTTTCGTCGCTAAAAATCCTAAATTTACTCATTGCGATACGAATATTCCAAACTTCTTTTTTGTGTCGTAAAAAATTTCGAATTCATACCAGTGTGATAAATATAGCATAACCACTAGAGGTTTACCCCAGTAGCCACCGTTCTCACATGAAAATGGGAAGGTGGGAAGTTCGAATCCCCATCTTCGCGAGAGGTAGGGGTGAGGTCGCGTAGTTAAGATGTGAGTTTCGACATCCATGCCCTATAAGAAGCGGGGCGCAGGGTACTGATAAACTATGTATATAAAATTTGGAATGGATTTTTCCTCTATCTAGCCTCCCTTAATTTATAAAGTCCATTCAGTGAAGCCGAGAGGGGGGGAAGATGATGAAGCCGAGCAGGGTAAAACAAGCCCCGCGTTTGACCTGGTCAGCGGGGGGCCAAACGTAGAACTCGTGACGGGGGGGCCCCACCACCATCACTTTGAATGGCCCGTCACACGTCAGCCCAGTCGATACGATAAGATAAGATTGATGGATCTGGATGTCCACGTCACCTCACCCCCCGGGGAGGCGATATACAGAGCTGACTGGGAGCCACGCCCACCTCGGAGGGAGACAGCAAACCAAAAGCCGTTTCATTGCGTGATTTGCTCATAATCCGATGGGAAACACAAAGGGTCTGATGCGAAAAAGTTCAACGCGCGCAACATGTGATTTGATCCATGCCGTCGATTCGAACGGGGATTCCGTGGTTTCTGTTTCGGGAACTCTCGATCTTTACTAGCAGGGAACCGTCTTGAATCGTGCGGCGATCCTCGCGTAGGAAAGAAGTGAAAGGGATCCGATCGAAAGTATTCTAGGACGTCGACTGGCTTATAAACGTCACGATGATCTCACGTAGTTCTCCAACTCAATTTACCTGGCTCCTAATTCGATCCGGAAGATGAAATCAAGACGCGCCCGGCTCGAGCACGAAGAAGATAAAACCCCCCACATTATTGGGAACGAGATTCTTGACGAGACTAAGATTTAATAATTAATTTATCCGGTCCTTGTTTAATTTTTATTTATCAGTGACCCTACTCCGTTGTAGGAATTGAGTGCTTTGATTAAATTTCCGGAGGAAGTCAGTCTTCATCATCCAAGTTGAGAAAAGTCAAGGATAGGTTGGTCCATCGACATTATACGTCGTGCTTTTGCAAGCTTTGATGCGACTAGTTGGCCAACTAGATCGAGACCCGGTTAGAAAAAGCCTGGAAATCTTCCGGTGTCTTGGAGCGAAATTGTACGTATACTCGGACCCACCCGAACAGAAAAATATTTAGAGAAACTATTTTCGTTGATTTAATTAGTGGAAAGGTGTAACTAGCATAACTACCTATTATATCTATCACGAAACTCTTGGTTTAAATCATAATTATTCAATTCATCCGTAAAAGTAAGCTCTTTACCAAAATCTCGTCGACTTGCCAAAAGTCAGGAAGTCTTTTCATAAGAGGTAAAAAGATGCTCGAGGCACAAGCCAACTAGGGATTCGATTCGGGAAGGCTCGAATTCGTGATCTTGTGACAGATAATTCCATCTCATCGTTACCAGATCGCTCGATAAGCGAATTAATGAGACGGGGCTGCGAACAATTTAGGGATTGTCTTGTCTCAAAATCAGCCCCCACAACCAAAAGAATGGAGGAACAAGAATATTTTATAATTGCGAGTCTCTTTGCAAATGACTTCCAACAATGATCCGTCCATAAAAAAAAAAAAGTCGGAAAGAGCATGCAAAACAGAGGCGTATTTAGACGTGACCGATAGCTTGGATAGCTATGCCTTCCTTCAGCACTGGTTAAGTGTTCTTTCTTTTTAGCAAAAGTAGAACTGAAGCGATGTGACGGAAAGTTTTGACAAACTACCGTACGAAAGTTATACCATTGATCCATGGTTGTGGGAGGATTATCGTGTCTCCACAGAGACTTTTCTTGCTTTTTTCTATGGACAAAAAAGACTCAGCTAAGAAAACATTGCCCCGGAGATGCTTTATTAACGTTAATAATAATAATAATAATAATAATAATAATAATAATAATGTACTTCCATGTTTGCCAAGGCATGATGGTGATTGCAAGCTATTATTAATTTCCTCTTTGCTCCCACTTTCTTAAGCAGGGACAACTAATACAATGCCCTAACTTGATCAACCAACTTTTCAAAAGTTTGGTACAATTTTGATGTCGTCTCACCACATTCGAATTTCCTGCTCGGTTACTACTACTAGGAATATGCACAAACCGACCATATGTTACCATGGTAACTAATTTGAGTGTTGCGGGTAAACAATCCGCGGTTAATTACCCTAATCCGAGACCCTAAGTGGTGATTCGACGCTCCGAACAAGGACTAGAGAAGTAATAAGACACCAAATGAAAAAAAAAAAAAAGCCCCCGGGTTTATTGGCTAGGGAACTAATTGGACACCAAACGAGACCTTCCGTTTCCTCCCATGCTTCCAAGCATCAAGTATCTCTTCTCTTACCTCCTTTCCTTTCCATTCATCTCGCGGCTTCTTCATTTGACTTGTTGACATTGATGAATCAATTTGCGTAATACGAGCTCAAAACTAAAAGTTTAATCCTTTTCGCTTGAATTGTTTTTGCATGTGTTAGCAGAGGCTGTAGACCTCGATATAACTTCCGGCACAAGCAGGACAGCACCACTGCCTTTTAACTTCATTTATTTCACCAACAATCAACCGGTCTATTCCATTGAAAAATTTCTTAATTTTTTCTTAGCTCTTTAGATACATGTGGTGGGTAATTTTTTCTATTAGAATCTAGATAGATCTTTTAAACTTGTTTGATGAAATTGATTTAAATGATCAAGGATTAGCAAAAAAAGGAAAAGAGGGGAGACTCACGTTGCTTCCTTCTTTGATGTTTATGGAACATACGGCAACCGATGACCCAAATTAATATCATTTGTAGAACTTATTCTCTCGCATTAAATCCTTTTTTTTTTCATTTTGGGAGTGTTTTAGAGAGAGCTGAGTAATTGAGAGAGTGGTGGAGGACAAGGGGTTAGAGGGAGGGAGAGTAGTGGGAAGAGAATGGGGAAGGGAATAATGTTAAATTACAATAATAATGCACTTTTTTTTTGGCAAGGATAATAATGCACATTTTAATAGCAAGCTTTTCGATAAATGAGGAAGAAACGAGATTTTGTGCAATACTTCTTGGGAATACAAATTGCCTTTAATTCTTTTGATAAAAGGGTAGAGACAAGTGAATTTTTTTCTTTATCTCGAGTGTGGATTTATGGACATTATTATTTTTTTTTGGTGAATAACAACGAATAATTATTATTAGTGGAGGGAATAGTTATTAGCAGTTTTCTTTTTCCCTCTATTAATAACTATTTCCTCCCTTAAAGTTCCGTAAACCATTGCATGGTACGACACGTGCACGTGGGAAGCGCAGTACTGACACGTGCATGATATTTTTCTTTTTTTTTTTGTTAATTTTAAAGGTTAACATTAACTTTCGAGGAGTAAATTTTAAAGAATGAATTTACCTTGCTAGCAGGGATCACCGAAATACCTCTACTCTTCAACTTTTCATTCAAGAGTTTTGCCAGCTGCCCATAAAGCTTAATCCTTTTTGCTTGAATTGCTTTTGCATGCCTCGATATGGATTTCCATTACAAGTAGGACAGTGCCACTACCTTTTAGGTTCATCTATTTCACCAACATCCAACTAATATACTCCATCGAAAAATTTCTTAAATTCTCATCTATAGTTACCATAATCCAACCTTGTAAAATTGCATGAACAGGTGATTTCGTGCTCAAATCAAAGCGCGCTTCTGAAATGCACAAGGAGGTTATTTTCAATAGTGCACTTTTCCGACAGAGAGTTAAAAGAAAGAACATGTCTGAAGAGACCCCTCAAATGACGAGGGCAAAAGAAACTACATCTAGACATGAATGATATCAAGCAATAATGATAACAAGATATAGTAAATAATAAAGATGGAGAGAGCACGATCATAATTAACATAATAAGTGAAATCAAAGGGGTAAATCTTAATTCAAATCCAAATCAATGACTGTAAAGCTCCAAACTTTATGGCTATCTAGGTTCATCACCACCACTATCACCACCACCGCGCCGCCACCACCACCTTCTTCTTTATCTCATAAAAAGCCTCTAAGCAGATAGACTTTATCTTCTACACTTTTCATATCTAGCTCAACCCTCACTCGACACTGTTTCAACCCCAATTAAGCAAAAAAAATCCCCCATTCAAACCCACTTACGCTTAATTCGTAGGTAAATATTGACATCATCAAACATCAGCACACTATTTTGACCCATAAAAAGAAAAAAAAACATATGAATAACATCACCCAAACCCAAACCTTGAGGAGGTATTATTTAACATATCTATACATGGTGTATATCAAGCAACAATGACAACAAGATACGGTAAATAATAAAGATGGAGAGAGCATGATCATAATTAACGTAGTAAGTGAAATCAAAAGCAGAAAATCGTAATCCAAATCCAAATCAAAGACTACAAAGCTCCAAACTTTACCGCTGTCTAGGTTTATCGCCACCGCCGCCGCCACCGCCGTCATTTTCTTTTTTCTCTCATGAAAAGCCTCTAAGCAAAGTCTCCTGAGCTTTTAATGTCTAGCTCAACCCCTACTCAACACTTTCTAATTAAACAAAAAAATCTCCCCTTCAAACCCACTTACGCTTAATTTGTAGGTAAATATTTACGGCATCAAATATCAACACACCATTTTGACCTATAAAAAGAAAAAAAAACATATGAACAACATCACACAAACCCAAACCTTGAGGATGTATTATTTAACTACATTTAGACATGGAGGATATCAAGCAACATGGATAACCAGATATAGTAAATAATAAAGATGGAGAGAGCATAGTCATAATTAATGTAATAAGTGAAATTAAAAGCAGTAAATTGTAATCCAAATCCAAATCAAAGACTGCAAAGCTCCAAACTTTATGGTTGTCTAGGTTCATCACCACCACCATCACTGCCACCGCCGCCGCCATCCTCTATGCAGAGAAACTCTGTCTTCTTTGCTTTTCATGTCCCACTCAACCCCCACCCAACACTCTTTCAACTCCAATTAAATAAAAAAATCTCCCCTTCAAACCCACTTACACCTAATTCATAGGTAAATATTTACATCATCAAATATCAACACACCATTTTGACCCATAAAAAGAAAAACATATAAACAACATCACACAAAGCCAAACCTTGAGGAGGTGTTATTTAATTGTACTACTACATGCTCAAACCAGATCCAAAAGGCGCAAGTTGCGCCTAGCCTCAGCGGTAAATGTCCATAGAAATAGAAAAAGGATTTAGTTTCGGTGAAGTCAGACTAAGATGGGTTGAATGCTCGTAGTAAAAGAAATCAGGTCGAATTTCGGTAAAGTCGAACTTAGATGGGGTTGGACAATAGTAAACCCTAAGTAGCTCCGCAGTAGCTGCGAGTATAAGGAAGAGGAAGAGCAATGTAGCAAATCTCTTGACGGTAGCCATATTTTGGTTTTGTGAACATAGAGAGAGGATGTAGGGATATGGGGATGTGGGAGGTCAAGACTACTTAAATAAAGATGAAGCTATTGAGTTCAGCAACTATGAAGGTTTGCATGGGGTGGATGAAGGTTGGTAAAGATCTTCAATAGAAGTTGGTAAAGATGTTTAATATTGCATGTGAAGGTTGGTAAATGACGGTTGATGGCCTTAAACTCGCTTGTTTGTTTTTGTTTTGACACTAGAAAATCTTATCTTATCTTCTTTATTGAAATCATATGTCAAAATGAGGAATATAATTTTTTAGAGCCAATGGTAATATTATATTTACTTAAATAGCTCTTATAGTAGAGAATTAAGGAAAAAAATTCATTGTTAAGGAAAGAATTATATCAAAAAGTCAAGAATAATTTTGGGGACTCTCTCCTCAAAAGGAAGATAAAAAGACAATACACAAAGGAGGCAGAGAGGAAGGTTTGTCAAATTATTGTCTGTTAAAAAAGACTAGACCTCAACGAATATAAGAAACCACAATGGGATCCTAGAGGATGAAGTTATTGACATGAGAGGGTAGGTGATAGAGGTTGTTGGGGGCTGATATGGGCTTTTAATGTGACAACTCCCTCCTCCAGCATCTTCATAAATGGGTGGATGGGTGGAAGTAGAAACATCTCACCTACTAAAGTTCGTACATTTACTTCTGACCCGAAATAAGTTATTCTGATTTTTTGTGTCTTTTTCCCTATTTTAGGGTATGATTCCAAAACATAAAATAAGATTCTCGACTTAAAAAAATTCCCGGAAGAAAAAATGTCTCACATGCTCAAGTTCGTGCATTTAATTATGGTATTTTTGCTCATGTCAATAACCTTTCCCTTCCACCCACCAACCCACCCAACTAAAAAATAATTTGGCCATCAACTATCCTTCACCAATTTCCACTCACCCACCCTATGTCAATAACTTCATTCTATATTTTAAGATTTAAGCAGCATCAACATCCCTTCCCTACGTGCATTCTCTCTTTTCAAAAAATCCAAATGACGACCATCAAAAAGCTTTCTTCCTTCCTACTTTTGCTACTCTTTATTGTCACAGTAACATCGTTTGCCCGCCCATCTCATTCCATTAAAAAAACATTCTTCTTCTTCTTTTTGAAAAAATAGAAAAAATTTGGAGTCCCTTTGTCAGATTGTTGTACGTTGAAAGAGACTAGACATGAGGCGAAAGTGAGAAACCACAATGGAATCCCAGAGGATGAAGTTATTGACATGAGGACGTGGGTGATGGAGCGGTTGTTGGGGCTCATACGAGCATTTAATGCAACATCTCCCTCCTCCAGCTTCTTCATAAATGGGTGGATAGTGGAAATAAAAACATCTCACTTACTACAGTTCATAAATTTATTTCTGATCCGAAACAAGTTACTTCGATTCTTTGTGTCATTTCCCTCATTTTGGGATATGATTTCAATAAATAAGATAAGAGTCCCGAGTCAAAACAATCCAAGGAAGAAGAAACTTATCACATACTAAAGTTCATGCATTAATTGATAAAACTTCCATGCAGATTCAATCAATATCAAATAAATTAGAAGAAAATAAATATTTTAAGCGCATGAAACACAGATATAAATGTGCAAACTTGTAGGATCTATATATTTCTCTTGCTTTGAGTATAACATGTCTAACCTGCATATTGAAGTGTTAGTACGACAACATCTGCATAATCTCTCCCCCCTTTTTGTCATCGGCAAAAAGAATGAATCAATAAGAGAACAAAGCAAAGTGCTAATATAAATCATCGAATATAACAAAGTCGAATGTTAAGAATGTTAAGAATACAGAACCAGAATGAATTTTTTAAAAATGAGGATATGAAAATAGGTTATTTCTTTGATGGGGTTTGAACAAGTTGAAAGTTCTCTAGGATAGAAACAGCTTCATCAATCTTGGTAGAACATTGACCCATTGCTTTCTCCACGTTGGTTGAACATAGAGCAATAGTGTCCCTTATCTCTGCCTTGTCTTTTTCTGCTTGAATACGTTGAGTCTGATTATTTTCCTCAACAATTTTCCAAAGGTTTTTTTACGTCTCCTTCAAGTGCAGCATGTTTTTCTTTGATTTCTTGTAGAAGAGCTAGAATGGTCATGTTGTCTGATGTCTGTCCCTAGACATTTTTTGGTGTTTGCTATTCGAACTTATCCCCTGCCTCTGTAGGAATCTCCCCCTGAATATCTGCATGTTCTGCAGCAGTAGTGTCATGTAAAGCTTCTTCAGGATCAAGTGGAGATTGACTTACATCTGTCTTCTATGGAATATCATCCTGTTTATGCAGATGTGAGTCTTCATATGTTGGTTCTGAAACCTTTGTACTAGATTCAGAAACATGTTCAACATTCTGTCCTATTTCAAGGTGTTCTGTTTCGTCATCTTCATCTCGAAGAAGAATTTTTCTTTTCTTGCTGTACACCTTGAATAGGCTTGGAGTGACAGTTGGTTTTCTTTTTATTCTTTTTCTTTCCCCTTTGTCTTTGTCAGTTTTCTTCCCAACAGATTTTGGTTCTGACTGCTGAATATCCTTTCCTTTTGCTGTGCTTGCTATCTCCTTTGTGTCATGAAAACGCTTCATTTTTGCAAGCATTTTCTCTCCAACAAATATGCAAGGTACAAGGGTTTTGCATAACTCATCAGGAATAGATATTTTCAAGAACATGAAAATTCGAGAGATGAGTGCACCATAAGGAAGTTATCCCTTGTCCTTTTGGAGTGTTCTGTACATATGGAAAATGATGATGTGTGGAAGAGAGAAAGACTTTCCATTCAAAATGGCCCAAATGAGCTTTATTTCAGATCTAGACAAGTCAGTTTTGGAAGCTGCTTTGGGCTTCAAGCTGCTTTAGGAGATGTAGCATTTAGCAAAATTCTAATCCTCTAAAGTTGCTGCTTCTAGGCTCACTTCTAATGGACTGAACTTGGAAATTTTGGCTCCAATAATCAAGGTCAGTTCTTCAAGTTTCAAATCACACTTTTTATCATCAACAGTGAATTGAAGCTAGTTTGGTGATAAAATGGAAAGATTTGAATAAAAATAGGCAGTCAATTCGGCATATACATTGGCGAATTGCAGACAAAATTCATAAATCCCCAATCTTGCAAATAGTTTTTTCACAGAGATGCTAGCCCTTTCAAGGTATTCAAAATCAACAGTTCGATGGTTTATAACCCCTCGAGCAAGCAACAATCGATGGTAGATGTTATGGTCTGTGCTTCTGAACAAACCACCAGTACCTTGCACACCAGATGCAATTCCTACTTTCATCTCAAAATTATCAAAGAACCTAGCATCATCATCAAGAATCACAAATTTGGATGCACTAGTAGACTTAAGGCTAGTATGAACTGATTTCTTGACAGGGGGAGTTGATGTTTCCCTGATTTTCTCTTTACCCTTACCAGAAGAAGTCTTCTTTGCAATAGAACTAACTTGATCATGATTAGTTCTAGAGCAAAACTGAGAATAACTTTGTATAAGACTTGCTTCTATGAGAAAGCCATTATCTTTCAAACATTCACGAAAAACAGATGCTGAAGCATTACTGCGTTTCAAGCGTTCATATGCTTTCCACACAAGTTTGATGCTGTTGAAGCGAAAATCTATTTTACTCATGGGTTTTGGTGCAGACGATTGTTGTGGTTCTTGTCCAGTCGCTTCTGAAGGGCTTTGGTGATGATCCGACTCTGTATCAGAGATCTCCATGAATTCTGGTGGTGTTGAAGATTTTGAGTCTTGATTCAAAATACGTGGAGATCATCTCTTGAAAGGCATTATGATCGGGTCTAGAGCAAAAAGATTTAATCTTGGAGAAGGAGGAGATGCGGACTTTAGAGTGTCGTGATGGTCGGGAGTAAAAAAAAAAGTGATTGTACCCTTAGGGTTTTATAAAAGGAAGAGGACGGTTTTTGGAAATAAAAGTAGAGACTATAATAAGCGATCATATTTTATAAGCAAGGAAAAAAAATTAAGCACAATCAATCAGATAGATTAGAATATATACATGATTTGCTTCCCAAAAGTGACATAAGTGAAAAATATCCTGCTAGAAATGCCAAAAATATACCTGACAAAATTTGAATTACAGACGTACCTTTGTTTTGAGTCTGAAATGGACATTCAGACGGGAAACATTTGGGTCTGAAAAATTCCTGTCTAAAGAATACTTCAAGTAAATGGATAAGTAATGCACAATTTATTTTTAATGTACTCAAATGAAGACTTATCAAGAGGTTTTGTGAATATATCAGCTAGTTGATTCTTAGAATCAATAAATTGAATATTCACATCACTGTTCTGAATATGATCTCTGATAAAGTGATGCTTGATTTCAATATGTTTGGCACGTGAATGAAGAATTGGGTTCTTGATCAAATTGATAGAACTTGTATTATCACATTTGATTGCAATACTTGAATCTTCAATAGCAAGTCTCGTAACTGTTGCTTCATCTACAGAATCTGTGCACAATAGCTTCCTAAAGCCATATATTCTATTTCTGTTGTAGAAAGTGCAACTGTGTTTTGCTTCTTTGAGTACCAGGACACCAACATATTTCCAAGTAGTTGACATGTACTTGTAATACTTTTCCTGTCCACTTTACATCAAGCTAGATCAGCATTAGAATAACCAGTAAGAGTAAAATCTGATTCTTTGAAATACCAAAGACCTAACATTGGATAAGTTCCACTGTATTTGATTATTCTTTTAACTGCAGAAAAATATGATTCTCTTGGGTCAGATTGAAATCTTGCACACATACATACACCAAATAATATGTCAGGTCTAGATGCAGTAAGATATAACAATGATCCTATCATGCTTCTATATACTTTCTAATCAACCTTTTTATCATTTTCATCTTTGTCCAGTTTGGATGAATGAGATATAGGAATGTCTGTTTTCTTGCAATTCTGCAATCCAAACTTCTTGACAATCTCTTTTGCGTACTTCTCTTGGCAAATGAATGTACCATCCTTGGTTTGTTTCACTTGTAGACCAAGAAAGAATGTCAATTCGCCCATCATACTCATCTCAAACTCATTCTGCATATTTTTTGAGAATTATTTGCAAAGCAATTTCTTAGAGGATCCAAAAATGATATCATCAACATAAATTTGAAAAAGTAAAAAATCCTTACCATTTTCTTAATAACCAAGGTTGTATTAATCTTACCTTTTATGAAGTCATTTTGCAGAAGGAAGTTGCTTAACCTCTCGTACCAAGCACGATGTGCTTGTTTTAGACCATAAAGGGCATTTTTGAATTTGTAGACATAATCAGTCTTCATTGGTTCTTCAAAACCAGGTGGTTGTTTCACATATACTTCTTCTTTGACATAACCATTCAGGGATTCACTTTTCACGTTCATCCGAAACAATTTAAAGTCATGGAAACAAGCATAAGCTAATAGTAGCCTAATGGCTTCTAACCTGGCAACTGGTGCATATGTTTCATCATAATCTATGCCTTTTTCTTGAGAATAGCCTTTTGTTACCAGTCTTGCTTTGTTTCTTGTGACTTTCCCTTTGTCATCCAGTTTGTTTCTGAACACCCATTTTGTTCTAATTACTGGATGATTTTTGGGTCTTGGCACAAGTTCCCATACTTTATTGATTCTGAGCTGTTGAAGTTCCTCCTGCATAGCTTCGATCCAGCTTTCGTCTGATAATGCTTCATAAACTTCTTTTGGTTCTATTTCTGATATCAATGCCAAGTTACTGATGTTCTCTTTGTGTTTAGATCTAGTCTTTATGCCATCTTCGATTTCTCCAATGATAAGGTTCTTCAGATGACTGGATTTATGTTTCTAGTTTTTGTCAAATCTTTCCTTCTGAATATCATTAGACTCTGACGGTTCTGGTTGAGTCTGGATTACATCTTCTTTTTCTTCTTCTACAGATTCAATGATCTTTGAAGAATCTTGTTGAGCTTCAGATAACTCTTGAATATTGGAAGATGGTTTAGATTCATCTTTGTGAGTCTGAATATTTTCATCAAACCTCAAATTTTTTTTTTTTTTGTAAAGATCAAACCTCAAATTTATTGTTTCTTCCACAGTCTAAGAATTTTTGTTGAAGACTCTATATGCTTTGCTCGTAGTTGAATATCCAAGGAAAACTTTCCAAAGCGATCATTTGGATTTTTTAGTATAAAGCGTTTACAACCAAATACACAAAAATATGAAATATTAGGCTTTCTACCTTTGTAAAGCTCATAAGGGGTTTTTTCAAGAATGGGTCTGAAAAAAGCTCTGTTAATGATATAACAAGCTGTGAAAACTGCATCTGCCCAAAAATAAAAGGGAATCTTGTTCTCAATCAACAGAGTTCTTGCCATTTTTTACAAAGAACGATTTTTCCTTTCCACAACACAATTTTGTTCTAGTGTGTAAGAAGTAGAAAATTTGTGTTGAAAGTCATTTTCCTCACAAAAATTTGAAAAACTTTTATTATCAAATTCTCCTCCATGATCAGTTTTAATGCAGGAAATGGTATAGCCTTTTTCATTTTGAACTCTTCTTGCAAATTTTGAAAAATATGAAAGTGCTTCATTTTTATGAACAAAGAAGAACACCCATGTAAATCTTATGAAGTCATTAACAACAACTAAATAATATTTCTTATCACCAATACTTTGTGTTCTGGTTGGTCCAAATAGATCCATATGAAGAAGCTGCAAAGCACAATTAGTGGAAAAATGATATATAGACTTAAAAGAGCTTCTTACTTATTTTCCTAGAGTGCAGGTATTGCATAACTCTGGTTTTCTATATTTCAAATCTAGCAATCCTCGAACCAATTTCTTGTTTGAGATTTTTTAGATTTGTTTCAAATTGATATGCCCCGATCTTCTGTGCCATAGATCTTCATCTTCTTTGACTAAGATCAAACAATGAGTGGAGTTTGAATTGACATCTAGAAGATAAATATTGCCATGTCTTCTTCCAGTGAATGTTTGAGAATAATCTTTGCTTGTTCCTGAGCATGTCTTCTTGAAAGTTGATTCTAAACCCCGAATCACATAGTTGGCTTATGCTTGTTAGGTTATAGTTGAGTCCTTTTACCAATGACACATTATTGATTGTGAGTCCTCCAATTTCAACTGTTCATTTGCCAACTATTTTTCCTTAGTTATTTCCTCCAAAGAAAATTTTTCCACCATTCAGGCTTTGTAGTTTAACAAATATGCTTGAATCTCATATCATGTGTCTAGAACATCCACTATCTAGGTACCACTTTCTTTTTCTCTTTGTGGTAACCTCCAAAAATCACAACTTCTCATGTTTTCTTTGGTACTCAAATTTGTTTGGGTCCTTGAGAGTTAGTATAGGCTGTCTTAACAAAGTCTCTTCGAATAGGTCTCTAGACCTTAGGACACTCATTCTCAAAATGTTATGGATCTCCATATTTTGAGCACTTGAGAGCACTTCGACCAACAAGTTTGACAAATTTTTTTTTGAAATGATTTTTATAAATTTGTCGAGGAGGTCTTTGCCTTAATCTCTCCTCGACTTTTGGAAAATCAATTAAATTGTCACTTTCCTTTGCAAATCCAAGATCGGATTTGTTGAAGTAAGGAATTTGTATAGAAAGAGTATGCTTCAAGGTTTCCAAACCTTTTGAAAACTTAGAAATAAGTTTTGAAACTTCCTTTTTCAAAATAGCATTTTCTTTGAAAAGAAAATCTCGACTTTCCTTGACTTGATGAAATTCTTTTTGAAGGAAATCAATTTTTTCTTTTTGTGAAACATCCTGTTGTCTCAGTAATGAGTTTTCATTTTTTAAAGAAGAGATTCTTTTAAGAGCAGCCTTAAATTCAAAGTATAATTCATTAATGTAATTTGATACTTCAATAGGCATTTCGGGATGCTTTACCTCAATCTCAACTTTAGCATATGAATCTGAATCTGAATCTACATCTGACTTAGCCATTAGAAAGAAGTTTGAGATATCTTCATCACTGTTTTCATATTCTATATCAATCTAGATTTCTGTTTTTAAGGCCTTCTTTGCCTTTTCAAATTTAGTCTTCTTTTTTCAGAAGTGGACAATTTGGCTTGATATATCCACGTTTCTTACAGTGAAAGCAGATTACTTCTTTTGATTTATCTGTTTCCTCGAGAGTTTTCTTCTTCTTAAAAGGCTTCTTCCCTTTCAAATTTCTTTCTTTGATTTTCATCTTCTTGTACTTCTTTATGAAGAGAGCCATCTCTTCATCGTCAATATCTTCATCTTCAGAATCTGCATCAGAATCAATGTTAGTTTTTAATACAATTGATTTATTACCTCTGGATTCATTCTCCTCATTCCGTTTCTTAGTCTCATATGATTGGAGAGTTCCGATTAGCTCATTCACTGATAGATGCATGATCTTTTGAGTTTCTCGAAGAGATGTTTTGATATTATCCCACTGTTTCGTCAATCCTTTCAAAAGTTTGTTGACTTTCATTTCATCTAGGACAGATTGTTCTTGATATGTAAGACCATTTACTATGTCAGTAAATTTGTTATACATATCAGCAACTGATTCTTCAAGCTTCATTTTGAAGGATTCATATTGACCAAGTAGTAGATTGATTTGAGTTTCCTTGACTCAATCTATTCCTTCATAAGTAATGTAGAGCGTATCCCAAATATCCTTAGCTGATTCACAAGAAACAATTTTTTTTATATTCAACAGGTGCTAAAGTACAATAAAAAGAATAAATTGATTTGGAATCTAAGGCTTCTCTTTTTGATATCTCAGTTTGAGATAATGGAAGATCTGCTGGCATGTTTCCATCCATCTTTTCTTTTGAGTTAGAAGGTCTTGGTCTAACTCCTCTGATGATGGCATCTCATTGCATGTGATCAATTGACTTTATGAATGCCTTCATCTTATTCTTCCAGATACTATACTCCCTGCCATCGAAATATGGTGGTCAATTGTTGCTTTGTCCTTCAATGAGACCTGGAGCACTTAAGCTAGCCATATAGATCGTTATCTCAGAAGTAAAACACTTCAATGCACGAGCAACCTGCTCTGATATCAATTGATGTGACTATCAAGGATCACTTAGAATGGGGTGAATAGATGATCTTAAATAATTTTTATCAATTTAAGCGGAAATGAATGATCATAGTTGAGTTCGAATAAAATTCAGATTCAAGACAGTTTATTTAGACTATACTCTTATTATGCAGTATGTAAAGTAAGATATAAGGATTAGAAAAACCGCACACAAGTTTATAGTGGTTCGGCTTATAGCAACCCTACGTTTACTCTCCCACGCTGACAGCCTACTAGCTGGATTTCACTATGTAATCAAGAGGAATTACATATTCAGAGTGACATCACTCTTGTGTATGATAGGACTCTCTATCTTACACAGTCACTCTTACAAAGTATCCCTCAAGATCTTAATATTTGACTCAAGAAAGACAAGAGAGAGGATCGAAGCATACTCAGACTTTGGAATTGTTAATTCTTGATTCTGTAATTCCTTCTGTTGCTAGTTAATCTCCTTAAATACTCCTCCACTTCCAAACTAGCCGTTGGACAACTTTCAGATAATCATCTTCCAATCTTTACCTTGGACAGATTTGTATAGAAAGGGTTGAGTAGCCGTTGGATAACAAATTCTGAATCCCGCTGATTCTGGTTGCCCATACAATTAGAATCTTGATTTCTATAAGTAGAGCTTAATCCGCTGTAATGCATACTTGTCATAATGTTTTGATTGTCAATCAATTAGATTGAGATTGAGTCAATTAAAACCTTCCTTTTGTGAAATCCATATCAGATCACTAGCTGTTGTGATTCATTCTGAATGAGTTTTGCTTCTGCGTCTGAAAAACTTCAGCGTCTGCGTCTGCACAACTTCAACGTTTGAAAAACTTCTGCGTTTACATCTGCATAACTTCTGCGTATGAAAAATTTCTAATTTAGAACTTAAGTCAGCGTAGATCTTCAGTAAAATCTTAATATTAGAGTCTGAATGACTTTTATGGTAAAGTTTGAAAATCTGATATCTGAGTCTGAACTTTTGATTCCGAGTCTGAATTTTTAGTTCTGAGTCTAAACTTTTAGTTCTGAAAAACTTGTAAAGTTTGATATTTCCTTCTAAACTTCTAGAGTATATTAACCTGGAATGAAATGCATGTCAGATTCACAAGTTAAACATTGTGAGTTTTGTCAGTTTCAAAATTCATTAGGAGTTTTCCTCAACAAGATGTAGGGTTGGACAATGACCGACCCCAAGCAGTTGCCGCGACAGCTGACGGCTGCGAGTATAAGGAAGAGGAAGAGTAATGCTGCAAATCTCTTGACGGTATGAGCATGGGTGGAGGTTGGTGACGATGTTCAATAGATGTCGGTAAAGATGTTTAATATTACACGTGGAGGTTGGTGAATGACAGTTGATGGTCTTAAATTTGCACGGAGGTTTTGTTGTTTTGACTCTGGAAAATCTTATCTTATCTTATTTCTTGATGGCCAATGGAAATATTGTATTTACTTAAAAGTTTGCCCCTATTAGCTCTTATAGGAGAGATTTAAGGAAAGAAATCCGTTGTTAAGGAAAGACTTATATCAAAAAGTCAACAAAAATTTTGGGGACTCTCTCCTCGAAAGGAAGACAAAAAGACAACACACAAAGAAAGCAGAAAGGAAGGTTTGTTAGATTGTTGTCCGTTGAAAGAAACTAGACTTGAGCAGACATAAGAAACCACAATGAGATTCCGGATGATAATGTTATTGACATGGGTGGGCGGGCGGTGAAATAGTTATTGGGGCTGATACAGGCTTTTAATTCGATAACTCCCTTCTTCAGTATTTTCATAAATAGGTAGACGGGTGGAGTGGTTATGGATCATCTATCGATATTGCTTGAGTGCTTTTAATCAAATGCCCAAGTCCCATTCCTTTTCAATGTTTTGCAAGCATCCATAGAATACGGAATGTGCATCCATAGACTATGGAATGTGCGAAATCCCAAATGATGTCGCGTTGTGGTATCCAATTTTTTTTTATTTAAATAATTTCCTAAGTCAATGAAGAAATTTGTGATTTTTTGTTACTGTTCACCTTTTTGGTTTTTATAGATATTACAATAGTTCCCTTTAACATGTGTGTGGTGGCTAGCATGTGTCGCCCCCAGGATTTACCTCCCAGCTGTCGGCCGTGCGGGGGTTCCCTGGATTATAAAAAAAAAACAATAGTTCCCTTTAATGATCACTAAAATAGAAAAACTATAACCTTATTTAGAGTTGTATCGAGTCAATAATCATGATATTTTTAATTTTCTAATTCACAGGTTTAACTAAATTTAACTTAGAAAGCACGACAAACAAGAGTGAAAAATTTATCTATCTAAACAATTAGAAACAAGATTTTAGATTAATAAACGAGCATCTATAGATAAATTAACACTGTCTACAGATATCCTTGTGAAAACACTTATTCTTTCAAAATAGTAGGATCACACTCGTCGTGTCATATATTGAATTTTAGATACACGAATATGTTCCTTAGGCAAACCCGCTCGGGCTCACTCGTGTGTTTATCCATGACCACACGGCTTTGATTATAGCACGCCGTGCTAGTTTGAGGTTGCGCGGGGTTTATCCATCGAATACGTTAGGGTCAAGGGTTCCGAGTTCCGCTAGAAGAACCAAAACTTTTCAAGATTTCGGTACTTATTTTCATTTCCACCGTAGGAAACTTTGAAATTCGGATGGCATGGATCCTAAGCATTAACCACATCCACGATGGAAAACTTCACATTCAAAAACACGAGAAATTTTGGGGTTTTGAACTTTGTTGTGCTGCGATCTCGAGGAGGTCGTGCGGTTCTTCTCGAGTGGTCGACATGCGTTTTGCCTTCATAGTTCATGTCTGGTGGATAAGGAATAACCCGGCCCCGTGGCTCTTCCTTGGCTCGACAAGTTTTTTTAAAAAAATACCTGTTATAATGCTAGAATTAGCCTCCAGATTTGAATAGTATAGTCATATTGTGCTGTCAATTCAGAAAATAATACAAATTCACATCCAGAAACCGACCCAAGATCAATGAAAGTAAAAGAGGAGATCAATGAAAAAGTCTCAACATCTGTCCCACCTCCTTTTGGCATCAAAGGCATGAAATGGGATTTCGATTGAGAATATGTCGTAGAAGACCCGGAAGTCGCGAGCAGGCCCCGTGATTTGAATTTGAACTGTCGAGTACACCGTTCTTTGACGGGAAGCTTTCCGAGACTATTCCCTGTTAAAGACGAGTTCATCGCGTCTTATCTTCATATTCATTCGTCATCTGTGACTCCTCGGTTCTGTTGATGTTGAGGAATCTGTCAAAACGTGGACAACTGTTTTCCAGCCTGGCCTCCTCTCTGAGGCCCACAGAGGGGTTCTGTATGCCGATGAGATCAATCTTTTGGATGAAGGTATTAGTGATTTGCTTCTTAATGTTTATACTGAAGGAGTTAATCCAGTGGAAAGAGAGGGAATAAGCTTTAAACATCCATGCAACCCGCTTCTAATCGCTACTTATAACCCGGAGGAGGGTGCTGTACGAGAACACCTTCTAGACCGCATCGCCATAAATTTGAGGTAAACCCTCTGCTTTAGTTCTCCAACTTATCCTCCTTTCTCCACTAATAGCACACTTCTGCTGCAGCGCAGATCTTCCTATGAGCTTTCAATATCGTGTTGCTGCAGTGGATATTGCAACCAAGTTCCAAGAGCGTGCTAATGAGGTTTTCAAGATGGAGGAGGAAACGGACTATGCAAAGACTCTGGTAAATATCCAATAAACTAGCATTGCATCCAGTTCTGCCTAGTCGATAAAAATATTTACTTATCTCTTTACACCCCCCCCCCCCCCCCCACACCCCCCCCCCGCCCTCTGCACTTATGTGTAAAGTTGGGTATATTTCATTTTATTCTTATGTATGTGAGTAATTAATCAGTGGAACAAGTCATGCATCAAGTCTTTCGACTTGATTTTAGGACAGAAGATGCTAAGACCTTCGGATAATTGACCTTGTAATTGGTGGCAAAGTTCGAAGTTATGTTTGCATCTCATATTTTGAGACGTAACTCTAGAAATGGAATTTTGTTCTCAGAGACTTCAACAAAAGATTGCTCGATAGTCCATTTTTTGCTTTGTGTGTCGATCTTGGAAACACTTTCGGTATGGTTTAATTTATTGAATCTGCATTGGTCTTGGACATACTTTCACTTACTTATCATTTGCGAAGGAGAAATAATTGATTTATTAAATTTCTTCTCCAATTTATGAGCTCCTGTTAGATCTAGTGGTGCTTATTTTCCTCAATTGAGAAGCTATATTCGTCATTGTACTCTTTGGTACTGATATTTTTGTTTATTTGAGTAGCGATGTTTTGAGATGAGGTGCTTATTAATTAACTACCGGTATTCGGGTCACATTTAGATCATTTTGGCTAGAGAATATCTGAAAGTTGTCACAATCAGCAGAGAGCAGTTGAAGTACTTAGTGATGGAAGCCCTTCGAGGTGGTTGTCACGTGTCAGGTTCTTACATCTGGACTCTTTGTTAGCTTATTATATTTCTGTATTTTTGGATTCTAAGTCTGATGGCTTTGTGTAAACAAAGAGTGTAAAGGTCCATGGAGTATGCTTCCAGCTCCTCCTCCTCGTCCTTCACCTTTTATGACACTAATTCTGGTAGATTCTGTTTTTCTCAAACAGGTAGAGTCGGTGATATCATTAGGCTGCAAGGGCGTGGCCTGATTCTTCCATGCTTGTAGTTCCTCAAACTAGCAGTGCAGCTTCTCAACTGTTAAACTCAGCAAAGGCTTCCAACGCCTTCTCATTTTTCTGATTTGCAAGAAATCAATTCCTCCTTATGATAGAAGCCTCAGAAAAAATATATTTTTCTTGTTTGGATGTTGGCCTTGTGTGCTGGGAAACTACTGATGATTTTTTTGTGTTGTATAATCGTTTGACAAGATTTCTTGCATGTGTAATGCCTCTCAGAAAACCTGTGGTTTTGAGTTTTCTGCATTATTAATTTGCCACTTCTTGTGCTTAGGTTGCAGATGGCATTAAGTGCTCAATCCAGATAACTAAGCGCTCATCTCTCCTGAATGCAGAAATAACCAAACATCTGTTGAGCAAGAGCATTTGGGTTCAGCAGTTTGGAAGAATTCTTCTAACAACCTCTCGTTCATTAAAGCCAATTTCGTATAGTTTCTCTCCAGGAACATATGAATATTTGCAGCTGTGAACTGGATAAGTTTGTGAGCTTTGCCTTAACTTATGATCAATTAAGCTACTTCAGCAGTCCATACTCTGCATTGCAGGAAATCTGATGAAGTAGATAATTGCTCGATAGACACCTTTTGCATCACTTGCATCAAACATCTCAGGCAATGATAAGGTGCAGAGCATCAACATGCAAATCAGCTCAGGCACGAAATGATGCATATCTAAGCTAAATCGAGAAGCAACTTCAATGCCTGAGCGCTAGTTTCCAGATGTGCATATGCAAAATGTAAGACCTACAACTCAAAAGCGCCTCGACATAATTTCATCCAGCTTATGGTCTGCCCATAAAGATAAAATCTAAGAGTACCAGAACAAAACTTAGGAATAAGAACATCTCCAGCCATCCTCGAGACATAAACAAAGTAATCTACGCAAGAAAACAGACCGAGAGACCCTGCAAAACAGTATCAAGAGCTTACATTTTCGTCATTGTCATTGTCATAGGCTCCAATGTCGTAAAGAAACCTCTTGATCACATCGGATAGAACTGGAAACAGTAGAGTCAGATGTGTGATCGTTAAAGCATTTGGTATAAATACGAGAAGCTACACACTGAGATTTTCTATGGAACCAAGATTGAATAAAACAGCGAAATGTCAGAACCAAACTTTTGCAATATTTTCCATTTCCGAGTCACAGGACGAACTTCTAAACAAGCTGCCTTCCAGAATTACCACGTATGTCATCACCAGAAAGAAGTTTTAATTAAAATGCAATTGCTCGTACAGGAGTCGGCCTGTTGAATATCCTGCAATTTTGTCTTGGCCTCTTCGACGAACTCTGAAGTTCCCGACGCAGAACAACAATCCGGGTGCCACCTCTAAACCAACCGGAAACAGAGACAGTCTTAACACGCACGTCCCACACATTAAAAGGAAATGCTTCGCGCATGCCTTCTTGGAAAACGACATAAATAAACACATTGACCACAAATCAGGAACCATGAAAGCCTAAAAAGACACTGTCACATGTCACCGATCAAAGTCTATAGAATTTCAAATTTAAACTACAGGTTCTCTTATTCACTAATCACTATATTCACGATTGACTTGCATCTCCCAATCAGCAACATAACACAACATGTGAAAACGCAAAAAAAAAAAAAAAAACCAGTCTCACACATGATGAAATCAGTAACAATTGCAGAAGATGGTCGATCACCGAAAAGGTGTGGCAGTGCTAACCAGGGCCAGTTTCTTATATGCATTCCTGAGCTCCAGAGCTGTGCACTCCTTCAGCCCCAAAACTGTTACTGGTCTGCCATAGGAATCAATCGAGGTTGATACTCTAATATTAGTTGTGGATTAGGTTGCGTCGAAAAACCGACCTTCACTATACTTAGGTAGTCATAATGTCTTGTTAGAGACCGCTTATAACTTATGGACCTAACGAATTGAGTTGATATTTTCTGTGTGCCGGGATCTACTTAAAATAAAAAGTAGATTTTAGTTTATTCTCATATTCAACTTATTTACGCAGTCATGCACGTTATGAGATAACGATTAAATGTACAATTGAAAGTGGACAATTTGGCAGGCCCAAATCGCCCGGTTCACTTCTTTTAATTCGCGTAGATAATGAGGATATATATATAGCATGTGGGTGACGAAAAACCCTAAGAGAGAAAACAACGCCTCCAAGAGAATACGAAGAGAAACGTTCTCTGTTCAGATATCTTTGAGAGAGTCTCGAAGATCAAATGCGATCAGGAAAAAAAAGTCCAAAATCTTTAGCTAGCACTTGGATCGTTGGAGATTTCCGTTCGTGTGTGTAAATACCAGTAAAGGCGCAACACTTGGGTGTTAATTCAAACACAATTGAGTGTCAATTTACCTTGCGTTTTTAGCACTTGAGAAACCCTACAAAAACCGCATACAAGTTTTCGCCCTTCTCGTCGCCATTCTTGAATTCCCCAAAAACCAATTGGCAGACGGATACCCTTTATTTATGAGTTAACGATCCAAAGTAAAAAGCAGAACTTTGGTGTCGGCGAATTGGACAGCGGTGCCAACCCAGTATATAAAAGGATATAAAGTTTTGAGCTTTGGAAGAGTGCGTTTCGAGGAATCCTGCACGGAAGCTTTCGCATTGTTTTCCGTGGAACGAAAGAGAAGCAAAGATGAGAGAAAAAGGTTGAAAGGAGAGGGAGCTCCCTCTCCATGAACACATGAACACTCGAGAAGCCGTCCATTCTTAACGTGTCTCCATCTGCAACGTGTTTCTTCTTCCCCTATATTTGCCAATGATAAACTCGCGTGGCACCATACCTGTATGGTTCCTGTGCACATATCATTGTTGGGAAAAAGGCGTATAATAATAATGATTTGGAAGTGAAACCCTTTCTCCCTCCGTGCGTGATCAAGATTAGCAAAAGAAATAAGAGAAATGTAGAGACGAAGACACATGGATTTTACGTGGAAAATCCCTCGAAAGAGAAAAAACCACGAAGGTCTTCCACTATAATAGTAGGATTTACAAGAATATTTCTTCACTGAAAATTGGTGGATCACCCTCACCTATTGATGGATTACAACCTAGTACAAGAGGATAACAATATCTCTCACGGAGGATCTTTCTTATTGAAAGAGGTTGTTGAAACCTTCGATCTCACCGACTCTCGTCGAATTTGTCTTGGATGTGGAATGTACACCAGATCTCACATCACAATCCAACATATCTCTTCATCCCCTATTTATAGAGGGCCATGAGACATCTCTTCCATGCTCTAGATTCTTCACCAATAAATAAGGTGGTCGTAAAGCATGTTTCCAAAGCATGGAGATTTGCAAAACTCTTTGTTTTCAATGCGAGTTGGTTGCATTGGAACTACGCGGTCATCAAGTTGGTTGCATTGGAACTATGTGGTCATCACTGCATTAATTCTCCCAACTAATTAAGGAGAATCCCAACAAATCTCCCCCTTCGAATTAATTAGAGGGGATAATTGCCATACATGCACCTTCGTAGCATTCATTGAACTTCTTCACCGGAATAACCTTGGTCATCATGTCAGACCAGTTCTCATCGGTGTGAACCTTGTCGAGCTGTAAATGCTTCTCCTCTATCACATTCCGAATCCAATGGTAACGCATATCGATATGTTTTGAGCGAGAGTGATAGGCTGAATTTTTCGCCAAGTGTATGGCACTTTGGTTATCACATCTCAATACATACTTTTCTTGCTTATGACCCAACTCAAGCAAGAAGTTCTTCATCCAGAGCATTTCTTTACATGCTTCTGTGGTTGCAATATATTCGGCTTCAGTGGTAGACAGGGCAACGCATTTTTAGAGCCATGACACAGCTCCCCCTGCAAAGGTAGTTAGGTACCCTGATGTCGATTTTCTTGAGTCAGCATCACCGCCTAAATCTGCATCCGTGTATCCTTTTAACACGGGTTTTTCTTTGCCGAAACACAAACACCTTTTTGATGTACCCTGGAGGTATCGAAATATCCATTTGACAGCAGCCCAATGTTCCTTCCCTGGATTCGAAAGGAATCGACTCACAACACCGACTACATGAGCAATATCGGGTCTGGTGCAAACCATTGCATAGAAAAGGCTGCCAACTGCTGATGAATATGGCACGTTCATCATCTCTTCTTTCTCTTTTTCAGTTGAAGGACTCTATTTCTGACTGAATTTGAAATGTCCAGTAAAAGGAATACTTACTGCTTTGGCCTTATGCATGTTGAATCTCTCGAGAATCTTCTCGATATATTTCTCCTGGGATAGCCATAATAGCTTCTTCGAACGATCTCGAACAATCTTCATCCCAAGGATCTGCTTTGCCTGGCCAAGATCTTTCATAGAAAAAGACTGGCTCAAGGCCTTCTTCAGTGCAGCAATTTTCTTTGAGTCTTGCCCAACTATTAATATATCATCGACATAAAGTAGAAGAATAATGAAATCACCACCAGCATATCTCTTAATGAACGCACAGTGGTCAGCGTGAGTTTTCTTGAAGTCATGTTCCATCATGAACGAATCGAATTTCTTGTACCACTGTCTTGGTGCTTGTTTTAAACCATAGAGACTTTTCTTGAGCAGACACACTAGGTGCTCTTTTCCTGGAGCTTTGAAACCCTCAGGTTGCTCCATGTAGTTCTCTTCCTCTAGGTCTCCGTGAAGAAATGTAGTCTCCACATTGAGCTGTTCAATTTCCAATTCTAGGGAGGCAGCTATACTAAGGACAGCTCGGATCAATGACATCTTCACTACCGGAGAAAATATCTCATCGAAATCGATGCCCTTCTTCTGATTGTATCCTTTGACAACAATTCAAGCTTTGTACCTTGGCCGCGAGCTGTTTTCATCAGTTTTGAGTTTATACACCCACTTATTTTTCAATGTTCGCCTTCCCTTCGGTAACTCAACTAGATCATAGGTATGATTATCATGCAAGGATTACATCTCCTCCCGCATGGCTTTCGCACATTCTTCTTTCTTATTGCTGGTCACTGCTTCTTCATAGCTTTGAGGCTCCCCCTCTTCTACAAAGACTGTATAATCATCTAGAGGATATCTTATGGAGGGACGCTTGATTCTAGTGGATTGCCTCGGTTGAACTTGAGGCTCCAGTTCGACAGGTTCTGTCTCTGTCATTTCAACAAGCTCATTTGTTGGTGGTTCGACATCATCGCCCACTTCTTCATTGTTATTTTGTGATGACTCTCCCCCTGAATCATCACTCTTTTTAGAGGGTAACATAGGATCGGAATGGATAACGATCCTGGTTTTGGGTTTCTCTATGTCTTCAAGAGTTTGGTCTTCAAAGAAGACAACATCACGACTTCTCACGATCCTCCTTTTGATAGGATCCCATAGTCGATAACCAAACTCATCTCTTGGTGAGCCAAGGTAAATACACTCCTTGTTCTTCGCATCGAGCTTAGATCGTTTGTCTTTAGGAATATGGACGAACGCTCGGCAACCGAATAATTTCAGATGATCATATGATGCCTTCTTTCTTGTCCAAGCCTCCTCTGGGATTTCTCCATCCAAAGGCTTTGACGGTGACAAGTTGATTATATCAACGATAGTCTTCACGGTTTCACCCCAAAATTATTTGGGTAGTTTGGCATGAGATAACATGCATCGAACTCTTTCCTCAATGGTTCGATTCATCCTCTCAACTACGCCGTTTAGCTGAGGCATCTTTGGAGGCGTCTTCCCCAATTTTATGCCATGTGACCTGCAATATGCTTCGAAAGGGCCACGATACTCACCACCATTATCGGTTCGCACGCACTTTAATTTCTTCCCAGTCTCTCGTTCTACTATGGCATGGTACTCCTTGAAAGTTTTGAGAACTTGGTCTTTCGTGCTCAACAAATACACCCATACTTTTCTGGAGTGATCATCGATAAAGGTGACAAAGTAATATGCACCACCAAGAGATTTCTCTGTCATGGAACAGACATCAGTATGAACCAGATCAAGAACATACCTTCTCCTTCTGGGTTGATTTGGTTTCTGAAATGATACTCGGCGCTGCTTGCCGGCTAAGCAGTGAGTGCAGGCCTCTAGCAATTGGCCTTTCACGTTAGAGAGTAGCTCTTTCTTGGCAAGGATCTGCAATCCCTTCTCGCTCATGTGACCAAGCCTCTTGTGCCATAACTCTAGGCTTGAGTCAATGTGAGCAATATTAGCATCTCCGTTGCATGCACTTCCTTGCATGACATACAAGGAGCCTTGTTTCTTTCCTCGGGCGATGACCATACTCCCTTTGACGAGATTCCATTTGCCTGAACCAAAATGATTCACCATCCCGACATCATCTAGCTTCCCAGCTGAGATAAGGTTGAGACGCATATCTGGAACATGTCTCACCTCCTTCAGTATCAACTTATATCCCGTGTCAGTCATCAAAGTGACTTCACCAATTCTAACAATTTTGCTGGTGACATAGTTTCCCATCCTGACTGTACCAAAGTCGCCACTTTGGTAGGATGAAAAAAATCCTTCATGTGGAGTAATGTGGAAGGATGCACCTGAATCAATGATCCACGAAATATCATTGTCGGCAACGTTGAGGTAGTTGTCTTCACCAATTAGGAAGATATCATCATCTTCGGTTGTTGCGACGGCTGTAATGTTCTTTTCTTCATTCTTCTTTGGGTCAACTTGGTTTGGCTTGACATTGCCGGACTTTTGATCTCTCTTAAGAAATCGGCACTCAGATTTCTTGTGACAGGATTTCTCGCAATAGTAACAAATTACTTTGGGTCGAGATCTGGAATGCCCACGAGGCTTATCATGGTCGCAGCTTTTACTTCTACCACAGAACTCGTTTCTCCCATGATTGTCGATGATGTTGGCCTCATATTGGCTGGACGTGCCTCGTTCTTTTCTCCGAGCCTCTTCATTTAATAGGCTATCGGCTACGGCATCCATGGTGAGCTTGCCTTCAGGGGCTGAGTTACTTAGAGTAACAACCAACGTGTCCCAACTTTCTGATAGGGAACTGAGGAGTAGAAGGGCTTGCAACTCATCATCAATATTCATCTCAATCTTCGTCAATTGACTCACGAGCCCCTTAAAAGTGTTTAAGTGCTCTATCATGCTTTGACCATCCTTATACTCCAGCTTCACCAATCGTCGCACTAGGTGAGCTTTATTACGAGGCGTCTTCTTTTGAATTATGGATTCTAGCTTCGCCCATAATTCGTGAGCATTGGTGTATATCGACACATGCTCAAACAAACTTCTATCAATATATTTGCGGATCATGGTGACTGTTTTGTGATTTAAGAGTTCCCACTCTTTATCGCTCTTTTCCTCCGGCTTCTCCTCATTGATGACAGGCTCGTACAAGTCCTTGCAATATAGGTGGTCCTCCATCATGGGCTTCCAATAGGAATAGTTCTCCATAGTAAGTTTGAACATATCACCATCATGGGTGACGGTAGCCTCCATCTTGAAACACACAATGCCTTTGAACCAGGCTCTGATACCACTGTTGGGAAAAAGGCGTATAATAATAATGATTCGGAAGCGAAACCCTTTCTCCCTCCGTGTGTGATCAAGATTGGCAAAAGAAATAAGAGAAATGTAGAGACGAAGACACATGGATTTTACGTGGAAAATCCCTCGAAAGAGAAAAAAACCACGAAGATCTTCCACTATAATAGTAGGATTTACAAGAATATTTCTTCACCGAAAATTGGTGGATCACCCTCACCTATTGGTAGATTACAACCTAGTACAAGAGGATAACAATCTCTCTCACATAGGATCTTTCTTATCGAAAGAGGTTGTCGAAACCTTCGACCTCACTGCCTCTCGTCGAATTTGTCTTTGATGTGGAATGTACACCATATCTCACATCACGATCCAACATATCTCTTCATCCCCTATTTATAGAGGGCCATGAGACATCTCTTCCATGCTCTAGATTCTTCACTAATAAATAAGGTGGTCGTAAAGCATCTTTCCAAAGCATGGAGATTTGCAAAACTCTCTGTTTTCAATGCGAGTTGGTTGCATTGGAACTACGCGGTCATCAAGTTGGTTGCATTGGAACTACGTGGTCATCAATGCATTAATTCTCTTGACTAATTAAGGAGAATCCCAACAATCATGTACAATCACAGTCCCTTCATTTTTGGAATATTCATGTCCACCTCGCGTGGGTTCTATAGAAGTAATGACGGGAATTGATTGAGTTTGAAAGAGATGTCGGTGCTTTTCCTCAATGATGAAAACGATTAACTTAATTGAAGATGAAGCAAGGATTCCTTCACTATTCCATTTGTTCCCTATCTCTCTCTTTTTCACTTGGCAGAAAGAAGGAACAAGAGCGATTGGCGTGGACAACCCCCATCTAAGCACTATTTGTCATATGAGTACCACACCTACGATCGGGATGTTCGATTTAAGCTGTAACTCTCCGCTCGATTAAAGCAAGCCTGTTACCACTCCACCACTGGATGCAAGTTGGGATGAAGCCGGATTTTCCGTACATGTGGCGTACAAGTCAGATCTACGCCACCAACGAATCAAGATTTTCTATGATCAAGGAGTGACCGGAGAATTTAAACTGGTGACCAAGAGAGCTTCATATCACAGGTGAGTAAGTCCTATCTAACTCGGCCAACCAAAAGAGTAGGAGCAAACCGGACAAGATCTCGAAAGGGGTTTTTTTCTTTCTTTCTTTCTTTCTTTCTTTCTTTCTTTCTCTGGTTGTGTAATTAATTTAATTTACTTCTAGGATCAACCAAGAGTCATACCCATCGAGCATTTCTTCTTTCGGATGAGCAACCAACACTAAGGCTGCGTTTGGTCGACCGGATAAAAGTCAGGATAGGATATGTTTTATCCTATCCTGTGTTTGGTGGTGGTCTAGGATAGGATAAGACCGGATATAGCCCGGATAAAAAAATCCGGTGGGGGGGTGGGATAGACCCGGATAGGATTTCTAATGCCTATATTTTCAAAAACGCTACACTTCACTCGTCGACATCTTCATCCCCACACCTTGCGCGCTTCCACCAAAAAAATTTCTCCGCTTTTTTTCCCTCACTAACTTCTCTGAACCCATGAATAGCAAAAATAAACAAAAAAAATTATCCTATCCGACTTTAAATCCGTAGTCTACCAAACAATGGACAGGATATGAAGAAATCCCAGGATTTCTTATCCTATCCTATCCAGTCTTATCCCGTTTAGAAATCCGGACGACCAAACGCAGCCTAATATTACGTGGGTTGGATTCGATTTACGAATCACATAATGGCATAGGTTGTTTGGGGCTTATAGGGCACAAGATAACTTTCGGAGATCCCTTAAATTTTGACAAAATTAGATGAATTCTATAATGTTCTCAAAATGACAAAGAAAAGTCGTTTTGATCCCCTTAAATTTGCGCTGGTTTTCCAATCAAAATCCATTTGTTCCAACAAATGGCGTCGTTTCACTTTTATTCAATTAGACTGGACAAATAAGCGGGAGTTGGAAGTAAACCCGATCAATAGGCGGGTCAAGACGGGTCGGGCAAGTACCGCAAGCCTCATACTCCATGGTCAGATTTTGTTCGTGACTTCTAACGCAAAATGACCAAGCGCGGGTAGACCCGAGCAAAGCCTATGCGCGCAAGTTCGAGTCCAAAAAGGAAATTGCTCGCCTAAGACTGCCCGAAGGAGCCCATTGGATTCCGGAAGCTCGTAGCATTGGTCCCGATAAACCCCAATTTATTGCTTCTTCTGGACCAATAATGCCTACCCCCTCAACTCGTTCTAAAAAAATAGGATTTCGCATAATAAGTTTTTGATATTCAGAAACCGCTGTTAAAAAATAATCACAGAAATCCAACTTGGGATTATGTTGGTTTTAAATGTGCTGGGTTCACTTGGAAGCGTCAAATACAAGCATGCATAGAGAAGAGAGGCGAGTCTGTGGGCGAAGGCCCACGGAGAGACACGAGTAGATTGAATGTGAAGACCCACCGGATAACACTTATATCTCAGGATTTGATCGAGAGAATCGAAGATGGGATGGCCTGGTCGGTTCGCTTGCTCATCTCATCAGACACCAGACGTCACAAAACACACAAGTTGGACCCAACAATTTGACGTTCTTGTCTATTGGGCAGGGCAGAGAGAGAATGTCTGATAAACCACTTGAGCTTTGAGTCCTGAACAGGTGGGAATTCAACTCACCTTTGATTTGATGTGGTCGTACATGTTGGACGTCTTCTGCAGGATGTGACGGAAGACAGCTTCAGTGCACCAACATTGGCTCCTGTGCATTTATAGCTATAAAATTAGTGAACCACCCACCATCTGTAATTTTTACCAAAATCTGCAGCTGCTCTCCGGTTCATGTTCCCCTACATTCTCGTCTCATGTCTGAGGGCCTCAACTCTTTTAAGCATAGCTAGCTGATTTCACTTTAGGCATTGGTCGCTGCGTAAATTGAGGGGTAGCCTAATTTGTCATGGAAATTCAAAGGACTTTCTTTTCCGATTCGATGAAAGTGGAAACCATCTTTGCGAATTTATGTACTTAGAACATATATTTTATGTATGTATGTCTTGTTTTAACTGGATCCAGCTCACTGCCTTGCTTGCTGAGATTGGACTTAACATCCAAGAACCTCACGCCTTTTCTACTGTTGATGGGTTCTCTCTCAATGTCTTTGTAGTTGATGGTTGGCACTCTGAGGTATATATTTATCATTAGTGGCAATTATATTTAGCAATTGAACTTCAAGTTTTAGTTTCATATATGCTGGATCTCTCAAAATGTTGCAAGAAGTTACTTGAAAGTTCTTTTGAAAGTGTTCTTTCATGACTGCGACAGACTGCACATTGCATCTTATCAACACATAGTTAGCATCCATTGGCATCGAAGTCATCATTCTTTTGGTATCTATTGAAATTTTAGTCAGTCTCTATTCTTCTACTGTTGTACTGTTGTCTCATAGAAGATGTCTACGATGGAGTTGCATTTGATGTACATTGTGGTCTAGGTTCACACGGAGGAGCGGTCTGTAGCCTGTCTGCTTAATTATCTAAGAACTGACCAATTATGCTCTTTACCGTCAGTTGCTTTATTTTCATAATTTGCACTTTCATTACTATTTTTTCAGTAATCATCTGTTACCTTTGTCAATTAGTCTGGGGATTCATTCTTTTTTCCTCCCTGCATAGGCCGGATAACTTGTTCTGTAGAATGATACACATTTGTTTCTGGATGCCGATATCCGTCGGTCTTTCTGAGTTGGATTTTTATTGGTTCATGCAAGTTTCGCCGTCCGGTGTATATTAAATCAAGAACTAACATCATATTTCTGGGTCAGCAAATTTCCTGTCTTTATTTTGTAGGTTTTAATCCTTATCACGACTGAAAATGTCTTTTTAGTGTTTTATTGCACATTTTTGCCATCCGGTGTATGTTAAATCAAGAGATAACATCCTACTTCCGGGTCAGCATATTTCCTGTCTTTTTTAGTAGGTTTTAATCCTTATCACAATTGAAGCAACCTGTTTAACGTTTCTTGCTTTGGAAAGATCACAGCCAAACTTCTATCGCTTTGTTTCAACATGTACATGTTATCGTCGCTTATTTTTGGGAATTTTCAGGAAGAGGAACTTCTCTGAAATCTTGGAGATCCTTCAGCAGATAGCGAAGGAGGTAAGCCCATTGCTTGTCAGTAATTCTTCGTTCCTAGCAAATAAATTAATGATATGCATCATTTGATTCAGGTTGGAGAGGAAGGGGAAGATAAGTGCAAGGACAGAGTCTGTATATATTCTACCATCTGATCGTATAGCGCAATGCTGATGACGACAGGGTAGCTGCATCCCGTACGGAATTTGCCTGGGTGATTAACTGAAGTCGTAACGATTGTTTGCCTCTTCTTTTGGGAGCTTAAGTTATTGCCATATTTTTTCTTCGTACCCCCAAAAAGGAAGGAAATGGCAAATAAAATTTTCCTCGTATTGTACTTAAGCCCTAGAGTTATAATTTATTCTGACGTATTGTGGTCCTTCAGCCTCATTTAGGCGAATATTAGGCATGTTTCTTGCTTGTGATACATACGAGGTGTGTAGGTAAAGAAAATTTAGGGCAACTTCCTTAGCACACTGTTTTTAGTCGAGGAATCTTGCTAACGTGGCCCATATTTGTCTAAAATGGGGGCTTCGAGGACTAATTTAAATCGATCGAATACTGCAGGGACTGTTGAGCAAAAGTGGAGCTCTTTTAAACTCTAGGAGCTAAAGTGCAAAACTTTGTAAGTTTAGGGACACTGTTGCTATTTCCCTTCCAGGATAGGAAAAAAAAAAGCAAAAAAAGAGAGGTACAGTATCCATTTGCTTATGTGTTCTCACTCTGCCGATTATCACAAGCACAAGCACATACATATGTAAAGCTAAAGCTTAAATCTAGGAGAGCAATCATCATTACCATATCACATGATTCAAATCTAGGCACATGGGCGATCTCCAGAGTCCAAGAAATTGTCCTTTGCAATTCAAGCCTCGAGATATTCGACTCACCCAATCCAGTGACACAAAACATGCTTGAGCGTGCGTAAGAACAGTAGCTTCCATGATTTTTTTGTTCTTATTATAAGCTTAATTTTTTTTTTCCAAATTCGTGTCCTTTGAACCGGAAATAAGAGAAGGAAAACAAAAATCACCTGAAGGGTGTGTTTGTTTTGCATAGAATTTCATGATAAATGAAATCACTTTCCGTGTATATTATTTTCATGGAAAATTGTTAGCTTTCATTTGTTTGGTGGTATGCTGAAATTTTTTTACTAGAAACGTTTCCGAATATTTGAATCTCATTTGGAAAAATGAATATAAAAAAAGGTGAAGTTGGGCGCACTTGTTAAGAGACTTGTTATGCTTGGAAAAACGACTTCCTTAATTTAAGAACATGAATTTGTTTTCCTAATTTTAAGTGTGGGTAAACTCTTACTCTTTGCCTTTTAGATGTTTTCCGTCAACTAACCATTTCAAGGAACCAAAACTCTGCGGAAGTTCGGAAATCTAATTCGCAGGAAGCTGTTTTGTCGAACAAACTCACCTTAAAGTCTGAATAATCTCCATAAAGAACGAATTAAAGAATGCTTTTCAGCTTCCCGAAAATGATACAACCAAATAAAAAAAAAAGCTTCCGGAAAATGTGATCGGCACATCAATACGAGACACACACAAACACATCGTATAATGGAAGGACCACCACCGTCTTTAGATATAGCCAAAAACGTTAAACAGCGTTTCCACAAAGAAGCTCCTTTCGTCTCTCCTGCATCAAATGGGGGACCTTGGACCACCCAACAAAGCGTGTTGGTTTCGATTAATAAAGCGCCTTTGGCGTTTCATGCTCATCCGCTGCTTTTTCTGCTGCTTTTTGTTAACTCAGATCAGAAGAAATTCCTCCATAGCCAAGTGCTCGTTCGGTAGGAGCCGTGAAGCACTTTACAGACGGAATAGTGAGGTCGGCCGTCACACGTGCACTTCCAGAAGAATTTAGTAGTGGAAGCAACCCTGGCCTTAGCTGTGTGTGTTTGTTTTCATCTCTACCTTACACGGCCAAGAGGTTAAAACATTGTAATTTGTACTCGATCTGCGTGAATTATTGACCATACGGTATTCTTTCTTGGTGACAAGATGAGGCTATAGAAGGTGGGTGACAACTCCTCCCCTCCATAGTGTTCATTGACAGCTTAGTCTTGTGCGGACATGAATTCTCTCATTTACACGGTATTTCTATAACTATTTCAATCTATCTCAACTGTTGATACGCATCTCTATTTACATTTACCAACGGTTGAAAGTTGTCGTGCTAGACAGAGTGTCCAGCAACGTGCTCGATCCCATCTATCGGGGATGAGTAAAGTGCTCAAAAACCATTACAAAAGAGCAGACCGATCGCCACCGCGCTTCTATCTTACTGTACAACTCCGACGGTAAACTCGGCTTCCACATAAAACCTCATGTAATTAATGAGGTGGAATCCAAAGAGGGTACAAAATATTCCTTGGAGACCTATGTGCATGGAACACATTTGTCCCATCTCTCGAGCCCGAACGCAAAGCTGGTCTCTACGAAAAAGCTGGTCTCTACGAAAAGTCAGCATGCACGTAAAGACAGAGGAGCGACAACTATTCGCAAACGCAAGAGGACACCACCAGCTTTAACTCACCCCTCAGAAAAGAAACCAGCTGTGTCCTCTCTCTCAGATTCTTGGAACTGGTGCGACTTCCCATCAGCAACCCACAGATTTTTTCGTTCCTTTCCTTGTCCTTTCGGGTTCTCACTATCACGAAGACTTCCTCCTCACCGTCTCGTGCAATAACGAGACTAGAAGCAACCTAGCTGTGTTCTATCCACATGTTTTAAGAAATACAAAAGGAAACAAGGCGAAAAACATAGCTGGGCCAAGAAGAAGAGAACGAACGAAAAGGATTAAAATAGCGGGGAAAGAGAGACATCAAACGGGCTCCTACGAATTGGCCGCTCGCTTTGGAATCGTCCCGACAGCTCTTCTTTTAAAACTAATGAAGACTCGCACAAGTTCGTGCATGTCTCAAGAAGATGCTAATCAACATTTTGGTTACAACCAAAAAGGGTATTTGCCGATTAGGTTTTAGTGGGGCCTTTGACACTTCAAACTGGCCATCATGGGTGGCACTCAGCTGCCTCTCTTATTTTATTTATATTTTTTGCTCGGTTATTATATTGTAGCGACATGAGATTCTCATAGGGGTCCTCACCTATATGTCCACCGAATCAATAAATTAATCCTGCAACCATCAACGGAGGTATTACATGTAGAATATAAAGAAGAGAGATGTTACATATGTTTATCAACGTGCTCGTGACATTAAAAAAAGTACCCAAAAGGAAAAATTACATGTGTATACATGTATGTATTGAATGTCCATTACAAGTAAGATGAGACATGCACATATCTTATCAATATCTAACTCTAAGAATTCTATAAATGAAAACAACCCAAAAAGGGAAAACAGGATGGAAAAGAAAAGAAAAGAAAAGAAAAATTGTGGGTTGGGAAGGGTGGGGGCGCATCGGACCATTTCCACACCAACTGCCAAACAAGGCGCAACTTGTTTCTTTTTTCTTTCCCTCTTTTGAATTTTCTTTGTTAGTTTGGCCCCATTGTTTCCATTTATTTTTTTCCTGGGGACGAACGAAAATATCTAAAAATTTCGATGTAGCTGTTTCTATAAACCAGTGGGCCATGCACGTCTCCTTGTCCCTCTTCCTCTCCTCCCTTATATACGAGAAAATATTCAGTGGTTCGTTCGCGCCACGTCACGTGTCTACGCGGCGTGCACAAACTCACGTGGACCACTGATAATAGGACATGTGGCTCTGATCTGGAATAAAAAAAATAAAGTTATATTTCGAATATCCCTCCTCTGGCGCTCTAGAAAGAAGACTCTCTCTCCTCTGTGCCTATAGGAGGAGGCGTGAGCAAAGAACTGAAGCAATTAATGCACGCATTAATTGCTGTGTTCTCTCTCCTCCCCCCTCCCTCTCTTTTCTTCTTTCACGTAAGTTTGAATGTCCATTTCTTTTTCACTCTTCTCCTTCCTTCCCAGAAGGCTTCCTCTCGTCTCATCCTTGTTCTTAGTTTTTCTTCTTCACTTTCGTCGTCGGTGGCTCCGCAAACCGCCGATGAAAAGCGAAAGATCGGTCGCAGTGGCTGGGTCCCGAGACCCCCTTCGCCTCTGCCTCCGCCTCCGTCCTCTGCTCGCCTCGCGCGCCCGAAAGGGAGTGAGGCAGAGGCCAAGGGGCGGGTGACCGCCCTTGACATACGAGCTTGGGGACGAGGTTGGGAGACGGCATTTTTTTTCTTTGGTCGGAGGCGGCAGCTCCCATGGCGAGACAGCCATTGCTTCTGCCAAAGCCCAAAGCAGCTGCAAAGCCGAAAGTTAGCCGAAAGTTATGGCGAGTGTGAAGAGAAAGGCGGCCAAGAAGCTGAAGTTGAAGCCCACGACGAAGGCGGAGAAGAATTCTGCCAAGGCGACGCCCGGGAAGAAAGCTGTGGAGAAGGTTGCCGCCGTGAAGCTGAAGAAGACGTCGGCGAAGAAGCCGAAGAGCGTGAAGACGCGGATGAAGAAAGCCAAGAAGTGAGTCAGTGCTGTGTTCTTTACTAGCGTGAGGCAGAGGCCGAGGGGCGGGTGACTGCCCTCAACAAGAGCTTTGGGTTCTCGAAGTTCTTCTCGATCAATGCGAGCTTCACCTCGGCATCTTGGCACACCACAGTTAATCAAGCTTGATCGCATGAAGAAGAAAAAATACTGCCAGTAGAGGAAAATTCTTGGGCTCCGTTTTGTTGCTTATTCTTGTAATTTTCTTATCAGTTGTCTTTATTGCATTGTTTAGATAATATGAGCAAAAGAATGAACTCAAACAGCGAATCGTGTTACTTTGGGTTGTCTTCCACTTCAAGCTTTTGACAAGCTAATTCGTACGTCTTTGTTGGCCATCACGAGCTCGACAACGAAGCACGATCTTCTACGAAATCGTATCTTATGCTTACTATTTTTTTTTTATCTTTCTTGTGTTGTGCACAACGTAGAAACAACTTTTGTTGCTGGTCGCAAGTGGTCACGTAGCTACTAGGCTTCTGCTATTTCACAAGGCAAACGGCTTACCAAATTTCTTATGTGCATGCATATCACTTGTTACTCCGAGAAAATCGAATCTCGTGCCATCGAGACCTAGCCGCCGAATTAGATTTGGGCCATCAAAAGGGGACTTCCGGCAGCCTGAAATTTGGGCCATCAAAAAATGTCATCGAGTCTAGGTAATTCCAACGATCAGTCCGTATTTAACAAGATGGATCGAATTCGGCGGTTCTACGAAATGGGCGCGCTCGAGTGGTTTCTCGCGTGACCTTATCGAGAGACGTGGCCATAAAACTTGATGTGTGACCATGTGAAGTCGGTGCTGTCTTCGCGCCACGCTCTGGTCAAATTTCAACCTTGGTGATCTCATCATGTTCATATGAGGCGTCAAAAAAAGCTTGGACATGTTGACAATGTGGATAGATGATGACAACGATGCTGAGGATCATCTGGCTTGGGCTTGGAGGAGAGGTTCTCTGGCATTAAAATTAGGAAGGAAGTCGAAGACGTGAAAGATGAGAAAATAATCATATGAGAGAAAATCATATTGATCTATGAGAAAATCAACTGAGGGCCAGCTCTTGCACAACACTTTGTTTAGGTTACACAGCCGGAATAACAAACTATAACATTTTGTCCTCTCCCTTCACCCAAAAAAAACAAAAAATGCCCTCTCCCGACCTCGTCCCTAAGCTCGTACTTGCTCCCAAAGAACTTCGAGAACCCAAAGCTCTTGTTGAGGGCAGTCACCCGCCCCTCGGCCTCTGCCTCACGCTAGTAAAGAACACAGCACTGACTCACTTCTTGGCTTTCTTCATCCGCGTCTTCACGCTCTTCGGCTTCTTCGCCGACGTCTTCTTCAGCTTCACGGCGGCAACCTTCTCCACAGCTTTCTTCCCGGGCGTCGCCTTGGCAGAATTCTTCTCCGCCTTCGTCGTGGGCTTCAACTTCGGCTTCTTGGCCGCCTTTCTCTTCACACTCGCCATAACTTTCGGCTAACTTTCGGCTTTGCAGCTGCTTTGGGCTTTGGCAGAAGCAATGGCTGTCTCGCCATGGGAGCTGCCGCCTCCGACCAAAGAAAAAAAATGCCGTCTCCCAACCTCGTCCCCAAGCTCGTATGTCAAGTGCGGTCACCCGCCCCTTGGCCTCTGCCTCACTCCCTTTCGGGCGCGCGAGGCGAGCAGAGGACGGAGGCGGAGGCAGAGGTGGAGGGGGTCTCGGGACCCAGCCACTGCGACCGATCTTTCGCTTTTCATCGGCGGTTTGCGGAGCCACCGATGACGAAAGTGAAGAAGAAAAGCTAAGAACAAGGATGAGACGAGAGGAAGCCTTCTGGGAAGGAAGGAGAAGAGTGAAAAAGAAATGGACATTCAAACTTACGTGAAAGAAGAAAAGAGAGGGAGGGGGGAGGAGAGAGAACACAGCAATTAATGCGTGCATTAATTGCTTCAGTTCTTTGCTCACGCCTCCTCCTATAGGCACAGAGGAGAGAGAGTCTTCTTTCTAGAGCACCAGAGGAGGGATATTCGAAATATAACTTTATTTTTTTTATTCCAGATCAGAGCCACATGTCCTATTATCAGTGGTCCACGTGAGTTTGTGCACGCCGCGTAGACACATGACGTGGCGCGAACGAACCACTGAATATTTTCTCCTTATATACGAACCTTCCTACTCCTTTCTCTTCCCACCTCCGCCACCAACTTCTCTCTCCAAACCCCCCCCCCCCCCCCCCCCCCGAAACCCCTCTTTCTCTCTCTATCTCCCTGGAAATGGCGAAAATGGGGAAGCTCACGAAGCTTAAGTCAGCCATCAGAAGATTCCCCTCCTTCTCCAAGCTCACCCGCGGAAACTCCGCCGCCGCCGCCGTCGCCGCAGCCGAAGACGATCCCAGGACTGCCGCCGCCGCCGCCGGAGCGGGCCGTGGCAACAACGTGAGGGCGGTGTACGTGGGGAAGTCCCGGCGCCGGTACGACGTGAGCGCCCGCGTGTTCGAGCACCCACTGTTCCGGGAGCTGGTCGACAAGTCGTCGTCGTTGTCGCCGTCGTCCCCCCCGCCGCCGCCGACGAGCGCGGCTGTGGTGCCGTGCGAGGTGGTGCTGTTCGAGCACTTGCTGTGGATGCTGGAGAACAGCGGTGACGGGGACGCGCAGCTGGGGTCCATGGATGAGCTGGTCGAGTTCTACACTACCGGTTGACATCGAGGGCTTGTCGGTCACTTCACCATTCTTTTGATCTCATTTGCGAGGAGTTTGATGATGATGATGATAGGACGAAGTGTAAAGAGTTTAGCGAGCTAGATTTTAATTAAAAAAACAATTTAAGGGTGAGGATGAGTGTCTGTTTATCCTATAGTTTCATTCGAATCAAATGTTCATAGCTTGATTGAAGAGTAAATGATGGACATGCACATTAGTTCTTTCTTGTCTAACCAAATAATCAATGCGCATGCGTCTGCTAATTGGGTAATAGTTTTCTTAAAGAACACCCTTTTGCATTCAATCGAAAAATGTAGGAGAAATTTACTTTAGAACACATGTGTATCTAGGAATAATTAAGCCCGAGCTACGATGTTTAACGCTTTTAGGGTTTTCATCCTTTTTTGCAATTTCGGTATAGGGTTAATGACACGAAAAACCCTTAATTAATACATCTATGATAAAGTTATCAAAAATTAATTTTTTTACCTAAAAAAACCTTAAATTGGCACTTCTGTGTCAAATTTACTCAAAATTAATCTTTTGACAATCAAAAACTTTAAACTGGTATATTTGTCACAAATTTATTCTCCATTAGTTTCTGTTAAATTGGACTAATACTACAAAAAATCACAAATCAATACACCCGTGATAAACAGAGGGTAAAACTCCAAACTGGGACACCCGTTAACTGTCACGTATAATCCAATTCAGCAATTTGACGGTAAAATTTAACGGAAGCTATCAGAGGGTAAATCTGCCACATGTGTACCAGTTTAGGGTTTTTGATCGTCAAAAAAATAGTTTGGGGTAAATTTGTCATAAGTGTACTAGTTTGAGATTTTCCGTTGTTAACCTTTTGGTATAATATCAAAAAGATTTCTATTTCTTCAGTCGTCACTAAACCAACGGAATCATATTGAAATAACAAAATAATTCTCCCAAATAAGATGGTGCATTGGATCAATCTGTTCATGTTCACGTTCAAGTTTTTTATTTTTTTCCATTTTTTTTTTGCTCCCTTGAATACGAGAGTACGTTCCGACCAAAAAAAAAACAAATACGAGAGTACGTCCTTTTTTTGTTCCTAATTATGACGTACCCTTCACGTGGATTGTCATAATATTCGTAACTGGACAACATATCAGCTTGGTTCAGCACTTGGCTCGACAAGTCAACAAACGGAATATGAAAATCACCAAAGTCTTGTTTGTGTACCTGTAAGTGTCGGGTTCAATTGTTTATGGTAGTCAGCGGCAGCTCAACAAAGAAAAAACACAAAATGTAAAAAAAAAAAAACAAATAATTAAAGGGAGGACAAATATGGATGCACGCATTTATGTATTCTCTTTTTTTTTATATAGATAAACGACATTCTTTTCACCAATGATTATGATAATTAATTTAATCCTTAAAACATGAATTCTTGAATCAAATGCTAATAAAGACGGGAAAAATACCAAATGAGTCATAAACCTATTGCATTGATATCAATTTAGTTTTAAACCTTTCAATTCGATCAATTCAGTCCTAAATAGTTTTAAACCTTTCAATTCGATCAATTCAGTCCTAAATCTTTTCACATTTGTATCAATTAAGTTCATCCGATTAATTTAGGCCAGAAGCTGCTTATGTGGATGCCAGGCGTCCTATGTGGCACGGCTAACGTAGACGTAGATATTTTTCTATAATTTTTTAATAAAAATTTTGAATTTCTTTCTTTCTTTTTCTTCCATGACCCCACCCGAGGGTCGCCGCACTCGCTAAATTTGGCAAGGGTCTTGCCCTCGTGTAAGCCAATGCGGCCTTGCCAGGCGTCACTTGGGCGAGGGTTGGCCTCGCCAGGGCGAGGGCGGTCTTGCCTATTGCAATAGGTTTAAAATTTTTTTAGCACTTTTTCCTAAAAGAGACATGACTTGTCCAGAAAATAAGGTTGCACAGCTTGCGCTTGGGCACAACATGCAGTAAATACCTCATGTCGTTTTCAATCATTGTCAAGGTAGTAAAAAACGAAAGTGTCGCATTTTATTACTATAACCACAGTTTCTCGTGTGTGATTCAGATCGAATAAAGTATAAGAAACTAAACGTAGGGAAACGGCTGTCAATTAAATTAAACCGGCGGTCAACGATGACATGAACAAGAATCAGCTGCGCTGCGATGGCTGCTGGGTCATCTGTTAGAGGAATATGATGGCTTCAAGAAGCTAATGATTAGGTAGTTATAGAGATGCCTTTATATTGACCTATAAGCATAGATGATTTTCTTGATTATGATATGATTTTGCTCTCATTAATGTGATCATTGCATATGCAGCACTCGCTTTCGCTTCAAGCTGAAGTCACTTGTACCTCAATCAAATCATCGACTGTTCTAAACCACATAAATAGATTAGGAAGAGTCACGTGATTAAACCGTACTTTGCGAATACTAAGTTTCATTTGAGTTATTGTGCTCGACCCCTTGGACGCTACATGTATTAAATTCAGCACAAGTCAATGGTATAGATTAGAATAACTCCCGAGAAAAAAAAGTTAGGAACTTGATTCGTGAGCAACATGATGGGAGCATGAATATACATGCTAAAGTAGCACGGTGAGGTGATCGTTGTCGTGTCTATTATTGTCAGTTCTAAGCCGAGCTACCAAAAGTAGACCACAGCTTAGAGAACATGACCTTAGTGGACGAACTCCTCTCATTTAGGTGTCACGACCGAGCACACTGGACTCGTGATAGAAAGAATGTCGAAGTTCCATGAATTAAGCATCGATAACCATAAACATATGTTCTAAGTACGTGAATTCGCAAAGATGGTTGCAACTTTCTTTGCATCGGAAAAGAAAGCCTCTTGGATTTCCATGGCAAATTAGGCGACCCCCTCAATTTACGCAGCAACCAATGCCTAAAGTGAAATCAGCTGGCTATGCTTAAAAGAGTCGAGGCCTCAGAGACATGAGACGAGAATGTAGGGGAACATGAACCTGAGCAGCTGCAAAAATTTGGCAAAATTACAGATGGTGGGTGGTTCACTAGTTATATAGCTATAAATGCACAGGAGCCAATGTAGGTGCACTGAAACTGCTGTCCATCACATCCTGCAGAAGACATCAAACATGCATGACCACATCAAATCAAAGGAGAGTTGAATTCCCACCTGTTCAGGACACAAAGCTCGAGTGGTTTATCAGACTCTCTCTCTCTCTCTCTGCCCTGCCCAATGGACAAGAGCGTCAAGTTGTTGGGTCCAACTCCAACTTGTGTGTTTTGTGACGTCTGGTGTCTGATATATAATGAGCGAGCCGACCAGGCGATCCCATTTTTGATTCTCTCGATCAAGTCCTGAGAGATGAGTGTGATTCGGTGGGTCTGCACATTCAATATACTCGTGTCTCTCCGTGGGCCTTCGCCCACAGACTCGCTTCTTCTCTTTGCATGCTTGTATTTAACGTTTCCAAGTGAACCCAGCACATTTAAAACGAACCTAATCCAGCCCGAAGGAGCACTCAAGTCCTTCAGGCAATCTTAGGCAGGCAATTTTCCTTTTTGGATTCGAACTCACCCGCATAGGCTTTGCTTGGGTCTACCCGCACTCGGTCATTTTGCATTAGAAGTCATGGACAAAATCTACCCTTGAAGTACGAGGTTCGTGGCACTTGCCCGCCCCGTCTTTGCCCGCCTAATGATCGGGTTTACTTCCAACGCCCGGTTATTTGTTTAGTCTAATCGAATAAAAGTGAAAGGGGAAAAGCCACCAAAAATCCCAAATTTTGCCTCCTGTGACACATTTACCCCGAACTTTTTTTTGTAACACCAAAAACCCTAAACTTTGCTTTTTGTGACACATTTACCCCAATGTATTTAATCCGTGGGCATTTTCGTCTTTTTTGCTCTTTCTTTTTTTTTTTCCTTTCCTGCGAGGGGGGCCCTCGCCGGCGTCGAGCAAGGGCGGCCCTCGCCCGACTCAGGTGAGGTCAAGCCTCACCGGCGTCGAGCGAGGGTGGCCCTCACCCGATCTGGCGAGGGCTACTCTCGCCGGCGTCGGGGGAGGGTCGACCTCACCTGAGTCGGGCGAGGGCCGCCCTCGCCAGCGTAGGGCGAGGGTTGCCTTTGTCGAATCTAGTGAGGGCCGCCCTCGGCGAGCGAGGGCGAACATCGCCCGGCGTCGGCGAGGGCCACCCTCGCTTGCCCAGGCCAAGGCGAACCTCACCTGACACCGGCGAGGGCCCCCCTCGCCGGAAAGGAAAAAAAAAGTAAAAAAGACGAAAATACACATTGACTAAATACGTTTGGGTAAATGTGTCACAAAAAGCAAAATTTGAGGTTTTTGGTGTCACAAAAAAAAGTTCGGGGTAAATGTGTCATAGGGGATAAAGTTTGGGGTTTTTGGTGGCTTTTTCCTAAAATGAAATGACGACATTTGTTGGAACAAATGGATTGTGATTGAAAAAAAGTGCAAATTTAAGGGGATCAAAACGACTTTTCTTTGTCATCTTGAGAACATTAGAGAATTCATCTAATTTTTTAAAAATTTAAGGGATCTTCAAAAGTTATCTTGTGCCCTTTAAGCCCCAACAACAAATTGACCCTATGCCAATACGTGATTCGTAAATCGAATCCAACCCACGTGATATTAGTGTAAGTTGCTCATACGAAAGAAGAAATGCTCGATGGGTATGACTTTTGGTTGATCCTAGAAGCAAATTAAGTTAATTACACGATCAGAGAAAAAAAGAAAGAAAGAAAACCTTTTTGAGATATTGTCTGGTTTGCCTCTTCTCTTTTGGTTGGCCAAGTTAGATAGGACACACTCACCAGATATGGAGCTCTCTTGGTCAGGAATTTGAATTCTCCGGTCGCTCCTTGATCTTAGAAAGTCTTGATTCGTCAATGACATAGATCCGGCTTGTGCACCGCGTGTAGGGTAAATCCGGCTTCACCCCAACTTGCATCCAGTGGTGCGGTGGTAACAGGCTCACTTAAATCGAGTGAAGAGTTACAACTTAAATCGAACATCTCAATCGCAGGTGTGGTACTCATATGATAAATAGAGCTTAGATAGGGGTTGTCCACGCCGGTCTCTCTTGTTTGCTCTTTTTGCCTAGCGAAAAAGAGAGAGTAGGGACTAGGACTTTGGACAAATGGAATAGCGAAGGAATCCGTGCTTCATCTTCAATTTAGTTAATCGCTTTCATCGTTAAGGAAAAGCACCGACATCTCTTTTGAATTGAATCAATTCATGCCGTTAATCCTATGGATCCCACGCGAGGTGGGCATAAATATTCCAAAAATGAAGGGACTGTGATTGTACATGATATGTGCACGGGAACCATCCAGGTATGGTGCCACGCGAGGCAAATACAGGGGAAGAAGAAACACGTTGCGAATGGAGACGCGTTAAAAATGGCCGGCTTCTCGAGTGTTCTTGTGTGTTCATGGAGGGGGAGCTCCCTCTCTTTTCAACCTTTTTCACTCTTCTTCCCTTTCCTTCCGTTAGATGGAAAACAATGCGAAAAGCTCAGTGCAGGATTCCTCGGAACACGTCCTCCGAAGCTCAAAATTTTATACCCTTTTATATATTGGGTTGGTTCATTAGTCCAATTCGCCGCACCAAAATTTTTTTTCTTTGGATCGTTAATTCGTAAAGAAAGGGTATCCGTCTGCCGATTGGTTTTGGGGAACTCAAGAATGGCGAATGGTAACGAGAAGAACGAAGACTCGTACGCAGTTTTGGGGCTGAAGGATGAGTGCACAGCTCCGGAGGTCGGGAATGCATACAAAGAAACTGGCCCTGGTTAGCACTGCCACACCTTTTCGGTTGCCGACCATCTTCTGCAATTGTTACTGATTTCATCACGTGTGAGACAGTGGTTTTTTTTTTTTGTGTGTGTTTTCACATGTGTTGTGTTATATTTCTGATTGGGAGATGCAAGTCAATCGTGTATATAGTGGTTAGTGAACAAGAGAACCTGTAATTTAAATTTGAAATTCTAGACTTTGATCGGTGACATGTGACAGTATCTTCTTAGGCTTTCATGGTTCCGGATTTGTGGTCAATGTGTTTATTTATGCCCTTTTTCAAGAAGGGATGCGCGAAGCATTTCCTTTTAATGTGTGGGACGTGCGTGTTAAGACTGTCTTTGTTTCCGGTTGGTTTAGAGGTGGCACCCGGATCGTTGTTCTGCGTCGGGAACTTCAGAGTTCGCCGAAGAGGCCAAGGCAAAATTCCAGGAAATTCAACAGGCCTACTCCGGTACGAGCAATTGCATTTTAATTAAAACTTCTTCATGGTGATGACAGGGCAATACATGGTAATTCTGGAAGGCAACTTGTTTATAAGTTCGTCCTGTGACTCGGAAATGGATAATATTGCAAAGGTTTGGTTCTGACGTTTCCCCTGTTTTATTCAATCTTGGTTCGATAGAAAATCTCAGTGTGTAGCTTCTTATATTTGTACCGAAGGCTTTAACGATCACCCGTCTGACTCTACTGTTTCCAGTTCCATCCGATGTGAACAAGAGGTTTCTTTACGACATTGGAGCATATGACATTGAAGATGACAAAAATGTAAGCTCTTGATACTGTTTCGCAGGGTCTCTCAGTTTGTTTTCTTGCGTATAGTACTTTGTTTATGTCTCGAGGATGGCCGGAGATGTTCTTATTCCTAAGTTTTGTTCTGGTGCTTTTAGATTTTATCTTTATGGGCAGACCATAACCTGGATGACATTATGTCGAGACGCTTTTGAGCTGTAGGTCTTACATTTTGCATACGCACATCTAGAAACTAGCCCTCAGGCCTTGAAGTCGCGTCTCGATTTTGCTTAGATATGCCTTATTTCGTGCTCGAGCTGATTTGCATGTCGATGCTCTGCGCCTTGTCATTGCTCGAGATGTTTGATGCATGTGATGCAAAAGGTGTCTATCGAGCAATTATCTACATCATCAGATTTCCTGCAATGTAGAGCGTGGACTGCCGAAGTAGCTTAATTGACCATATGTTAAAGCAAAGCTCACGAACTTATTCAGTTCACCGCTGCAAATATTCGTATGTTCCTGGAGAGAAACTATGCGAAATCAGCTTTAATGAACTAGAGGTTGTTAGAAGAACTCTTCCAAACTGCTGAACCCAAATGCTCCTGCTCAACAGATGCTTCGTTATTTCTGCATTTTCTATGTATGGAGAAGGAACACTGCATGTTCATCGAAGAAGCTAAGCTTCGACGGTCAAATATTTAATGCCTAGTTCACCGTCCAATGGTTAAGCGATATGTGAAAACGAGAGAAAGAACTACGTACAGGCAACTATTTAATTTTCTTTCTAAGTTTTTTTTGTTAATTAACCTTTCTCCAAGTTTCCACATTATGAACAGGAGGTGGGACAGATGTTGAGACTTTTTAGGAAATAATCTGTTGTAGTGATCATTAAATGGAACTATTGTAATATTTATAAAAACCGAAAAGGTAAACGGTAATAAAAATATCACGTATTTCTTCATTGTCTTAGGAAATGATTTAAATATAAAAATAAAAACAAGAAATAAAAATTGGATACCACAACGCGACATCGTTTAGGAAATCGCACATTCCGTGTGCTATGGATGCCTGCAAAACGTTGACAAGGAATGGGACAGGGGCATTTGCTAAAAAGCACTCAAGTATCTTCCTTTCGATTTTTGATATAATTTTTTCCTTAACAATGGATTTCTTTCCTTAAATCTCTCCTATAAGAGCTAGTAGGGGCAAACTTTTAAGTAAATACAATATTTCCGTTGGCCATCAAGAAATAAGATAAGATAAAGATTTTCCAGAATCAAAACAACATCCCCACATCCCCACATCCCTACATCCCTCTCTCCATATTAACAAAACCCAAATATGGCTACTGTTAATAGATTCGCTACGCTGCTCTTACTCTTCTTTATACTCGTAGATGCGGCGGCAACTGCTTGGGATCGGCCATTGTCCAATCCCCATTTAAGTTCGACTTCATCAAAGGTCAACCCGATTTCTGTTACCACGGACATTCCCCCTTCTAAGCCCGAATTCACCGAAGCTGGAGCCAGATTTTTTTTATTATGGGCTTTCATTCCCGGACTAGGCGTAACTTGCGCCGCTAAACTAGGGTATTCACCTCCTCAGGATTCAGATCGATGAGGTATTATTTAACTGTGCTGTTGCTTCCTCAAACCAGATCCAGCGGTGCAACATGCGCTGGATTATTTAACTCTCGGTCTTCTCGTCACCAGCGCCATTCACTTCGCCCTCCGAACTCCAAGTCCTCCGCAACGCTTGATGAAACTTCTCGGTCCTCCTCCTATTTGCCTCCGTCTTCTCGTTCGCCACTCCGACGAGGAACTTCACGTACTCGCATGGCACCACGATCTCCCGCGCATCTCCCAGCGGCACTTCCATCCGAATCGAACACCGGATGGCGACAATCACCCTCTTGCTCGTGATCCCCGACTCCCGGAACCCGCAGGCGATGGTGGTGGACACCAGCAGCTGCGCTGAGCTCAAGTCCCTGCACTCGACTGCCAAGATGAGCGGCTTGAGCTGAAACACCAGTTCGGACGAGTCGCACCGGCTCGGCTCGGCTGGGAAGAGCGAAGATAGCACGGAGTCGGGATCGGCAGGGTCGTGGGAGATGTGGAGCCAAGTCCCGCCGCGAGCCTTCTTGTTCTTGGCGGAGGGGTGGCGGGAAGGTTGGGAGAGGATGGAGATGCGACCACTGCGGGAGCTGGTGGTGTAGAAGGAAGGGTGGCGGTTGATGGTGGCGAGGAGGGGGACGATGGGAGCGTCCAGTGAGCCTTTCGGCGACTTGTCGGCGTTGGAGTAGCCACGTGAGCGTCGCCGCTGGATCTAGTTTAAGAAGGTAATAGTACAGTTAGATAATACCTCCTCGACCCAAACGGAGGTGAGAAGGTGAATGCCCTAGTCTAGCAACGCAAGTTGCACCTAGCCCAGGGTGAATGCTCATAGTAAAAAAAAATCCGGATCGAGGTTCGGTGAAGTCGGGCTTATATGGGATGAATGTCCGTAGTAAAAGAAATCGAGTTGAGCTTCGGTGAAGTTGGACTTAGATGGAGCTGGCTGATGGCCGACTCCAAGCAACTGCCATGGCAACTGCGAGTATAAGGAAGAAGAAGACTAGCGTAGCAAATCTATTACTGTAGCCATATTTGGGTTTTGTTAATATAGAGAGAGACGTGAGGATGTAGAGATGTGGGAGGTCGAAAATGCTTAAATAGAGATGAAGCTATTGAGCTTTACAATTGTGACGCATGGGGGGGTGGGTGAAGGTTGGTGAAGATGTTCAATAGAGGTTGGTAAAGATGTTCAATATTGTACGTGGAGGTTGGTGAAGGATAGTTGACGGCCTTAAACTCACAAGGGATTTTGTTGTTTTGATTCTGGAAAATTTTTTATCTTATCTTATTTCTTGATGGCCAATGGAAATATTGCATTTACTTAAAAGTTTGCCCTACTAGCTCTTTTAAGAGAAATTCAAAGAAAGAAATTCATTGTTGAGAAAAGAATTATACCAAAAATTGAAAGGAAGATGAAAAGACAACACATAAAGGAGGGAGAGAGGAAGGTTTGTCAGATTGTTATCCGTCGAAGAAGGGTGCGAATGATAATTATTTTGTGTCCGGAAACTATTTTTACTCAGAAATAATTCTATGCCCGAAAACAATTTCTGAGCATTTGAAGTCGTTTGATAACTGTCCAAAATTTCTATTCATGTGATAAAAAAAAAACAAAAATACGCTTGATAACTACACAAAATTCCTTTTTATTAATAATATTTTAAATTGTTTAATTTTTTTTTTCTATCCTTCCCTTCTTTGCCCATAGCCGGTCGCCGGTGCCTGCGACCAGCCACAGGCCAGGGCGTCACGGCCCTCGCCGCCGCCCTAGCTCCTTGCCTGACCGCTAGCCTCGCCCAAATCAGGCGAGGCCGAGCCTCGCCATGGGTCGCAACAGCGAGGCTCAACCTCGCTCGATCTGGGCAAGGCCAACCTCACCGTGGGTCGTGATGGCGAGGTCAGGCTTATCCAGATCGGGCGAAGCTTAGCCTCGCCGTCGCGACCCACAACGAAGCCGACCTTGTCATCAGTCGCGACGGCGAGGCTCGACCTCGCCCAGATCATGCAAGGCTTAGCCTCGCCGTCGCGACCCACTGCGAAACCGACCTCGCCATGATTGACGGCGAACCGCCTCTCCTAGGCGGCGAGGGTCCAGCCCTCACCCTCACGGACAAGGAAGACCCTCGCCTTCGCCGCCGGCCAGCGAGGGCCGTGACTCCCTTGTCGGCCTTAGGCTATGGCCGGCTGTCTAGAGAAGAACAACACAAAGAAGAAAAGCAAAAAAAACCTCATTCTCAAAATTGTGCAGAGAAACAAGAAGTAACTTTTTTTTACTTCTTGTTTTTCTTCCAAAACTATTTATGGGCATAAATTTTTGCAAAAATGTGCTCGGGAATAAAATGTTTGTCAAACTTATTTCTATTCTGAAATTATTTCTGAAAATAAAATATCAGAAATTTTTACTATTTATTACGTTACTAAATAGGCGCTAAGAGCTGAGATTTCAGAGGATGAAGTTATTGATACGGGTGGGTTACGATGGAGTGGTTGTTGGGGCTGACACGGATTTTTAATGGGATAACTCTCTCGTAAATAGAGAGCAAGTGGGCCCACTACAAAATCAAATCAAAGCGTCTGGGAGAGAGAGATGGCAACGAAGGAGGAAGGAGGCGGGGGGACGCGCGGGACCCGTCGTCCGAACCACGCTTCAATAATTTGTCCGCCATCGACGCTTGGAGGGGTTGCCACGTCGGAGCTCGAGAAGCAAAGAGATCGTTCCACGACATCCCTCTCGCCGCACACGTGGCCGACGACCTTTCCAGTTTTTTCCGGTCATCCGCCGGCACCGCTCGACCTCTCTCGAACTTTCCGCTTCTCTCTCACTTTCTCTCCATTTATCCCCCTCCGTTCTCGTCACCTTCCCATATTCTCTGCACTGAGCTGAATCGTTCTGTTCGCGGAGCATAAGCTTGAATTCGCCCTTGCTTGTCTTCTCGGGTCGCGTGTGGATTAGCTGACGAGTATCGAACGATGAGCCGGGTCGTGTTGGACGGCGGCGACCACTTGGTGAGCCACCTGTTGAATTTCCCGGCGGACAGCGTCGAGAAGCTCTTGCTCTCGTCTCGTCCGCACGAGGCCGCCGCCGGCGAGAGCAAGGGCGCGGCCGGCATCCCTGCCGATATTCTGGAGACCCCGAAGGAGTACGTGTTCTATTTCGACGTCCCCGGCCTCCCCAAGTCTGACATTCAGGTACGCTCCGTCGCCCATCCCCTGTTCTTGCTCGTTCAAATCCCAAGAATGTTTTGTCCGTTGCCTCCCAGTTCGACGCAGTTCTTGCTGTTCTAGCTTTTTTACATATGCAGGGTGGTATGGAGATTTCGTCGGATATTGAGGTCCCCTAGGTCGTGCCTAAGTTTTTCGCTGTAATCGATCTGAAATGCGAAGTTGGGTCTGTCCTCGTTTGGTCATCGTGCCTCATTACTTGTCAGTACTTTAGTACACTTGACGTTGTCCTAATTGGGTAGGTAAGAGTTGAGGGTGTCAACCAGTCAAGTAAGCTAGTCAAATTCTATCCACTGATCGGCACGATTCATCTGAGTATGAGAAGCTTAAGTAATTGATTGCGGGCAAGTTCTAAGTACTTAATTAAAGCAGCTTGCGAGGACGATCGAGCTCAAGTCGAGCATGAGTTCTTAGTATTCAAGTCAAGCTCAGATCATGCCCAACACTCCAGTCGAGCTGAAATACTGAATTGCGACTGACTGACTTACGCTACATTTGGATTGGTTAGTGCTGGGATATGGGGAGCACATGGCAGATAGGTCTTGGAAAGAAAGAACGTTGAAGATGCGGCTGTGTAAAATATGATCAAGTCTAACATAGTATACATGAGCTTGTCTTCTGAGTCGATCACAATTTTTACGAGTCATTTTTTTTCCGCAAGTTTTGACCTAGCTTTGCGCCTCTGGTAATTTCTGGCGGTGGTGATTGAATCGCACCACGTGTAACGCAGGTGACCGTGGAAGACGATCAGAAGTCGCTGGTGATAAGGAGCAATGGGAAGAGGAAGCGCGAGGACACGGAGGGGGACGAGGGCTGCATGTACCTGAGGCTGGAGAGGAGGGCGCCGCGGAACCTGACCAGGAAGTTCCGGTTGCCCGACAACGCCAACCCGTCGGCCATCAGCGCCAAGTGCGAGAATGGAGTGCTGACCGTCACGGTGGAGAAGCTGCCTGAGCCCAAGCCCAAGACGGTGGAGGTTGCCATCAATTGAGGACGACCGTTGGCTCCTTCCTTTTTTTGCCAGTTCATAGTTCGGTACTCTGTTTTGTGATAGCCTTGTAGATAAATGAACTTCGTAGCTCAGGATTGTTCAGTAGCGACGCACGGGGTGCGCCCATCTTGTCAAAGACGGCGGGGAGCAATGTTAGGTTGTAAGTCCTCAAATCTGTCGTGCTTCCAACTTACGTTGAGGTCTCATCCAAACTCAGTATGAAGCTGACCAATTCTCGCAACATCCGAAGTTGTTAGATCGTGCATGTGTTCCCTAAACTGTTTTGTCTGCAACGGCATTTCGAACTCCTTGAAGGTCTTAGCATGCATGAGCTGCACTATTATGTGTTTGAATCGTGCATTCGTTCACTAATCTACAAGCATAATTTCACCGGTGCACAGCATCACTCATTCGACTCATTGATTCGAGTAAAATCATCAGGATTCCGTAAAACAGAGTGGAAAACAGCTTTTGCCCTAGTTTCACAAGAAACCTTGCATTCAAAGAAGGAAAAAAATGGGTTAAAAGATTCGAAAGTAGCCTTAAAGAAAGGCAAAGCATTCGGATCTTTATCAGCTTTGCATGTGCTACACTACGACGGGTTTTCTTGTACTATGATTCTAGACTGGCCGGTATCTCAATTTTCATAAGGAGGCCTATCACCATTTTTGCCCGATTGCATTTATCATCTCATTTGCATGAGGAAGCTCTTTGTACTCGAACCGCTAATTCTCAATTTCGATTACTGTTCTCTTCATCTTTTTATTTTAGATTGTGATGTCTTATCTTAAGTCAATGTGTTGACAACATTTTGGACGCCATTATTTGAAGGTACATCTCTCTCGTGTACATATAGATCAAATTTTTTAATGACATCAACATTGGGTGTGATTTATACTTCCCATCGATAGGAAAATATAATAGCGGGTGGGGGTCATAAGGGCAGAGCCCCTGAGCCGCCAGAGGTTTTTTATAGTTTTGGTCCATATTAAATCGATGAATAATTATTGCTTATGTATAATCTCTTTCTCTTGTAACTAATAATTATAACAGATATATTAGATGTACTAATTATAGTGAAATCATTTACTAGATGTGACCTTATTTAACGGTGAATAAGGATAAAACCTTGTGTTTTGATTTCTCTTTTCATCCTTACTCTTTATTTTATTGTGTTGTGTGCATAATCCTAACAATTAGGACTAGACACTTCGTTCATTACGGATTGATAGGGTTATACATTGCATGAAAATAGATAGTTACTTTATTGAGGTGTGGGTTGTGAGACGTGCGTGTCATGCAACATCAGAAATTTATAACAGGTTAATGATAAGGATGGTTCCATATGGTACGTGAACTTTCTTTATCGGTCAATCTACTCAATAAACTTTAAAAAAATCCACTCAATATAGCCATTTTATTACAAATTCTAACATCGTTAGTCTATATGACTGTAATTTCTACTAACTTGTTAGATTTGCCATTCTGGTGTATACGTGGCTTCCACATCATATCTCTCTCATTATCTAGGCTGAAAAGGTATGGGGAAATTAAAAGAATGGAAAAAACAAAAAGATTTGCTAACTTGAAAAAACGACGGGGCAATTCACATCATTATTTTGGCTCGATAAACGTCATCGTGACAGTTTATGTCTAAATAGTAAGGGTGTAAATGGTTCGGTTCAGTTCGATTTTTCGAGAAAACCGAACCGAACCATTAAGGATGCCCCTTGAACCGAACCGAATTTGAACCGAACCGAAAACTCAATTTGGTTCGGATCGGTTTTCGGTTTCAAGTTCATTAAGCAAAGAGAGAGAGGAGAGAGGAGAGAGAAGGGGAGAGACAGAGGGAAAAATAACCATAAACCGAAGTGTTTATTTTAGTTTAGTTCGATCCGAACCGAACCGAAAAGAAAAATTGATTTTATTTTGATGATCCGAACCGAAACCGAAACCAAACCGAAATGCACGAAATTTTCGGTTCAGTTCAGTTCGGTTCGTATCTCGGTTCGATTTTTCGGTTCAGTTCTGACACCCCTAAAAATAGTGCATGCGATGTGGCAATACACTTACTGTAATAACGACATTGGGCAAATTTTTAAAATTCAAGAGTTAGCCCCAAAAAATTTAAAGGATCATATCGAGCATTAAAAAAAAAAAATTGAACCACTTATGTCATTATCCTTTTATATAATTAAAAGGAAAAAATAAAAAGGAGAGCTTTGAATTTATCACTTACAAGATGAGCTTTGAATAAAAAAAAAATGAATGACTCCTTTAAGATAGTTTTTAAGATAGTTCAAGACAACTTTTTCTTTTGAATAATCTTGAAATAATTATAGGACATCAAACGGCTGCCAAGTTATAAACGGTTCTTGAACTTTTGCTCAATATGTAATATGGTCTCTAAAATTTTAATTTATTTAATGTAGTCTCTAAAATTTATCCTAATGTACAATATGCTCTCTGAAATTTTAATTTGTTCAGAAAAAAATTTCTGAACCGTCGGTACATATTTAATTTTATTCGAGAAATTATATGAAAATGTTCAATGTTGCTCTTCCATTAATCAAAGTTCGCGATAATATTGAATATTTTCATATAATTCAATATCTAAATTAAATATATATTAAAAATTCAGAAATCATATTGAATAATTTAAAAATTCCGAGATGACAGTAGACAAAGTTCAGTGGATTATATGTGTCGTTAGTGAATTTTCAGTATTTTCCTAAGAAAATGGGTTAGCCAAAACACGAGGGACAAAACCGTCAAGAAAGGAGCTAGGGTTTTCTCTGGCACTGTCGTATAAAGTGCACGCCCAAAACCCCGTACTCTTCCCCTCTTCCCCTTCGTCGTCAGAAGCGTCGGCAGCGAACTCCTCCTCCTGCCCCCGTGCTTGCTCCGGCGACAGAGACAGAGAGCGAAGCGGGACAGCATGGCGACGGGGACGACCGCCGCCGCAGCGACGGCGAGGCAGCTGTCGCAGAAGGAGGCCGACATCCAGATGATGTTGGCAGCCGAGGTCCACCTCGGCACCAAGAACTGCGACTTCCAGATGGAGCGCTACGTCTTCAAGCGCCGCAACGACGGTTCGTCCCTCGTCGCTTAAATGCCTTCCCCAGATCTGCCTTCCTTCCATTTGAAGGATTCGCGAGTCGGGTCTGCGTTGAATTCGTAAAGTTCTGATTTTTTTTTTTTTGGGGGGGGGGGGGGGGGGGGCGAGGGAAATGCCGGAAGAGTTCAACGAATGCGTTTTAGAACTTGTATCAATAGGTTAGGTTATGGGAATTCAGACGGTTTTCTTTGTTGGAAGTTGGGTTCAGATGTTGAGTTGGTGTAAGGTGAATTTGTTGATTTGGAAGGACTTTAGTAGTATGTTCACTATATATGCGTATAGATTTTATTGGAGTTGTCTGGTAATATGCTTGAATTTGAGGAAATGGATTTAGGTTGACCGGAGTATTTGGTTGATCATGTCTTTCAGCCTGAATGGAGAGTGGTATATTGATTTGTAGTGATTCCATGGTTATGATCTTCTTAGTGGTTGTGATAGTTCTGTGTTGGATTCTGCTATTTGATCGTTTATGCTTCCCACGGAAGCAGTTCTACTTAATTTGTTCCTGGTATTGATTTTCAGGCCTTGATGCCCCTGTTGAGGCTCAGGTCCGAGTCTTTTTGAATAGATAATTAATCACAGATAGAGCTTTCATATCTTCTCAAAATGTGCGAACATCGGATACTTGGACAGTCATTCTATTAGTTCCGTGAATCGGTTTGTTTTTTTTTTTTGTGGCAAAGATATTGAGCACAAGGTGATAGTTTCCTCATCTGGCTTTCTCTGTTTCATGCTGATGCACAAATGCTCTGATTTGCAGGTATTTACATTATTAATCTTGGAAAAACATGGGAGAAACTCCAGTTGGCAGCTAGGGTTATTGTTGCTATTGAAAATCCTCAGGACATCATTGTTCAGTCTGCTAGACCCTATGGTCAGAGGGCTGTTCTCAAGTTTGCCCAGTACACCAATACTCACGCCATTGCTGGAAGGCACACGCCAGGTACATTCACTAACCAGCTCCAAACGTCTTTCAGCGAGCCGCGTCTTCTCATCCTCACTGATCCAAGAACTGACCACCAGGTGATTTGTCTTCTTATGATATGGTTTGATAGTTTAGACTTTGCACTTATTATTTTACCTAATGCCATGGCTGTATATCCTTCTTACATTTGCAATGTTTCACATTCATGAATTGTCTTTGTTACACCTGCAGCCTATTAAAGAATCTGCTCTTGGGAATATTCCGACAATCGCTTTCTGTGACACTGACTCTCCAATGCGGTATGTTGATATTGGGATCCCAGCAAATAACAAGGGAAAGCACAGCATTGGATGTCTGTTCTGGCTGTTGGCAAGGATGGTTTTGCAGATGCGTGGTACCATTACACCTGGCCATAAGTGGGATGTTATGGTAAGAGCTCACACTCATTTTACTAGCCCATTGCTCATGTGAATGAGTTTACGTTTCACATCTTACCTTAGTAGAGAATAACAGTTTGACAGACAATGCCATGCTTTTAATATGTAATTTGACCTGAGAGAAGCTTTAAGGCGGTTTATAATTCAAATAAAATAATAACCTTGCTCTTGTTACTTGGGTGTAGGTGGATCTGTTCTTCTACAGAGAACCTGAGGAAGCGAAGCAACAGGAGGAGGATGAAGCTCTTGTTACAGGTGATTATGGGATCACTGATTACGCTGCTGGACAAGCTATGCCTGACCAATGGACTTCTCAAATCCCCGATTCTCAATGGGCCAGTGAAGCAGCTGCCCCGCCCATGCCTGCAATCCAACCAACTGGCTGGACGGAGTCAGGTACTTATCAGTATAATTTCCCGTAATTAAGATCGATTTTTGGTTTGTAATCGACACTGACTTTTTTGAATTTCTTTTTAACAGCACCTGTGGCAGCTGTGGCAGCTGACGGGTGGGAAATTGCAGCTGCGCCACCACCCAGTGCGGCAGTTGTTCCAGCAGTTGCTCCATCAAACGATGCTGGTTGGGAGTAAATTTTGGCTGTGTCCGCAGGCAACTTCTTTAGTTCTTTATCTTTTGGGTTTGGGACTTGTTGGAGCATAGTTCTATAGATGAGTTTTCTTTAGAGAGATTTTGCCATTAGTTTTTGTTATCCGGTCAAGTGATACTGTATTTGGTTCAACTGGTTTCTTATCTATGGTAGTTATTTTCGCTGCTTTTTATCCGTGCTTTAGGTGAAGGAATTTGCAAAACCAAGAAAATAGCAACATAACAGAGTAACTTTGCATTACTTTGTTAGCAGAAGTGCAAAAGTAACTTTTAGAAGAGGACTCGAAAGTAGCGGACGTCCTCGTGGGCCCCTGGCCAATGCATAACGTTTAATTTCATCGTTAAACATTAATTAATTCTTGTTCTCTTCAATGCACGTGACTATTTTTTGGGTCCAAACTGCTTCTGACTAGACTTTCAATTCAATCCAAGTACTAACTGATAAAAAAAAAAAGAAGAGGGAGTTGACCCACACTGGGTAATCGAACGCTGAATATGCAGAGAGATCACGACTTTTACCCCCAAAAAATGAATCACCATCGGAAAGGGAAGAAGAGCCAATGAGAAATATAGACAAGAATTTGTATACCTTCACCGTCCAATCTGCAAAATTTTCAGGAAAGCATCATACATCACTTCAGCACCTTGGGAGAACTAGATGAGCCTACATTGCAAAAATGATCCTACGAGTCTCTAGGTACAACTTCCAGCTGAAGCTCCAAATTCCAAAATAATAGACAGCACTATGTACAAGAATGGGCAGAAAAGAAGCTACGTGAGGATGGCGCCATTTATTTCCTGCAGAAGACCGAAAAATCTAACTAATGCTGCATGGTATTTACATGAGGCGACGTCTTTTTCTTCTCGAGAAGGATTGGCGCCGCTTTATTGCTTGCGTTACAAACCCGGTCCTTCGGACGGGTCTGAATCAGATGAATATGGTAAATGTCAAGTTTGTCAAAAAGCCGGGATCAAAGGGACAGCATTTCCCCATCAGTAACCCAATGGACAAAGTCATCGGAATATTCGGCTAGAGGCTTGCCACGATCTGTGCGAGTTCCGGCATATTTCTTTTCCTACAAGCAGAGGCAGAAAGGGGAAGAATCTTTTTAGAAAACACAAAGCGAAAATGAGATTTGGTGCAAATAAGTTCGCAAGGAAACGTCAACTTTAAATGAACAAGTGATAATCTGATAAATATGCCAAGGTAGACTGACACGAGCAAAACACAAGCAAGTGCAAATTCAAAGTTCGATCGAGGCGTCACACTATCAGACCACTGGAAAGAGCACCTGATTAATAACTAATTAGGTAGCACGCAAAAGTATCTACTATACAAGGTCAGAAGATGCCATCCGTTGACAACAGGCCAAAAATTGACAAAAACTGTTCAGTGGATGGAAGGTCGTAAATCATACGCCATCCCAGTCAAGTATGTATATCCCAATTTGTACCAAGTTCAGGGAGGTACAGTAGCTACCTCCCTCAGCAAAAACTGCCCCCGGTATCAAGTTTGTGTATGTTTCATCAGGCCGTGAGGGATTGTCGGAAACAAGCAAGATCACACACGCACACACGACAAACAAGTTCCATGAGGGCATTCACTTTTAGTAGTAGCATATGCAAGCCAAGTCACAACTTCTGGTCATGATAAGAAAATGGGATTGCGCTGGGATAAGTGATCAGATGGATCACTCATTGATGTCTGCCAACTTCATTACTAATCAACAGATAAAGGGTTCAAGAAAAAAAAGAAAAGGAAGCAAAGGCCCAAAGCATTTGCATTGAGAACTGGCGAGAACAATTCCTTCATTTCATGCACTCAAGCAACGCATGACAATTAATACCTGTCAAGGAAAGTTCTAGAATTTTAAACTTAGCAGTAATAAGCAAAAACTATCAACCTTCCTTCCAGATAAAGACTTGCTTCCGGATGTGGTTGAAGCTGATTTTTGTCCATTCACATCATTATCCTGGGGCAGGCCAGTGATGGATGACCTGTATCCATTTAAGAGAGAAGCAAATATGAGCTTGGCAACTAATAAACAATTTAAGAAATTTACATATTTCCCGAACACAAACTTTGGAAGGCGTAAAGGAAAAGGAAGGACATGAAGATGACACATGGCTAAAAACTCTAAGGAAAAAATGATCAAGTCCCACTGCTTATTTTCCTTTTACTCCTACCCTGATGAGCTGAGTGCCTCTCCTTTCTTGCCTTTCTTCTTCTGCTGCTTCTTTCGTCTTTTTTTTTTCTGTGAAATCTAGTCTTGCTTGAGTACAGCCCCTTTAATTGTTTTTTTCAACAGACCCATTCATGGTATTCATCCATTCATTTGTTTTCTAGTCACTAGTCTGAATAACCAATCCCCTTCTAGATCTGTAAATTCATTTTTCACAATAGGCAAGTTCGTCCCTATTTTCTTTATTTAGAAGTAAATGGTAACAAAATAAAGAATACCACAAAGAGAATGGCTAACATCCGTTATTTGGAGCTTCTTTCGTGCTTGATATAAGAAGAGTGTGGCTCCAAAAGTTGGTCCGTTTTGTAATTTCCATTCTTTAGTTAATTTGGGTTGTTGTGAAGCACTATAACACAATTTTTTGACTTATACTTAGTATAACAGGCGTCTTGAGGAAGCAAGTCATTATCCCTCAAAATGGTTTCCATGTGACTATCATGAACTAAAAGTGGTTGGTTTCCACGAAAATACTATAAAGAAAGAAGCAGCTTTCAATGTGAAAATTGCACCCATATGCTCTTCTCGTCTCCAAATTCTATCATGAATCTTAACATTTTACATGTCTATATATATATGCGTGTGTTTGAGTGAATGTCTCCCACTCGGGATAATCTTTAAAGCTAGGTCCACCACAATATAGTGGATTCTTATATCATGCACATGAACGTGGTACTTTGTGGGTCTCCACAGGGAGTACTTGAGTTGAAGGTTCGGTTTTGCCACGCTATCCAAAAAAGGAATGCCTCAAAGAGAATGGCTAACATCTGTTATTTTTGGCAAAATCAAAAACATCATTGAATTGACTCCACTTTAATGTTTCACTTTCACCAGAGACATTCCAAAGTAGAAAGTAAGTACACTCCAGAAGGTACCTTTCATACATTTCTTCCTCAAAGGAATTTCCCGATGAAGAAAGCCAATCCACGTCCAGAAAATTCGAACAGTTGCATGGATTCTCATGTTTATCAAGGCAAATGTAATTACTTGCAGGACAGTCGTCCTCTTTTACGTCCTTAAAAAGTTGTATAGCATCCATCGAAGGTGTACATCTGCAAAAAATTGCAAGAAGCACTAATTAAGTCAAAGACATAAGCAAACAAATTAAGTCACTCCAATTAATAAGTCTGGTTCAGTTTTTCAGACAGACATCTGAGAGAAACTGATCAAGTAAGATGAATCTTAAGGAAGAAAACTGAAAAAATCAGAAGAGGGACAGTCATCTCATTTACCATTTGGTTTTATAGTGCTATCCAGATCCATGAAAATCGACACTAGAGGTGCCAATGCTCATCATTAGTACATCTAAAACAGGATTTTGTGGCCTCAGTAATCCCACGTCTGTAGTGATTCTCCATCTTAAAATTTTCAATCTATGCTCGAGAAACCATAACCTTTTCTTTCTGATCTATAAAGTTGGGGCAGATGCGGGGGTTCTTTTAATGTTTTTGATGTGCATGACGTGGGAGAAATGTGTTTTTTTTTTCGTAGTAAAATCCTCTTAGAAAGTGGCGAAAGGTGCCCGTGACAAACACGTGTTCATTGGTCGGCCATTAATTTCAACACAAACGAGCTCAAGGGGTTATTGGGTCAAAGTGATCAAGTTTTGGGGTATTTTGGAGCAAAATCAAGTCTGGGCGAACTTCCAGAAGTTGGCGCCACTTCAGAGGAGCGATTGAGTCAAAATGAGTATGTTTAGGGGATTTTTGGAACAAAGTCAAATTCGGGAGAAGCTTAAGAAACGGACCGCACATTAGGGGGACGCATTTTCCCTATATATAATAATGAGAAAGAAACAAGTTATAGTTAGTTTTTCATCGTTCCTGGCGTGCATTAATGCATTGAAAAGCTTCAAAATAAAAATAATTTCTTACTACAAGTGAACAGTCAAAATAATTGAAAAGGTATGATATTCACCTTTTACAATTGTTGTACATGCATTTCTTTTTTGGATTGAAATTTTCACCTACTTTGTTATTAATGCTTCAAGTTTATTTCATTTGACGTAATTGAGAACAACTAGTTTAAAACAAGTGCAAATACTTAGGAAAAATAATATCATAGGAATTAGTAAGAAATGATGGAGACGTAAAGTTTAGTTTTTTCTCTAGTACTTTGCATTGTGCTCCTTTTCTTACCGTGAGTTCTTCCCTTTAGTTGTAGTCTTTGCAAGAAAGCTTAAGAGTTCAAACAATAATATATCAATATCCCGGCGTCAAACTTAGTGAATTAACAAGTCTAGTGGGGCCAAAGGTTTAAGATGAGATGTGCAAAATAAGTTTCTCTTAAGAAAAAGCGTGAGGAAACAAAACTTCAGTGGGTGCAATTGCAGCCACTCATCTCCACATAGTGCCTTCCCTTTATAAAAATGTTAAAGATCTACACAATGAAGAAAACAATACTCCATATATAATAGTTCTTCTCTTTTATATATTAAAATGAGTTGGCTAGGCCTCAGAGGGGTTTAGCAATTAGCCTATATCTCCTTCTTTAACTGTGTGAGTTTGGCTTGTTTGTATCCAGTATAAAGACGAGGCAATAAGCAATTAAAAACCTAGGATATTGTCAGAAAGAAATTTTCTTCCCTATATATTCTGTCTTCAACCCAGAAAAAATTAACAGGTCCATGCGGGAGAACCCTAAAAAGAAATGAGGATGGTGTGAAATGTCAAGCGACCATACCTTTCATCAGATAGGTTACTTTCACAAGCCGAAATGTTGAACGTCGACTCTGAAAGACCTTTTCTAGTCCCCTCTGCAATCTCAGATAGTGGCTGATTCTGAACTAGACTTTTGGTCACCATCGGAGTGTTGGTTTCCAGGAGAATATTACCATCAGAGAGTGATCTTTTGATAAATGACCTACAAAAAACATAGCAGTTTATTTTTGGAGTCAAGTCTTCTTCTATGTAATTGTTTCTAGACATTGCACCAGAAGGGAGAACCAAGCATGGGCGTGCCAGTTTTCTCAAAGCAGCATGCTGTACATGAATTATCCCCAAATTCTCTGATATTTATAAATAAAGTAGTATGGGTCCCGGGAAGCAATGCCTCTAACCGTGAGGGACTCCACAATGCTTATTCCGATCAGATATTTGCCACTTACAGACAACGTATGGTCAATCATAAGCTCCTAAAATCTGACACGATGAACTTTAATAACTCACAAATAAGGAAAAATAACCTTTTTGTACCTAGGAGTCTCTTGAGTATAGTTAGCACTGTGCCTTCCAACAGTGTGATGCTGGTCTGAATCCAGCTCCCACAAAGCAGGCTTCCCTTGTTGAGGTTGAAAATATCCCAAAAACCTGCAATAATTGTCAAGACGTGTACAATTAAGTAAATGCATTATCCTAGGCTATGATGAGAGAAAACGACACAAAAAGATTCTCTCAATTCTACTTTATATAATCGCTGACGAAAAGCGAGTCTACATACACATTGATGGCATCCTGTTTTTCGGCATCTACATACGCGTTGCTGTAATACCGTTGAAGAGTTCTAAGAAACTCCTGGGACTGCGTAGCTGCTTTCCACTGACCTCTTCTCTCAGAAAATATCTGTTTAAGATCATAAAAATGAAAATCAAGGTGTTGAGGGTAAAGGCCACTGCAGAGCAAAAGAAAAAGGATGAACAGAACTGTAGCACCAAAAGAATAAGGATGAACCAAACTGTAGCACCAATTAGGATCCAGAGTCCAGATTAGAGTATAACAAAAACAAAGTGGCAATGAATTTTCTATGCCACAAAATCTGACATAACACTCTGGCCATGGTTTTGGCATATCAAACCAAAATGAATCCATCTCACAACTCAGCAACTTCCAATTTCAAAACCAACTCATTTCCACCGCTAAGATTTCAAAAGCAAGCACAGAAATCAACTTATGTCATTCAAACACAATGTTAACATATTTGAGTCTTCAACTGGATATTAAATTGATCAGAAAATACTGCTCCTCATAGTGCTGACTTTTTGCATTGTATAAGCAGCATGTTTGGTATGCACACGAACATTACATTGGTTCAAGCACATATTTCCAAAAGAAACGAGAAAGAAATATTAAGTTTTAAGCTGTTCCTATATTGAAGGCCACCCAAGCACATTGACATGTGTACTGCTCATTCCTGTCGTTATTAAATGCTTCATGCAAAAGAGGTGGAAGTCGATTACTAGTTTCTACTTCTTGATACCATAGAAGTAAAATGAAATTTGGGTGTATAAATGTTACAAACAAGAGAGACGCCCAACTAAAATCTAAGCATACCCCAGAAAGAACATCATAAGGTTTTATTGTTGCATGGTTTTGGCACACTAAGTCACGCATTACTAAGTTTTATGAATGTTTAGAAACCTTGGTTTCCAAACCTCTTGCACTGCACACTCTAATCATCACTAGAAAGATAGTCAATGATCGTAACAAAGTCGACAGAATCTCCAATTTTAAAGTCTCTCGTAGATCCAATGACTTTTTTTGGCTTCAAGAGAAATACGTGTCCGGACCATATATTGCTAGAGTGTTCACTATTATTGACCATGTAGCTAGAGTGTTGACTATTATTGGCCATGTATTTCCTTTACTTCTGCCGTTAACCTCTCATGTCTTTTCTTTTCTTTTTTGGTTTGTAGCGCAAGCACCGATATTGATTCTTTCTGAGTATCGAGGAGACATAAGAGCACGGAGAAGGGGAGAAAAATGACCTTGTTATGTGCAGCAGAACCTCCATATTGCAGGGCAAGTGTGTCGCCCATTGTCTCGTAAATCCTCATCAAATCCTCTGCCAAGGGATCATCTAACTCAATGTTTTCAGATTCCATATATCCTATTGACTGCAGCTGCCTACCCAGAGCAACTAAACCATATGCATATTGGGCAACATTTGTGCGATCTAGACAGTCTATACAATTGGTCCTTAAAACCCCCTTCTGAAACACTGACAACTTCAATTTTGAGCAACTGCTGCTGCTGCTGATTTCTGTTTCCAAGCTATCAGCATCATCACCATTGTTGGAGAAATTCAGAGAACTGCAGTCAGAACTATCACTATTCCTGTAGCATTTTATAAGTCAGTAAATTGCCAGCAGAGACCGAGTAGCAAATAGTATCGAGATCAGAATAAGATCTGACAAGATCCAACTACCTAATTCACCCGAATTCAAAAGTCAATCTATAGTTTGGCCCAAGCAAATGAGGATGAAGTATCACACTCGAGAATAAGCGGCTTCTCTGATAACACTTACCCAAAGTACGATGAAATCAGTGATCCCTCTATCCTTGAAATAGAAGACACTTTACAATAAAAAATGCCAGTCAAGTTTACTGCGTAGACAGCCACTTTGGTGAGAAGTTCCAATACGTTGGTAGCGTTGCTGTGAACCGGGACAAGCAAGAACAATGTTTCAACCATCATTTCAGCGTAACATCACATCCCATAAAGAGGAAAAGGAAAGACCTATCACCTTCTGAAGTGCTTGTGCAGGTCCCAATGCAAAAACCGCAAACGATTCTCTTCAGATAAGGTCTTGTTGATACATCTGATAGCATTTGCAAATTCTGCACGAAGTATAGTTTCTCGAGGCTTCTTTTCATGTGTCTGTCAAAACGTAACAAGAGAAGTGGGAAGAAGAGACAGGAAGTTAACTTTAAATAAAACTTTAGAAATGTTGTGGTAAATGCTGTTATATTGCTTTTCTAAACATGGAACTACGAGAGATGCAAACCTTGATCAAGTTTAGTATAATTATCGGATTTCCATATCTTTTGACCAGATTTTCGAAGTGAAGTTTCGTGGCTGCATAATTGGGATCCCTACTTGATACTGGATAAGGACAAAAAAAATGACGGAGTTAGATGGTAAGATACTGGTAAAGCTATGGGGAACCAAACAAAAAACAGAATTCATATCTTCACAAGCCGCACGTGTTATATCAGGTTTAAGATTCAATCGTGAAGTTTCTTGTGACCAGAAAAGAGGGATTGAGCCCCGGTTTTGCACAATAGAACTGATTTGCATGGGGCATCCTTCAGGTGCATCTTCAATCACAATCTGTTCTGTCTCAACATCATTAGCAACTCTGCCTTTCTCATTGACCCCTCTTTTGAGGTATCTGCACAAGAGATGAATTAGCAGGATCAGGCTTCGGATGAGCAAATGAAGAGGAAGATTGGCTTATTTTCATTGGTATGAAAAGTAATAAGGAAAAGAAAACAGAATATAGAGATAGATGTGAGGACAAACATGGCTATTTTTCAGATAAATTCATCTTCAGAATACCAAATAGAATCTATTACCTGGTGCCAGCATAATGTCGTGAGCGTCTAGCGATCAGGGTGAACCAGAATTGCTTGCCGAAGACAGAAAGCTTCACCTGATACAACACAGCAGCGGTGAACATGACATCAATCTATCATTCTCTCAGCTACGCACATGACTTTTTGCACAAACCATCATGGAAATGCATGAGGTTGCTTTTTAACTTAGCTACACGATGCTATCTTCAGTTCAAACCATTTCAATTGATTAACAGTTAGATGAGTAAGCTAAAGGTTGAAATAATGATAATATGGAACAACAACGTCAAACAAAGCCCTATCCCATTAAACAAGTTCTGCTATATGAATCCTTTTATGCCCTTGTGCTTGATTCCGTATAACAATAATCCAGTAAAAACTCTGATTGAAGTACTTCACAATCCATACCTGATTAAAGAACCCATGTACTAATGCAACTGTCCACAAAGTATTCTTGAGGTTATTCCGAATTCCACGTGTCAGATATTCATTCCAAACAAACATTGTATCATAGAGGGTCTGCCCAGACTCATGATCACACAAGTTCCTCTGAAGACTACGCATAACATCATATGAGTAGCTGAAGAAGAAGTTCTTCGTAAGATCAACCACACACAGGAGCTTCTTGTATCTATGTGGACGATCAAAAGGCAAAGCATCTGGTTAAGCACATTGAACAGTAGAACAGATCGAACACAAAGTAGAAGTGTAATCCAATAATTTGAACCGCAAAAATGAAAAAGAATTGACAGGAATCTATTGCTGACGCCTTGTATCATTCATTATGCATTACAAGATCACGGGGGCAATGCAGTTCACCCTGTCCATTTGCGGTAAAAAAACTGGCAATGACTCCCGGAAAATTCATTAACTATATAGGATGCAGTCACGAAGTGTGATATCCTTATGCCACAGCTACAAACTAACTATTCATCCAATGTATTGAACATAAGCGAAGAACCAAGGCATCTTTAACAGAAGCTTGATCTCATGAGACCTCTCTATCTTTGATTAAATTACTAATACAAAGTCGCCAGACAAATGAGATTCTCTTCTTGTAGTGCTGCTACACAAGTTATAAGAAAAAAGGGAGTTATCTCAGTTCATTCTAAGTTCCAAGTCCAACGATCGCAATAAAGCTGAAAAGAACTTAGAACATTTGACCACTAAATCAATCTCCAAAGTACAGGGGTGAAATGACCATCCAAATGCCAATCTCATATATATATATATCTTCCTAACAGTACCGAGGTATATTACATTTACTCTCAGGATGGACAAAAGACCTGTTTTCAATCTTAGAAAAAGCCATATCTGTCTGCACTTGAGAATTTGGGATTGGAATCATGTCGCTCTTGCCGATTGAATATATAGCATGGCCACAAATATCACCGATCTTCCTTCTCTTTGTAATAATCAGCATGTAAAAGGGCCCCAAGAACTTGATGAACCCTAGACAATAAAGAAACACCGTGAGTTTCATAATAAAATGAGTTGCTCAAGGATTAAGTTTGGGTACAACGTACCAATAATTCCATAGCATGCAGTCACAAACTTAAGGCCACCACTAGCAACGTTTCCTTCATGTATCCGTTTTAGCAGGTCACAACACTCATACTCTGTATATGAGGTGGGATCCTCAAGAATGTTTAGCTCGGAAGGTTCTGATCGATCAATTTTCAACACCCTCCAAAAAGTCCTGTTTTTGTCCCTTCCAATCATGTAGAAATTCTGTCGCACGTAGGGGGATAAAAATTAACATATAAGCCTATCTAACGACCTATAAAAGAGACGGAGGCATACAGGTAAGGCGACTAAGTCATCAGATTTCAAATGCCAGATGACAAAAATTAATCAGAAGCGAAAAAAAGAAAAAAACAGCGAAGTGATTTGGATCTGTGCACGACGCTACGAAAGCATGACAAAATCATCTGGATATTCACAAACAGGCGCTCCTCTGGCCTCCTCCATCTTTAGAAATGTCTAGTGGTCTGGGGCATGGTCTCCCTAATAACTACCATAACTTTGATCAGAGTTACAGACTTATAGTGCAATGTCATACAGTAAGAAACACGCCACAGCTTAGTTAAATTTTAATAGATAGACAATTTGCAGCAATGTGAAATCTGGATTGCAATGTTTCCTGAAAAGCGGTATCGGCGATGACAAATTTAAGCAGGCGTATATCTAATCCTCGATCAAGGAAGAACATTCCGAGAGATCCGATCATAGCGCAACCACAAAGTAATCTTGCCCGTCTCGACTCGCGTAATCTTCGATTACCATGACTAATGAACTTTCCCCACTGTTTAAGCAAACGGTGAGAGGACATGATTCTGCATCACCCGCAAGACAAATCTCGTCTTACGCGACCATCCAAAGACGAAACGAAACTAAACAGTCCCCCTTTCACAGTGCTCCTCACTGTATGGAAGTCCAAGAAGGAACAAGAGACCCAGTGAACCAATAGAACGAAGGTGAGGTGGATCAATCGTAGCAAATCAACAGGTCAAACCACAAATCGCAAACTAAAACGATCTGTAAAAGGTCTTGACGCACAAAAAGGGAGGATTTTTCGATTCATATTCGCCGAACGAACTTAAACTAGCAAATCGCAATCAGCAAAAAAAGAACAAAAAGACTCAAATCACGTCCGAATCGAGCGGGAAAAAAAAAAAGCGCACTGCACCGGAGAGAAAATCCGACAACACGAACTCAATTCATCCATGAGAAGCAGACACAGTAGCAGCCGAAGTGGCAAAGTTGGCAGACGCTCGCAACGCGGCCAAAGAACAAAAAAAAAAAAAGAAAACTTTCCGGGCAAGTGCTCATGCTCACGTACCGAGCGAGTCTGGTAGAGCCTGAATTTCTGCAAGCGGTAGGCGGCGCCGCCGCCGCCGCCGTCCTCGTCGTCGATCCGGCACCGCTGCTCCTCCTCCGCCGCCATGCTCCCTCGCCGCAGCCGCCTCCCGCCTCGCCGAATCTCGTCCCTCCCTCCCTCCCTCCTCCTCCTCCTCCTCCTCCTCTCCTCCGCTCAACAGCTCGTCCGGAACTCAGCCGCACACGTCAAACTCGCAAGCTCCGCCACCCAGCTCGCACGCCGCCGCCGCCGCCCCCGAACCCCGCGCGCGCGGCACCGACCCGCCGCAAACCGACCGGGCGGGGGACCCCCCTCCCGGGCACCGGCACGAGGCGCGCCGCCGCGAACGAGCGCTCGGGCAGAGGGAAGGCGCGGCAGCCGAAAAAAAAAGCGCTTCGGAAGACAAACGAGGGAGGGAGAGAAGAGAAGAGAAGCTCCGGAACACGCCAGCGCCGATCCAGATCGAGAGCGCGAGCGAAGGTTTTGGAGTAGAGAAGAGAGAGAGAGAGAGAGAGAGAGAGCGAGCGAGCGAGCTCCGGCGGCTGCGCCCGTGTCCACACGATCGTTTTTTGAAAACTAACCAAAAGAAACCAATTAAATCAAAACGAAAAATTCTTAAAATTAAATAAATAAATAACAGAGGAGCAATGGCTGCGGTGGGGGCGGGGGGGTACTCGGTTCCTCCTGGTTGGTGGCGAACCCCCCCGCCCCCCCCCCCCGGCGAATTATTTCGAGTATTTTAATGTTTCTTGTCCATTTACGCGAGCGAGCTACGTACGGAATCGGGCCTCAATTATTGTCATCATTGTCGCGCCCCCCTTTTGACCTCTTGTAAATTATTGCCACGGGGACCTCCGGTAATTCCGAAAATAATCTTCCGGGTCGGTCATGCCGCCCCCCCCCCCCGGTCAACCGCGAGCCGAAGGTCAACAATCAGTGGAACTCGGAAAGAGAATCGAAGCGAGTTTGACGCCGCGCCGCGCTCTTCTTTACACGCACCGTACGAACGCGCGGGGGGTGCTTTTGCTCGATCGCCGTAATTACGGAGCATCGTAAGCGCGACATTAAACATTAAGCTTTTCGAGGCGTATTCAGTCATGAAATACGAATCCTTAATAGATGAATGGTTTTTTTTTTCCGGCCCGAAGAAAAGAAATACTAACTAGCCATGAAATACTAGCTGGCCATGTGTTGCTATTTATTTAAATTTGCTAATGTGTGTACAGGAAGTCATTAGCATGTTTAATGATTAGCTAAAGCTTATTTCGATGCATCTCCCGATTACTTCCGTGGGTTCCGTCCTCTTTTAGATCAGCGGCGCGCCGTCGTTTTCCTAGGCATGCTTCCAGGTGCGCTGACGCCGGTTTCGTTTCCTAGACACGTGGGTGCTCGCTCGATTTCGTGGATCGAGACGTTAATCTCTTCTGACCGGGAGGTCCGAGCATCGGGAGTTAAGAGGAAAATATCAGCGGTACGTTCGCAGGCGCTGTGAATTTTTGAAACGTTGCATCGTTTCAAAATACGACACGAGCGAACAGATGTCTTTATGCATAGTCAATTCATATGTACAAGCGATTTGTCATTTTTTTTCCGATTTTTCGCAGCCCCCATTGCCAGGAGGTATCCATAAAAATTAAATCAAATCAAATCAAATCTTGCCTTTTGAGAGGTCTTTTGTTTTCTTCCTTTCGCACATATATTGAGTAATCGAGTTTTATAACCAAGTCACGATGATACAGGCCAGCCCCTTCTTCTTGCGCCAAAAACCTTACCATTTCCGAAGCAACTGTGGAGGGTTTAAAAAATCGAATTAATTAACTACGATCGATACAATCATGCTTAACCAGCTAGTTAAGGACTATTTTATTGTTGATCATGTGAGAGTGCTTTCGCTAAACTCCACTTCCACGTTTTTGTGCGGGTGTTCCTCCATGAAAGAGCGAAAAAGTGGTCTTATCCTTTTAAGCACTTGCCTTGTTTTTTAAATCATCCACGATTAAAAATGTCATCCAAGTGGCAGTAACTAATCACAAAAAGTGCTCAGCCCCCCCAAAAAAAAGCTAATAACAAATAGCAGGGAAAATACCATAAATAACCCTATACAATGCCTGAGCCCCGAAGCACCTTGAAACTCTCAAAATCCTTAAGTTGCGTTTTGTCGACCGGATAAAAAGCATGATAGGATATGTTTTATCCTATTCTGTATTTGGTGATGGTCAAAGATAGGATAAGGTCGGATATACCTCGGATAAAAAAATCCGAGGGGAAAGGATAGATCCGGATAGGATTTCTAATGCTTATTTTTCCAGAAACCCTACGCTCCACTCGCCGTCATCTTCATCCCCACACCTTGTACGTTTTCACCAAAAAAATTTCTTGACTTTTTTTCCTTCACCGACTCCTCCAGATCTGTGAATAGCAAAAAAAATATATAAAAATTATCCTATTCGACTTTAAATCCGTAGTCCACCAAACAGTGGACAGGATATGAAGAAATCGCAAGATTTTTTATTCTATCATATCCAGTCTTACCCTATTTAGAAATCCAGACGACCAAATTCAGCCTTAAACCTTCCACCGGCGTGATAAAACTACACTTCGTCTACCACCAAAAGCCCTAAATTTTGCCCAATGTGACATCGACGGCTCGAGCTTTTTTTTTATCGTGTCATCAATACCCCAAACTTGTACTAGCCTACAAATATAGCCATATGTCTACCACAAAAAATCGTAAAAACCTCTGGTCATTTTGACACCAATAGCCTAAATTATTTTTCGAATCACCAATATCCCAAACTCGTACCAACTATAAGAACAAAAATGTTCCATCGCCCGTTCATGTTCTGTCCAAGGAGGCTGTTAAAAAACCGGTGCGACGGCTCACTTAAGCAATGATAGGCAGATCTGACTTCAAGCACATGCCTCGAAAGTACTTTTGTCACACCAGTACCTGTTTAAAAGCTTAAGTGACGGCAACAAAAAATTAGGTTATTGATATCACAACGAGCATAATTTAAGATTTTTTTGTGTCACGGTGACATAATTGAAAGTTTTTAATTCATTGTCTACCTTAAAAGAAAGAAGAATTCCGAAATAAACATAAAAAAAAAATCAATACCCTTCTTTTGCATGTGAAAAAAGGTGAGCGGAGATGCGAAGGCGTCGATGACAATCGAGAGAGGTGGTGGGTTAAGTTATGTGGCCTGAACGTCCTTTCACGGTTCGTCGGGTTACGTATCGAGCCGAGTCGTCGCAAGTCGTTAAAAAAAAACAAAGTAAATTATTAATTTATTTTTGCCCCGAACTGTTTTTTTTTTTTTTTTTGGCTTTGGGATTTGAAAGAGTCCAGAGCCCACATGTGTTCAGACAAGGGAAGGGAGCGATCAATCATCGTCGGTCATTGGTCTGTATAATATCAAGGTGCGAGAGACGAACGAAGCCTGTGAACGTGGCAGAGAGCCGAAGGCTCCGTGGTCGCTAGGGAACCTTCGGATGCCTTTTGCCAAGTCCGACTTTCCTACATTTATAACGACAGTTAGGTGTATACGCTTTAGCTACGTGTGTAAAAAAGGGTGTTGCTAACGATTGGTCGGGCGCATTTGATAAGCATATTTCATGCGGGACGATTGAATGGAGACGATTAAAACGCGCATAGCACGGAAACGATCGGTGTTTTGGAAATCGTAGACTTTCTTTAATTGGCTGTCTAACAAGTGCTCTCGGGACATTTGTTAAAGAAAAAAAATCCTGATTTGAATTGTTTTCCATCTAGGGAGAAGGGAATGTGATTCTAACGGGACATTTGTTGTCTCGGTCCATCATCTCATGTGCTCGAAAGAACTGTTTCTGGCAGTATGCTGTGGCTAGAGTCAATCAATTAATTGGGAGGGTCGCGCTTAGCGCAGGATCCATGAGTCCTTATTTAAAGCCTGCCCAAAATTAAGGATACTGATTTATCTATATGAGATTGATGGGATCAATACGAATCGGGTTGGACGTGTCAAAATCGGCGATTCGGGCTCCAAAAGGGAATCGCTTGCCTGGGTTCGTTCGTTTTGCTATTCGAGCCAATCGAGCCTCGTTGGGGAATTACCGAACAGTCAGGGTCGAATCTACCTACGAGGCTCACGTACATATGAGGAGGGGGCTCGAAATACCGGAGTTCGCCCGCCAGTTCGAGTTATGCGGATCTAGATGCCCCGCTCCGACCCACAACAACTATGTGTCCCAATCATGGGTGATGTCAATTAAATCGGGGGTCACCTTCCTTTGACATAAATAGGGGGGAGTCGGGAAGACATAAATGGGGGGAGGAGAAAGCGACAAATTAATTCACGGGGGACAAGGGTGTGGAGCACAATCGATACCGACAAGACGAAAGTTACAGCGGACCTTGGATTCGCCACCATCGTCATCGTCATCGTCATCATCATCGTCCTCGTCATCGTCGTGGTGGATCAGATTGGGATCTGTGAAACGTGTCGCGGTCAGGTTTGATGGAGACCATAGAAGTCCTGGTGTCTCTCTCGCCCACTCACCAAACCCATGTGGATTTGAAAGCTCGAAATGAGGAGGAGGTGGCCAGTTATGATGGCCCCGCTTCGCCCTCAACCCCCCACAAGCGTTGCGACGTCTTTGATTGAACGGGGGGGGGGGGGGGTGTGAAAAATGACAGGAATGATCCGTAAATTTTGATTCAATATGTATTATTATCTCATAACTTTTCATTTATTCGATGTAGATCCTTGAATTTGGCCTAATTTATTCAATGTAGTATATGAACTTTGGTCCAATATTCGATTACGATCCTTGGACTTTTAAGCATTTTCATATAATTTAGGGAATCAATTGAACATTTATCAATAGTTCAAAAACCAAATTGAACAAATTAATAATCTAAACGCAACATTATATTTTGCGCCAAAGTTCGGAGATCACATTGCACAAATTAAAAATTCGAGGACAATATTATTCGCTGAATCAAAGTTCATGGATTGTTTATACTGTTAATCTCAATTGAGCATCGATAGCAAGTAAGATCTAACCGTTCGGTCGTTGTCAAAGACAAATTCTGACAATTTCCCCCCCCTTCCTCATGTTCGGGCGAGCAAGGGTTGGGGTTCGCCGTCGCGTCGTCTCCCGGCTCGACCTTCGTCGGTCGCATTCGATCCCAGGACCCAACTCGCCATCTTCGTAATTCGAAGAGGATCTAGCCCTATGGACCGAATCCACGCCACAACTTTCGTGCGAGATCCGATTTCTCGCGCCGATGGCGGAAGAAAATCAGTCGAAGAGCACCGATGAGAGCCGTTATCTGCACGCACCACGTTCTCCATCTCAATCGTTGGATCGTATACCGTCGCGAATGCGAACGGGAGCGGGATTGACTGGTGTTTTGGGGGGGGTTGGATACAGAGGTCATTTCACTAACCGCCGCGCGCATTAAATTAGCTGGACCCCGGGGGGATGACGTGGCGCTGCCGGGACGCCGAGGTGTCCCTCCCCCCACGTCGTCGGCCACGTGAAACGCGCGGTCGGAATGCGTCCAAAAGTTTCCCCCCGGGGGGGGGGGGGGGGCCCACTGCGCCCCCGCCTCGCATAAGCTCAAGCCCACCCTCCCCACCCCGCGCAATTATTCGAGCGACCGGGGGGCGGTTCCCCCCACTCGCGCGTCTCGGCTTCTCCACGGTACTCGCGGGGAGCCGCAGATACAGAAGGGGGAGTTGAATCGTTTTTCGCGATTTAGCATGACCGTATATACCTTTTGAAAATTCGAATCGTATATTTCCCCGTCGGTAATTGGAGGAAATTTTACCAAATTCATTCTCGATTAAATTTTTCACGTGGCCTTGAACGTGTGATTGGGATCAAGCTCCCCCTCATGGACAAAAACCTGCTCTTGTTTTTTTCTTTTGGGGTAAAATTATGACAATTCTTCGACAGCATGATTGAGAAGTGTCTACAGGAACGAATTCAGAATGGAACAAAAGGCCTCTCTCTCTAGACACGATTGACAAGTCCGGCCAAGAGCTGGGCGAGCGTCGTTTTCGAAAAGACACCATATGACGTGCCATTTCATATAAGAAACAAGACGAAAATAATAACGAGCGAAGAAGTACTCGTCCATTTTTTTTTTTTTCCCTTTTGCCTTTTCTTTTAACGAAAAGAAAACACCGTTTTCCGAGTGGGCACCGAATTTTCGCCCTGGCCCCCTGAAGCTGATGCCCCTGTCTTCAATAAACGTAGCCATGGAGGAGCACTTGGAAATGACCACAAAAAAATCAGCAGCATCAAATTCCTAGAAAAGTCCCGGAAATTAGCCGGCCACACACTCGCACTGTACTGGCATGATGGACAGCGATTGCACGATGGCGAAACGTGACAATCACCATAGGTCATCGCTTCCCGTTCACAAAAACAGAGTCCCCTGTTTTCGTTTTCATCTACCTAAAAGGGACACACACACACAGCCACACAGAGACCCCTCAAAAGGGATTTGACAAGGAACTTTCGGTGGGGTTTGAATTCTGCGCTTGTTCAAGGAGGTGTAATCGAATCGGTAAATTTGTTTGATGTCGAACTTTCCGTCTCGATAAGAAAGAAATCGGAGCTCCACTTTCATGGAAAACAAAGCTAATGGTGCAGAGCATAGCCTTGTCTTATTGAGCCGGATACGAGCAAGGTACGAGCCATGTCCATCCTGTCGAGACATTATGACCAGAATGAGAAGTCAAAGCACTCTACCTCTGAAGCTACGTCAGGTTGTCACAACATGCACCTAATGGGGGATAGTCATTGCTTAGAACAGTTGAGCAAATGAATATAGTTTCTGGTCACATGGGGAGTTAGGTCTAACCACACATGATTTGTCTCGTTTTCATTTCGCGGATTAGGTAGCTTTCCCCCGGACGGGCCTCGGTACGTAGGTTCTAATCTTATCGTTCGTGACCAAACTATGTCAAGGATTAGTAAGAGCCCGCTACACATCAACCGAAATAGTATAAAGAAAAAGAACGTCGCGAGACAATTACAACACGATATAAGACGTGTATTTTATCTAAAAGATTCCACGAAATGACGCGTTTCTAGAACCAAAGGAGTTGCTTAGCATCGTAAAGCAAGACTTACTGATGTTTTAACATGCAATGCATGAGGTTAACGTGGGTCAAATCAAGAACAAAACATATTATTCAGGGGTATAGTTGCCTAACATATCACCGCTCAATTCACCTGTACATTAGACGCATCGAAGAACATCTTCAAGTTATATGGCCTGACGATACGGGTCGGCCCGTTCCAGAGCAGACTGGCCAGTTGCCTATTGGCGCTCTCGGTCGGATGAGCAGGATCGAACCACACGTACTCGCTTGGGTCGCCGCACAAATTGTAGTTCGCCGTCCCATTCTTGCCTCCGCAGGTGAAGTTCCCGTTGTACGCCCCGCTCCCACAGCAGGCGCTCTTCCCTTCCTTGAATCCTACCACCAAATAACAAGAGCGCCGCAAGAAATTAATACCAACCTAAACATGGCATGGCACGATCAAGAAAATGTGCTACGTTAATGATGAAGTGAAAATTTTTAAAGGGTGGACGACGATCCCCCCGGTTAAATTTTGGGGGCATTACCGAATTTCGAGCTGTGCAGAGTTCGCATAGTGAGGGAGGTGTAGTAGTCGAAGAGCGCGTATGAGAATCCGGCTCGCTGATATGCCAGCTTCCTCAGCAACCTCGACAAGGCGATATTGTGCATCTTCGCCAGTATGGATGGATCGTGAAGGCAGCCGTCGATCCCCGAGGATGCTCGGGTGGCCGGCATGCATCCGATCGGCCCGACGTTCTGGAAAGCAAACTTCCTTCCTCCTAGTGCGTATACTTCCTGAATTAATCATTCATTTCATACAAAGAGCACAAGTTGAGTGTTACGAATTAGTTAGCCCATCCTATTACTTCAAGAAAACTTAGCAAGAGTCAAAGCTCCTACTTCGATCACGGTTGTGAAATTTCCCAGCACCATTGTCATGAATGTCTCCTTGTAAGCAGCAGTGAGGACCGATGATTTGGGGTTGGTTTCGAGGACCATGTAGTCGTTGCCTCCCATGCTGAACAAGTACACTGCGTCGGACAGCAACTTACGAGCATCCTCATCTCCTAGTTGTTGCCTCAGCTGCTTCACCACCTCCTCGAAGTAGCTCAGTTGTAGCTTCAGGTGCATCTGTTTCAGTGAAAGTTTCTAATTCCATGTCTTTTCCTAATGGCCAAATGATTTCAGCATTGTTCTTTTAAATCATGAATTCTCGCTCAGTTGATCAAATTAAACATTCTTATTTCCTCACCGTGATCAGCGCATATTCTGGTTTCAAGAGCTAAGGTTGCTCCATGAACAGACCGTCTAAATCATCTGATTACAGAATACAAAATGATGCGACAGACACATAAAGAAATGCCAAATGGATCCTCGATGGTTAGCTTCTATATAACTCCCTTAGGCACATTATTAATTGACAACACCTACACATTTGTATCAAGCAGGATAAATCTATTGCATTTAATGACGTGTTAATGTATGCTATGAGTTTCCTAGTATAAGTCAGGTTCAAACTGTTATTTTCCAAGCAGTATAGCAGATTCAAACTTCACTTAAGCTTCGAGCATCAAAATTTAGCTAAATCTGCGAAGACAAGCAAACTAGTGAACCTTCTCTTAGCTCTCTCAGACTGCGAATCTTACTGTCCCGGGACGAGTCTCTGGGAGGACGCCTGCACCAGCCGATGCGAAATTGACCCCGTTGGTATAGTTACTGAACCCAGGCTCCAAGTATGGTCTGATCAACGGCAGCTTTGCATATTCGGCTGTGTCGAAACAAAGATGAATCAAACACAACACATCTCCTTGTCGAGAAGGTACATGTATTTCTCTAGCATACTGAACTTCAGTTGCATTGAAAGAAGATTCATTTCTGGGAGATTGCTTTACCAATGAAGTCGGGCACAATTCGGCCGTCACAAACTCTTCCCGTCGGATGCTTGAAGAAGGTCTCTCCATAAGGGAAGTAGTTCATCTTCACGCTAGTGTTCAAATAAAGGTTGTTCCCGGCATCCAAGAGCGAGTCCCCAAAGACAAAGAGAGCCACATGGTTCTCCAGCAACCGGCCATGGCAGGTGGCCGGAAGGAGGAGGATTGCACACAGGGCAAACAATGTAATAACCACTGGAAGCATGGTCTGGAGAGACGTGTGCCGTGCTGTGGCAGGTGAAAACGTTTGAATCTGTGTAGCTGAGAAACTGTGGCATGTGAGGTCCTACTCGATATATGTATAAATTACAAAGATCAGGAATGGCTTTAAGGCGACCATGCCTTAGGTTTTAGCGCCCAGAATTGGCAAGAATTCATTGAAAGCGCGGGCATCTAGGAAAGTGAATGCGCGTGCATTGACAAAAAAGCGAAAGTTCACACTAACCTTTTTTTTTTATGAAATTTTCTTGATTAAGCTAAAGCCGAATCTATCTTGTAATAATGAAGAACCTAGGACATTAAGTACGATTCAGGTTTCATGAATTTCTTGGATCGGTTAGGGCTGCCGTGGACTGGATTGATCACTGAAACATCAGATCTCAAGCAGTCGAGGACTTGGCGAGTGAATTTAATTTGGAGTTGATCCCATGCTGGGAACAGTTCAAGACCATACCGTCAAAAACTGGCCGGTTCAAACAAACTCTTGGCTTGGCTTCCATGATTTTTTCGACCAACGCCGACCGGTTCAAACGGGGTTTTTGACCAGTTCGATCATGTATGGGACAACTGTTTGGCCTGATCTCCTGTTCAGTTTTGGAAATGCTAGTAAGAAGCGGTTAACAGTCACCTGTCGTTGGCTACACCGCCTTAGATCTTTCATTGCGGATCGGTTTTATTCTTGCAGTTACCCATGTGCAGAAACGGGATTTGTGAATAGTAGATTAAATAATCCATGCAAACGTGACTTACATCGATTACTGAAATCACAGAAGCAAGCTGGCATGTCATAGGGGAGTTCTTCACATGAATGCACATGTATTAGAATCAAAGCTCAATGGTATTAAAAAGTTCTCATTAACTGATTCGACGCGGAATGCGCGAAATTGGTCAACTGTAAATTGTCTGTTCACTCACGATTGGAAGAGATTGTGATGGTGAGAGCACAAGAAGAGGAAATTCAGCTTTAACTGGTGGTTGACGATGACCCAACCAGTCCAGCGCCTCTAACGGTGAATGCGAGTGGAACTGCCAATTCAATTCTTCTCCCATTCGACGCCAAAATTATCAGAAGTATCTTCTGTAATATGAACGCTACTCATGGATCTAGCCCATTAAAACCACGAACCTGAAACTATGAGAAGATATTTGATGGTTGCCACACACGGCACCCCGCATCTTCACTCAACCATGATGTGTAACCATTGCGTAATAACCAGGCGATTCTTTGCCTAATATCGCAACTCAAACTCAGATTTATGACTGGCACGAGAATGCGTCAACCCAAGGCTGCAGACATTGCACACCGGTAATACCATAGAAACTATGCATTTTATTACTCGAGCCTCAAACTTTATGGATGTAACACACAACACAGAACGACTACTATGGCATTTCAAAGAACATCTTCAAATTATAAGGCCCCACAGTGTGAGAGGGTCCATCCCACAGCAGAGACGCGAGTTGCCTGTTGACCTTCTCAGTAGGATGAGCAGCATCGAACCACACATACTCACTTGGGTCGCTACACAGAGTGTAAGCACGCGTTTTGCCATTCTTTTTCCCACATGAGAATAATAGTCCATTGTATGGGCCAGTCCCGCAGCACGCACTCTCCCCATCCTTGAACCCTGCACCAAACAAAAGCATCAAAGATATTACAAGAACATCAGCAAATTTCTGCACCAAGAAGAGACATATGAATTGTCCAATTCAATGATCAAAGTGACGGAAGCTAAATGACCATGCTGTCATTCGAAACGGTAACTCTCTTGAATTTCGATGATGGGGTTGAATTAGAGGACTTGGGGCTGGAGAGTACCAAATTTTGAGCTATATAGCGTTCTCGTGGTGAGGCAAGTGTAGTAATCGAACAGGGCATATTTGAATCCCGGTAGCCCCTGTTCGATCCTCTTCAGCAGTCTCGACAGCGCTATGTTGTGCATCTTTGCTATCACAGTTGGGTCGTGCAAGCATCCCTCGGCTCCGGACGAGGCTCGAGCGGCCGGCATGCACCCAATCGGCCCGACGTTCTGGAAGGCGAATTTCCTCCCTCCATGTGCATACAGTTGCTGCAATATCATCCATAAAAATAGCTTCCTTTTAGTTCCCAAATTCTGTTCAAGTTCAAGAAATGGAATTGGGTTAGTAGAGCCTGGTGATATACTTCGATCCCCGCCGTGAAATTGCCCAAGACCATGCTCATGTACATTTTCCTGAAAGATGTAGTCGCTTTGGTATTGTTCGGAATTGTATTGTAATCGTTCCCTCCGATACTAAACAGGTAGACCGCCTTCGAGAGCAAATTGTGGGCGTCAGCATCGCCTAGTTGTTGCTTCAACCCCTTCACTACATCCTCGAAACAGTTCAGTTGCAGCTTAAAGTACAGCTGATCAAGCCAATTAGATAATCCATCAGAGATAATTGACTCGATCAATATTTATCTTCAAAAAAGCGAACTACTTGACATCAAACCAGAATAGCACACGAAAAGAGCACGTCTTACAGTTCCGGGATGAGTTCCCGGGAGAACACCAGCTCCGGCGGACGCGAAATTGACCCCATTGGTGTAGTCGGTGAACCCGGGCTCCAAGTATGGTTTGATGTATGGGAGCTTTGCATATTCAGCTGTGCCAAGGATAAGAAAGGATCACATAATTAGCTTTCGCATTTTAAGAACAAGCTACATTTTCTTCTTTTGAAAGCTTCACTAGCACTAGTCATGCGGCAAAATAGAATGCAGGTGCAATTCTTACATATGAAGTCAGGAACGATGCGTCCATCGCAGAGTCGTCCTGTCGGGTGCTTGAAGAAGGTCTCTCCATAGGGTGAGGAATCAGCCTTGCCACTGTCGTTTAGGTAAAGGCTGTTCCCTGAGTCCAAGAGCGAGTCCCCAAAGATGAAGAACGCCGCGTGGTTCTCTGGCAGCTCACCGTGGCAGCTCGGCGGAAGCAGGAGGAATTGCGCAGAAGAATAATGTGACGACGAGTGAGCTGAAGTTATCCATGCGAAGCATATTTGTTTTGAATGCCGGATGCTAATGGTAGAGTCAAATCAAACCACCTAAAGGAGACGGTTGACATGAATCTAGGACCAAGTGGCGTTTACTATTTATAGATCAGGGCATGGTCTAAAACGTAATCTTGGGTTGGAGAATAGAAACTACGTAGGCACGTCGGCGTTCACTTGGCAAGAACTTATTCTACACACCATGTCAGTTGCATTTACTCCAGTCGTGATGTGCCCAAGAAAGATGGCTTCGTTGCATATGGGAAGGCAATGAGTCTGTCAGACCATATTGAGTAATACTCATTTCTTGGAACATTCAATGCACACACGTTAAGCTTCTTGACGCTGCCGTAGAGATTGCCTAAACTGCCCACCATCCCGGTTTTTCTCGAGAAGTCGGATCGCCATTCCTACCGGCAATGCAGAGGATGAGGAAGAGGGAGTATGACAAAATCTTCGCCTGCTTAAGCAAAGAGCACCGTTTGGTTGCTCTTGCTGACCGGAAGCTTCAAGCTCGCTTTGCCCATCGCCATTTTCATGTTGGGTCTGGATTGTGCTTGGGGGAGGGAAAGCCTGCGCCATTGCGGAAGATTCAGAATTAATGGAGTCTGGTTTACGGGAAACATTACACGTAGTCTTCTTTAGAGGAGGATCTCATTTCTGCTTATGCCATGAATTCTTAATCACTTGTGCTTCATCTCGACGCTATCAGTATTTTTCATTTTGATTTCGGAGTTGAAGCGAACGATTCCATTTCCATCAACATGTGAACAAAGGGAAAATATGTTCATGGATACCCGAAGTCCATGTGGGTCTCACCAGATCGGACGGTCTTCACGAGCGTAGTACACCTAAACGTGAGCCCGCATGACCTTTGGGCTTAATATTATGGACCGCATGAGTAGGTGTGTTCAATGTTTTTGTTCTCTTCCCAAAAAAGAGAGTTGAAATAAATCGTGTGTAATATGTCTTGGTTGCAATACGTGGACTTTGCTCTAGCCCTTGGAAATCATATTCATACGTTGTGTACGTACAAGAAATGCAGAGTATATGAATCTTATAGTTCATATTGGGGGGGGGGGGGGGGAGTTTGGAGGTTGGATTTGGGTTAGATGTATCGGTTTGAAATCTTTTGTGAGATGAAAAAAATTAGTTTGGATGAAAATGTTGTGGAGTGCCAATTTGAGATTTTCGATATTATTAACTTTAAAATCAAAATTCACTCGTATCCAAAGTCTGCACAAATTGATTGGAGGTGGTAACGACGGAAATTGACCAACTGCAATTTCTATGTTCACTCACGATTTGGAGCGATTGTGATGGTGAGAACACAAGAAAAGGAAGTCCAGTGAAAACCGAGGAAGTTCAGCTTTGACTGGCGGTTGACTTGACGGTGAACCCACAAACACGGAGCCTCCAGGCTCCACTTCTAAATGTCTACTCTACATCTCTGGTAATAAGAAACGTACTCATGGATCTAGCACATTGAGACCACGAACCCAACATTACGGGAAGATATGTGATGGTTGACGCACACGGCACACCACATCGTCGCTCGACCGTGACGTGCATCGGTCGCTTAACAACCGGGCAATTCTTTGCCTAGTATCTCACCTCGACTCAGATTCATGGGACGGTGCAAGAATCCATCGACCCAAGTTTGCAGACATCGCGCACCAGCAATACCCGCAGAGAAACTATGCATTTTATTACTCAGGGTCTCAGAAAATTGTAGATGTAACATAGGACATGAAACAGCTACTATGACATTTCAAAGAACATCTTCATATTGTAAGGCCCCACGGTGCGAGAGGGTCCGTCCCACAGCAGAGACGCGAGTTGCCTGTTGGCCATCTCGGTCGGATGAGCAGCATCGAACCACACATACTCAGTCGGGTCGCTACACAGATTGTAAACGCTTGTTGTGCCATTCATTTTCCCACATGAGAATTGCCCGTTGAATGGACCACTCCCGCAGCACGCACTCATCCCAACCTTGAACCCTGCACCAAACAAAAGCATCACAGATATTTCAAGAACATCAGCGAAATTTCTGCACCAAATATGAGATTGTCCAATTCAATGATCAAAAGTGAATGATGCTAGATGACCATGCTTTGATTCGAATCAGTGTTCCACAACAACCCCCTTGAATTTCGATGACTGGGTTTAAATTAGGGGACTTGGGGTTGGGGACGTACCGAATTTCGAGCTATATAGAGTTCTCATGGCGAGGGAAGTGTAGTAATCAAACAGGGCGTATTTGAATCCCCGTCGCCCCTGCTCGATTCTCTTCAGCAGTCTCGACAGGGCTATGTTGTGCATCTTTGCTATCACGGTCGGGTCGTGCACGCATCCCTCTGACCCGGACGAGGCTCGAGTGGCCGGCATGCACCCGATCGGCCCGACGTTCTGGAAGGCGAATTTCCTCCCTCCAAGTGCATAAACTTGCTGCAACATCACCAAACAAAATAGCTTCCTTTTAGCTCCCAAATTCTTTTCAAGTTCAAGAAATGAAATTGGGTTAGCAGAGGATGGTTATGTACTTTGATCCCCTCCGTGATATTGCCCAGGACCATGGTCATGTACATTTTCCTGAAAGATGCAGTTGCCTCGGGATTGTTCTGAATGGCATTGTAATCGTTCCCTCCGATGCTGAACAGATAGACCGCCTTCGAGAGCAACTTGCGGGCACCGGCGTCACCTAATTGTTGCTTCAACCCCTTCACTACCTCCTCGAAATAGTTCAGTTGCAGCTTAAAGTATAGCTGATCAAAGCCGATCAGACAATCCATCAAAGAGAAGTGATTCGTCCAACATTAATTGCATCAAGAAAGACAAAAAAGCGAACAGCTTAACATTGAACCGGACTAGCTCGGCGAAAGGTGTGTATATGTCTTACAGTTCCGGGATGAGTTTCCGGGAGAACGCCGGCTCCGGCGCATGCGAAATTGACCCCGTTAGTGTAGTCGGTGAACCCAGGCTCCAAGTACGGTTTGATGTATGGAAGCTTTGCATATTCCGCTGTTGTCAAGGAAAAAGAAAAAGGATTACATAATTTACATTCGCATTGTAAGAACAAGCTAACGTTATCTTTCTTCTGACAGCTTCACCGGGAATAGTCGTGTGGCGAAATAGAACTAAGGGGGGAAAACGGGAAATATATGAGCAGGAGCAACTCTTACATATGAAGTCGGGAACGATCCTCCCGTCGCAGACTCGTCCCGTCGGGTGCTTGAAGAAGGTCTCTCCATAAGGAAAGTTAAGAGGGCCACTGAAGTTTAGGTAAATGTTGTTCCCCGAATCCAAGAGCGAGTCCCCGAAGATGAAGAATGCCACGTGGTTCTCCGGCAGCTGGGCGCGGCAGCTCAGCGGAAGCAGGAGGATTGCGCATAAGGACAATGTGAGGAAGAGTGAGCCGAAACTGTCCATGTGATGCATGATCATTTGTGTGGCGAATGCTAAAGGCAGGGAGTTGCTCTACACTCTACAGCACCAAAAGGAGAATTAGCTGATGATACGAATTTAGGACCAAGTGGCATTTATAGATGAGGCCATGGTCTAAAAAGTAATTTCGCAGCTGGAGGATAGAAACAACGTGAGTATGTCCCTGTCCACTTGGTGAGAACTTATTCGACAATGCCGACACCGCAATCTAGCGAGGACAAGGCCGTGTCGGTCGAACCTTAAAAAATTATGGTTCCCACAAATATGCAAGAGATGGGGTCAACTCGACGTTTGTCTGTACCTGCTTGGGTCTGTTTCTTTTGATGGTGAGAACGCGAGAAAGCAGAGAGATGGCTTCGTCCTTGCATCTGGGAAGGCCGGTGAGCCATACGTTGCTGGTTCCGAAGAGAGCCCCAATTGCTCACGCACGGTGGCGATTACCCGGGCCCCCGGAGTGCATCGTGATCGGCGACACCGCGCGAGCATTGTGTGAGGGTCCCACGTTGGAGCCACAAAATCAATGATTGCAAATGAGTTGGCCCAATGAATTCGGGTAGATGGAAGAAATTTCAGTGCGCGAAACATCGGTTGCCTGTCGACCAAAGAATTTTTAACTGGCTGACAAGCTCATACTCTTATTTGGGATCGATTGGCCACTTGGGATCCTCATTTAAGATAGTGTTTATTTTTAAATTTTTTTTTTTGGAAAGCAGTCTAAATTCAAGTTGTTATTTGAAATTTCCTCGTGAATCAAATGGTTGCACGCGTTTTCGTAGACCGGAGTGGTCCCGAAAAGCATGGAAGCGAAGCAAAGCCAGAGGCAATAAAAGCAGCTGCAGTAGGGGGGCAGAAATTGCTGACAAGTGACCATGAAGTCCCAGACAGATCATCAACGACTGTCACTTTTGATGTCGCCTCATAATGTCGCGGGGCCCCCACCTGATTCTGGCGGGAAAGAAAGGGGAATTGTAGTGTAGTCCCATTGAGATTGACTGCAAAAGTAAAGCTGATGTGCATGGTGGACCTCCCATTCTTTTGGTAAATTTCTTATCGAGCTTTGTGCCTATAGACCGTAAGTTTACCCCCCCTCCCCTTCATGTGCATGTGAACATTTGAATTACATTAGCTTATACATGTTATCTGATTCTAATTAGATTTCGTTTGAGATGAAAATTCACTTCTCTAAATGATCACACTCATCAATGACCCGATAAATCGACTCATATTAAGTCACATAACCAAAAATATCTCGATTTTATCAAAACATCATGTATCCGTAAATATATACGCATCGTTACCGTCTCAACGGCATTCACCTGTACAGGAGAATTCATAGGGAAAAGCATAAAACAAGTATTACGAACCCTTTTAAGCATGAGATTTGATAGTTGTGATTGGGATTTGGTTCTGTCCACTGCCAAGACAATCACCACACAGTTGCTTGCAGTCATTCACCCCCTTAGCTCGTGCTCTCACTCTCTCACTTTTCCCTTTGATGTTATAGACATCTAGGCACTCAGTGCTTTTCCTTTTTGCACCAATGTCTCATCAAAGATCCTGCAAGAGATAATGTACAAGATACTTCGATGGTATTAATTGTTCTTCGAATTAACGAATCATCCACGTCTCACTGCAACGGCAAATAAAGTTTAGATCAGCCAAATTAAGCCAGTACATGTCCTTACCCATTAGTTCTCAATTACTTTCCTTCCTCCCTTTCTTCAACGAAGTTAACCCCGGACCCGTTGGGCATCATAATAGGTGACTTAGCGGGAACCACACGTTGTGATCATGTTTGACCCGCAAAATCAAAGGTTGTACATCAATCCCATATGCAAGAGTCTATTGGGCCATATTGAGTTCTTGACATTTTGCTGACGAAGAATGGTCTCAAAACAGGCATATGGAAGCAACGGAGATGACAGCAACGACGAGGCAGGGACTGGTTTAGAACTATGAATGAAGGTGCATCCAGATAATGTCACGAACGATGTCACTTTTGATTGTTGCATCTCATGTCGTGCCCCCACAACCGGATTCCGCTCTATCGACTGCAAAACAGAGCTGATGCACATGGACCTCCATGTGAATTTGGTAAAATTCCTTATTGAGCTTATGCTAATTGGCCTTGAGTTCACCCCTTCAAGTGTCCATGTAAATTTGAACATTTGATGATCTTACAAGTCACCAAATTTTAATTAGATTTTAATCAGATTTTAGGTTGGAGCACTTGTTGATAAGAGCGTGCACTTCCCAGCAAGCCTGATTTGTGCCTCGAAGACTTTGAAAGTACGTACACTCAAGCTACTTGTCTGCTAAATTAAGCCTCTACCATGTCCTACCCTTTAGTTCTTGATCACCCTTTCCTCCCCTTTCTTTCATCACAGCAAAATATAGAAGCAGAAATGCCATCTACATTCAACAACAGATTCGAACTTCGCGACATCTTTTCTTTTCTTTTTGCCAGTGATTTCGAACCAGGATTAACTTCATCGGAATTCTTTAGTTCCCTGGCATGTGCAGCTAACTAACGAAGCTCCCGAAGTATTGTCTCATTGCTGCTCAAACTTGGCAAAGCTTTAAAAAGGTGTATCAGAAGAACCGCTAAATAGAGGAAGCCATAAAGCATATACCCCACTGTAGAAGCAACATCGATCGCACCTGGTTCTCTAAATCATCCGCAACAGGCGGAGATGGTATTAGACATATATATCCAGGCAATTCTAGGTGTACAACAAGTCTACCGACCGTGGTGACATGTGAGACATCCTTATACTAATGAGCAAAGAGTTGCCTCACATTGGAAGGCCCTGTGACGGGCGCTGCTGCGGTCCAAATAAGTTGTGCCAACTGGTAATTCGCTGCCTCCGTCGTGTGCCCACCGTCAAACCAAATGTACTCGCTCGGGTCACTGCACACCTTGTATTTCTGCGTCCCCCCGCAGCTTGATCCTCGGTAAGGCCCAGAGCCACAACACGCCTCCTGCCCATCCTTGAAGCCTTCACAAGGGGGAGAGAAGAAATTCAGAGTCAACAAAGAGTCTTGAGCCGTAAGCAATGTAACAATGCAATGGAACATTGGTCTTGGCAAGTACCATATTTGGAAGGGTTAAAGATCCGATCTTTGAGCGAGTTGTAGTAATCAAAGATCGAATACTCGAATCCCGGCAACTCTGTCTTCAACTTCCTGAGGGTGATTGCGAGCTCTCGGTTGTGAAGTCTGGCATGGGCTTGCAGTTCCTCCGCGCAGCCAGTTCCATTGCTCCTGGCTCTCACGGCTGGCAAACAGCCCAGTGGCCCTGCATTCTGGAATGCGATTTTTCGTCCTCCGAGCCCATAAATTTCCTGCATATGATGGATCGCAACATCCATTAGAACATGCTAAGTACAAAGAAAGATTAAAATTGTCAGCGCAATCAGTTGGTCGCTTGGTTTTACATGGAATCAGAGCAAGAAATTAGTTCCCTGATTCTTTGTATTGGCTTGTCCATCTCTTAATTTTGCTCTATGGACCTAAACAGTCAGTTGCGGTTACCTTGAGAGCTGATGTGATGTTGCCGACAACAATTGATATGTATTCGCGGCGGTACGATTGAGTGACGTTCGGTTTAGTGCTGTAGAGGCGAAAGTAGTCGTTCCCTCCAATGCTGAAGAGATAGACGGCTCTCCTGAGGACCGTTTTGGCCCCGGCATCACCCAACTTGCCTCTCAGCGATTTCACCGCTTCCTTGAAGTAGTCCAGCTGCTTTCCCAAATCAATCTGATTCAAATTCAAGTTAGGCGAGATCAATACCAAGTATACAGTAAATAAAGTATCTATGCACATACAAATGTTTCTGCTACATAAGACTATAGTAAAGCTGCATTACAGTTTACTCACCGGTCCCGGATGATCACTGGGCAGAACAGCGCCTCCGCCGGACGCGAAGTTAGCCCCGTCAGTCAAATTTTGGGTACCCGGTTGCAAATACGGCGGAAGAATGGGCAGCTTAGCAAACTCAGCTGCACATACAAGACAACAGAAAAAATTGTACATACATAGTCAATTCAAGTAACATTCTGCTTCCGCGAAAGCACACCATTTCTGATCGACGTTGCTACTACCTATGGCCTATGATACTGTCACGTCTGCTGTGTCGTTTTAATCGGAGAAAAAAATTTGCTATTTCTTAAATGGACTGGACATAGCACCCCCCCGAGAAGAACTAAAAGTGAACGTTCGGTCTGGTGAGAAGTGTTCGTTTCCTGTACCGATGAAATCGGGGACGAGGCGACCGTCGGACAGTCGGCCGGTGGCGTGCTTGAAGTAGGTCTCTCCATAAGGCGGGGAAGTGGCCACGCCGCCGCCGCCGGGAGTGGCGTTCACGTACTGGTTGTTGCCGGGGTCGAAGAGGGAGTCACCGAACACGAACAGAGTGTTGTGCTTCTTGGCATAGCCAATGGCTGGGCTGAGGAGGAGTGCCCACAAGAACGGTGCAGCATAGAAAACGCAGGAGCAGCTCCGCCTCGCCATGTCTGCAGGCGAGGGATGGCGGCAGCTGGCGAGCTGAGCGAGTGCGTCCGAGTTTCGCTCTAATCACTTCGCGGTTCTTGGTCCTTGTCCGTTTTGGGTCCTGTATTTATACAAGGCTCTTTCCTTTTTTTCTATCATTTTCGCCCCCCAGTAAAGCGAGAAATACTAATTTCACCCCATTTTGCCCCGGATGCCCCGTCGAATGGGAGAGGCGAGGAGTTCGAAGCTCTCGTCTTCCGGATAAGGGAATTCATGGAGGTTTTTTAGGAATATGTCACCAAAAAAGGGGCTTTTGTTATTACGACCACTAAGTACATGAGTCTCGCCTATTTCAAAGTCACGGCCTCTTGTTTCCACATTCTGGATGTTATTCATCGGTTGGTTTTTCTAAACTCAGGCTCCGGCGTTTAAAGTGTCAATGGCGAATGTTTGATTGAATTGATCGCTGTGAGAATAAGGTTCGAGTCTACCGGAAGAATGCCTTGGTTGCATACATCCAATTAATAATTTATCATTTTGCACATTAGTTATTGTTCTTATCATTTGATATAAAGGTAAGGGAAAAAAACCCTAATGCGACATACCTCCCCTTTTTTTTTGGGAAGTAATCGATTGACTTTACTTGTGGACGGTGTCCGCAAACTTGCAATTTTCCAGAGAAAAAGGGGCAGGCACAGGGGACCACCGATCTTAAGATTCGCCCTCTTCAATTTGACGTGGAACCCACCATTTTTAATCTTCCGAAATACAAATATTCCTATTATATATTATACATATTCACGGAATCCGACACTTCATATGAACAGTCACGTGGAGTTGGGACTCTTCTAAGGATGGCGGTCAACGTTTGGCCTCTTCAGTTCCCTCTGGTCGGAATTCACCGACGAGAAGACAAGGGCCGACCAGGATTCCTGACTAATTTAGAGTGACCCGCGATGTTTTGGGGAATATGACGCCACCAGTGACGTGCCAGGGAAAGCATTGATTTTGGAGGAGGAGAAAACGAAGCACACCAAAAGAGCAAGGCCCGCTACTCATGGGAATACGAAGTGTTGCGTTGAGATCTTTCCGTAATCTCGTCAATCGTGTGTTTTTCTCTCTTGTCCTCGTCATTTGGAGCAAAAGAAGACCACGGCAAAATGATCTCTGTCAGTTCTTGACATCACTTCGAAAGCTTACAATTGGCCCACTGTCCAAGAGAAGCAAATCAAACAGCCGATTGGGTTTCTAAGGCCCAGAGACGAAACGAGCTCTCTAGTTATTGGACCTCTAATCCCCCGAAAATCTTATAGGATCTAATATGTTCTGAGACCCCTTTTCATGTAATAGTGATATCACTTAAAGTGATGAATGAAGCAAATATTTCTTTGACCAAAAAACAAAAAATTTCTTGACATCCACGAAAAGACATTGTCTCAAACGCGATTGAACTTTGTCGAGAAAAATCCGGGTTCAATACCATATGAACACAAACACGCTCGAAATCAACAAGTATGGAAACATTTTCGCTAAACACAAATCATTCTAGTAATGAGCAGAGGGTGAGCAGCTCCAAGGTTAGATCCGTCCAACCCCTGGAACTTGGATTCTATCTGGTTTAGCATTCTGACCCTGGAACCAAACCGCAGAGTACTGGTTCCTAATTTTTGGGACCTAAGATTGGACCATTTCTTGCAAAAATCGGACCGAACCAAACCGCACACTATCGGTTCGAACTGGTTCCAGGATCTATCCTCAATCAGTGCTCACCCCTAATAATGACACAAAATAACGTAAACAAAGGACACTGGCATGATGGTACGTAATGGGTTGGCTGCCCTAGAAAAAACCTGGGGAGAAGTCCAATTATTTACACGTATTGCTGACGTGGCGGACATGTGGCCATTTTTCAAGATGCCGTCATCGCCACGTGGGCTTCATGTTAGCATATTCCCCGGACAACCGGTTGAATTACGATAAAAAAAGGTTGGAAAAACTATTGAAACTTCAGTGCATCAAGCGATCATATATCAAAATTTAGTGACTAGATTTGAAGTTCCACTAAAATAGCCTCGGGGTTAAACTCTTGAGCAGCGAGTTGCCAAATTGAGTCCTTGCGTTACTCTATCACACCATTCCGGTCTTTGGGCATTTTAGAGAGCAAACGTGTGCCAATCAAACCCAGGCTTGACCGAGTGCTTTTACCGTATTCAACTTCATCGAGCGCCGTGCTATCGGATTTGCTGCTCCTCCAAGATGCAACTCTGAGTGCCTAGCAGTAGTACATGGAGTAATCAACTCGAGTTGCAATCGCTAGCAGTTCTTGATCATTGTAGAGTTGGATGGTCATATTGAAGAGTTGCTCTTCATAAGTTCGGACGGTGAATGGTGTTGATCAGGATACCTTCAGCGTGCGCAAAGTGAATTAAAATGGGGGAGAGCCGAGTTTTTTTGACTCGATTATCAGATTCGGTTCAGAGTATTAACAGCTCGTGAGTTGGAGTGATGATACTCTAACGAACAGAGGATGCAGAGAAGCGGCTGCTTTTCTTTATTGTTATCTTGGTGTCAGCATGAGCAGCTACGCATGTATCTGCAACATTCTTCCTGGAAAAGTCTCAAAATTTTAAGAAGCAAGTCTTCAAATTTCTCATTTCTCGCAAAATCAGACATGAAGAGCATTTATTTGTGGTTTTTGGTCCACAAAACGTGGACATATACTCAGTCGTAAGAATGCTAGCATAAGATGGCGCCTCACAGATTAATTGGGATGACCCAAGTGCGACGAACCGATGTATATAGGCCTGGCAAATTCACATTAGGGTGCATGTTGGTTGAGTCCGTGAGCTGAAACAATTTACACTTCCCCATTATGGGAGGACACCTGAACTTTTTAGATGCAGTCAATGGCTGCTCCATACTCCTACACAAAGTTGGTGTAACACCAATTTATTCTGTCATTCAGTTCATTTGACAGATCACAAAAGGCTTCAATAAGAAATCTTGAATAGAGTTTCCAAATTGTAAGGCCCGCTAACATCCAGACTCCCGCCCCAGAGCAGCTTTCCAGATTGTAAGGCCCGCAACAGTTTCAGAGATTATGCTTGGATCATATTATTAGACCATTGATGGGTCCATTGATCAATTTCTCTATCTAAATATCTAATTCTACGTACATTAAACTAAGATCAAGAGGTTTGACAGTTCGAGATAGTTTCTTTAGATTTTGATCATTCGTTAAGTTATGCGAGATACGTGTACATAATACAGCCAATGATGAACAATAAACAGCCAAGCAAGCAGCAACAGAGAGAGGGATCGATGCATTAAGTAGGTCATATATGTAAGGAACTAATTAGAAGAGAACTAGAAAGCCCACCATTTTCAAAAGAGCCATGGCAAGCAACCTAAACCTAGTCCATGATATTGATATCTTGAATGGGTCACACATTCAATACCCAATACCAGTCTATCAGATAGATTAGCATACTAATTTTGTAGATCAATCTTAATATACTTCTTATTTCTCTTATAATGTTATCCTTTCTAAAATACAGTGGTAGGCCTAAGCTCGGTCCATCTCGTAGGAATGAATGGATAACCAATGCGGCCCATAACTTAATGGGCTGCATAATGTGATTAACTCTCTTCCTCTCCTTTTTCTTACTTTCAGTTCTTTCACGTTTGACCTCATCTAAAGAACATTGTGCCGCGGGCCCTAAAATGGTAGTTAAAAGCATAGAACCAGAGCGATATTGAATCTCATTTATTCGAACTTTTACCAAAACATTTAAGGAATTCAAGTGCGTCGACGTTTGAGCAATACTAGGGCCCATTTGAACATCCTCATTCTTTAATAGAAGTCAACCATACAATCAATCCAACATCATCCCTCGTTATTCATAATATGATGTTCAAGTGAGATGTGATTATTTACCTACGATTGCAGGGAAAAAAGAGAGAGAATCAAGCGCCCTCATGCTTGAACAATGCTTTCAGATTGCGAGGTCTGATTACACTCAGACTCCCCTTCCACATCAACCGCGCATATTGTTGGTTAGCCCTTTCACTTGAGTGTGCGGAATCAAAGAACACGTACTCTTCAGGATGACGACATAGTGAGTATTCCTTCACTCCTCTCTGGCCTCCACAGGTGAAATTACCCCTATAAGGACCCAAACCACAACACGCGGTTTTCGCTTCCTTAAAACCTGAATTGATTTCACATGTTGAAAATAAGGACTTCCATTCAGTACATGAGCGATGTAGAAGGCACAAATCCACGAGTGGTATAGAAGCAACGACGCTTAAGTTGAGTGCCCACAGCATCACAGCATAGATAACTTACCATATTTTGATGGGTATTGGATTCTCTCACTGCCTGAAGTGTAGTAGTCGAAGTAGGAGTACTCGAATCCTTGTAGTTGTGTCTCCAGTTTTGCAAGAATTGAAGTAAGAGCAACGTTGTGAAGCTTTGCGATCTTGTTGGCTAAGCCTGAGCAAGCACCATTTCTGGTCAATGTTCTCCTGCTTGGCGAACACCCAAATTTCCCTATCCCAATCATTGCAAATTTTCTTCCTCCTACTTCATATATTCCCTGAAAAGAAAAATCAGAAAGCCGAATCATCCCCTTGAAATGCCATAACAATTTCCAGATGTTTAGCAAGCCTAACTATTGCGAGGCCAGAACAAGAAAGTTCCCTTGCAAACACACAGTATGTAGGGTATGTGTACAGCGGAGTGCGCCATTGAGATCTCTCGAAGAGATGAACAAGTCGAGATACACTAAGGTACCAACTTACTGTCCAATAAAAAGACACCAAAATACTTGCACAATTCTATCCTTGTGCTGCACACGGAGCTATATAAAGAACAATCAACTAAATGATATAATAGATCTCAGTTGGATATGAAATCATGGCACATGGACAAGAGAATGAGAAAGAATTGCATTTAGAATGTACTTTAAGGGTCGGATTTTGTACTCATTTGTCAATTCGGATTAAGCACTCATGTTTAGTCGTGTCAATGTAATATATCTCTATTGAGCACGCTTAAAGATCATGTAATTCGATTCTTTTCATTTTTGAGTTTGTGTATACATAGTGGCTTTTGTAAAATATTAAAACAGGTGGGTAATGGAATTCTTGTGGTTTCGCACCTTGAGCACAGTGGTGATGTTTCCGATCACCATCCCCACGTAATCTTCCATGGAAATGGACTGAAACAGAGCAGGATTAAGAAAGAGAGAGTAATCATTGGTTCCGATGCTAATCAAGTAGACACCCTCCTTGATTATCCTCTTCGCCTTCTCGCTCCCCATCTCCTTCCTCAGCTTCATCTCTAGTTGTTCAAGCTGCTTCAGCTGCATCTTCAAATCCACCACCTGATAAGTCAACAACACGAACTTATTCATTTCCCATCTGTCTTGCAGTCTCAAAAAGTGGAAATATTCATGTTAATTAAAGCTTCGAACCAAAAAAATTAAATAAATAGATGACTAAGAAACATACATATCCCTTGTAAGTGTCGACCAAAGCACCAGCTCCAGCGGATGCGAAATTCGCCCCTCCCATGAATTCACCATCTTTCATTTGGAGATATGGTGGAATCAGCGGCAGATTTGCATATTCAGCTGCATAACCAAAAGAAAAAGAAAAAAAAAATAGAACAACGAATAAATTAAGCAGTAACTTATGAGGAAATAAATAGAATCTGTGTACAAGTTACACCCGGCCAAAATGAAGTTACCAATAAAATCGACGATGAGACGACCGTTGGAGAACCTGCCAGTGGGATAGCGGAAAAATGTCTCGCCGTAAGGAGGAAAATTTGCTCTGAAACCTGCAGTGGTGTTTATGTAGTTGTTGGTCCCTGCATCGTTAATGGAGTCGCCGAAGATGAACAGAGCTGCATTTTTCTGAGATTGATGGTCGCAGCTAGTTGAGACGAAGAGGCTTGCAAAAACAGCGAAGAGAATGATGTGGAGAGTGGGAGTCAACATGATGATCCGTGTTGCATCATGTTCGGTTGGCACATATATATGGACAAATATGGTGATAAAAGTATTTGTTACAAAGTCTTCAGTCCATACATTGAACAGAACATTTGAACTTGAGAGAGAAATTGGAGAAACATAGGAGGTACGTCTGGACAAGTCGGAGTCCGACCATGTGTTCTTACTTTTATTCGCAAGGAGGCTTTCGTCGAAGGAGACAAGTCTCCAACCAATTTATCGTCGCTTTCTAGTTCTTATCCAGAGGCCCACGCTGACAAATCACATGCTTACATGATTCACACTACCGGCTAACCCATCTGGAGGCGGCCTCAACCAGGGCCTCGCTCTGATCGCGGCTCACTCACGCACCAACATCATAAAAAGTGTCCCGTTAGATTAAGGCCGAAGCGGGACTTATCTGCAGGCATAACAGCTTATATCTAGACATTGGAGTTCAGACATATCTCCGAAGGCTGCGCCACCTACGAAACCATCTCAAGCGCGATTCAGTGTGGTTCTGATCACGACTAACTTCAGGCTAACGGGCTTAAAATGCTTTGTTCTATTGGAGGTTGCATGAGAGTTATTCAATCAATGCAATAACTCGTAAGCCTAAAATGTGGGATCATCGGAACTGTGCATATCCTTAAGAGGCTTCATCTCGATTCTCATCCGGATCTCGGGATCATCAGAATGTAAAACTTTCTTAAGATATTCCCTCTCCCTAAAGAAGACAAAGATACATGAGAAGCAGAGAGAAAAAGTGATTTGGGACTATCACATCTGTAGATTAACTCACTAAAGTATTGTTTGCTTTCACCCGTCCCATACCAAGTCTCATGATTTGTCTTTTGGCGTACTGTTTTGATAGGTCCATTGATATATTTCTATATCTAAATATCTATAGCTACATACATTAAACTAAGAGCAAGAGGTTTGACTATTCGAGATAGTTTATTTAGATTTTGATCGTTTGGCTAGTTATGCAAGATACGTGTATATAATACAGCCAATGATGAACAAAACAGAGCCAATGAAGCACCAACAAAAAGACTGATCGATGTATTAAGTGGGTTATAGATGTAAGGTACTAATTCGAAGAGGACTAGAAAGCCCGCCATTTTCAGAAGTGCAATGCTAAACAACCTACCTAGTCCACGAGATCAATATCTCGAAGGGGTCACACATACCCAATAACAGTCCGTCTGATCGGTCAGTGTGTACTAATTTTGTAGGTCAATAAACTCATTATTTCTCTTATGATGTTATCCTTTCTAAAATACATTGGTAGGCCTAGGCTCGGTCCATCTCGTAGGAATAAATGTATAACCAATGTGACCCATAACTTAATGGGCTGCAGAATGTGATCAACTCTCTTCCCTCATCTTTTTCTTACTTTCAGTTCTTCCACGTTTGACCTCATCTTAAGAACATTCATTGTGCCGAGGGCCCTAAAATTGTAGTTAAAAGCACAGAACCAAAGCGATAATGAATCTCATTTATTCGAACTTTTCCCAAAACATTTAAGGAATTCAAGTGTGTCGACATTTGAGCAATACTAGGGCTCATTTGAACATCCTCGTTCTTTAACAGCAGCGCAATCATACGATTAATCCAACATCATCCCTCGTTATTCTTAATATGACGTTCGAGTGTAATGTGATTAGTTACCTACAGTTGAGAAGGAAAAAAGAGATTCAAGCGCCTTCATGCTTGAATAATGCTTTCAGGTTGCGAGGTCTAATTATACTCATACTCCCATTCCACATCAATTGTGCATATTGTTGGTTAGCCCTCTCACTTGGATGGCCAGAATCAAAGAACACGTGCTTCTCAGGATGACGGCATAATGAGTATTCCTTCACTCCTCTCTGGCCTCCGCAGGTTGAATTTGCCCTATAAAGACCCGAACCACAACATGCGATTTTCGCTTCCTTAAAACCTGAATCGATTTCACATTTTTAAGATAAGGATTTCTATTCAGTACATGACCGATGTAAAAGGCACAAATCCACAAGTGGTATAGAAGCAACGACACTTAAGTTATGTATCCACAGCATCACAGCATAAATAACTTACCATATTTTGATGGGTGTTGGATTCTCTCACTGCCTGAAGTGAAGAAGTCGAAGTAGGAGTACTCGAATCCTTTTAGTTGAGTCTCCAGTTTTGCCAGAATTGAAGTAAGAGCAACGTTGTGAAGCTTTGCGATCCTGTTGGCTTCGCCTGAGCAAGCACCATTTCTGGTCAATGCTCTCTTGCTTGGCACACACCCAAGTTGCCCTATCCCAATCATTGCAAATTTTCTTCCTCCTACTTCATATATTCCCTGAAAAGAAAAATCAGAAAGCCAAATCATCCCCTTGAAATGCCACAACAATTACCAGATGGTTAGCAATCCTAATTATTGCGAGGCCAGAACAAGACAGTTCCCTTGCAAACACACACTATATAGGGTGTCAGCGAAATGCGCGTTTGAGATCTCCCAAAGAGATGAACAAGTCGAGATATGCTCAAATACCAACTTACCATCGAATGAAAAGAAAACGAAATATTTGCACAATTCTATGTTTGTGCTGTACGCGGAGCTATATAGAGGACAATCAACTAAATGATATAATAGATCTTAGTTGGATATCAAATCATGGCATATGGACAAAAGAACGAGAAACAATTACATGGAGAATGCACTTAAGGGTCAGCTTTCGCACTCACTTGTCAATCTAGATTAAGCACTCATGTTTAGTCGTGTCAATGCAACATATCTTTATTGAGCATGCTTAAAGATCATATAATTCGAATTCGTTTCATTTTCGAGTTTATGTATACGCGTTGGCTTTTGTAAATAGAGCTGTCGAATCGTGTTCATTTGAGCCAGAAATTGCAAGAAATCACGAGGCTTATAAGACCTACTTTTACGTGAAATTAGATAATACTCTCTCCAAAATTGGATGTTGTTAGAATATTTAAAATATTAAATCTCACTCTTGTCTAAAAATTTAAACTTTCAGAAAATATTAAAACGGGTGGATATTGGAAATCTTGTGGTTTCGTACCTTGAGCACAGTGGTGATGTTTCCGATCACCATCCCCACGTAATCTTCCATGGAAATGGACTGAAACAGAGCAGGATTAAAGAAGAGAAAGCAATCATTGCTTCCGATGCTAATCAAGTAAACACCCTCCTTGATTATCCTCTTCGCCTTCTCGCTCCCCATCTCCTTCCTCAGCTTCTTCTCTAGTTGTTGAAGCTGCTTCAGCTGCATCTTCAAATCCACCACCTGATAAGCCAACAGCGCGAACTTATTCATTTCCCATCTTCCTTGCAGTCTCAAAAAGTGGAAATATTCGTGTTAATTAAAGCTTCGAGCCAAAAAAAATATATAAATAAGAGACATACAAATCCTTTGTAAGTGTCAACCAAAGCACCAGCTCCGGCGGAAGCGAAATTCGCCCCTCCCATGAATTCACCATCTTTCATTTGGAGATATGGTGGAATCAGCGGCAGATTTGCATATTCAGCTGCATAACCAAAGAAAAACAAAGACAAAATAGAACAACAGATAAATTAAGCAGTAACTTATGAGGAAATAAATAGAATCTGTGTACAAGTAACCCGGCAAAAAAGAAGTTACCGATAACATCGACAATAAGACGACCGTCGGAGAATCTGCCAGTGGGATAGCGGAAAAATGTCTCGCCATAAGGAGGAAAATTTGCTCTGAAACGTGCAGTGGTGTTTATGTAGTTGTTGGTCCCTGCGTCGTTAATGGAGTCACCGAAGATGAACAGAGCGACATCTTTCCGAGATTGATGGTCGCAGCGAGTCGAGACGAAGAGGCTTACGAGAATAGCGAAGAGAATGATGCAGAGACTCGGAGTCGACATGATGACCTGCGTGTTGGACGATGATCGTCCTCTTTAGGTTGGTACATATGTATGGAAAAATATGGCGATAAAAGTATCTGATACAAAGTCTTTTGTCCCTGCATTGAACGGGACTCATGAACTTGAGAGATCCATTGGAGGAACGTGGGAGATCCGTCTAGACAAAGTCGGGGTCCGACAATGTATCCTTTTATTCGCAAGAAGGCTTTCGCCGAAGGAGACAAGTCTCCGACCAATTTATTGTCGCTTTCTAGTACTTTATCCAGAGGCCCACGCTGACAAATCACGTGCTCACATGATTCACACTACCGGCTAACACCATCTGGTGGCGGCCTCGCCCTGAGCCTCGCTCTGATCGCGGCTCGCTCGCGAGCTAACATTATAAAGAGTGTCCCGTTAGTTTACGGTCGAAGCGGGACTTATTTGCTGGCACAACAGCCTATATCTAGACATCGGAGTTCAAAGTATGTAAAACCATCTCGTATCTCCGAAGGCTGATCCCCCTACGAAACCCTCTCCAGCGCGATTTAGTATGCTTCTGATCACGACTAACTTGAGGCTAACGGGCTTAAATTGCTTTGTTCTATTGAAGGTTGTACGAGAGTTATTCAATCAATGCAATAACCCGTAAGTCCACAATGTGAGATCATTGAACCTAAGAATGTACTTGAAAAGCTTCATCTCGATTCTCATTCAGATCTCGGGATTATCGGGATTTAAAACTTTTAGAAGATATTCTCTCTTCCTAAAGAAGACAAAGAAACATGGGAATTGGCGACGCGAGGCGTGCGAGCACCTTCTCGTTAAAATAAAGAACGCATTCATGGAGCATGCTGTCTCTATATATCAAACGAACATGCCGTGGAGGAGCTTCTAGGAGCGGCAACTCATTTCCTTTGGTGAGGTTACCTTTTAACTGGACACTAAGAATTCAAGGGAAGCCTTCGGTTAAGAGGTTAAGAGGGGCCCATACTCCTTCCATCTCGGCGATGAACTTAATGGGCTGCATAATGAAATCGATTAATGTTACAGTGCCCCACAATCTTCAATCTTTTTTCTCAAGTGTTCATTACGACGAGAGAGATTATTGACATTTCATTGTAAATCATTCCTATGTTTTGTCCCTCAGAATTAAACTAAAAGCATTGAATCAAGCGATAAATTGGTTAAATGATTTTAATTGTCAACGCCCAATTACCTTTATCAACTCAAGGGACCAAGAAAAAGTTCAAATTTGCCCAACTTTGAACAATTTTTCTATGTTATAAGGCCCGATTACACTTGAACTTCCATTCCACGTGGATCGGGCGAGCTGTTGATTAGCCCTTTCAGTTAGATGATTATCGAAGAACAATAATTTCTCGAGACGGCCTTTGGAAGCCAGAACGTAGAGTCATGATGATCCGGATCCTTGATGCGGCATTATGTAAAAGAGCACAATGAATATTCTTTCACTCTTCTCTTGCCTCCGAAACTCGGGTTTGCCCTGTACGAGCCTGATCCACAACATGCCCTTTTCACCTTCTCAATGCCTGAAATTAATTGTAGAAGAATAGATCCTATGACTTTTCACTGTCTATATAAATATGTAAGCATAATCAAGGTTAGAAAGACTTGCATTACTGACCATATTTCGATTGGTTTCGGATTCAATCCCGGGCTGAATTGGAGAAGTCAAAGCAGGAGTACTTGAATCCTCGTACCCGTGTCTCTAGCTTTGTGAGAATTGAAATGAGAGCTATGTTGTGAAGCTTTGCAACCTCATTGGCAATACTTGAGCAAGTTACGTGAGGTCGTTGTGTTTGGTACAGCCAATGACGAAGAAAACAGCCAACGAAGCAATGACGAAAAAGAAGGATCGATGTTTTAATTCGAAGAGGGCTAAGAAGCCTGACGTCTTCAGAAGAGCGATGCGAAACATTCTAGAACTAATCAATAAGAAGGATATGTTAAATGGGTTACACATTTAATAATAACAATCTGTCCCATCAATTAGTGTACCAATAACATTCATAGGCCTAGGCTCGGACCATCTAGGAGGAATGGATGGATTATCATTCTGGCTCGTAATTTAATGGGCTGCATAATGAAATCGACTCTCTTCCTTTTTTTTTTCCTGAGTTTTCATTCATATTTTTCTCCATTTCAATTATTTAATGTTTAACCTCAGCTTAATAACACTCGCTGTGTTTTGGGCCTCTAAAATGTAGTTAGAAGCATAGAACCAAGCAATAATCAATGGTACTCATTCGAACTTTTCCCAAAACTTTCAAGGAATTCAAGTTTGTCCGCGTTTCAACAATGCTTGAGCTCATTGGAACTTTCTCATTTAGTGCAACCATACATCAATCAAAAACTATGCCCGGTAGTTCATAATTTGACGTTTGAGCTGGTTGTTGTTATTCGCCTACGATTTCGAAAAAAAAATTCGAACACGCTCGTATTTAAACAATGCTTTTAGGCTGTAAGGTCTGATTACACTCATCCCATTCCACATCAGCTATGCAAATTGCTGGTTGGCCCTCTCACTTGGATGGTAGGTATCAAAGAACACGTACTTCTCATGACGATCACATAACGAATATTCTTTCACTCCTGTCTTGCCTCCACAGGTCGAATTCCTTTGCCGATCTCTTCCTTCTGTAGCTAAAAATCCCCCTGTATGGACCGCCTCCACAGCATGCGCTTTTGCTTTCCTTAAAACCTGCAAAAGACAGATGAAAAGCCCAGTCCGAGATTAGCCCAAAACACGAGATAAAGTATCGTTTCCACGGGTTGTGAGATGCATCGACATGCCATATTTTGTAGGGTGCTTGATACTTTCCATGATTGCAGTGTAGGTGTTGGACTGTGCATACTTGAATCCTTCTAGCTGAATCTGGAGCTTCTTCAGAAGCCTGGTCAGGGCTTTGCTGTGCAGCTTAGCTAGAATTATTCCCTCCAAGCATTCACCGGAATTAGCGGGTCAGAACAATTTCTTGCCCGGTAGACACCCCAACGGCCACGGACCAACAAGCCCGAATTTCCTCCAGCCCTTATCATACAGCTCCTAAAACATCGCATTTATGACAATAATAAAACACTAACATCAATTCAGAACTACAACAGAGTCAGTAATAACAAAAACCACATGTACACCACGAAGGGGGTGGGTGTCTCGCTAACTCGAGTACAGTAGTTAAGTTGCCAATCACATTCCCACGTACTGTTTCCGAGTGTATGTCTTGAGGACACTTGAATTGGTCATGAAAGGGCTCATGTAGTCGCTGCTTCCGATGCTGATCAAGCAAACAGCTCTTGATAATAGGCTTGTGTGGTCTCTGCATATCCCAATTTCATCCTCAACTTCATTTCCATCTTCCTAAAGTTGTCTAGCTGTGACTTTAAGCTTATAAGCTGCAAGACGAAGACAAACAAATTGAAGTCTTGACTAATCTCTAAACTACTTCAGGAAAAAGAACTGACGATCAAGACATACGAATCCATGGTAAGTTTCGTTTAGCGCTCCGGCTCCAGCAGAAGCGAAGTTTGCCCCGTACTTAAACTCATGATTGCCAGGTTGTAGGAATGGCAGAAGCAATGGCAGCTTAGCGAATTGAGCTGCGATGCAAATAGATAATTACTTGACTTTCGATCAATAAAGACTTATGACTCGACTTGGCAGTGTAAGCATCCATCAGCATTTGAAAATTACCTATGAGATCCGGGATCAGACGGCCATCCCATCAGATACTTGCAACAAGTTTCCCCATACGGCCAGAAGTACGAGCGGCTATTGGCATTGGTGTCAATGTAGTTGTTGTTCCCGGGGTATAAAAAGGAGTCCCTGAGGATGAACAAGGTGAAAGGGATGTATCGAGAACCGAAACAGAACGATCACGCAGAAAGTAGAGAAAAAAGACGATGCACGAATTTACCCAGGTTCACCCTCGAATAGGGCTACGTCCTGCAAAGAGATTTCACTATGATTTTAGGTTTACAGCCACTTAACGCGTTACAATGATCAAAACCGAGCAAAATATATATATGCCCCAAACGGGCCCAAAACCTAAACCTATATGAAATCTCTTAATTTCGCACCATACGGGCCAGCCCAAACCCGTTGAGGTTTCGGGGGCGCTGCCCCCGAGCCCCCGCCCGCTCACCGGCGAGCGGGGCAGCCGTCCGCTCAGCGGAACCCCCGTCGGGGGGCGCTGCCCCCGAACCCCCGCCCGCTGACCGGGCAGCGGGGCACCCGTGTCGGGGGCGCTGCCCCCGAACCCCCGCATTCCGCACGCATGGGTCACATGTCATTGGACAACACTTCAGTTTCCCTAAGCTCACGTGGGCGTACCCGGTGTGAGAAACAAGGGTCCCCGAAGTATTCGCCAACTCCAACACAAGGGAGTGCAACTTTTCGTCTTCTCGACGGGATGTTGGTGGCTACTTCGGATGAGAAGGCATGCACAGAACACCCGAAAGAGCAAACTTTTGAAACTTGAGCTTGCCGTATTGAACCAGGTCGGTGGATCTTGCGTTAGACTCTTCACGTCTTCAATACATCCGCATTGTCGGGTCTCAATTACCATTTATAGCCATTAAGGTACAGAGATGCATATGATATTTACAAGTTGCGCAATTTAAGTCAAGTCATGTTGATTTATAGTATGATTAAGGTACAGAGCAAGCATATGATATCGGCAAATTGCACAATTATGATTTAGTCATGTTGGTTTGTTATGATTTTCCATCCAATCACGAGAACGGCTGATTTTTATTTATTTTCCCTTAATTATAGTTACTAAAGATGGAAACCCTTTAATCTATTGAAGTTAACTCTCGTATTTAGGGAAGGACTCGATGAACGGGGCTATAAAAAGACAAGAACATGACAATCAGATTTCATTAAGCAACTTTGGCTTAAGCACCTGTTCAACCGCGGACTTATTTGAATTTGTCATGTAGAACTTTCTAGCAGACGACTTTCCTTTTTTGGTTGTCGTTGAGAATATGTTTTTGCTAAGGCACGTTGATGTGGCTATGCATGTCCATGATTTTGACCATTTAAAGGGAAACAAGTAGCAGAATGGATAGATGAAGGGCTTTGAGCATGGCGTTGAACTGAATTCATTTACTTGTCGATCAAGTAATTAATCAAATGATGAGGCAACCTTCTAAATGTTCTGCAACAGAGCCCGTACGCATTTACTATTTATTTTTTTTGAAACTCAAATTGATAGTTTCTAGTATTAAAAGCGAAGTGTAAGATATTTTAGCTATTTTTTAGAAAGATAAATGTCTTTTATTCGAATGGAAGATAATTAGTTCTACGATGAATTAGTCAATGATTATGAATATACTAACTAAAAAGAAGAAGGAATTAGATTTACTTGCATTGTCTATCGACCTTTTGGTTAAAAAAAAAAACAAGCAATGACCTTCATTGACTATTGGACAAGATGAAGAGCCAAGACCAACAATTCGCTTCATCACCATTGCCTCCTCACATTAATTATTATCACTGTGAAATTGCAAGCGTAAAATCAAGAAGAAACAAATTCATGACACAGCGCTCAATGCGTGGTTATTCTGTCTAATACTATGTGGAAAAGAGAATAACAAGACTCAAATATTCCCGCTTTTGAACAATGCTTCTAGGTTATGAGGCTTGGTTGTACTTGGACTTCCGTTCCACATCAACTGTGCAAATTGTTGGTTGGCCCGTTGACTTGGATGGTAGGAGTGGAAGAACACATTTCTCGGGATGACGGCACAATGAATATTCTCTCACCCCTCTCATACCTCCACAGCTCGAAATCGAGCGGTATGGGCCGGAACCGCAGCACGCGGTTTTCGCAACCTTGAAACCTGCAATAAATTTCCATAATTCTAATTTTGTAACGTGCTTCGAATAAGGCAATTAAGGGCACATAGCGATATAAAGGGCTTACCGTATCTTGATGGGTATTGGATTCGTTCACTCAGGAGGGAAGTGTAGAAGTCGAAGTAAGAGTACTCGAACCCTTGCAGTTGAGTCTCCAGCTTCGTGAGCATTGAAGTAAGAGCAGTGTTGTGAAGCTTTGCGAGCTTGTTGGCTTCACCTGAGCAAGAACCATTTCTGGTTGATGATCTCATACCTGGCACACACCCAATTGGCCCTATTCCAATCACTGCAAATTTCCTTCCTCCTACTTCATTTATCCCCTGAAAGGAAGAATCAGAAAGCCATTCGTTATCATCCCTTAGAAATTCCAATTGACAGATGTCTGAGCAAAATCATATTTATTGTAAGGCCAAAACAGAGGTTCACTTGCAGACACACACTACCTAAGTGTGCGAGCGTGGGGTGCGCCCTTAAGGTCGCCCGGAGATATGAACTAATCGATATGCGTGAAAATTAATTCGACCGCCTGATCTCTAGATAAAAAACACTAGGATATTTGCACAACTCTACACATCTGCTGCACTCAAATATTCGGATACCACCGGATCTCTAGACAAGATCCATTATACGTGTATGATGGACATAAAATTTGGTCAATACCTCGAGCACGGTGGTGATGTTTCCAATCACCATCCCCACGTAATCTTCCATGGAAATGGACTGAAACAGAGTGGGATTATCAGCAACACTCATCACGTAGTCATTGCTTCCGATGCTTATGAAGTCAACACCCTCGGAAATTATTCTCTTCGCCTTCTCAATCCCCAGTTCCTTCCTCAAATTCTTCTCCAGCTCCTCCATTTGCTTTAACTGCGTGTGCAAATCCACCACCTGACCATAAACAAAAGGAAGCATTGAACTCTGATCAGTTCGTTTATTCATCCGAAAAAGGACGTTTAGCGCACTCGAAAGCGGTGTGTTAAGTATTGAGAATCATTGTTAGGTCGATTGACATGGTAAATAGATCGCACGGTATCATTAGATGGATTACACGACTGGTCGGAGTTCAAAAATTTTGGCGGGCGTGAACTATGCTGGAAATCCTAACACTAATAGCTTGAAGAGAAGAGGTGATAACATACAAGTCCTTCAAAAGTATCGACCAAAGCACCGGCTCCACCGGATGCAAAATTCGCCCCTCCCATAAATCCATGTTTTTGCAGACGGACATATGGCGGAATGAGTGGTAGCTTTGCATATTCAGCTGCACAAAGAAAATCAAACGTTGAAAATTATAAAAAAAGAAAATAAGGGAGAAGAAATCGCCGCAAATTAATTTGTCCCTAGAGTACGAATAAGCTATGAAGGCCAAGACAAAGGGACGCGATCCCACGAGGGAAAAGCCTGACTCCAAAACCCCCGACCTCAACTTGGACTCAAACTTACCGATGAAGTCGCCAATTAGACGGCCGTCCGAGGCTCTTCCGGTGGGATAATGGAAGAAAGTCTCCCCATAGGGATAAAAGTTTGCTTTGAAGTAGGAGGTGGTGTTTGTGTAACTGTTGGTCCCCACGTCGGCGAGGGAGTCCCCGAAGATGAACAGAGCGACGCCATGCTAGGATTGATCAATGTCGCAGCGAGACGAGACGAGACGAAGAAGGTTGCGAAAACAGCAAACAAGATCACGCTGAGATTCAGGGTCGACAAGATGGTCTCGATCTGGGCTGGATTCAGAAATGTCGAGCTCGTTATTTATAAAGAACATCCTAGGACAGATTTTGAAGCCCGTAATTGGCAGCATCAGAGGTTGTAGTTTGGGATTGCGTATCGTCGGCCGACATGCGTACTATCTTAGGCATGTTCGCGGCTGCTATGAACAGTGGTATTGCGGAGCATTTTAGGGGTGTACAACATTTCAGTTGTTCTACAGAGAGTAAATGGAGATATAATATATTGTTCACGACTAAAGAAAATCTGGTGCTAGAAAGTCGTGAATCTTCCCGGTGAATTGACTTGGACAGATCCATAGTTGGCCCGCCAAGGAATGCGTCGTCTCTTACGATTGTTGTCGACCTCTTATGCAACAAAGAGAAGAACAGCTCTCGCACAAAATGAAAATTTTTGCAAAAATAATTGTTATAAAAAGAAAAAAAAGCACACTCTTATTCATAAAATAACTTATCTATAAATAGAGACGGCAAAATAGGTCTAGAACCCATATGTTAACTCATACTTAATGACATGGGTCATAAATAAATTGCCTTAAGCTTTAAAAAATAAACTTAAGTGGGTCATAAATGGGTTAGTTAACATACGGGAGAAGAACACCAGAAGTGCTAAAAGTTATGTATGGCGCTCAAACCCTCCCCATGGCTGAAGCTTGAAGAAGACAATGGAGAGAGAAGAGAGGGAGAGGAACTTTTCGGCTTCCATTAGGTGGTTTCCAAGAGGTAGGTTGATTTGGCAATCTTATTGGGGAATCCAGCTTTCCATACTTCACATTTCGCTCTCCCATTTTGGGGTCAACTAGCAATTTCAGCACGCATCTACACTGAGATCATGCTCAGATTGGGTTATGAGACCATTGATGGGTCCATTGATCTCTAACTAGGTAAATTAAGTTTTAGAGCTGAGGGGTGTGACCGTTCGAGATTGTTTCTTTAGGCTTCGATGGCTTGGCAAATTATGCGAGGCCGGTGTGATTGATACAGCCGATAAAATGAAAGTCGATGAAGCAATGACAAAAGGAGAGTTTGTGACCAGGACTATATTGGCATATAGACCCAAAAGGCTATAGAGATAATGATTAAAAGACATTTAGCTCCCATAAACATCATTTATAATAATATCTGCAAAAAGTGCCCGGAAACAAGCAACTTGTGAGTTCTGCTTCTTCTTTGCTTGCTATTCGGTATCCGGGTTCCATCTCGAATAATTTTTGTTCATGGCTGTGGCTTCCCCTACTATTTGTCTTGAATCTACTCGTTGCTGACTAAACACGAAGTTATTTCTACTTCTCCAGATATTCCAGAGCACTCTGGCAACGATTTCTAGCTTCGGTGAGTCTGGCTTTGCCTTTTCACAGTTAATCACCCAATCTTCAAATCTACTAACACCTTGAAATGTGTCTTGGAGATTTAATTCTGACTGGATCCACACTGCACGAGTCTAGCAACACATGAGAAGAAGATGCTCCCTGGATTCAATATATTTTTTGGCACAGAGGACAAAGTGGCTCAGGTACTATGTTTCTCTTGAACAAGTTCTCTTTTGAAGGCAATGCATTCTGGCAAAGACTGGAGAGAAAATTTTTTGATTTTTGGGTATGTTCTTAGATTCCAGATATTTTATCATAGAGATCTAGGGCGTTTGGTAGGATGACAAGGCTTGGTTTACACTCTTCTGGTTTGCTGCTGCGCATAGTTGACTATAGCCACATTTTCATGTATAATTCCCAGATTTACTGTGCACCTAAACCTGCTTGTCTTTCTCTGTGCTAGTTTCCAAAGGAGCGGCCAAAATCTCATCAAATATCTGTCCATCAAATAAGTTGCGTAGGATTTGTGATTTCCACTGGTTCTCCTCTTTGTTAATTACCTCTGCTACTCTTTGGGGTTTCTTGGTCCTACAATCACTCCTATTTCAGCCATCGATCCTCCCGAATTTCAGTGTCTTGCCCATTTCCTGCGGACCATCTCACTTCATTAGAAATGCCTTCACTACTTACCATCAAACTTTGCCATCCGCACGAAGGCCTGCACCCCTATTCCTGCCTGGTGCCAACCAAGAGTCAACATGCGGAAAATATATTCCTTCAATAATTGGCTCTATAATGCTGATGAATTCCGTGATAATCTCCAAACTTGTTTGCCTAACATTGCGTTGTTGAATGTGATAAGATCTCTAGAGCCGAGCACACCTCTGTCTTCTCTTTCCTTTAGCTCCTCCTATGCCCTCCTATGCTGCCCTGACTTAGATTCACTATTTCTCCGCTAGAAAGACGCAATTTTCTGTTCAATGGCTTTACAGATAGATACTGGAACGTTGGACAGGTATTGTCCAGGATTACGGCGCAACGAATAAAACCCTACAAACTGCGTGTAATTTGCAAGACCGCATGCCCATGCCAAAAACCTTAATGGAATCGGTATTGAAAACTTGCTGGATTTTCCAACGGGCTTCTAAATATCCTGGCAATGGAATAGATCATTGATGTAATATATGCTTTGATTTGAACCTCATATAATCAAACCGTAATAACATGCCTCATTTGCTCATGAAATGAAGTTTGATTCCCATTGTCCGCATTATCACAACAGTGTTGCAATCACAAAATCAAACCGCAATGATATGCCTCATTTATTCATGAGATGAAGCTTGATTCCCCATTGTTTGCCCAAGACTTTGAAATTAGAAAAAACTCAAATGTTGCCGTGTTTAAACAATGTTTCCAGGTTATAAGGCTTGGTAGTGCGCGAACTTCCATTCCACATCAATTGCGCAAATTGCCGGTAAGCCCTCTCACTTGGATGGTAGGAATCGAAGAACAGGTATTGCCCAGGATTAGGGCACAATGAATACTCTCTTACCCCTCTCATGCCTCCGCAGCTATAATTCCCCCCGTATGGACCCGAGCCGCAGCATGCCGTCTTCCCATCCTTGAAACCTGGAAGTTAATTTCACGAGGTTAGCAAAATCCACATCCTTCCTCGCCAGAATGTACTTAGGAATCAAGAAAACAAATTTAAGGCATAACAATAATTCCAATGACTGACCATATTTTGATGGGTATTGGATTCGTTTATTCAAGGAAGTGTACAAGTCGAAGAGGGAGTACTTGAATCCTTGCAACTGAGACTCTAGCTTGGCAAGAGTCGCCGGAAGAGCCACGTTGTGAAGTTTCACCAGCTCGGTGGCTGGTCTCGAACAAGAACCGTTTCCGCCGACCAGTCGGACGGCCGGGAGGCACCCAAGGAGTGGCATTGCAAAAAATCCAAATTTTCTTGCTCCAACTTTATATATTCCCTGCAAAAAATAGGATAGAAAAATCAGAGATCCATTTGTTACCAACTACTTAGAAATATCAGTTTATAGGCTTACATACAATGTGGGGAATACAAGAGCAAAAAAAAAAAATGATGAAGCCAACTACTTGCATACTGCCAAAAAAAGGAATGGAACTCTTCAAACCTCCTCGACGAAGAGTGAAATAAAATTTTCTTTTGGATGCATTATTAGAAGGATTACATTAAACGAGAGAACTCGAGGTGCTTGTTAAGTTTACTTAATATACAACAATTCAATTTTCAAAACAATAACTACAACAAACACGAGGAAAATTATTATAGTGAAAATTGTTAAGTTTTCTTCGATGGCTATTTAGTAAGTGTCCTTGAAGCATTCGTCAATTGAATATCTATTCGTCACGACAGAAAGATCGACCCTTCGAGAGAACGAATAAAGTCACCGAAAATGAAAATTGGATATTATGTGTCTTCAGTGTGGAAAGCTTGTTTGCTTAATTTGACTTTAGTTCTAGAAAACTATTATTAAAGGAATTGCTCAGAATCAAGCAAAAAATCAGGCACCCACTAAACCATAAAGAAGAAGATGCGTTGGTCAACAAGATCCATTCAATAATGGTAACCCGGTGGACTTGTTTATGCAGATAATAGAGCCAGCGAATAAAATTGACAGAACGGATAGAGTTGACTAAGGTTCACAAGCACAACAGCTAACCCAATTTTGTCTATTGTTCTCTGATATAACGTCAGTGTAATAATATCCTAACACATCCATCGTTGTTGGATGAATGATATTTGCATTTGAAGTTAGCTTCTTAATTAAGTTCTTCCGCGTGTCTATAACCCAAAATTGAATCTTACCAATTGCGGATCCAATAAAAATCCGATCTTTTAAGTAAAATTAGAACACCTTACGAGTAAATAAACTCCTACAAAGAATTTATCATCTCTGCTAGGGACGCCCATGGATCCAATCACTGAGTTGTCAAATCATATGGGTCCTAGATGGGATAAAATCGTTTTTTTTTCTGGTAAAAGATGGGATAAAATCGTTTGGCATCATATATACCAAAAGGGTGATATGATATGAAATGCCAATCATATGAGCCCCAAATGAGATGAATTCAAATGTGCTCATGTGCAGTGGAATGATGCAAAGTATTGCTCGAGAAACGGACTGGAATCAATAGATATATGTTTACCTCAAGCACAGTGCTAATGTTGCCAACCACCATCCCCACGTAATCCTCCATGGAAATGGACTGAAACAGAGTGGGATTGTTGAGCACAGGGGTCAAGTAATCGTTGCCTCCGATGCTGATCATGTAAACGCCCTCTGAAACTATTCTCTTCGCCTTCTCATCCCCCAGCTTCTTCCTCAGGCCCTTCACCAGTTTCTCAAACTGCTTCAGCTGAGTCCCGAGATCCACCACCTAAAGAAGCAAAAGTAAGGAAGACGACCCAAAAGGGTTATATGAAAAAGCATCAGAGAAAAAGAGAAGGAGGAGGCTCGGCATACAGATCCTTGGTAAGTATCAGGTAGAACACCAGCTCCACCGGACGCAAAGTTCGCCCCTCCCACAAATTCGTTGTTCTCCAGCTGGAGATATGGTGGAATCAGTGGCAGCTTCGCATATTCAGCTGAATCACCCAAAAAGATTTTGATTATGCAATCAATCATTCACGGGGCAAGAAAAGCCAAGAATATGGAGAAGTCATACCAATAAAATCAGCAATAAGGCGACCGTCGGTGAATCTGCCGGTGGGATAGCGGAAGAAAGTCTCGCCATACGGAGGGAAGTTTGCCCTGAAAGACGCGGTGGTGTTTATGTAGTTGTTGGTCCCCGCGTCGTTGAGGGAGTCGCCGAAGATGAACAGTGCAACGTCGTGTTGGGGCCGATCGATGTTGCAGTATGTCGAGGAGAGAAGGCTCGCGAAGATGGCGAAGAAAAGGACGTGGATATTCGGAGTCGACATGGCGATCTTGGGTCGAACGATGCGGCGTCTCTTGGGATTTTAGTACTACTTAAATAAGTAGCTCGTGAAGAAGAAGGCTCGTAGTAGCTCTTTCCATTATTGGATAAACATAGCACGTCATAAATTGGCATTGTCAAACTTTTTGGGGGGCATTTAAACATTTTTGCTTGCATAATTTGCATTCTGACTTTCACTACTCATTTATAAAATGGTGAAATACGTCTGGACAACTCGTAGATCCATACTTCGCTTTTTCTTTTTCTTTTTTCAATTTTGCGGTCCACCAGCAACTGCAACACATCTACACAGAAGTTTCAGTCCAAACAACTCCTTACCAATTTATAATCCCTTCCCTACTTATCCAGACATTATGCTTGGATCATATTATTAGACCATTGATGGGTCCATTGATCTATTTCTATATCTAAATATCTATATCTACATATTTAACTAAGAGCAAGAGGTTTGACCGTCCGAGATAGTTTCTTTAGATTTTGATAGTTTAGCAAGTTATGCAAGGTACGTGTGTTTGATACGAGAAATTATTCAATGATTCGTTACCATCACATCAACATCATATGTGGCGTAATTTCACATATATCCATTAATATATTGACACGTGTCCATCAATCCATGTAAGTTCCTGACGTGGAATCTAAGTAAAAAAATTTAAAAATCTCTTCACCTCTATGCTCTCTCTCTCTCTCTCTCTCTCTCTCTCTCTCTCTCTCTCTCTCTCTCTCTCTTCTTCCTCCTATGTCCATAGCCGACCAACCTCCACTCCTCCCACGCCGTCACCACCAGCAGACATGCCGGCGCTATGACCAAGCTGACCACCGATGCGTCCAAGCGAGCATGGCTAGCTCCCTCTGTTTTCTCCATCTCGTCGCTCTCCAAATCTGAAGATCTGGCCGTCCATGGCCGAAATTGTTGGTGCTCGTCCATGGTCTTCGTCAGCATCGTTCATCCATGGTCGAATGTGTTGGAGTTGGCAAATACTTCGAGGATTCTTGTTTCTTATACCAGGCATGTCCATACGAGCTTAGGGAAATCGAAGTATGATCGGACGACATGTGACCCCTACGCATGAAATGCGAGGGTTCGGGGGCAGCGCCCCCGAAATGTGGGTCCCACTGACCAGACAGTGGGCGGGGGCTCGAGGGCAATACCCCCGAAACAACATCATTTTTTTTCTTATGTTTTAAACTGACCCGTTTGTTGTGGGATTAAAAGGATTCAAATAGGCTTGAGCTTTGGGCCAATTTTAAGTCCTATATATTGTACTCGTATGAAAGATCATTGTAACGAGTGGTTGTGGTTGTAAAACCTAAATATCATAGTAGAATCCCTTTGCATGATATGACCCTATTCTAGGGTGAACCTGAGTAAATTCGTGTGTTAAATTTTCTATTATCCGTGTGATTGTTCTGATTTGGTTCAGATATAACCCCATCAGAACGCATTCAGGTATCGTCTCTGTCATTCATCCATGGCCGACCACAAGCCGACGGCAAGGAATGACAAATCTCGATATTTGAGCTCTGTCCATGCCTTTGAGATCTCGACCTCGCTCGTCTCCACGGTCGACCACAAGGGACGACTGCAAGAAGATGGCTTCCTCTGTTTTTTTTTTCTTGATATTTGAGCTCTGTCCTTTGCCTTCGAGATCCCAAATTTGGAGGTGTGACTCTAGTCCATATCTGGATAGAAAACCACTGCGAGCCGCCATGATGACAAAGGAGTGGCTCGGCCATCGACGGGGCCAACCACGGGCTGATTGCAAGGGACGACAGAGCCAGCCACGAGTGATGGCGGAGCATGATGGAGGGGACCAAGAGCATGACGGAGGGGAAGCTTCCGCGGGTGAACATATGCAAATGCTTTACTTTTATTCCATATCAGCAGACATGTGTCGATCTGTGATTGAATTTGAGTAAAAACGACATACCACCTTAGCAACTGATGTGGTAGTAACAAATCACTGAACATTTTTTCGTTTAATGCACCCAACACCTCTTTGTTACATCACTCAATTTACAAGAGAAAGAGAATATACATAGATAATAATAGATATTCATAGACTCAAGCCCAAACTACTAATAAAATACCGGTCCAAACAATAAAAGCTCTCTCGCTTCGCAGGGGTGCTGCCGCTTACGAACCTCAATGATTTCCTATTAATGGGGAGTATGAACCACACCCTTACATTTACGTCGTTTGCTTACATGGATTTTTTGTCACTGTTCATCATCCTTATTTGCTTTTTTTCTTCTTTGTTCCTTGTAACCTCCATTAACAGAGGTGGTCGAGCTCAGAGCTCAAATCTGGGTCGGCGATTTATCGGAACTTGCTTGCAATCTATCACGCAGCTTCCGGAGCTGAAACTTGTCAATTTCAACGCAACAGTACCTTGGTCAATCATTTCCAACTTGAAAAACTTGTTAAACCTACAAATTTCTCAATCTTAGCTTCAAGAACTTGGACTCCTATTGATAGTGACTAAGTGTGACCTCCTTGAGAGGTTAATCATTCCAGGAAACTCAAAGAAGATTAAAGAATTGTGGGTATTGGAATGTCCCAAACTAGTTGAGATTAAAGCCTTGTCACTCTTCATCGTCCTCTTCGCACGGACTCACTTGGTCGTAGCTTCATTGGTGATCATCCATCACCACCCAGACCTCTGACGCCGAGCCACGACCTTCAACAGCATGTCCGCTACGGTTGACGGTCGTTGGAATCATCTCTGACCATTTCAGCCGAGACTCCTATTAATTATTCTGGTTTTTCAAGCTTCAAAGGCCATTTTTATTGGCCACCGCCTTTGCTCAGCCATCCCCGAAGCTTTGTTGACCCATTCCGTGCCTGGGCATCGACAAAACGAACCCAAGCTTTCTCTATAACCACAGTCGCTGCAAGGGCTCAAATCGTTTCCTCTGCTCTGTGCCCTACGGACGACCTCCATTAATGGAGGTTGAAACCTGCGATTTAGGCATCTAAGGTTGCACGACTCAAATCCGAGGTCACGCGACCTAAATTTGAGCTCAAGCACTTGGAGGTTGCAAGGAATCGAGAAGAAGAAAAAAAATATGAAGGTGATGAACAGTGACGAAAAATCAGCGTAAGCAGACGACGTGGATTTACAGTTGACGTGGGAATGACACGTTATATGACTAACAGTAATTCTGAACGGAGGGTTAATATGGCCAAATTTGGGACTATAATGAAAGTTGGAGATTTTTTTAGACAAAAACAAAAGTTCAAGGTAGAATTGGGGCTAAAACCTAAAATTTGGGTTCTTTAGGGAATTAGGCCTAAAAAAAAAAACAATGATCGAAATATTAAGTAGGTCATAGATGTGAGGTACTAATTCGAAGAGGACTAGAAGGCCCAACATTTTCAAAAGAGCAACGCCAAGCTACCTAAAACTAGTCCACGAGATTAGTATCTTAAATGTGTCATGCATTCATTATCTTATAAGGAAAAATGATACAAACAGTTCATGAACTTTGACCCAATATGAATTTAGTCCCTAAAGTTTTCGTTTGTTCAATTTAGTCCCTCAACTTTAATCCAATGTGCAATATGATCCCTGAACTTTTAATTTGTTTAATATCATATCTGAACTTTTGTTACATGTTCAATTTAGTCTCTAAACTATATGAAAATGTTCAATACAGTCCTTTTCATTAATTCAAGTTTAGAGATTACATTGGACATTTTTATATAGTTCAGAGATTGAATTAAACATGTACCAAAAGTTTAAGGATAACATTGAATATTGATCTAAAGTTCAAGGACTACATTAAACAAATTAAAAGTTCATAGATCAAATTGCATATTAGGGCAAAGTTCAGGGACTGTTTGTGTCATTATCTCATCCTATAACAGTTTGTCTCGTCGATTAGTATACTAATCAGGTCGATCTTAAATATACTTAATACTTATCTTATGATATAATCCTTTCTAGGAGAGCCCATAAACTTTCTTGAATACATTAGTAGGCCTGGGCTCGGTCCATCTCGTAGGAATGAATGGATAATCAATTTGGCCCATACTTTATGGGCTGCGTAATGTAATCGACTCTCTTCCCCCTTCTTTTTCTTACTATCGGTTCTTTCCCGTTTGACCTCATCTTAAGAACATTCACTCTGCTGCGGGCCCTTAAATTGTATTTAAAAGCGCACAACCGCAGCGATAATGATTCTCATTTATTCGAACTTTTCCCAAAACATTTAAGTTGCATTTGGTGGATCGGATAAAATTCCGGATAGGATAACTTTCATCCTATCCAGTATTTGGAGTGATGCGAAATCCGGATATAACCAAATATAGTTCGGATAAAAATATCCTATCTAGGAAGTGGGATAGATCTGGATAGGATTGTAAATATGGATTTTTTTTACAAAAAAACTAAATTTCATAATATCCGCAAAATATTCTGCTATCCCTGTAACTTTTGCCCTCTCCCTCTTCTTCTTCGACTTGTTTATGCTCTGTTCACATTCACGAATCACCCACCACCAAACGGAGACAAGAAAGCTTTGAAAAATCCCCCAAAACCACTCTGCTTCGCTCCGACTAGTGATTAAGGTTTTGATTCTGGTCTGGATTTGTCACGCCTACGAGTACACATCTCAATTGCATATATACACAATCCTCGCGCTCTATTGCGTTGGCAACGATGGGTTGCGCCAAAACAGAGCATCACAAGGTCAAGTTTGCTCAAGACTAACTTGACGATTTTGAGGTGTCGCCACCGTGTGTATGAGTGTTATCGGGAATAAGAACCCGGGACTCCAACAACGTCACTGCTTAGGAGAGAGGAGCTTCCTCCGATCATTAGCGAAACAATGAAGGCGTGAAGAGCGTAGGAGGTATGAGGATGATCACAGAGAGATATTTAGTAGATTTTTAAAGATTTTAAAAAAATTTCAATCCAGGTTATACCAAACATATGATAGGATTTTTTACAATCCGGAGGATATTGAGAGGAGTTCTAATCCTACTTTATCTTGTCCTATCCCAATCCAAATTCGGACGATCAAACGCGAAGAATTCAAGTTTGTCAATGTTTGAACAATACTGAGACTCATTTGAACATAACCATTCTTTAACAGAAGTGCAACCATACAGCCGATCCAACATCATCCCTCAGTTATTCATAATATGACTTCTGAGTGGGATGTGGTTATTTACCTATGATTTCAGGGAAAACAAAAAAAATTCAAGCACCCTCATGCTTGAATAATGCTTCCAGGTTGCGAGGTCTAATTACACTCGGACTTCCATTCCACATCAAGTGCGCAAATTGCCGGTTAGCCCTCTCGCTTGCATGGTAGGCATCAAAGAACGTGTACTTCTCAAGATGATGGCATAATGAATATTCCTTCACTCCTCTCTGGCCTCCACAGGTTGAATTACCCTTATAAGGACCCGAACCACAACATGCGATTTTCACTTCCTTGAAACCTGAATCGATTCACATATAAAAAAATAAGGACTTTTATTCAGTACACCAGCGATGTAAAAAGCACAAATCCACGAGTGGTATAGAAGAAATGATGCTTAAGTTAAGTTCCCACAGCATAAATAATTTACCATATTTTGATGGGTGCTGGATTCTCTCACTGCCTGAAGTGTAGTAGTCGAAGTAGGAGTACTTGAATCCTTGTAGTTGAGTCTCCAGTTTTGCCAGAATTGCAGTAAGAGTAACGTTGTGAAGCTTTGCAAGCTTGTTGGCTTCGTCTGAGCAAGCACCATTTCTGGTTAATAGTCTAATGCCTGGCGCACACCCAATTTTCCCGATTCCAATCATTGCAAATTTTCTTCCTCCTACTTTATAAATTCCCTGAAAAGAAAAATCAGAAAGTCAAATCATCCCCTTGAAATGCCATAACCATTAGCAGATGTTTAGCAAGCCTAATTATCGCAAGGCCAGAACAAGAAGGTTCCCCTGCAAACACACACTATATTGTGTATGTATACAGTGGAGTGCACCTTTAAGATCTCTCAGAGAGATAAACTAGTCGAGATACATTCGAATATCTACTTACTGTCGAATAAAAAGACACCGAAATACTTACACAATTCTATGCTTGCGCTACACACAGAGCTATATAAAGAACAATTATCTAAGTGATGTAATAGACCTTAATTGGATATCAAATCATGGCATATGGTAAAGAGTGTGAGAAAGAATTACATTTACTTAAGAGTCGGCATCTCATACTCACTTATCAATTCGGATTAAGCACTCATGTTTAGTCGTGCCAATGAAATATGTCAGGATAAGTACAACGCAAGCGCCATAACTGTTGTATGGAGGACACTTAAGTGCCATAACTTTTTTTTCGCTCACTTGAGTGTCATAACTTCCAAAAAAAAGATCACTTAAATGCCACTTACGAGCTGGTCGTGAGGACCCAAAATAGCGGCTTTTCTGGTCGAACGGTGACCTTCTCGGCAAGGCGAGCACTACCAGCTTGAAGAGGGGGTGTCAATGAATCACTCTATGGCTTCCGTTCGTCTCGAAATTTCCATTTTAGTCTCCGTTGACGAAGGTAAAAATGCATCGTAATCACACAACTTATCGAGCTGATTTGTGTGACTACGAAGCATTTTTACCTTCGTCAATGGAGGTTAAAACGGAAATTTTGAGACGAACGGAGGCCATGAAATGATTCACCAACACCCCCTCTTCAAGCTGGTGGTGCTCGCCTCGCTGGAAAGGTCACCGTTCGATTGGAAAAGCCGCGGTTTCAGGCCCTCACGACTAGCTTGTCAGAGGGGTTGGTCGTAAGAGCCTGAAATCGCGGTTTTTCTAGCCAAACAGTGACCTTCCCAGTGAGACGATCACCACCAGCTTGAAGAGAAGGTGTCGGTGAATCATTTCATGACCTCCGTTCGTCTCGAAATTTCCGTTTTAGTCTCCGTTGACGAAGGTAAAAATGCGTCGTAGTCACAAAATTTTGCGACGGATAGTGTTCGTGGCTAATTTGCGACGAATTTATTTCCGTCGCAATTTTGCGACGAACTTTGAAATTTTCCATCGCAAAATTATGCGATGACCTAATAGCGATGAAATTTTTTCCGTCGCTAAATTCATCGCAAATTCAATTTGCGACAGATTTTGCCAAATTTTTCATCGCTAATCCGTTGTTTTTTTGTAGTGACATTGCGTTGTTGAATGTGACAAGATCTCTAGAGCCGAGCACACCTCTATCTTCTCTTATCTTTAGCTCCTCCTATGCCCTCCTATGCTGCCCTGACTTAGATTCACTATTTCTCTACCAGAAAGACGCAATCTTCTGTTCAATGGCTTTACAGATAGATACTGGAACGTTGGACAGGTATTGTCCAGGATTAGGGCGCAACGAATAAAACCCTACAAACTGTGTGTAATTTGCAAGACCGTATGCCCATGCCAAAAACCTTAACGGAATCGGTATTGGAAACTTGTAGGATTTTCCAGCGGGCTTCTAAATATCCTGACAATGGAATAGATCATTGATGTAATATATGCTTTGATTTGAACCTCATATAATCAAACCGTAATAACATGCCTCATTTGCTCATGAAATGAAGTTTGATTCCCATTGTCCGCATTATCACAACAGTGTTGCAATCACAAAATCAAACCGCAATGATATGCCTCATTTATTCATGAGATGAAGCTTGATTACCATTGTTTGCGCAAGACCTTTAAAAAAGAAAAAACTCAAATGTTGCCGTGTTTAAACAATGCTTCCAGGTTATAAGGCTTGGTTGTGCGCGAACTTCCATTCCACATCAATTGCGCAAATTGCCGGTAAGCCCTCTCGCTTGGATGGAAGGAATCGAAGAACAAGTATTGCCCAGGATTTGGGCACAATGAATACTCTCTTACCCCTCTCATGCCTCCGCAGCTATAATTCCCCCCGTATGGACCCGAGCCGCAGCATGCCATCTTCCCATCCTTGAAACCTGGAAGTTAATTTCGCGAGGTTAGCTAAATCCACATCCTTCCTCGCCAGAATGTCCTTAAGAATCAAGAAAACAAATTTAAGGCATAACAATAATTCCAATGACTGACCATATTTTGATGGGTATTGGATTCGTTTATTCAAGGAAGTGTACATGTCGAAGAGGGAGTACTTGAATCCTTGCAACTGAGATTCTAGCTTGGCGAGAGTCGCCGGAAGAGCCACGTTGTGAAGCTTCACTAGCTCGGTGGCTAGTCTCGAACAAGAACCGTTTCCGCCAACCGGTCGGATGGCCGGGACGCACCCAAGGGGTAGCATTGCAAAAAATCCAAATTTTCTTGCTCCAGCTTTATATATTCCCTGCAAAAAATAGAATAGAAAAATCGGAGATCCATTTTTTACCAACTACTTAGAAATATCAGTTTATAGGCTTACATACAATGTGGGGAGTACAAGAGCAAAAAAAAAAAAAATGATGAAGCCAACTACTTGCACACTGCCAAAAAAAGGAATGGAACTCTTCAAACCTCCTCGACGAAGAGTGAAATAAAATTTTCTTAAACGAGAGAACTCGAGGCGCTTGTTAAAATACGAGGAAAATTATTATAGTGAAAATCGTTAAGTTTTCTTCTATGGCTATTTAGTAAGTGTCCTTGAAGCAATCGTCAATTGAATACCTATTCGTCACGACGGAAAGATCGACTCTTCAAGAGAATGAATAAAGTATCCGAAAATGAAAATTGGATATTATGTGTCTTGAGTGTGGAAAGCTTGTTTACTTAATTTGACTTTAGTTCTAGAAAACTATTTTTAAAGGAATTGCTCAGAATCAAACAAAAAATCAGGCACCCACCAAACTATAAAGGAGAAGATGCGTTGGTCGACAAAATCCATTCAATAATGGTAACCCGGTGGACTTGTTTATGCAGAAAATAGAGCCAGCGAATCAAATAGACCGGACGGATAAAGTTGACTAAGGTTCACGAGCACAACAGCTAACCCAATTTTGTCTTTAGTTCTCTAATATAACGTCAGTGTAATAATATCCTAACACATCCATCGTTGTTGGATGAATGATATTTGCATTTGAAGTTCGCTTCTTAATTAAGTTCGTTCGTCCGCGGGTCTATAACCCAAAATTGAATCTTACCAATTGCGGATCCAATAAAAATCCGATCTTTTAAGTAAAATTAGAACACCTTACGAGTAAATAAACTCCTACAAAGAATTTATCATCTCTGCTAGGGACGCCCATGGATCCAATCTCTGAGTTGTCAAATCATATGGATCCTAGATGGGATAAAATCGTTTGGTATCATATACACCAAAAGGGTGATATGATATGAAATGCCAACCATATGAGCCCCACGTGAGATGAATTCAAATGTGCTCATGTGCAGTGGAATGATGCAAAGTATTGCTCGAGAAACGGACTGGAATCAATAGATATATGTTTACTTCGAGCACAGTGCTAATGTTGCCAACCACCATCCCCACGTAATCCTGCATGGAAATGGACTGAAGCAGAGTGGGATTGTCCACAGGGGCCAAGTAATCGTTGGCTCCGATGCTGATCATGTAAACGCCCTCTGAAACTATTCTCTTCGCCTTCTCATCCCCCAGCTTCTTCCTCAGGCCCTTCACCAGTTTCTCAAACTGCTTCAGCTGAGTCCCGAGATCCACCACCTAAAGAAGCAAAAGTAAGGAAGACGACCCAAAAGGGTCATATGAAAAAGCGTCAGAGAAAAAGAGAAGGAGGAGGCTCGACATACAGATCCTTTGTGAGTATCAGGTAGAACACCAGCTCCACCGGAGGCAAAGTTCGCCCCTCCCACAAGATCGTTGTTCTCCAGCTGGAGATACGGTGGAATCAGTGGCAGCTTCGCATATTCAGCTGAGTCACCCAAAAAGATTTTGATTATGCAATCAATCATTCACGGGGGAAGAAAAACCAAGAATATGGAGAAGTCATACCAATAAAATCAGCAATAAGGCGACCGTCGGTGAATCTGCCGGTGGGATAGCGGAAGAAAGTCTCGCCATACGGAGGGTAGTTTGCCCTGAAAGATGCGGTGGTGTTTATGTAGTTGTTGGTCCCTGCGTCGTTGAGGGAGTCGCCGAAGATGAACAGCGCAACGTCGTGTTGGGGCCGATCGATGTCGCAGTATGTCGAGGAGAGGAGGCTCGCGAAGATGGCGAAGAAAAGGATGTGGATATTCGGAGTCGACATGGCGATCTTGGGTCGAACGATGCGGCGTCTCTTGGGATTTTAGTACGACTTAAATAAGTAACTCGTGAGGCTCGTGGTAGCTCTTTCCATTATATGTTATAAAAAGAAAAAAAAGCACATCTTGGGAATTTAGTACGACTTAAATAAGTAACTCGTGAAGCTCGTGGTAGCTCTTTCCATTGTTTGTAAAAAAAAGAAAAAAAAAGCACATTCTTATTCATAAAATAACTTATCCATAGATAGAGATGGCAAAATAGGTCTAGAACCAAACATTAACTCATATTTAATGGCGTGGGTCATAAATGAATTGCCTTAAGTTTTAAAAAATAAACTTAAGTAGGTCATAAATGGGTTAGTTAACATACGGGAGAAGAACATTAGTGTCGAATATCTAAATTCAATCCTATCAACAATGCAAAAAAGTAATGAAAATTCGCACAATACAAGAATTTATGTGGTTCAGCAGGAGAGATGTTCCACCTACCTACGTCCACGGGGAGATGAAATCTGTTTCACTTAACGTAGAAAAGTGTACAGCCGCTCTTTCTCACTCCCTTCCTCTCTTTCTTTTTATAGAGACCTGTTTCACTCTAAACGTATATAGCGAAACGCTACATGGCACAAATTATAAAATTGCCCACATAGTCTAAAATATTTAGCTTTTCCATATAAATCCTTCTATGACTGAACATAAAAAGTCTCTGACGGCCCGAGGGCGCTGCCCTCACGACTCCCGCCGGGGCGGCCCCCCGGACCCCCGCCTGCTCAGCGGGGAGCGGGACCCCCGTGCTATCCAGTCGTCAAGGGGCCTTTCGGAACCGCCTCATAATCTTTTGGATAATAGAATACAAGACATCAACCTCAACAATTAGAAGTGCTAAAAGTTATGTATGGCACTCAAACCCTCCCCGTGGCTGAAGCTTGAAGAAGACAATGGAGAGAGAAGAGAGGGAGAAGAAATTTTCAGCTTCCGTTTGGTGGTTTCCAAGAGGTAGGTTGATTTGGCAATCTTATTGGGGAATCCAGCTTTCCATACTTCACATTTCGCTCTCCCATTTTGGGGTCAACTAGCAATTTCGGCACGCATCTACACTGAGATCATGCTCAGATTGGGTTATGAGACCATTGATGGGTTCATCGATCTCTATCCAGGTAAATTAAGTTTTAGAGCTGAGAGGTGTGACCGTTCGAGATGGTTTCTTTAGGCTTCGATGGTTTGGCAAATTATGCGAGGTCGGTGTGCTTGATACAGCCAATTAAATGAAAGTCGATGAAGCAATGACAAAAGGAGAGTTTGTGACCAGGACTATATTGGCATATAGACCCAAAAGGCTATAGAGATAATGATTAAAAGACATTTAGCTCCCATAAACATCATATATAATAATATCCGCAAAAAGTGTCCAGAAACAAGCAACTTTTGAGTTCTGCTTCTTCTTTGCTAGCTATTCGGTATCCGGGTTCCATCTCGAATAATTTTTGTTCATGGCTGTGGCTTCCCCTACTATTTGTCTCGAATCTACTCGTTGCTGACGAAACACGAAGTTATTTCTACTTCTCCAGATATTCCAGAGCACTCTGGCAACGATTTCTAGCTTCGGTGAGTCTGGCTTTGCCTTTTCACAGTTAATCACCCAATCTTCAAATCTACTAACACCTTGAAATGTGTCTTGGAGATTTAATTCTGACGCGATCCACACTGCACGAGTCTAGCAACACACGAGAAGAAGATGCTCCCTGGATTCAATATATTTTTTGGCACAGAGGACAAAGTGGCTCAGGTACTATGTTTCTCTTGAACAAGTTCTCTTTTGAAGGCAATGCATTCTGGCAACGACTGGAGAGAAAATTTTTTGAATTTCGGGTATGTTCTTAGATTCCAGATATTTTATCATAGAGATCTAGGGCGTTTGGTAGGATGATAAGGCTTGGTTTACACTCTGCTGGTTTGCTGCTGCGCATAGTTGATTATAGCCACATTTTCCTGTATGATCCCCAGATTTACTGTGCACCTAAACCTGCTTGCCTTTCTCTGTGCTAGTTTCCAAAGGAGCGGCCAAAATCTCATCAAATATCCGTCCATCAAATAAGTTGCGTAGTGTTCGCTCGTTTCACGAGGAATATCCTTCACCAAAACTTCGGTGTTCGATTTTTATTAAGGTAGGTTATGTGGTTTGATTACTAGGAGAGTTGTGGCAAAAAATGAAGTGTAACACAGAATTGTATGAAATGGATAGAAATCGAATGGATTGAAAATGGATCTGGGATCAACAGAGTTCCAAGCTACGTTACAATACTCCTATGAAAACTATAAAGGATTCAAAAGTTAACTAAAGCTATAGGAAACTGTAAATACAGGAAGTAAAGATACGTAGAAATCTAAAGTGCAGATAAGCTTAAGTGTTTTTGCATTGTTGTTCGTGGTACCTTTCTCTTTGCTTCCTCTGAATATTTGTATCTCCTCCTTTCCTGCAACTGCTCATTGGTTACTTCCATGCTTTCAAACTTTGAATATTTTGGCGCTTCCAATAATTGCCCTTTTCTAACCACGTTTTTCCAGTTTTATTGTCCGCCAAAGCTTGATCTCAACCATTAAGATGATTTCAAATCTGGACAAGTAACTTCCCATAATATGCTCGTGCTCATTATCCCCACTCCTGCTCGTAACTTCTTGCTGTCGTGATTTACATGTCTGGGCTATGATTCTTCAGTGTATTCTCGAAGTATGAACCTCCTGAATTTCGAGAAAGAGTCGTTGTCCTGATGCATAAATATTCCAACGTCCCGAACTATAACTCTCCATATTTCGGTAAATATACATATTTTCATCAATTACCGAATTCGGGACACGACGCCATTCTCACTTGCTTCTCAGCATTTTTCCGAATTTGGTCCAGACATGTTTCGGAAGAAGGCTGATTTCCATTATACGCCGGATTCGGCATTAAAGCCGATTCGGCACTTATGACGATTCTTATTTTGGTGTCAACATATGCCCCCTTTTAAAAGGATTAAAAGAACTTTTAATTCTTTTAAATGTCAAAAGAAAAGACACTCACGTTTTATTATTGTTGTCGCTTCGTCACCTCGCTTCACACGTTTTGCCTTTTCATCTTCAAAACACTTCTAAAAATCGTTCCTTTCTTCATGCCCTTGCATTATCACATTTTCGACTCTCTGCAACTTCTCGATTCTCTGCACTCTCTCTTGATATTCATCTGAACCCAATGGCTTCCAAAGCTTCCAAGGAGCAAACCTTTTCTTTTTCTGCATCAGATGCTCTTGATCGGTTTCGGGCCCTCACGACCAACCCCTCGACAAGCTAGTCGTGAGGGCCTGAAACCGCGGCTTTTCCGATCTAACGATGACCTTTCCGGCGAAGCGAGCACCATCAGCTTGAAGAGGGGGTGTCAGTGAATCATTCCATGGCCTCCGTTTGTCTTAAAATTTCCGTTTTAACCTCCGTTGACTAAGGTAAAAATGCTTCATAGTCACACAAATCGGCTCGATAAATTGTGTAACTACGAAGTATTTTTACCTTCGTCAATGGAGGCTAAAACGGAAATTTCGAGACGAACGGAGACCATGGAATGATTCACCAACACTCTCTCTTTAAGCTGGTGGTGCTCGTCTTGCCGAAAAGATCACCATTCGGCCGAAAAAGCCGCGGTTTGGATCCTCACGACCAGCTCGTAAGTGGTACTTAAGTAATCTTTTTTTGGAAGTTATGGCACTCAAGTGAGCCAAAAAAAAAAAAAAAACCACCCGCCTGGGTGGCGCTGCTGGGAAGGGCACTCTTCCTCTCGCAAAAGGTTGAGTGTTCGAATCCCGGGCGCCGCAGGGTGACTTAACCGATGCAAGTGTGTGGTGGCTAGCACGTGTCGCCCCCAGGGTTTACCTCCCGGCTGTCGGTCGTGCAGGGGTTCCCTGAGTTATCAAAAAAAAAAAAGTGAGTCAAAAAAAAGTTATGGCACTTAAATGTCTTCCGTACAAAAGTTATGGCACTTGCACGGTACTTATCCCGAAATATGTCTCTATTGAGCATGCTTAAAGATCATGTGCTTTGAAATCGTGTCACTTTTGAATTTGTCAATATACATTGGCTTTTGTGCATGAGCTGTCGAGTCGTGTCCGCTTGTGCCAGAAATCGCAAGAAATCACAAGGTCATATAATCTACTTTTGAAGTGAAACTAGAAAATACTTTCTCGAGAGTGGGTGCATATTGGAAATCTCGTGGTTTCGCAGCTGGAGCACAGTGTTGATGTTTCCAATCACCATCCCCACGTAATCTTCCATGGAAAGGGACTGAAACAGAGCAGGATTAATAAAGGAGAGCCACCCCGTAATCATTGCTTCCGATGCTAATCAAGTAAACACCCTCGTTGATTATCCCCTTCGCCTTCTCACTCCCCATCTCCTTCCTCAGCTTCTTCTCTAGTTGTTCAAGCTGCTTCAGCTGCATCTTCAAATCCACCACCTGATAGATTAAAAACACGAACCTGTTCATTTCCCATCTTTCTTGCAGTCTCAAAAGGTGGAAATATTCATATTAAATAAAGCTTCGAGCCAAAAGACGTATAAATGAAGAACATACAAATCCTTCAAAAGTGTCGACCAAAGCACCAGCTCCAGCGGATGCGAAATTCGCCCCTCTCATGAATTCATCATCTTTCATTTGGAGATATGATGGAATCAGCGGCAGATTTGCATATTCAGCTGCATAACCAAAGAAAAACAAAAACAATATAGAACAACAAATAAATTAAGTGGTAACTTATGAGGAAATAAATAGAATATGTGTACAAGTTACCCGGCAAAACAGAAGTTACCGATAAAATCGACGATGAGACAACCATAGGAGAATCTGCCAATGGGATAGCGGAAAAACGTCTCGCCATAAGGAGGAAAATTTGCTCTAAAAAAGGCAGTGGTGTTTATGTAGTTGTTGGTCCCTGCGTCATTAATGGAGTCGCTCTGTTTATGTAGTCGAGGTGCACGCAAGTTGGCCCGGACACCTCGGTTACCCAAAAAAAAATAAAAAACAGAGCAGCATCTTTCCGAGATTGATGGTTGCAGCGAGTTGAGGCGAAGAGGCTTGCGAAAACAGCGAAGAGCATGATGTGGAGAGTCGGAGTCGACATGATGACCCGTGTGTTGGATGATGTTTGTCCTCTTGAGGTTGGTACATACACATATGGACAAATATGGGGATAAAAGTATTTGTTACAAAGTCTTCAGTCCGTGCATTGAACAGCAGTCATGAACTTGGGAGCTACATTGGATAAACGTGGGAGATAAATGTGGACAAGTCGTAGCCCGACTGTGTTTTTACATTTATTCCCACTTTCGTCAAGGAGACAAGTCTCTAATCAATTTATAGTCGCTTTTTAGTACTTATCTAGAAGCCCACTTTTATAAATCGTGTGCTTAGATGATTCAAATCGAGTTCTTCGTGTGAGCACTAGAGCACACCATTGGTTAACTCGATTTGGAGGCAACCATCATTAGTTTATAGTCGCCTGGGAGTTAGGACGCAAATAATAATCATTCTGCTTCAAAAATGATTTCTGGAATTCTTGCTAGAAATTGATTTCTAGAGGAGAAATCTGTTTGATAAAACAACACTAATTCTGCTCCAGAAATTGATTTATGGAAGAGAAATCTGTTTGATAAAACAGAAGAAAATTTCTGCTTCTAGATGAGAAATACATTTTATAACGGCGCGTCAATTCTATTTCCGCAATAAAGATAGTCCGAACTCAATTATAAAATATTATTTATCTTAAACCTACAATGCAGTAACGAATTTGTGATAGGATTATGATGCAAATAATAGACATTGCTATAACTAACAGCGCCATTATAGCATTATCAGATGATTTGTGGGGGGTGTGAAGACCTTGTTAGCATTTTCACCCCAAGTCGTCACAAGTCAATAAGAGAAAAACAGAGTTTGTTGTTAACTTTGTCCGCAATCGTTTGTATTTTGGGAGACTGTTCTGCCCTCCATTTTAGTGGATTCCTGCGTGACCCCCCCTCTTTTGTCGTGAATGGGGGTGTTAAGGAGGAAATTTTTAGATGATTCGGCTTTACCGCGTCGGTTTTGTGGAGAATTTCGAGAGAAACCAATCAAGTGATGATGGGATATCGTGCTTAAAGCGAGAACGATTTTTTCAGTGGCAGCGATATCTGTTCCTCTGGCTATTGCAGTTTATGTTTTGCGTGATGACGATTTAGCTCCGTTTATGCAGGATCGCGATCTCATTGTCGAGCCAATGCCTTCCGGTAGTTCATCTCAGTCAGCAAGGCAATCTACACCGTCCTCTGCTTCATCAACGACAATTAAAAGAGCCATATGTGGCCTACACTACATGGGACCTGCAAACTCTGTTTTTCTCTTATTGACAATTAATAACAAAAAGAGCCCCCTTTAATGCAGAACCAACAGGAGGTTAAGGCACACCCACATTTCAAGATTAAAATTCCTAACAAGCCGGTGGTTGGTCGACGACGTCGGGGCGGGAGGACATCTACGGGGGGATGAGGATGCTGGAACAGTAATCCGCCCATCGCGGGTCGCTCTCGTAGTCGTACGCCGCCGCCGCGATCCTCCTCAGCTTCTGCGGGTCCTCCTTCTCTTCCCCCATCTCCCTCTCTCTCTCTCTCTCTCTAGAAGTTTCTGCGTGTTCCTCCTCACGGAGAGAGAATCCAATCGAAGAAGATGATGACGCCGACGACGAGGAAGGAGATGGGGATCGCGGGGACCCTAAGGCCTGGAGCCTCTTGTTCCGGGGACGGTGTAGAAATTTGGTGATATCTCAGAATGTGCTGTGAAGAGCACGACAAAGAGCGCGAAGAACGAAATCTCATTCCAGATAGCTTCTGTTTTTTGGGCCAAAATACATTCCGGAATCAAAAAGTGATTTCGGAGTAAAAAAAAGCATTTTTATCAAATGCATTTTTGTTACTAAATGCAAAAATTGCTCCGAAATGCATTTCGAAATTTTTTTAACAAACGCATTTATGTTCCGAAATACACTGTAGAGCAGAAATTCTGCTTCAGAATGCGTTTCATGCGCACCCTTAGCATTACGGCCTATATCTGGACAACGGGTACAGAATACGTAAAACCGATGAGCACCCTCACTCTGTTTCTAGTACCGCTGAAGGCAGCCCCCAATCAAACCCGTCTCAAGTGCCATATAGTGTGCTTCTGATCACAACTAACCCGAGGCCTAACGGGTTAAAATATTCCGTTCTATTAGATGTTGCGTGAGAGTTATTCGATCAATTGAATAGCTCATATGCCAACGACATGGGATCAAAGACATATCTGACGCCCATGGCAAATCATAATCTCCATAATATATTTTATGAGGGTCATGCATCTTCAAAATATGTACTCAGTTTTATATGGAAGTGATGTCCATGATAAGAAACCAATTAAGCAGAGACCTTGTTTTTCTCTCTATTTTGTGAGTACAGAAAGAAGCAGTGTCTTCAGATCTTTCACTGTCTATGGTCCCTGCCCGAGCCATACGATGTGTTGTTTTGTGGTAGTCTGGCAGGTCCAATAATTGCACCACAGGCCAACGACATTCGTCCTATTGGGCAAACTGTTGATTGGCCCTTTTCAGTCGGATGGTTGCCGAAGAATAAGGGTCCGTTTGATAAGGTGTCAAACAATAAAAATTTATGTTCTTTTGTTCCCAGAAATACGTTTGGTAAAATTTTTGTTCCCAGGCACATTTTTGCAAAAATTTGTGCTAAGAAACAGTTTTGGAAGAGAAACAAAAAGTAAAAATAAAGTTATTTCTTATTTCTCGGCACAATTTTGAAAATGAGTTTTTTTTCCTTTTCTTTTCTTCTTTGTATTGTTCTTCTCTAGGCTGTGGCCGGCCGCCGGCGACCGGCCACAGCCCAGGGCCGACAAGGGCGTCACGGCCCTCGCCGGCCGCCGGCGAAGGCAAGGGTCCTCCTCGCCTACGAGGGTGAGGGCTAGACCCTCGCCGCCTAGGAGAGGCGGCTTGCCGTCGATCATGGCGAGGTCGGCTTCGCCGTGGGTCACGACGGCGAGGCTGACCTCACCATGGGTCGCGATGGCGAGGTTGACCTCGCCCAGATCGGGCGAGGCCGAGCCTCGCTGTCGCCACCCACGGTGAGGCTCAGTCTTACCTGGTTTGGGCGAGGCCAGCAGTGAGGCAGGCGGCAGCGAGGGCCGTGACGCCCTGGCTAGTGGCCAGTCGCCAGCGCCAGCGACCGGCCATGGCCAAAGAAGGGAAGGGTAGAAAGAAAAAAAAAATTAAACAATTTAAAATATTATTAATAAAAAAAATTTTGGACAGTTACCAAACACCTTCAAATGCTCAGAAATTGTTTCCGGGCACAGAATCAAAAAGAATCATTTCTGAGTGGAAATAGTTCACAAGCACAAAATGATTGTCATGCGCACCCTAAATATTTTTTCAAGACGATGGCACAATGAATATTCTTTCACTCCTCTCTTGCCTCCGCAACGCAGATTCGCTCTATACGGACCCGAACCACAACGTGCCATTTTCACCTCCCTGAAGCCTGAAATTAATTTTAGACCATAAGATGCTCTCACTTTTTCATTGTCTATATAAGATGTAAGCAAAATTAAGGTTAGAAAGACTTGTATTACCGACCGTATTTCGTGGGTTTCGGATTCTATTATGGGCTGAAGCGTGGAAGTCAAAGGAGTACTTGAATCCTCCTAGTTTGAGCCTCCAGCTCTGTGAGAATTGAAACGAGAGCTATGTGGGGAAGCTTTGCAAGCACATTGGCAATACTTGAGCAAGTTATGTGAGGTCGGTGGGTTTGATACAGACAATGAAGCAATGTCAAAAAAGACAGATCAATATTTTAGATGGATCACACGTTTGAGGTACTTATTTGGAGAGGGCTAAGAAGCCCGCCATCTTCAAAAGAGCGATGCTAAGCAACCTATAACTGGTCGACAAGATGGATATATTAAATGGGTTAACATTCAATACCCAATAACAATCTGTCCCATCAATTAGTATACTAACAACATTCGTAGGCATAGGCTAGGTCCATATCGGGGGAATGAATGGATTATCAATGTGGCCTTTAATTTAATGGGCTGCATGATGCATTCGACTCTCTTCCCTCTTCTTTTTCTGAGTTTTCGTTGGTAATTTTTCTCCTTTTCAGTTGCTTAATGTTTAACCTCATCTTAAGAACACTCACTGTGTTGTGGGCATTTGAAATGTAGTTAGAAACATAGAACAAAGCAATAATCAATCGCATTTATTTGAACTTTTCCCAAAACTTTCAAGGAATTCAAGTTTGTCCACCTTTGAACAATGCTTGAGCTCGTTTGAACATCCTCGTTCTTTAATAGAAGTGCAACCATACATCAATCCAAAACAATGCTCCCTTATCCATATTTGACGTTTGAGCTAGTTGTAGTTATTCACCAACGTTTTTGAAAAAAAAACAAATTCAAACATGCTCGTATTTGAACAATGCTTCTAGGTTGTGAGGTCTAACAACACTCAGACTCCCATTCCACATCAACTGTGCAAATTGCTGGTTAGCCCTCTCACTTGGATGGTAGGTATCAAAGAACACGTACTTCTCGGGATGACGACATAATGAATATTCTTTCACTCCTCTCTTGCCTCCACAGGTTGAATTCGCCCTATAAGGACCCGAACCGCAACAAGCACTTTCTGCTTCCTTAAAACCTGGATCGATTTCACATATAAAAAATAAGGATTTCTATTCAGTACACGAGCAATGCAAAAGGTACAAATGCACACGTGGTATAGAAGGAATGATGCTTAAACTAAAGCCAAATTAGGTGCGCCAGAGCATAAGTAACTTACCATATTTCGATGGGTATCGGATTCTCTCACTGCCTGAGGTGTAGAGGTCGAAGTACGAGTACTCGAATCCTTGGAGTTGAGTCTCCAGTTTTGTGAGTATTGAAGTAAGGGCAGTGTTATGAAGCTTGGCGAGCTTGTTGGCTTCACCTGAGCAAGAACCATCTCTGGTTAATGCTCTCACACCTGGCACACACCCAAGTGGCCCTATTCCAATCACTGCAAATTTTCTTCCTCCTACTTTATATATTCCCTGAAAAGACATTATAAATCTATTCAGTATTCATCCACTTTCAAAGATTATGACAATCAACAAAGGTTGATTTAGGTCTAATTACAATTTTGAGGCCACGAAGTTTGGTTAATACCTTGAGCACGGTCGTGATGTTACCAATCACCATCCCCACGTAATCCTCCATGGAAATGGACTGAAACAGAGCAGGAGTATAAACGAGAGGCATCAAGTAATCATTGCTTCCGATGCTAATCAAGTAAACACCCTCCTTAATTATCCTCTTCGCCTTCTCACTCTCCCCCTTCTTCCTCAGCTTCTTCTTTAGCTGTCGAAGCTGCTTCAGCTGCATCTTGAAATCCACCACCTGATAAATTATAAGCGCGAACTTATTCATGTCCCATGTTTCTTGCAGTCTCATCAAGTGGAAATATTCACGTCAAATAAAGCTTCGTGCCAAAAAAAAAAAAGGGAAATAAGAACATACAAATCCTTTGTAAGTGTCAACGAGAGCACCAGCTCCAGCGGATGCGAAATTCGCCCCTCCCATGAGTTCACCATCTTTCTTTTGGAGATATGGTGGAATCAGCGGCAGCTTTGCATGTTCGGCTGCATAACCAAAGAAAAAGGAAAAAAAATAAAACAATAAATAAATTAAGCACTTTTATGAAATACATGAATGAATATTCATTATACCTATTATGATACATTTGTAACCTACGTACATGAGTGAATATTCAATGTACCTATTATGATACATTTGTAACTTACAATCTCCAATGAATGGTCATCTCCCTATTCAATGTATATATTCAATACATTGACATGAATGATATATGCATCCTTGTTTTCTTATAAATAGGAGCTTAGTTTTGGTCATTGTAAGAAGAAATTAGAACAGAAGAATAGAATGAAAGAAAAAAATATGCAGTAAAATAAAATTTCTCCTCTGACTTTCTTTACCATCTTTGGTGTTTATCTACTTTCTCTACTTAATCTCTCTCTATTCTCTCTATTATATTCTTGCAACGCAATATTTTACAACAAGCACTAACTTATGAGGAAATTTCCTTACCCAAAAAAAAAACTTATGAGGAAATAAATAGAATTTGCGCACAAGTTACCCGGAAAAAAAAGAAGTTACCGATGAAATCAGCGATGAGACGACCGTCGGAGAATCTACCAGTGGAATGGTGGAAGAACGTCTCGCCATAAGGTGGAAAGTTTGCTCTGAAATCTGCAGTGGTGTTTATGTAGTTGTTGGTCCCCGCATCGTTAATGGAGTCGCCGAAGATGAACAACGCAACGTCTTTCCGAGATTGATTGGCACAGCCAGTTGATACGAAGAGGCTGGCAAGACTAGCGAAGAGAATGATGTGAAGAGTCGGAGTCGACATGGTGACCTGTACTGGATGATGTTCGTCCACTTTAGGTTTAATATATATAGACACATGGAATATGGTAATCATAGTATTTTTTACAAAGTCTTCTATCCGTGCGTTTACCAGGAATTACGAACATGAGGGATACGATGGACCAACGTGGGAGACGCGTCTGAACGAGTCGTGGTCCGACACGGTTTTCACTGTTTGGTCACTTTGGCCGACTAGTTCAACATTTGCGGTGCGAGAAGACTTTCGTCAAGGGGTACGAGTCTTTAACCCTATCATAAGCGCTTTTAGTCGTTATCCAGAAGCCCACTTTAATAAATCATATGTTCATGATATTTCAAAAGAGTTCCTCGTGTGAGCACCAGAGCACACTACTGGCTAACACAATCAGGAGGCAGCTTCAACCCCCGGCCTTCACTCTAAACGCGGCTCACTCGCACCCTCACTTTATAATAAGTATCTTATTATTCTAAGGTCGTACGAGACTTAGCGTGTAGCACAACCTATATCTAGATAACGTGGGATCGAAGTATTTAAGAGTGATAAGCATCTCCACTCTAGCTCCGATATCACTCAAAGCAGCCCCAACTCAAACCCATCTCGTGCTCGATACAGCATGGTTTTGATTAAGACTAACCCGTGCCCCTAATGGGTTTAAATGCTTCACGGTAGTTGGAGGTTGCATGAAAGTTGCTCACCAATATACAATATAATAGCTCGTACGTTCACAATGTGAGATCAAAGATTAATCCAACGCTCAATGCAATCGTAATCCTCATAATGTCATTTATCATGGTCAAAATGACTACGATTAAGCAGAGACATTTTCTGTGCGCTCATTTTTGTGTGCACATATGTCCATAATAACAAACGATTAAGCAGATACATTTTCTCTTTCTAATTATCTTAGTACACTGAGAAAGCAGTGTCTCTTGGGATCTTTCATGATCAAACGGAACAGAGGGGAAAAGATTGGCCTGTCACGGTCCATGGTCGCTCTCCAAGCCGTGCGAAGTGTCGTTCCGTGGCAATTTGGCAAGTCTAATAACTGCACCACATGCCAACAACAACATTCTTCACGGGACATGTGATACGTATGTTTTGTCGCCTCAAAATGGAATCAAAAGTAGAGAATCAGTGTACTTTATGCAACTGTCATACTCAAGTACCTTTATTTCTTGGTATAATAATACAAACAATCCATGAACTTTGACCAAATATGTAATGTGATCCTTAAACTTTCATTTTGTTAAATTTGGTCCCCAAACTATAGCTCAATATGCAATGTGATCTCTGAATTTTTAATTTGTTCATTATGGTCCCTAAACTTTTGGTACATGTTTAAACTAGTAATTTGGTCCCCAAACTATAGCTCAATATGCAATATGATCTCTGAATTTTTAGTTGTTTATTATGATCCCTAAACTTTTTGTACATGTTCAAACTAGTCCAGGGACTAGTTTGAACATGTATCAAAATTTCAAGGACCACATTATACATTAAGCTAAAATTCATGGATCACATTAAACAAATTGAAAGTTCAGGGGAAGGCGATGCCTCGTGAGGCCGCCGTGGCCACGGCGACGGATGGCCTCGCCGAATCTGGCGAGGGTCGGCCTCGCCTGTGGCGAGCGAGGATGGCCTCGTCCGGACGAGGCCAGGCGGCTGGCCGCGACCGATGGCCAGCCTCCAGTCATCGAAGGTAGAAGAAGAAGAAAGGGAAGAAAAAAAGAAAAGAATGAAAAAAAATCAGAAAAACTATTTGAAAAATACAAGTATACATGCTAAACTACGTCGTTTTGATGTGTACATGCTGACTAAATCCTCCGGCAAGCCACATCAGCTTCAGAAATTAATAAAAAAATGCAACGTCGGATTTCCGCCAAACTGACCGGAGTTGGTGCTTTAGTGATCGTTTTTCAAAAATTTTGACCTAAAGTAATCCAAAATAAAATTTTAACACTAAAGTAAGCGCCGTACACAAATTTTGGTACTTCTGCTGTTCTTCACTCGGAGATAAACTTCCATATGCTTAGCCTCGGATCAAGAAGTAAACCTTCTAGGAATGTATGGATGCTCAAATATGCTTACCTTGAGCAAGCTGGTGAATTGGTGATGTTTCCAATCACCATCCCAACGTAATCTTCCATTGAATAAGACTCAAACAGAGTGAGATTGCAATAAATCGGCATCTAGGTAATCGTTGCTTCCAATGCTAATCAAATAAATAGCCTCCGAAATTACTCGCTTTGCCTACTCATTCCCTAATCTCTTGCTTAACTTCTTCTCTAGCTTCTCAAACTACATGCATCATGAAATTCATCACCTAAAAACCAGCCCAAAGAAAATAACTTGAAATTATTTGAATTTCATGTAAGAAAATAGAAGAGAGATTGCATTATTATATAAAAATCCTTCATACGTATCATTCAATGCATTGGCTTCTCTAGTCCTAAACCTTTTGACGATCTTCCAATACAGTCTAATCAATTAATTTTGGCCGAAAAATCTACAACGTGGCAGTCTAATCAGTGCCAGCTGTCCTACATGACACGGCTTGCAGCTGACCAGTGTTGAGGTGAATGATTTTTGTAATTTCTTTAATTTTTTGAATTTTTTTTCCTTCTCTTTTTTTCTCTTTTCATTTTTTCTTGCTTTCCTATTCTTTCTTGTTCATCTTCCTAGAAAGAAGTTTGTCAGGGTCTCGACAATGGCTGGCTGGCGACCCTCACCATAGCCTTAGCAAGGGTTGCAGCCCTCGCCGAAGAGAGACCTCGTCATTGGTCGTATTCTCCGGCGGCATGTTCGTGAGTATCATCTCCATAAGCTCTCTTTGTTCGCTCCTCAAAGGCACCCAAGAAGAGGACAACAACAATGGCAGCTTTCATTGTGGCTCTCGAATGTGTCACTTCTTTAGATGATTGTTTGACAAGTAATGTGAGGTGGGCGTGCTGGATAGAGCCAACGACGCAATGACAAAAAAATTTGTGACCAAGGTTGTGTTTGTTTTGCTAAAAATATATCATTTTTGGAAAATACTTTTCAAGAAATCATTTTCCAAGAAAATAAGTTCATTTTTCGGTATTTTGCTAAAATCTAAAAAAGATTTATAAAGTATTTTCAGTTGTTTAGTGAGGAAAATCTGATGGTGAAAATTATCAAAAAAAATTATATTTTTTAAATTATTTCAAGTTATTTTTTATTTTTAAATTATTTGTATTAAGAAAAAGAAAATACCTGAATGTTTTCCTTCTAAGAAAGAAAAGAAAAGAAACGAAAAAATATTAAAAATTCAAGATGAGCAATTTCGAAAAGTGTTTTTACCTTCTCATATTAGGAAATTCACTTTCCCAAAATTAAACATAATATTTGTATTGACCAAAAAGTATTTTCCAATGACCAAATCATTTTCGGAGATCCAAACGGATGAAAGTTCGGAAAATACTTTCATCAAAACAAACACACCCTAAGGCTCCATTTGTTTCACGAAAATGAATGATTTTAAAAACTATCTTACTAAAATCGATTTCTTATATCGCTTGAAGTAATTAGTCAGTAAAAAATAGTTCCATTATTAACAACAATCTATAACTAAACATTTTCATGGACAATGAAAATATTTTTTGTTCTTTCACATTAATAAACGATACAAATAATCATTTTAAAAAATATATTTTTAAAATCTTTTATTTTCTATGAAACAATTGGAGCTTAAGACAAAATTGGCAAAAGGAGCACAAAGGTTATAGAGTTTCAAGATATAACAAAAATCAACCAATGAGAAAAATGATTAAAAGACATATTTAGCTCCTATAAACAGCAACTGCGATAATATCCGCTAAATTCATGCAAACTAAATAATAATAATAATAAAAGCTACAAAGTTTAAGAAATCAGATAAAGGTTCTAATTTTCTGGCCCAAAAAAAAAAAAGACAAAGATACTAATTTGAAGAGGGCTAAAAAGCCCGCTATTCTCGGAAGAGCAACACTAAACAACCTAAAACTAATCTACAAGATCGATATATTCGAGAGGTCGCACATTCGAACCCAATAACAGTTTGTCACGTCAATTAGTATACTAATTTCATAGGTGATTTTAACATACATATTGTTTCTCGGGAGATTTCATGAATTTTCTAAACGTAATAGTAGGGCTCAGCTTAGTTCATCTAGGAGGACTGAAACGATAATCAATATGGCCCATAGTTTAATGGGCTGCATAATGCAATTGACTCTCTTCCGTCTTTTTTCTTTTTTTGATAACTCAGGGAACCCCACACGGCCGACAGCCGGAGAGTAAACCCTGGGGGCGACACGTGCTAGCCACCACACACGTGCCACCGGTTAAGTCACCCTGCGGCGCCCGGGATTCGAACACTCAACCTTTTGCGAGAAGAAGAATGCACGTTCCAGCAGCGCCACCTAGGCGGGTGGTTAATTCTTAATTCTTTAAGACTGATTTTAAGGATAAATTTTTCATTTGCTCATTTTCCTAAGCGATCCAAATACTGAAAAATTAGGAAAATATTTTTTCGGAAGATGTTTTCCGCAAAACAAATAGAGCATTAATATCATTTCTTTATCATTTTGCCACATCTTAAGAACGTCATCGAGTTTTGGGCACTTAAAATCCGTTTAAAAGCATAGAATCAAGCAATAATCAATATCATTTTTCGGACTTTTCCCGAAACTTTTAAAGCATTCAAGTCTATTGCCATTCGAACAATACTAGGACTCATTTGAACATCCTCATTCTATAACAAAAGTGCAACCGTACAATATAATCAATCCAACATCATGCCTCGTCATTCATAGCTTGATGTTCGAGCTGGATGTGGTTATTTACCTACAATTCCAGATAATTATAAAATGTAAACGCCTTCAAGTTTGAACAATGCTTCAAGGTTGTGAGGTTTGATTACACTGAGACTCCCATTCCACATCAATTGTGCAACTTGCCAGTTAGCCCTCTCACTTGGATGGTTGGCATCAAAGAACACGTACTTCTCCGGATGACGACATAATGAATATTCCTCCACTCCTCTCTTGCCTCCACAAGTCGGTTCTGCCCTAAAAGGACCCGAACCACAACACGCAGTTTTCGCTTCCTTAAAACCTAAATCAATTTCAGATTTTAAAAGTAAGGACTTCTATTTAGTACACGAGTGATCTAACAATTATGAGTCCATGAGTGGTATAGATAAAATGGTGCTTAAGCAAAATTAAGTGCACCAGAGCAAAAATAACTTACCATATTTTGATGGGTTTTTGATACTGTCACTGCCTGTGGTGTAGAAGTTGAAGTAGGCGTACTCGAATCCTTGCAGTTGAGTCTCCAGCTTTGTGAGAATTGAAGGAAGCGCAATGTTGTGAAGCTTTGCGAGCTTGTTGGCTTTACCTGAGCAAGTTCCATTTCTAGTCAATGCTCTCATGGCTGGCACACACCCAATTGGCCCTATTCCTATCATTGCAAATTTTCTTCCTCCTACTTTGTATATTCCCTGAAAAGAAAAATCAGAAAGCCAAATCATCCCTCTTAAAATGCCATAACAATTGACAGATAGTGTATGTAAGTAGAGGAGTGTGCCTTTAAGATTGCTCGGGAGATGAACTAATCGAATACACTCGGATACCACCTGACTATTAGATAAAAGGCACCCAAATAATTACGCAATTCTATACTTGTGACGCACACGGAGCTATATAACCAATAATCAACTAAGTGATATTATAGATTTTTATTGGATATCAAATCACGACCTAGAAATTTAAATAACTACTTAAAATTGATCATATTAAGAGCAGTTTACTTGAGGGTCGGCATTTCGTGTTCACTAGTCAATTTGGATTACAAACTCGTGTTTGATTATGTCATCTTAATATATCTCTATTGAACATAAAGAAAATATCTTGTAGTTCAAACCGTGCCATTTTCGAATATGCCAATTTACATCGGCTTTTATATGCAAATCTGTCGAACCGTGTCGATTTGTGCCTAAAAATGGCAAGAAATCACAAGGTCGATAAAATTTATTTTTAAGTGACATTTCACAAAAGTGGATGGAAATTTGGATTTTTTTTTTCTGTATTATTACCTTGAGCACAGTGGTGATGTTTCCAATCACCATCCCCACGTAATCTTCCATGGAAATGGACTTAAACAGAGCAGGATCATAAACGAGAGGCATAAAGTAATCATTGTTTCCAATGCTAATCAAGTAAACACCCTCCTTGATTATCCTCTTTGCCTTCTCACTCCCCATCTTCTTCCTCAGCTTCTTCTCTAGCTGTTCAAACTGCTTCAGCTGCACCATCATGTCCACCACCTGATAAGTCAACAACACGAACTTATTCATTTCCCATCTTTCTTGCAGTCTCAAAAAGTGGAAAATCCATGTCAATTAAAGCTCCGAGCCAAAAGAATAAATAGATAAATAAGAGACATACAAATCCTTTGTAAGTGTCAACCAAAGCACCAGCTCCAGCGGATGCGAAATTCGCCCCTCCCTTGAATTCATCATCTTTCATTTGGAGATATGGGGGAATCAGCGGTAGCTTTGCATATTCAGCTGCATAACCAAAGAAAAAGAAAAAGAAAAGAAAATAGAACAATAAATAAATTAAGCACTAACTTATGAGGAAATAAATAGAATTTGCGTAGGAGTTACCCGGAAAAAGAGAAGTTACCAATAAAATCAGCGATGAGACGACCGTCGGTGAATCTACCGGTGGGATGGTGGAAGAACGTCTCGCCATAAGGAGGAAAGTTTGCTCTGAAAAGGGTGTCTATGTAGTTGTTGGTCCCTGCGTCGTTAAGGGAGTCGCCGAAGATGAACAGAGCAACATCTTTCTGAGATTGATTGTCGCAGTGAGTGGAGAGGAAGAGGCTTGCAAGACTAGCGAAGAAAATGATGTGGAGAGTCCGAGCCGACATGATGATCTGTGGGGGATGATTTTCGTCGTCCTTAGCTTTGAATCTATTCGTTGGATATTTTTGGACAAGGTAGCGACCATAGAATTTGTAACAAAAGTCTTCTCCCTGTGCATTCACCAGGACTTACGAACTTGGGAGATACCGTGGACAAAAGTGGGAGATACCGTCTGAACGAGTCGTGGTTAACGCTGTTTATACTTTTTGGCCACTTTGGCCGACTAGTTCAGCACTTCGCCACAAGAAGGCTTTTGGGAAATCTCCATGATAAGAAATTTTTTCTCTTTAGTTATCCTAGTGCACAAAGAAAGGAGTCTCTTTCGGGATCTTTCAGGATCAAGGCCTGTCACTGTCTATGGTCCTTGGCCGGGCCATTCGAACTGCTGTTTTCGTGGCGATCTGGCAAGTCTAATAACTGCACCACATGCCAACAACATTCTTCACCAGTCGTGATGGCACCCTAACTCTTGGCATGATCTCTAATACCCCAACGTAGTATTATGAAATGAGATAGATTATTAATATTTCATTTTAAACCCCACGAGACATGTAATACCTATGTTTTGTCGCCTCAAAATGGAATTAGAATTAGAGAATCAGTGTAATGAATGAATGCTACTTTCAACACTCAAGTACCTTTATTTCCTCTAGGGACAAAGAAGAAACCGAACAATATCAGGAATAGCCCAAATCAGACCGAACCAGCTGGTTTTGGGTGGTTCACACAGATCCGATCCGATTCCCAATTTTAATAAATTTGAACTGGTGAATATCGATTCCCGGTTCTACACTTGAAACAACCCATCTGGACTATCTGGACTGAACCTGTGTGTATTTTAATTCTTGTTTTTTCGAAATCCTAATTCCAGCTTTCAGCCTTTAACGTTCCTCACACTCTCTCTCAAAAAACACTAATTCCTCTCTCTTGCAGCTCGCTCTCTCACTTTCTCGCAGTCCAGCTCTCTCAGCTCCCTCTCGCCTTGAGAGTTTGCACAAAAGAATCGAAATTGAGGAAGGTGAAGCAGACATGGTGGCCATGGGGAAGGTACTTGGGGTCGACGGTCAGCCAGCTCGTGCTGTACGGGCCCTCGGGGAGCCTGGACTCTGGCAACCGCTCGATGAGGTGGAGGAAGAAGCCCGTGGAGGGAAGCTCAGCCATATCACCTTGAACTCGAAATTGGGGCTCTCCACCTCCTCGAACCCCAGAATCTGCAATCATCAAAGAAGCACTTCAGGACCCAGGAGAAGTGAGGAACCTGATCAAAGGGGGGAAAGAGAGAGAGACCTCTTTGTAGAACTCAGCTGAGCGCTGGACGTCGGAGGATTCTCGCAATACGTGGTTGAGACGTGCCCTTCATTGCCATTGTCGTTTTAGGTTTTTGTGAGGAGAGAGACTGAATCACAAAGAAGCCTCCCAGGACAAGACCAGTTCCATGGACATACCCGGGAACCGAACTGGACCAGTGATCCGGTTCCCGGGTGGATCTCAAAATTAGTGGGCGGATCCCGATTCTCATTTTGTGAAACCGGCTTTTAGTGGATGGGACCTTCCACCCTAGGACCATATCTCGATGGGTTTCGGATTCTATCCCGGGCTGAAGTGCAGAAGTCAAAGTAGGAGTACTTCAATTCCTTGTAGCTAGTCTCTAGCTTCTTGAAAATTTATATGGGAGTTCTGTTGTGAAGCTTTGCGAGCTCATTGGCAATGCTTGCGCAAGAACCGTTCCCAGTTAATTGTCTCGTGGATGGTAGACACCCAACATTTCGAATCCCAATCACTCCAGATTTCCTTCCTCCAATTTCATTAATTTCCTAAAAATGAGAAATTCAGATACTCATTGGTTATGACAATTGATAAAGGTTTTTTTTTGGTCAAATACAATTGATAAAGGTTAAATAAGTCCAAATTAGAGGAATAAATTCTATATGCTTAACCAGATCAAGAAACAAACCTTCCAGGAATGTAATGAATACTCAAATGTGCTTACCTTGAGCACAACACCGTCGGGAAAATTATCATAATAGTCATAAACCTATTATAATTGTGTCAATTCAGTCCTAAACCTTTTTTTTGTCAATTTAGTCCTAAATCTTTTTACATTTGTGTCAATTCAGTCCATCCAACCAATTTATCGGCCAGCTCTGACGTGAACGCTGGCCGGCCGGCGAATGCTAACGTGACAAATTTTAAAATATTTTTCTTTTTCGATTTTTTATTAATTTTTTTTCTTTTTTTTTGTCCTTCATCTTCTTCAACCTCTAGCCAGTCGCCAAACCAGCGATCGGCTAGAGGCTGGGGCTGGCGAGGTCTCGTCCTCGCCGCTCGATTCGAGCAAGGCCGACCTCGCTAGTTAACAGTGAGGACGAGCCTTGTCGGTCGCGTCAAGCAAGGCCGACCTCGCCAGTTGCTAGCGAGTTTGAGCCCTTGCTAGCGACGACGAGGACGGCCTCGCCCAACCTCGCCAGCTGTGGGCGAGGATGAGCCTCACAGCCGGCGAGGTCTCATCCTCACCGATCGCTTCAAGCGAGATCGAGCCCTCGTTAGAGACGGCAAGGATGGCGTTGCTCAAACTTGCCAATTACGGTCAAGGACGAACCTCGCCAAATCTGCCAAGTCTCGTCCTTGCCAATCACTTCGAGCGAGGCCGACCTCATTGTCGCTGGCGAGGCCGACCTTGCTCAAAGTAATCGACAAGCTGGCGAGGTCGACCTCGCCGACGGCTGGCAAGATCGACCCCGTCGGCCCTAGCTTCTGGCTAGTCACTAGTCTGGCGATTGGCTAGAGGTTGAAGAAGATAAAGGAAAGAAAGAAAAAAAATTCAAAAAAAATAAAATATATATATTTAAAAATTGCCACGCCAACGTTTGCCTGCCAACCGGCATCCACGTCAGCGCCGGCCAATCAAAATTAGCCGGATGGACTGAATTAGGACAAATCCAAAAGGTTTAGAACTGAATTGACACAAAAAAAAAGGTTTTAAACTAAATTGGTACAATTGCAATAGGTTTAAGACTGCTTTGGTAAGTTTCCTCGACATTGTCCCTATGTATTCTTCCATCGAATAGGACTAAAACAGAGTGAGATTGCGATAAATGGGCATCGAGTAATCGTTGTTTCCGGTGCTAATCAAATAAATAGCCTTCGAAAATTACTTTCTTTGCCTCCTTATTCCCTAATCTCTTACTTAACTTCTTCTCTAGCTTCTCAAACTGCTTTTGCGGCATCACGAAACTTACCACCAAAAAAACAAGCCCCAAGAAAAGGTTTACGTAATAACTTGAAATTGTCTGAATCTTGTGTAAGAAAACAAAAGAGACATGGTATGATGACATACAAATCCTTCATAAGTATCAATCAAGCCACCAGTTCATTTAGTCCTAAACTTTTTGACGATCTTTTATTATAGTTCATATGGCCAATTTTGACTGACAAATTACTGACGTGGCAGTCTAATTAGTGCCACGACTGTCCGACATGGCACGGCCGGTGGCTGACCTCCGTTGGGGTGAACGATTGTTGCAATTTTTTTAAAATTTTCTGAAATATCACTTTTTTTCCTTTTCTTTTTTTTTCTTTTTTCCTTTCTATTGTTTTCCTATTCTATGGCAACTATGATGCGCCGGGAAATTTCCAGTGATTCCACAAACGGCATCATTCGTTCGTGCGACTTCAAGGTCCGTGTCGAGATATTTTCTTTAAGATTTTGATTGTTGGACTAGCAATGCGAGGTCGGCGTGCTTGATAGAGCCAATGATGCAGTGACTAGAAAAATTTGTTACTAAAGACAAATTTGGTATAAGGACCACACAAAGGCTATAGAGTTTCAAGATATGACAAAATCAACCAATAAGAAAGATAATTAAAAGACATATTTAGCTCCAATAAAGAGCACCTAGGATAAAGGTACTCATTCGAAGAGGACTAAAAGGCCCACCATTTTCGGGAGAGCAACACTAAGCAACCCAAAACTACTCCACAGTAACAATTTGTCTCGTCAATTAGCATAGGGAAGATGACACAAACAGTCCCTAAACTCTGACTCAATGTGCAATGTGATATCTGAACTTTTAATTTATTTAATGTAATCCTTAAACTTTAGCCCAATATATAATGTCATCCATAAACTTTCAATTTTGTTCGATAAGATTTTTGAACTTTTGATACATGTTTAATTTAGCCCCTGGACTATATGAAAATGTTTAATATTGTCCTTGAAGTTGAATTAATGAAAGGATGACAATTGAACGTTTTCATATAGTTCAAGGACTAACTAGAACATGTTCCAAAAATCTGGAGATCACATTGATGGAATTAAAAGTTCAGGAACTGCATTACATATCGGGCAAAAGTTTATGGATCACATTGACAAATTACAAGTTCATGAACCACATTATTCTTTGGGTTATTATTCATGGACTATTTGTATCACTATCCTATTAGTATACAAATTTTGTAATTGATCTTGACATACTTATTGCTTCTCTGGAGAGCCCATAAACTTTCTAAACATAATGGTAGGACTGGGCTCAGATAATCTAGGCGGAATGAATAGACAATCAATCTGGCATATAGTTTAGTGGCTGCCTAATGCGATCGACTCTCTTCCTTCCCTCTTCTTTTCCGTGTTATTTCATTCTTAATTCTTTTAATGTCAGTTATTTTATTGTTTAACCACATCTTTAGAACGCTCACTGTGTTTTGGGCCCTCAAAATGTATTTAAAAGCATAGAATTAAGCAATAACCAATCTCATTTTTCAGACATTTTCCAAAACTTTTAAGGCATTCAAGTCTGACAACATTCAAACATTGTTACGGCTCATTTGGACATCCTTGTTTTTTAACAGAAGTGCAACCATACAATCAATCCAACATCATGCCTTATCATTATTTAACGTTTGAGTGGGATGTGGTTATATACCTATAATTTCGGGAAAAAAAATTCAAGCACCCTCAATTTTTGAACAATGGTTTTAGGTTGCGAGGTCTGATTATACTGAAACTCCCATTCCACATCAATTGTGCAAATTGCCGGTTTGCCCTCTCAGTTGGATGATAGGCATCAAAGAACACGTACTTCTCAGGATGATGGCATAATGAATATTCCTTCGCTCCTCTTTGGCCTCCACAAGTCAAATTTGCCCTATAAGGACCTAAACCACAACACGCACTTTCCACGTCCTTAAAACCTGAATCGATTTCACAAATTGTAAATAAGGACTTCTATTTAGTACACAAGCAATATTAAAAAAAATGCAAATCCACAGGTGGTATAGAAGCAATTATGCTTAAACTCAAGCAAAATTAAGCGCACAGGGCATAAACAACTCACCATATTTTGATGGGTATTGGATTCTCTCACTGCCTGAAGTGTAGAAATCGAAGTAGGAGTACTGGAATCCGTGAAGTTGAGTCTCCAGCTTAGTGAGAACTGAAGTAAGAGCAATGTTGTGAAGCTTTGCAAGAGTGGCGGCTTCACCTAAGCAAGCACCATTTCTTGTTAATGCTCTCATGCCTGGCACACATCCAATTGGCCCTATTCCAATCATTGCAAATTTTCTTCCTCCTACTTTGTATATTCCCTGAAAAGAAAAATCAGAAAGCCAAATCATCCACTCGAAATTCCACTACAATTGACAGATGTTTTGCAAGTCTAATTTTGGTGAGGGCAAAACAACAATGTTTCCTTGCAAACGCAGACTATCTAGTGTGTATGTGGAGGAGTGCACCCTTAAGATTGTTCTGGGAGATAAACTAATCGTGATACACTCAGATGCCACAAACTATAAGATAAAAAGGCACAAAAATATTTGCCCGATTCTATACTTGTGCGACACATAGTGCTACATAACATACAATTAACTAAGTGATATTACATATTTTTATTGAATATCAAATCACGGCATAGTGATTTAAACAACTACTTAAAAACGATCGTCATCTCTAAGAGCAATTTACTTAAGGGTCGGCATTTTGTGTGCATTTGTCAATTTGGATTATATACTCATGTTTGAATCTGCCGTGGCAATATTTCTCTACCCGAATACGCTAAAATGTTTTGTATTTCGAACTCGTGCCATTTTCGAATTTGCCAATTTACATCAGCTTTTATATATAGATCTGTTGAATTTGTCGCTTTGTGCCCGGAAATTGCAAGAAATCACAAGGTCCATAAAATCTATTCTTACGTGAAACTAGAAAATGCTTTCTGCAGAGCGGGTGGATTATGGAATTCTTGTGGTTTCGCACCTGGAGCACACTGGTGATGTTTCCAATCACCATCCCCACGTAATCTTCCATGGAAATGGACTGAAACAGAGCAGGACTGTAAAGGAGAGGCATGAAGTAATCATTGCCTCCGATGTTAATCTAGTAAACACCCTCCTTGATTATCCTCTTCGCCTTCTCGCTCCCTATCTCCTTCCTCAGCTTCTTCTCTAGCTGTTCAAGCTGCTTCAGCTGCATCTTCAAATCCACCACCTGATAAGTCAAGAACACAAACTTATTCCTTTCCCAGCTTTCTTGCAGTCTCAAAAAATGGAAATATTCATGTTAATTAGAGCTTCAACAAATAGAAAAATAAGAAACATACAAATCCTTTATAAGCGTCAACCAAAGCACCAGCTCCGCCGGTTGCGAAATTCGCCCCTCCCATGAATTCACCATATTTTATTTTGAGATGTGGTGGAATCAGCGGCAGCTTTGCATATTCAGCTGCATGACCAAAGAAAAAGAAAACAACATAGAACAATAAATGAATGAAGCAGTAACTGATGAAGGAAACAAATAAAATTTTCCTACAAGTTACCTGGAAAAAAAAAAGAGAAGTTAATGATAAAGTCGACAATCAAACGACCGTAGGAGAATCTGCCAGTGGGGTGGTGGAAGAACGTCTCGCCATAAGGAGGACTATCTGCTCTATAACCTGCAGTGGTGTTTAGGTAGGTGTTGGTCCCTGCGTCGTTGACGGAGTCTGCCGAGGATGAACAGAGCAGCATCTTTCCGAGATTGATTGCCGCAGCAAGCGGAGATGAAGAGGCTCGCAAAAACAGCGAAGAGAATGATGTGGAGGGCCGGAGTCAACACAATGACCTGTGTGTGTTGGATGACGTTCGTCCTCTAAAACGTGGTGATTGTAGTATTTGTCACGAACCCTTCTCTCCGTGCATTTACCAGGACTTGTGAAGTCATAATCGGCAGCGTCGTGCTCGTTTTGCCAAGCATAATATTTCGTTCTCATCTCAAGAAAAGAAGACTAGAGCTATGTATAGCAGAGAATGGACGTACGTAAATCGCGGTTGCATCTTGAGGACGACCAGTTACGTAATGAATCTTAAGATGTCAGTACTCGTACATGTTCTTTCCATACAGAAGTACATTTATACATTGAGTTTGCATTAGTCCCTTGACTTACGTTTAAACTTGGGAGATACGTCTGAACAAAATCTCAGGGCAGCCTCACATGGGCCTTGCTCTGAACATGGCTCCTATGGCTCCCATGCCGCCCCCGACATCATGAAAAGTGTTGTCTATTTAAGGTCGCGCGGGATTTATCTGCCAGCATAGCAACTAGTATGTAGACATCGTGAAATCTGAGTATTTAGAACCAATAAGTGCCCTCGCTCTGGGCTCTAATGGCAGCTCCCACTCGAACCCCTCTGCAATGCGATATAGTGTGATTTTTTTATCACGACTAATCGACATCTCACTGGTTTAAAACGCTTCGTGCTAGTTGGAAGTCGCGTTACAGTTATTCACCGATGAAACAACTCGTGCGCCCACAACGCGGGATCAAAAACATATCTATCGCCCAACGCAATGATAATCTTCATAATGCCTTTATGCCATGGTCAAAATGACTGCATTGTCCAAATATGTACCCCAATTTTGTACAGAGCGATATGCATAATAAGAAAGCAGGGTCTTTGGATCTTTGATGGTGGACGGCCCATATCATGCGATGTTTTGTGGCAATCTGGTAGGTCCAATAACTGGACCAAATGCGGACAATATTCTTAACCAATTATGCATAAAGGACTATCGAAATCTGTCAAGGATAATCACTACCCCATCTCTTGGCAGAATCTCGTCATATACATGAACGTCTAAATTCCTAATGATTCACCATTTTGGTAAAATCATGTTAGGTTGTTACACCACGTGAATAGTCTAATCTCGTCATATGCAATTTTCCAAGTGTCGAGGTGGGCCAAACTTGTAAATATATCGTATATTTAGACACTAGATGAATCACACCAAAATAGAGCTGTTAATACATTACTTTATTTGGGCTCCATCCATCTCGACGACGAACGGATGATCAAGCTTACTTTATTTGGGCTCCGTCCATCTCGACGACGAACAGATGATCAAGCTCGCACATAATTTAATGGACTGCATAACGAAATCCATTGGCATTATGATACCCTTCCATCCTCAGTCTTTTTTCTTAAACGTTAAATGCAATCGGATAGATTATTGATATTTCATGATAAACCTCACGAGAATGTGATACCTATATCCTGTCGCCCCAAATGGGACTAAAAGCATAGTATCAAGTGATAAATCGATCTAATTAGTTCAACTATCATCACTCAAGTACCTTTATTTCCTCAAGGGCCCAAGAGAAAGTTCTAAGCCCAAGTTTGAACAACTCTTCCACATTAGATGGCCCGGTTATGCCTGAACTTCCGTTCCACATCAATTGAGCATACTGTTGATTGGCCCTCTCGGTCGGATGGTTATCAAAGAACAAAAATTTCTCGGGACGACGGCACAACGAGTATTCTTTCATTCCTCTCTTGCCCTTGAATTCCCCCTAAATGGACCCGAACCGCAACATGCCATTTGTCCCTCCTTGAAGCCTGAAATTAATTTTAGAAGAAAAGAGTCCGTCGCCTTTCATTGCCTATAGAAAGATGTTAGCACAAATTAAGGTTAGAAAGACTTGCATTACCGACCGTATTTCGATGGGTTTCGGATTCTATCCCGGGCTGAAGTGTAGAAGTCAAAGTAGGAGTACTTGAATCCTTGTAGCTGAGCCTCCAGCTTCTTGAGAATTGATATGAGATCTATGTCGTGAAGCTTTGCAAGCACATTGGCAATCCTCAAGCAAGAACCGTTCCCGGTTGATTTTCTCAGGGATGGGAGGCACCCAATATTTTTAATCTCAATCATTCCAAATTTCCTTCCTCCAACTTTATAAATCCCCTATAAAAGAAGAATTCAGATACAACGTTATGACAATTAATTAAGGTTAATTAATACCAAATTAGAGGGAAAAATTGCATATGCTTATTAGCTGGATCGAGAAGTAAACCTCGAGCACGGTGGCGATGTTTCCGATCACCATCCCTACGTATTCTTCCACCGAAGAGGGCTGAAACGGAGTGAGATTGCGATGTATCAGTGTCAAGTAATCGTTGTTTCCGATGCTAATCAAATAAACAGCCTCCGCAATCACCTTCTTCGCCTCCTCATTCCCTAATCTCTTGCTCAACTCCTTCTCTAGCTTCTCAAACTGCTTTAGCTGCATCATGAAACTGACCACCTAAAGAACAAGCCCAAAGAAAAGGTTTACATTAGATAAGGACTTGTGTCAGAAAACAGAAGAGAGGTGACACAATTACATACGAATCCTTCGTAAGTGTCACTCAAAGCACCAGCTCCAGCAGATGCAAAATTCGCCCCTCCCATGAATTCATCATCTTTCATTTGGAGATATGGCGGAATCAACGGTAGCTTTGCATATTCAGCTGCATCATAAAAAAATGGGGGCAAAAAAACTATTGTCGAAATCAAATGAAAACGAATACTTTGAACACAAGTTAAAAAGAGAAAACTTACCGATAAAATCAGCAATAAGACGGCCATTGGAGAATCAGCCAGTGGGATAATGGAAGAAAGTCTCTCCATAGGGAGAGAAATTGGCTCTGAAGTGCACAGTGGTGTTGATGTAGTTGTTGGTTCCTGCATCGTTGATGGAGTCCCCAAAGATGAACAGAGCGACATCTCTTGGCGACGGATTGTCGCAGCGAATCGATATGAACAGGCTTGCGAACGCGGCCGTGAAAATTGCATTCAGAGTTGGAGTCAACATGATGATCTTTATTCGGACAATGCTTCCATGTTTCCTCTTGTTTTAAGATTTATGTCTCTCCCTTTCATGTGGTAGTCTCGCGATCATAACCTTATTTTCCAAAGTCTTATGCACTTACCAAGAAAAATGTCGAATGATTTTGTCTGAAGCATTTGTTCGTGGATCGATGCATAACATCTTTCTGCCGGGTCAAATGATTTGCTTGGAATCGCCAAGCAAGTTCCAGGAAATTTGTTCTTTTGACTGTAGGGAGGGAGACCGATATTGGCTATCCACAACTATAGCACGAAAAGAGGGGAAAGTTCAACGAATTTCACTTAATTTTGAGTATGGACAGACAAGTTTAGACTTAATACAGTTCTATAATAAGTTATTTATGATGTGTTGACTTGATTTCGCTTTGTTGCACTTCCTTCGGCATTGTGATGTCCATGCAAAACTTGGGGGCGCATCATATGAACCCACCGAATTTCGTGCAATATCCAGTACATCGCAATGATCGACATCGAAGGGGACTCACATGATCCGATGATTGTGATGGGCGGAGCACATAAAAACGCCAGACATTGGCTAATAACACAGAGACATTGGGTATTGTCAGAACTGATCTCAAAACCGATATACCAAACGATGCGGCAGATTTAAATGAATACTTTTGTAAATGAATCATTTTAATACCCAAATCAATCCCAACATATATAATTATCTCTGGTCAATTTTCACATGTCCAACTCCGACACGTTCAATCTACCATCACCCGAGGCATTGCCCTGCCACCGCCGTAAGAGAAACTCTTGCCCGAACCCTAGTCCATTGACGGATCTAATGGACCCTGGTCCATGGATCTAATGCAATCGCAATCGCTAATCATACGAGACCCACAGATGAAATGAAGCTATTTAATCTACGGTTAGGATGAACCCTGATCCACAGTATTTGCCCAGCCGCTGCCGGTACGAGCCTCAAGCAGCTCACTGTATCAATCAATATTCACGAGCCAACTGCGATGCCCACGTTCAATTCCTCCTGAGAAAGATTCTCCAATTTCCTCTGCCCCTAAAGATTATTAGATTCAGAATCGCTGCAGAAGGGTTCGCCTTCGATGCAATTTCGCTACAAGACAAAAAAAGAAGGAAAAGAAACGTCCCCACCCTACTCACACCGCACACCCCCCCATTCAACATTTCACCTACCATTCATTGACCTGTCAATGACTGAAACTAATGCCCCACCGTGAGTGCCCATCACCATCACATGGCATTGTCGACGCCAGAAGCAGCCTCTTTTTAACGATTCCAAAAGACTCAGACCACCACCACGTGCCTGTAATGAAGGTTTTTTCCTTCTTTTCCTTCCCATACTCGCTGTAGAGAGAAGTAGGTGTAACAACTTCAATTTTACTTCAAAGAAAAGGATTAGATAGTTAGCAAACACTTCCTGAGATAAGCCCCCGGGCCTAACTTCAACATTTACAACTCCATCAGCGACTCAATCGAGGGAGAACTTTTATCCCCCGGGCAGTAGAACCAGAAGCCAAGCTCCTACATCCTGCAGAACGCGAAAAGTATCGGGTAATGATATGAGCAGAAATTTACCCAAGAGAAGGACCTGACATGTGTTTCAATCCAAAAGACCAAAGGGTGACCGACTCGACAAAGATGAATCGGGCGTTCATCTGAATTCAAGTGACAGTATTTGGGGACCCCCAACTAGTTATATCAGTAAAGACTATAAAAAACCAATATGACAGAGAGAAAGAGAGGGGCATTGAGCCCGTGATCCTTCTTTCGGTCGATTTCTCCATCCCTAATTGACCAAACTAGAGATCTATGGCACTGCCTAAGTATTTAGGTAACATACAAGAGAAAAAATCCAATCCAAGACGCTGCCACAAATATCATCACATGCCCCGGCAATTATTGAGAGAAGCACACTGGCCAGCAGAACAAGCTTTTGGTGGTCATCAGAGTTTCAGCATTTATCACACATAATCATCAAATTACAGACATAAGTTCAAAAATTCCAATAACAAGGTCTTGACATTGAAACGAAGCCTAGTCAGCAGCACAATTCAACACACCACATATCTTCCTGAGAAACCACACTTCATCCGAGGCTTAAACATGTTCAACCGTTTGAACTCCTCCACCAAAGTAGACAATCATTCCTGAAAGCATTGCAGCATAATTAGGGAACAAGCTCTCTCTTTCTCATTGACTAGGATAATTAACATTGGAAAACAACTCAATGTAATAAGACAGGCATGCAGTCGAGGACTCACTAACATGTAGCCTTATTTACATAAAAACCAGCCAAGGGTAACTCCTTTCAGAAGACTCCCCCCATCATGGGGGCGAGGTCATCAAAGGTCCAGAGATCCACTGCATTTCCACCATCCTGAGTCGCCTCTCCACCAAGTAAATCCTCCATTGACGGATCCCAGCCACCCTCCAAAAATGGCATCGGGAAGAACTTCATCTGGGATTCGAAAGCAGACAGCTCCTCGGAGAATGTCTTTGCAGCAGCAGTTTCTTCATCAGACACAATGTCTTCAGAAGCAGGTTTGAATTTCTTCTTTGGGTTAGCATCCTCAAACTGAGATTCATCAATTTCCAGAGTAGCTGAAAGTACAGATGTGACATCCGGAGTTTTTGGGCCATTTTCACCCCAACCGAAGTCAGAACAATCAAATGAGTTGCTTCCCTGGTCTGAATTGAAGTACAAGGGGGCATTGTCAGCAGGGGCAAGAGATTTCTGTCCAGAAACCCCTTGGGCATTAAAAGCATCCATGTATCCAAATTGGTTAGTAAGCGGTTTTTCTTCAACGAAACCCATGGAACTGTAAATGTCCTCATCAGAGCTGTTCGCATAATTGAAATTTTGATTCGGATTTGGCTGTGCGTTGTTTGTTGTTGTCTTAGGAAGTTTCTGAGCATTTGACTTCACAGAGCGTTTTGACGATGAGTTGGAAGAATCATCAGGGAAGTTCACTTTAGCTTTCTTGCCACGAATCCTCCGAGCCTCAGCATCATAAGCTCGGGCAGCTTCTTCTGCTGTGTTGAATGTCCCAAGCCAAACTCGAACCCCTTTCCTTGGGTCACGGATCTCAGCAGCCCATTTGCCCCATGGACGCTGCCTGATTCCCCTATATTGGTTCTTCCTCTTTCTCTTGGCAGATTTCTCAGCTTGCCCATTATACTCCACAGTTTTGGTGGTTGAAGAGCCTTCAGAATCGGAAGAAAGAAACATCACATCACACACAATGATAACGAGAAGACACTGATATAACACACACTGTCTAATAGACCTACAGCAAACTGATGGGAAGATTGACCTATAACTAGTACTCCACTCAGCATCATCCAACTCCATTTAAATGCGATTGATGATGACAAGTCTTTCAGATTAGAACATCAACACCATTCAAGTCCCAATAAAGCAAGATAAAATCACGCACATGCCGGATTTGTCGAAACAAAAGAAACCTAGCTAGTAGCAAATGCTAGCACATAGACATTCTAGTGGACTACAAATCAGATCGACGTAGTATCATGAATCATCAACCAAAAGAACAATCTTTCAATCATATTACCCGTAAGTCGCCAGAATCAGATCATTAGATGTAGCCTTGACAGAATAAACTTTAAACTGAAAGTCTTATGAGGTAAAAAGTATTATTTGCGGTCCACAAAGGATGGCTATGTCTTTCGTTCAATTCTAGTACTAAAGTTTCCCACGAGCTACACAAATGAGCCCAAGTTCAGACCTGATGAGAGCTCATGAAGCCAAAAGCAATTTATCACAAGAGTTAATACCGACAGAGTTGCAGATCTAATGGCTGTGAATTATACAGCAGACTACAAACTCATATATCCACTAACAGGCTAATTCAACAAAGAAAGCTCCTCTAGTTGAGATACTCTATACCAAGCACCTGCAGTTTATTCGCTCTACACCTCACTACATATCCCATGAACCATTTTACCTGCGACCAAAACTTAAAACATCCTAATTATTTAGCGAAAATCAAACCCGGTATAATTGGACAAAAAAGCCGAAGGGGAGCCATATTCCTCGCGATCAAAAGGGTTTCGATCTATCTAAAGACGATGACTTCATGAAGCTAACAACGAATTTGCATGTATCATCCCTTGAATAAAGACCCAAAAGGACACAACACATACACCAGACGATCCTCGGATACGAACGCTCTTGTCTAGAACGCTCAACAAAATCAAACCCAGCAAGCAAATCGCACTAGAACGCCACAACCCCATTCCCAACTCCCTAATAAGCAAAATGAAGCCACTATTCACAAAAACGAGCACAATCAACGCAAAAGCACTTTTTACCCCCCCCCCCCCCCAAAAAAAAAAAAAGAAAAACTTTGAAACGGCAAGCACTCTTGCGAAAGAAAGATCAGGGGACCAGAGCAACAAGGGAGCCGGGGGCGACAAGGTTTTACCGCTGCTGGAGCTTCGGGGCTTGGAAGCGGTGGCCGAGAAAGCGAAGGGCTTGACGTCGACGACCTCGACCTCGACCTCGTCGTCGAGATCGTCCTCGACCTCGGACTCGTCGTTGAAGCCCTGGAAATCGGCCTCGAAGTCATCGTCCACGACGTCGATGAGCTCCGACTTGGCCCGCCTCCTCGACTGCTGCTTCTTGCCGCCCGACGACAGCGACGACCGCTTCAGATCGGGCCACAGGAAGTCCGCAGTCAACCTGCGGGACCTCGGGTTGGGGATGAAATCGGAGATGATGGCACCTCCACACATTGTGAAGAACCGGGGGGGACGGTACGGACAAAAGATCGGGTGGGAGCCTGAAGGACGGGACGGCGGCGGCGGCGGCGATCGGAGCTTCCGGCCTGCGAATCGGCGGCGGGTGTGAGATCGATCGGTCGATGTGATTCGAAGAGAGCGGCGGTGGCTTTGACGTTGCGGAGAGGGAATGGAGATCGTTCCTGTTCTTCTTCTTCTTCCTCCTTCGGCGGTTTTTATTTCGACGACGTCTTCGGGTTTGGTGGGGATCGTGTACTTTCTAGTGCAAAGGTGTCGCAAGTTGGGAGCGGGCCGGTTTTACGGATCTGCCCTCGGGCGGGCCCGGTAATTACCTTCCCCCGCGCTTCGGGGAAAGTACGCGTCTGCCCTTCCTGGGGCGGTGGATTTACGCCGCGAGCATTTGAGTTAGGAGTAAAACGAGGCGAGGGTCAGAGTAAATCGCGGTGAGGATTTCGGATTTCTTGCCATTTTTTTCTTTTTTGAATTCGTTTGTTTCGCCGGAAAATGAATGATAGGACGGGAGGATTTCGGATTTCTTACTCTTGTAGGCTCCGTTAATGAATGATTCCCCGCTCGCCTGAGGCCGGCAACCGATGGTGATCAACGGAGGGAAAAGGAGAAAAGAAAAAGGAAGAGAAGAGAAAATGGAAAGAAAAAAGAAAAGAAAGGAAAAGGACAAAAAAAAGGAAGGAAAAATTCAAAAGTATTAAAAATATTATGGAAAATAATCTACATCGCCGCCGGCTATGCCACGGCGGCGATTTCGGGTCAAATTTAACTGAATGGACTCAGTGGGCAAATCGGCAAAAGGTTTACGACTCAATTAGCAAAATTGAAAATCTTATAACCGAATTGACATTGATGCAGTAGGCTTAAGACTTTTTAGATAATTTTTTCCTAAACTTCATATTAATTTATACTTTACTGCCGATCGAAACATAATCATTCCCCGAAAATTACAAACAAATATATATATATTTATGAAATGCCGCTTTTTTTTTTTGTCAATTCGTGCGTGAGACGTGACGAAAGAGATCAATTTTTTTTTTTTGAAGGAAGAGATTAATTCCGGGCGGGATGATTTTCCAGGCATGACCGGTCAACCTTTGTGAAACATGGCCGCTGAGTTCTCCCCCGCCTTACCGAATCTAAAGAGAAGCTCGTCTCACCCGATTTGACCAAACCGGACCAAAGCCGCCTAACTTTCTCTCGAGATCTTTCGTTCGTCGCACCCCCGTGGGGGACTTTTTATTTTCTTACCTTCCCCGCCCTAGCGTCTTCTAAGTCCCGATCTCAGTTTCCGGACCACGAAACCCCCTAAATGCTAAATTCAACGCACTTCGACAAATCGAATTGGCTTTCGTCGAAAGCAGTCGTAATGTGCACGATCGATGTTTCTACCGTTCCCTTTATTATCGAATGACTCGAAGGGTCGGTAGAAAAAATGAGATGAAGATTCGGGAAAGGTTCCTCCTACCACTGGACGCGGTCTATAGCCGGAAGTCCGTGGACTCGCGCCCGGAAAAACGGATCCTCTTTATGTATGATGATCGTAATACTCGATTTCTCTGTCATATAATAATTAAAGTTTCTGAAGTAATGATTTTTCATATATATTTCGAGAGAAAACAATGTAAAAGAAAACCCTTAATACTCGATTTCTGTGCCCTAGCATCTTCTAGGTCCCAATCTCAGTTTCTGGACCACAAAACCCCCTAATGCTAAATTCAACGCACTTCAACAAAGTGAATTGGCTTTCGTCGAAAGTAGTCGTAACATGCACGATCAATGTTTCTATCGTTCTCTTTGTTATCAAACGACTCGAAGGGTCGAGAGAAAAAATAAGATGAAGATTCGGGAAAGGTTCCTCCTATCACTGGACGGTCTGTAGCCGGAAGTCATGGACTCGTGCTCGGAAAAACGGATCATCTTTACGTATGATGATCGTAATATTCGATTCCTCTGTCCCATAATAATTTAAGTTTCTGGAGTAATGATCTTTCATATATATCTCGAGAGAAAATAATGTAAAAGAAAACCCCTAATACTCTATTTCTGTGCCCTAGCATCTTCTAAGTCCCAATCTCAGTTTCTGGACCACAAAACCCCCTAAATGCTAAATTCAATGCACTTCGACAAATCGAATTGGCTTTCGTCGAAAGCAGTCGTAACGTGCACGATCGATGTTTCTACCGTTCCCTTTGTTATCCAATGGCTCGAAGGGTCGGTAGAAAAAATGAGATGAAGATTCGGGAAAGGTTCCTCCTGCCACTGGACGCGGTGTGTAGCCGGAAGTCCGTGGACTCGCGCCCGGAAAAACGGATCCTCTTTACATATGATGATCGTAATACTCGATTTCTCTGTCATATAATAATTGAAGTTTCTAGAGTAACGGTCTTTCATATATATATATATATATATATATCTCGAGAGAAAATAATGTAAAAGAAAACCGTTAATACTCGATTTCTTTGCCCTAGCGTCTTCTAAGTCCCAATCTCAGTTTCCGGACCACAAAACCCCCTAATGCTAAATTCAACGCACTTCAACAAATCGAATTGGCTTTCGTCGAAAGTAATCGTAACTTGCACGATCGATGTTTCTACCGTTCCCTTTGTTATCAAACAACTCGAAGGGTCGAGAGAAAATATGAGATGAAGATTCGGGAAAGGTTCCTCCTATCACTGGACGCGGTCTGTAGCCGGAAGTCATGGACTCGTGCCCGGAAAAACGGATCCTCTTTAAGTATGATGATCGTAATATTCAATTTCTTTGCCGTATAATAATTGAAGTTTCTGAAGTAATGACCTTTCATATACATCTCGAGAGAAAAACAACGTAAAAGAAAAATGACTTAGAATTAGAGAGGTGTTAGTTTGTAAGATCCTCAAGATAGGATAAGGTACGAAATTCATTTTCCGGCCCTGAAATGAAGGAACACCAACATTGAGCGGATGGTATATAGTTTGACAGAAACAAGAGGTGCCCATCAACTTAAGCACTGACGTACTACGAAAATGCTAATCACGCTTTCCTCTCCAAGTCTCGACTAGACCGGCAGAATCGCGCGACGATTCATCCATACAAATGTTATTATCGTGACGGGAATTAGTTTCTTGTCGCCCGTTACGAATTCCGACCCATCGCGCGAAACCAAGCAAGAAAAAAAGATACATAAATAAGGGTACTTGCTTTACAATAAACCACAAGCAATGCAAAACCTAAAGGAAGAGGACACGAGACGATCGTTGCAACGACCAGCAAATGGCATGACCGAAAGAAAGCGCCCCCTAGTATCCTCTCATGCTCTTCACGTTGACACAAACTCATTGCTAAGCCCCTCTCGAAAACCAAAACTCTCCAAAATTTTCCGTCGAAACCTTCCGAACACAAAAGAGGAGAGTCAGTCCCACAAAAAATCCAAAATCGATATGTCTATAATAAATTTATATTAAATTAATTCTTTTACTATAAAAAATCTCAAATTGGTACATTTATGACAAATCTATCCCGAATCAACTTTTTTCATCAACGAAAAATCTCAAACCGATACATTTGCGACCAATTTACCCTACAGTCAAATCGCTAAGTTGGATGACACGTGGCAGTTAACGAGCGTATCAATTCGGGATTTTACCTCTCCGTTTATCACAGGTGTACCGGTGCCGTGATTTTTCGTGATATCAATCTAGTTTAACGGAAACTTAACGGAAGATAAATCTGTCGCGAACGTATCGATTTTCGGGTTTTTAGCGGGCCAGATTCGTTGCAATTATGCCAATTTCGAAAGTTTTTCCGCGGTCAAAAATTAATTCGGCGGATTCGTGATAGGTACATTAGCTCGATATCTTCCGCGAATTCAACACAAAAAGAGAAGAAAAAGAAGAAAAAGAGGAGAGAGAGAGAGAGAAAGGTGAAACGAAACGGGGAGTGACTGGGCAGTTGGGAAGGGATCAATACGCACGTGACGGGCAAAATCATCAAGAGTCACGATCGGTCCACCCCACCCACCACGGGGGAAGCCGCCAAAACAGGAAACCGAGGGGGGGGGGGGGGGGGCACGAGGCGTCGGTAAAAAAGCGCGAGTGGCAAGGAACCGTAATAACGGCGCGGCCGACGAGGCCAGTCGAAGGAGCCCCCCCGGAAACCTTTTTTTTAATCGCCCCAACTTCTCCTTTGTGTTCCTCTTCTTTTCTTTTGCGGGAGGTGCATGCACGGGAATCAGCCCCCGGAACACGACAAAAGAAGGGCCCAAAATAAAATAAAAACGCGCCTCGAAAAGATGGAAGTGGACGGATGGAGCGAGAGAGAGAGACGGGACGGGACGCGGGGGGGACGGGACGGGACGCGGAGGGGGGGGGCTGGGCGGGGCCCGCTTCTTATTGAAAAAGGTTTAGGAAATAATAATGAAGTTGGGAAAATTCGGAACTTATATTTTCTTCCTCCTTTTTTTTTTTCCGATTTTTCTTTTTTCCCGAGGGTGACGAAATTCATTGATATTAAGAGGCGGGGAGCGTGGGGGGCCAAGTTGGGTCTCGCCGAGACTTAATAGTGGGAGTGCACAGAGCTCCAATCGAATTGGGGGAGCCGCACAGGACACCACGATGATGATGATGCCACCGTTGTCTTGAATTGCGGGGCAACGAATTCAGAGCTGAGCGCCGATTTCTTCCCCTCACTTCTTCTTCTTCTTCTTTTTCTTTTCTGTAACCCTTCGGATAGAGGGCGAGGCACCTTCCCGAAAGGTCAATCGTCGTCCCGGCGGTATTGTTGCCCGAGCGCTATGCGCTTAACATTGGAGTTCCGATGCTGAGCATCCCTATTTCGTCGGGGAAGCGCCTTTTGTGAGCTAATTCCGGTTTTTCATGTATATTCCGATGACGCTCTCCCCTTTAATTGGTGCATGATTGAGTTCTTTCTTGCCCTCGTTGCCATCGCGGAAGCTTACAGGAATCGCTCCCTGTCCGGACCCTCTGGTCCAGGAAAATGTTACGATAAAAATTGCTTGTCTAGTTAAGCCCGATTCATAAGATTTTGTGAAGCCACTATCAAGTTAACATATAAAAAAGTATTAAGCTTAAATCTTTCTAAATCTCGTATATATCTTAACTATTATAGAATTCCATGCTTGGTCCTAAGCCAAAATCCAACTTACACGTGAATACAATTGTTAGAAATTTAAATATTAAATCACGCATTCATTCGTTTAACATATTAAAATTTTAGAACAGTTTTCAGCGATTCGATAAAGTTTTGCATGCTTACACATGGCCAATTAACAATCAATCGAGCATAAAACCTTTTTTTTACCTGTCGGTTCCCGAAGAAAAAAATTAAGAGCAATCATAGAACAACTAGATGAGCCGAGAAGGAAAGAAAATTTTCATGTGTTATCCGCCGTGTAAGAATTATATATGCTTAAACTAATCCAACTTGCTTGACTTGAGAGATGATGCCTCCACATTTATTTCTACGAACAGGTTTTAGATTCCCACTCCTCGCACACTTCATCTCTACCTTGAGCATATCTCTCTCCATTCATTAATTTATACACAAGTTGGATTAACACAATCCCTAATCATATTGCCAATCTATAATCGATTTACGCCACACGAGACGTCACTTAGGTCTTCGTTTCAACCCCGTGTCTAGGGCGAGACTCCACGGGGGAGCACAAGATCCCGACGCCTGTTTTGGACCGCAATCGAAATGCCGATTCAGATGCGAGAGAAGCATATGCTCCGATCGAATGCGAATAAACGTACATGTTTCCTTCGAAGAGCATTCCGAGGATTATGCTCTTTCTTTCTAATTATAATAATATCCGTGGCATAGTTCGCGTACCTTGTCATGGCCGGCAACGGAGATGTCGAAAGGATCGGGCCCAGCCAAAGTAAGTCTCGCCTCGTCGTTAAAGACAAAGATTACCAACAAGTTTATTGTTTAATTAACTAAACCAACTTGTCTAAATTATAATTTGATTCCCTTTTGCCCCTTCACATTTTGCGACAGGCAAAGCTAGTAGTGATTCTGCGCGCATCTAGCAAGTTGCCGGGCAGGAGCAGTTGCAATGTCCAAGTTGTCGAAGGTCCTATCGATCTTGTTCTTATCCTCAATAACGTTTTTTTTTTAATATTTATTTGTGTAGTTACTGATACTGATAATTACACCTGCCCTCAACAAATCATTATTTTGTTGACCCACTATTCTTTCTTTTTTTTTACCTCTTTACCATGCCTAAGATGGGATCTAAATTATGTTTGGCCTTTTTCAAGATAAATATTTATTATCTCCAGCGTAGATAAATCATTGTCGTAGATTCAGCCAAATTAGAATTCGCATTCTCTGATCTCTCGTTTTCATCAAGGGATTCACGAAAAAGTATTTAGCAACGAGGGTTTTTCTATTTCATCTGTCTTGCATTCTAAGGCGATAATTTCTATGCTCGAGAGATTTTTTTTTTTTTTGATAACCCAGGGAATCCTCGCACGGCCGACAGCCGGGAGGTAAATCTTGAGGGCGACACGTGCTAGCCACCACACACGTGCACCGGTTAAGTCACCCTGCGGCGCTTGGGATTCGAACACTCAACCTTTTGCGAGAGGAAGAGTGCCTTCCCCAGCAGCGCCACCCAGGCAGATGGTCTCGAGAGATTTTTCCATTTATAGCTCATGGAAAAAAAATGATTTTCAATTATTCACTCCACTATTTAGCAAGGGTGGTCCCCGTCCCTTTTGGCTAGCTAGCTCTTGGTTCTCATATATTTATCTATATAGTATTTGATTGTCTGGTCATTTTTGCCATATCGATCTTGATGATATCAATCAATAGCTGTAAGATAAGGATGTATGGGATCCGGAAACTTGCATCGACCGGGCAATAATTGATGACCGAGTCTTCCACTAGTGCTCCTTTTATATTATTTTCATTGACTATATATTTGTTCTTGCGGGAAATCAAATCGTGGATTATTTTAAGGGAATGAAGAAAATTAGTTTGGTTTTTTGGCTGGGAAGATGATCGATTAGACGTCGAATTATATTGTGCATATCGAGAATAATTCGTGAATTGAAATAAATAAATAATATATTATTTTCAAAGAGTTTTGACTGACCGAGCACTTAATTTGGATGCAGCTCATTTCGCCGCATTATTATCTTTTCACTTAAAATAATTTTAATGAGAGATTAATCGAATCGGAATATTGAATATTATTTTTTTAAAAAAATCAGCAGACTAAATGGAGAGTTTGAGCTCGTGCCCCACACGCTTCAGGCTATTGTGACATGATCGTTTGATCTCATCAAGACAATTTGGTAGACAGCATTGTCTGTTGACAAGTGGGTCAAGCGGTGAACCTCATTGCCATAAAAAAATAATTATTATTATTTAAAAAGTGATAAATTTATTACATTTTTATCAATTAGATTTTAAACCTTTTAATTATACCAATTGATCCTAAATATTCTCATATTTTACGAATTGAGTCCATTTGATTAATTTTGACAGGAAAACATTAATGTAGACACCAACTGTCTAACGTGATACGATCGGTGCTAACATAAATATTTTTAATATTTTTTTCGAATTATTTATGCATTATTTTTATTTATTCTTTTTTTCCTTTTTTATTTTCTTCTCTTTTCTTTCTTTAATTTTTTTTTGTTTTTTTCCCTCCGTCGGCCATCGCCTAGCCTCGTTGACGGCTGACGACCTCCGATGGCCTCGGGTGAGGGATGCCCACACCTGGCCCCGCGAGAGGGGGGTAATAGGAGCTTGAACAAGTAGAAGAAGCTTCACCGCTTGTTGCTCTTTCCTCTCCAATCCTTTCTACCTACAGCTCTCTCTCAGCATGATTCGAAGCAGAGCCGCTATGTTGCCGAAAAACGTCCCGGAACTCACCGAATTGGCCCTGAAGAGCCACCACCACGACCGACACCTCGGCGCTAGCAAGCCCAAGTATAGGGGTGTACATTGGCGGTGGTGGGGCAAGTACACTGCCGAGATTAGCGACCCCATCAATCAAGGAAGCCCGTGTCTGGCTTGGCACCTTCATCTCCGCCTCTTTCAGCCCTTGTCAGGATTCTCGCATGAGGCCAGTAACCTCTATCGACCATCAACGAGGCTGGTGGCGGAGGGAAGAAGAAGAAAGAGAAGAAAAGGAAAAAATAGAATAAAAACTACAAAAAAAATTGAAAAAATATTAAAATATTATTTAAAATATCTATGTCGGTATTAACCATACCACTTAGGACAATCGGCATCCACGCTAACGTTTTTCAGCCAAAATTGACCAGATGAACTCAATTGAAAAAATATGAAAAGGTTTAGAATTTGATTAACACAATTTAAAAAGTTTATGACTAAATTGATAAAATTACAATAACTTTAATACTTTTAAATAATTTTTACAAAAAAAAGAAGAAGAAGCGATGAACCACCGAGTCCTGCCTTGTCGGATCTGTTGCTTTTGTTAACCAATCCGATTGTGGTGGTTCATCATCTGATCATGAGGACCGAGGATTGGAGCACGATAAGGAACCAAGAGTTATAAATTTGCATCGTACTTTAATAAAAATAATTAAAGGAAAAAAAATTGAAGGATTTTAAAATTATTTTATTTATTAATTAATTATTTCAAATAATATAAACAATTAATTTTAGAAAAGTATTTTCTAAATTATTTATTTGTCTCAAAATAAACAAAGCTTTGCATATTTTCTTTCTTTCTAGTTGTAATAGTCGTAATTAATATGCGTACCTTGTCATTGCCGGTTGCCAAGTAAGTTCGCCTCTTTGTTAAAGGCAAAGATTACCACCAACTTGTTCAAAAGCCAAATTAAACTAAGATCAACTCGTCAAATCGGTCGATTCCCTCCGCCCTTTCACGTATTTTTCAAGGGATTGCTTTGCGACCAGCAAAGCTTCCATTTGGTGCAGCTACTTTTCTCCAGGTGTCGCCGTAGAATCGTGATTGTTGATAAAAGAAATCAAACTCATCGACTGAACAGTTGTTAGTAATTCTGCACGCATCTACAAGCTGCTACTGCGGCAGATGCAGATGTCCAAGTCGTCCAACGTTTCTAATGACCTTGTATGTCGACATCTTTCTTTGTCCCTATCCTTAATGATGTTGTTTATCATATTCAATCGTACGATTACTGACGCTGATAATTACATTTGCACCTCAACGAATCATTAATTTTGTTGACTCGCTATTTTTATTTTTCCTTTTTTACCGGGGGCCAAAGATAAGATCTAATTATGTTAGGCCTTTTCCCGTGATAAATATTAATTTTCTTAGGCCAGGGTAAATATTCTTGTAGTTTCAACCAAATTAAAATCCGCATTCTCCGGTCTCTCATTTTCAATAAAAGATTTATCGAAAAAAAAATTCGCAACAAGTTATGTGGTTTCATTTGTCTTTTATGCTCGAGGGATTTTTCCATTAATAGTTTACAAAAAATGAAAAGGATTTTCCAATATTCGCACCAATATTTCACAGCAAGGGTCGTCCCGGATCCTTGGCTAGCTCTTTAGCTTTTTATTTATTTGTTTATTCTTTGATTGTCTATGTATTTTTGCCAAGCCATTCTTAATTATTTGATATCAATAGCTGAAAGAGAAGGGTTGGTGGGGGATCTTGAAAGCTGCATCGTCTGGGCAAATAATTGGTTGCTGAATATCTCCACCAGTTCCTTTTTATATTGCTTTTTCGTAGATTATTTGATATATGCATTATTATTAGCTTTCATTTGCTCTTGCGTGATGGGGCAGGACACACTTTTTGTATCGACTTGTGAATTATATTTCAAGGGAATGGAGAAAATTAGCCTTTTCTATTTTTTGATTGGGAAGATGATCGATTAGACGATTAATTATATTCTATGTATTGAAAATAATTCGCGATATGAAAGAGAATATATTTTAGAAAGAACCAAAATAAATGATTTGGTATATTAACTTTGAAGGGTACTGTCTGATCGAGTGATCAATATGGATGCAGCTGGTTTCGTCGCATTTATTATCTGATATTCCTTTTGTGCGATACCATTTGTTATAACCAGAAAATATAAACAAAACAAAAATTCTAAGAAAGCAATAGAAAATTTAATAACAACTAAGTCAATGTTTATATAACATTAACAAATAAAGATGACTGAATTACACACCAAATATAGACTTGCTAGATGCTATAAAACAGAAAAAGAATTAAACATGAGGTGAGGTGTGGATTAATGAATCTCCTAAAGGCTTTGCAGAATTTCGAATCATGCCTCCCAATATACAATACATCGAACCCATTTGCATTAGCACTATACAAATTAGACAATGTTAAACACTTCTCGAAATTGACACGCCTCCATAGAACTAAAGATATGCGTCTTGTTAAAGACAGAGAATCCATTTCACGTGAGCTGAAGAGACGTCTATTTAAGCTTCTGCACAGGAACTAAAGACACGACAATTAAATCTTCTACACGTTAACTAAAGAGACAACTATTAAATTTTCCACACGTACGATTATCAAATTTTTTGCACATGAATTGAAGAGACATCTCACTAATGTCGAGTAATTAATAACCTATAATTACAACATTATCATTCCACTTAAAATAATTTTAAGCATCACGCTCATCATTTCATGGACGGAGGTCGAGAGATTGATCGAATTGGAAAATTGCAATATTATTATTATTAAAAAAAATCAGTAGATTAAACATTAAAGAGGGAGGTTGAACTCGTGCCCCACACGCTTCACTGTACTGAAATACAATAATACAATTTGTTTTTATGTCGTCAAGATAATTCTTGGTGGACAGCATTGTCTATAGACAAGTGGGTCAAGTGGGTCGCCACTTAATAAAAAAATTCGTAGGGAAAAAAAAGATTAAAAATTTTGAAAGTAAATATGAACTCGAAGCACGATAAGAATACACGATTTGACATATTTTTATTTTTATTATTTGGAATCATGGCTGCCGACTTTATTTTCGCTTGATTTCGTTTTGTTGCAGGATCTTGAATTCTTTCTCGTACACTCAAATTATTTTGTGAAGATTTTATAATGCCAGACTAAATCAACGATGATATTCTTCATGCATTGTTATTAGAAAAAATTTGTTTCTCTTTCTTTTTTTTAGCCCGGATTTAAGTAGTAAATCAAGGGACATTTGACTTTTATCTTAAAGGGAAAAAGTCACGAAAAACTTTAAGCAATGCGCATTGTGATATATTTATCTAAAATCCCAAACTTGTACTTGTGCAATATATTTATCTTTCGTCAAAATTTATCAATGAAAATCGTTAAAAATCTGTCTATACGAAATTCAGAAAGCAAACAATGTTGACATGGCATCTGCATAACTTAAGTGAAATAAAAACGAAAAGTTTAGAGTAATATGTCACAATAAGTATAATTTGGGGTTTTTGATGCCTCAAAAAAAGTTTAGAATAAATGTACGTAGCAGTGGGCATAATTTGAGAATTTTTTGTGACTTTTTCCCTATCTTAAAATTTCCAAAGAGGAACAAATACAAGTCAAATCGATGTTTTGCTACTCTCTTTTTTTGGACAAAAGATGTTTTGTCACTTTAAAGTCTTTATGCACAAAAAGAAGGGGGGGGGGGGTGCACTGCACGTAATTCGGTACCATGAAATTTAAATCCAAGCATCTTGCAAGGAACAAATATCAAACTAAATTCGTCACATGCAATTGTGCACTGGGCCCGGTTGGGTAAACGTTTGCAGCTCTACAATTCGCCATGAAAAAGGGTTTCAATTATAATGTTGTACCACTTGCAAATTTTCTATAGTCATCCTAAGGTGACCTGTCGTCCGTCTTTGACTAGACTTAGAGAAAGTAGATTTGTTTTGGTACGCAATAATCTATATATGATGCCACTTGACCCCAAAAGATTACATGATATAGAAGCCGGGTAATCATTATTTTTTTATTATACACAAGTTATCTTCTGTCATTGTTGACTTTAGCTAGTTAGTTCTTACCAAATTTAAAGCCAATTTGGTTAAGATTAAGCGAAAGCAAAAACCAACTTTTTTACCTTTAAGGACAAATTGAGAATATTTTCAAACAAAGATATAAAAAATATATATATGTGAATTTACATGTCAATATATAAATATTGTGAAGGTTTCAGATATTTCATATTTAAAAAGAATGAAAGTATGCGAATCGCCAAATTTAAATCAAACAAAAAGTGAAAATCATCTCGGTCTCCAAAAGAAATGGAAGTGATATATATAAAAAGAAAAAAATGAGTTCATCGATTTGTTTTTCTCGTCACATTTTTGGTGGGGTGGAAAACAATGAGGAGGCTTCGTTCGTTTCGTGATAAATAAATGATCTCAAAAGCATTTTCCCTAAAATTGATTGATTGCATTGCTCGAATTAACTAGCTAATGAAGAATGTTCATTTATCGACAGCAATTTATGCTTGAGCATTTTTTCAGGTAGCGAACATTTTTTTTTTCCGTTCTTTCCTCTTTGCTAGCGACACAAACGATTATTTTTAAGAAGATATTTTTTCACATCTTTTATTTTTTGCGAAACGAACACACTTTGATAAGTGAAGTCGGTAGGGATGGAGAATACCGACATCGTGCGGGGCCAAAGTTAATAGTCATTGGACATCATATATGAAGCAGATGGGGCCAAAGTGTTGCCTAGGAAGATGACCAAGATATTAGTCTCAAGTTGCATCCGCAAACGTTAATGGAGGGTCGCTTTCTCTGCCAGCAATCGGATGAGGTCGGCAAATCGCGGCGATGGCACCTACGAAACAGACTTAGTTGAGTGACCGCGCCAAGTTGTTCTTTCGTTGTGCAAACAGACTTAAGTTGAGTGACCATTGAATGTTGGGCGCACCTAAAGGTACGTGTCGGGTGGCCGACCGACCCTTGGCCCGTGATGACAGATCCTTCGGGTCGCCCGGGCACCAAAACCCGATTTTCCGGTTCTTTTGCTTGAAGTGGAGAACTATGGAGCATTCGAGTATCAAGGATGCAATTTAAATTTGTCGTTTAGATTTGGTGGTATGTGCTGCTGGGGACCTTTCTTGCCTTATTTTGGCTGAGACAATAGTTCTAGACTTCCGGTGATGTCGGAAGTCTGTGAAGCGATGTCGATTGTCATATTTGTCGATCGGGGTTGATCATATGAACTGATCGTGTTGCTCGGGTTGCGTTGTGCCAATGGTCAATGATTGGATCACGTCTATGCATCGCAAATCGACCCGTCAACATGAACTGCCGTCCTACTTAAGAGACACGCGGCTGATTCTCCAAATGCCATATTTGTCACCACGTGAGCTACCAGAGCATTTTCATCACAAAATTTGGTTGGGTTCCTTTAAGAATGCATCAATTGCAAAAGAAAATGGAGGCCTGACTAATTACTTTCCATTTTGGTAAGAGTAGGACCAGGCCCAAGTAAGCTCGGGCCGGGCCTTCCAAATATAAAGGGCCAAATGGTCCATTCGGGCCGGGTCCTAGATCACATCTGACAGGTCATCCTCAAGCCTACGGATTAGTCATGGCCACAGGCTGGTTTTGGCTCGGAACCGGCCCGATCAAACCCAGGCCCACGGTTCGAAATAGGAACAGGCCTGTGGCCTTCGGGTCCAGTTCCGGTTCTGGTTCCAACAATTTTGGAACCGGCCTGGAACCACCGGTTCCGGTTTCAAATTATTTTTTTAAAAAAAATAATAATGAAATTTTAAAAAAAATTAATTAATTAATTTTTTTTATAAAACAATTTGAACTCTAATTGTCATGCATTGTAAGTGCATTGATCCCTAATTACAATGCTTGGCTTGGGTATATTGAACTCTAATTACAAAGCTTGACTTAGGTTTTATACACAATAATTCTAATGTCTCTTCGGTCCTATTCGATGTGGGATTCTCAGCTTGCCTTGAACACCTTCAATGTGAAACTCTTGGCTTGTCTTCATGCAAATGCCAAGAGTCCCACATCGAATGGGAATGAAGAGACCATCAAAGGGATTGTGTATAAAACTCAAGCTATGCCATGAGCATGTAAAGTTGTATGCCTTTTGTAGCTACAATCCTTTGCTAGTTAAGAACAAAGGGTTCCATTGGACCGTCTAGAACCGGACCGGGCCAATGGTCCTGTTCCAGGTTCTATGATTTGCCGATCCGGTTCCTAATTCTAAAATTAAGGGACCGGTCTTACCGATTCGATTCCCGATTCTGAGCAGAACCGGACCGAACCGGGAACCAATCACCCTTACAATTTACATTTTGATTACAATTTATATTGAATAATTCATTATTTCATAATTTTATAATTTCTTATTTTTTTATTTGATAATTTATTTTAAAATTTTTAAATTACGAATTGGAATCGATCGGTTCAAAATCGAAATCGGAACTGGACGGTTCCGGTTCACACATGGCCATGAATCAGAATCGGCCTATTCCGAACTGTGGCCATGCCTACTACGGATGACTTCAGAACCAAACCTATATTTAATTTGGTATGTTGCTTTATAAACCGATTTTGCGTATATGTCTAAGTATATCTAGCATTACTCCCAACCGTATCTATAGCAAGTGAGGATACTAATGAGGGAAAAGAAAGGAAGACGGTGCATCGCGACATTAACATCTTTTGATGTATCTACTAGGAAATGAGTATAAAATAAGGGTATGAGTCGGAAAGAAGAAAGTGTTTGTTTATTAATAAACAGGGGAAAATGACACAAATGGACTATGATTTTTTGGCCAATGTGCAATACGATCTTTGAACTTTTTATTTGTTCAGTGTAATCATTGAACTTTCGATCAAATTAGCCCTTAACTATATGAAAATATTCGATGCTATTCTTCCATTAATTTAACTTCAGAGACAATATCGAACATTTTCATATAGTTTGGAAACTAATTTGAGTATGTACCGAAAGTTCGAGGACTACATTGCATATCAGGCTAAATTTCAGGGACTACATTGAATAAATTAAAAGTTCAGGGATTACATTGCACTCGGGCCAAAGTTCAAGGGACCATTTGTGTCGGTGTCCCTAATAAATAGACATGCCCCGTGTTTGGATGGATCTAGAATCTATAGGGATCTAAAATGTATAAGAAATCCACTTTGTTAATCCTCACAATCCTTTTCCTTCCATCCGAATAACAAATGTATTTTTAGAGTCCTATCTCTTGTCTCGCAATCCCTCCTACCAAATAAAGTGTAAATTTGAAATCTAAAGTGAGAATCTATTGTTCCTGAAATGGTTAGGAATGGAAGTTTAAAAAAAAAGAATAGTAAGATTAAGCTAGAACCACACAATCATAATTGGGCCACAGTTGCAAAAGCACTCTCGACATCATTCATTACCCGTTCTTTTCAAAGCTAATGGAAGCTGGCTTCTTCAAATGGAGGTTGGGCTTTCTCTGTCAGAAAACATCAATGATGGCTTTCTCATGTAATTTGCATGGACGTTGCCCCAGATGACTAAGACATGAGCTCACGAGCGGGGCAATTCTTTTGCTTTAGGACTATTGTTCTTTTCGTAATAGAATGTCTGATCTCTCCATTTTGTAAGCTGCTTTTATGGTAATTCTCACGCTTCCGCATTTTTTGCTACCACAAGTACTCAACTTTAAATTCGCGGGACTGATATTATCAAACAAGATATCGCTCGTCTCGCTTAATCACGTTTCGACGTTTACAAATTCAAAAAATAGTTACGTATCTTCTATGACAGATATGTCGATTTTATTTAAAATACGTGATGAACTAAAGATTAAATCGATTCGATCTGAATATTACTAAACCGGTTTGGTGCAGAGAAAAGGGTAAAGATGAACGAAAGTAAAGTTCAAGAATCAAATCGTACATTGACCGAGAGCACGAGGACAATTTTTGACCTTGCCCTTTCCTTCTTCAAGTCTTGTGACTTTCAAAATTGAAGTTTCAGTCGTCAATTTGAGAGGCGAAATCATACATCCTATTACATGCTTTTATAAAAACCTAAAAATAATACTATATATATCAATTGAGAAGTTATGGACTAACTTTTATTTGAAAGGGCCAAAAATTAATAGACCCAAATGGTCAGCGGCAGTCAGAAAGAATGGGAAAAAGAGAGACATTATCTATATTCGAATGCTATATTATAAGAACTGTTATTACCAATATTAATTTGAAGAGACAATTTGAAAGCCTTAGTCGACCCCACATGGTTATTTGTCCACATGAACCGTCTCTTTCCTGAAGTAGATTTGTTCCCATATCTGAATTTCTCTCACTAAAAGATGCATGGCCATGAAAGTTACATCGCAATCTCCAAAAGACAATGTCAACATCCACCACTAGCAATAGGCACATGCTCTCTCCCCCTCTACCAAAACTCCAAATCAAGTCAAGATCCATCACATTACAACTTAACGCAAAAGAAAACAGACAGAGAAAATCAAAGACATGTTTCCATCATCCATGGCCACTTTGACTTTTCTCAATCAAACACAGCAGCATTTTTCTGCAAACATTCTTGATTCTCGACTCTTGGTTCTTGATCTTACAACAGACACACAGATACAGATACACCACCCCGCTCCCACCCTGCTTTCTAAGCCAGAAAGCTCAAACCCCAAGTGCTGCTCTCATTATACATTCATAGAGATTAAGGAAAGAGAAAGAGAGGAGACGTATAATGCTATAACGAAAAGAGGAAATTACAGGAGAGGCAAACCTACAACTTCAAAAACCCCCCAAAGATAGCAAACTAGAGAGGCTGCTGCAATGTCACGACCAGGGGACTAGTGACCGTGTGCTTCCCGTCTGACCATATCACCGAGCCGCTCCTCATGCTGGACCCTCCCGGCGAGAGCTTCACCGCCCTCACTTCGACCCTCACGAGGAAGTTCAGCTTCTGACCGATCCTCCTGAAGGCGAGCTTCTCCGGCTGCACCGTGACCGAAACCCCGCGGGGGGGCCTCACGCTGACCCGGTATACCGACTGAGGGTCCCCGACGTTAGTGACCGTGCGGATGAAGTGGGTCGACATTTTAGGCTTCCCGTACTGCTGGAACGCCACCGACAAGGACGGGTAGTTCAAGTTCCCAGAGTGGCCAGCCCTTTTGGCTCGGCTGCAATCGGCTTTCTTCCTAGTGATGACTTGGATGTTGTTGGCCGTGTAGTTCGAGTTGCATAGAAAATCGACGTAGTCATACGAGTTCAGGTCGTATATCAACCCAGGGTCCATGGCCTTTTGGGGATGGACGTGACCGGCCCCATAGTCCATGACTGTTGAAGTGTTCCCTGAAGACTCATCCAGCATCGTCTCTCCCCTGTTGTCCACGGTATAAGCAGTCGTCATCAGTGCAGATCTTACTGCTGCAGGACTCCATTCCGGGTGTGCAGCCTTCAACAACGCGGCTAGGCCCGAAACATGAGGGCAAGCCATTGAGGTACCTGACAGTATGTTAAACTCCGTCTTGCGCTTATCCGAGGTGACTCCGGAAGGGCCTACATTATCAGGCCAAGCAGCGAGTATGTTCAACCCAGGAGCGATCACATCAGGCTTCAAGATCTCAGGGGACACCGGATTGGGACCCCGAGCAGAGAAAGAAGCCACAACCGGCGCAGGCCGGACTCCCAGCCGAGTTCCCTTGAAGATCACCGTGGCGGTGGGCAGCGACTTCGACTTGGACGCAACCTCGATGTACTTCCTGATCTCATCACCGCCCGATGCACCAACCGCCATCGCCGGCAGCACATGGCAATCGGCCACCAATCCTTCGCCATCGAAAACCCCGTTCGCCAAGATCATTCCGACCCCGCCTGCTTTCTTCACCACCTCACCTTTGGCGGTCCTCAAATTGATCCCCCTATCACACAACACAATCTTGCCCTTCACAAGGCTCGCATCCAAGGACCCCTCCATGCACAGAGATGAGGAGTACCCATCTCCGCCCTCACTCCCGGCATAAATCAATGGATACATACGTCCTGGTGTCAATCCCGGCCCGCCGTAGATACTCACACCCGGAATCATCTTCCCATTGCCCAATTTCACATCCGCAGGGAAATCCCTATCGATGGTGCCGGCGCCCACCGTGGTCACCCAGGGCGCGACATTCGTGACCGTAAGCCCCCCAGGGCCGCCGTTCCCCGCGGAGGCCGACACGAACACCCCTGCTTCCTCCGCCCCGAAGGCGCCGATCGCGATGGCATCCAGATAATACGGCACCACCACGCCGCCGACGCTGAGGGAAATGACATCGACCCCGTCGGCCACGGCGGCGTCGAAGGCCGCCAGTATGTCGGAGTCGTAGCAGCCCGTGTCCCAGCACACCTTGTAGGCGGCAAAGCGGGCCTTGGGCGCCATGCCAGCGGCCACGCCCCGCGCGTACCCCAGCGTCGAGGCGGGGAACACGTAGCGGCCCGCCGCGATGGACGAGGTGTGGGTCCCGTGGCCGTCGGAATCCCGAGGCGACCGGAACTGCGTCGTCTCGTTCATCTTCCCATTGGTGGCCTCGTACCCATTGCTGAAATACCTAGCCCCTATCAGTTTCCGGTTACAGGAAGTGGAAGGGAACGCCTTACCCGCGACGCACTCGCCTTTCCACTTGGAAGGGACGGGGCCCAGGTCGCGGTCGTTGAAGCTCTGGTGCTGGGGCCAGATGCCGGTGTCGATGACCCCGATGACGAGATCCGACCCGAAGTCGGACTCCTTGAGGAGTCCCGCGCTGTCGCCGGTCTTGAGGCCGAGGAACTGCGGGGAGCGCGTGGTGTGCACCTGGCGGACCTGCTCGGGGATGAGGGCGAGCACGTGGGGGAGGGACCGGATCCCCAGGGCCTCGGAAGGGGAGAGCTTGGCGGAGAAGCCATGGAAGACGGTGGAGTAAGTGTGGAGGACCCGGGTCGGGCCGGGAGAGGGAGACCCAGAAGAGGAGGAGGAGAGGGAGGAGAGGGTGGAGTCGTACCAGTGGGCGTGGTCGGGGAAGATGGAAGGCTTGGCGTCGTGCTGGACCTGGACTATGAAGGTCTTGTGGTCCGACGAGGAGGAAGAGGAAGAAGAAGAGAGTGGGACGATGGCGAGGAAGATGAAGAAGATGGAAGGCAGACCCATATCAGAAAGACAGAGCTTGACAGGGGAGAGGGGAGGTTTAGAGATGTTGGTGGTGGTGGTAGTGGTGGTAGTGGTGGTGTCGGGGGAGTGAGATTTGAAACATGGAAAGTATAAAAAGGAGAGATTTTTCGGGGGCGGGTTGGGGGGGGGCCTGCCCGGGACGGGCGAGTGCGGTGGCGGTGCACAAGTTGGCCGCGACTGTGGAGGAAAGATGGAGAGAGACAGAGAGAGAGAGAGAGAGAGAGAGAGAGAGAGAAGGATTGCAGTAGAAAGGTGGGGGTGGTGAGTGGTGGTGGTGGTGGAGGAGGATGGGGGAGATTCAAAAGGCGGAGTTTTTGTTTGTTTCCCCAGCTGCTGCTGCTGCTGCTGTACCACCCTCCTTTGTAGTGACGAGCGAGCACGGAGGATTCGTGGTCGCCCCTCGTAAAGTTTCCGACACCCACGAAAGGATCCGAGACTGCTCATACATGATCCTAAAATTAAATTATCCATTTAACGTACTTAATTTAGGATAATATAATTTTCGACTCGCTGATTGTACGTGGTGAAATAATTGTGAAGATTCGAAAAATTCTGCAAGAGCGGGGCGGTTTTTGCTGGACCGAGTTGCTCGGCAAGCGTTCCCCACCTCCGACAATCGTCCTTCGTAACCCAGAAAAGATCGTGCCATTCCTGACCCAAGATAAGCCGAAGTCAGTAAGAAGCAGATACCGTCTGACGTGACATTGACAATTATTGTTCATAAGGACGGTATGGTATGGTCGAGCCGATCCCAGCGTCGTTCCTTCGTTTCGGGACTAAATTTCGATACATCCAGTTCCGATTTTTGCTTAATCTCTGCCAAAAGGCCCCGGACGACACAGGATGCAAGAATGCGACATAAAGCATTCGTCCCGATGCATCGCCGCATTACATTAACGCACTGTCTATCTCGTCTCGTCTTGCCTTGGATCATTCGGAAACTAAATAACGGGGCTCTTAGAGGTTAGATTATCTAACATCCTTCTCTCTCCCTCTTTTTTTTTCTTTTCTTTTTATAATCAATGCTGCTGGTGTGCGATTAACTTAATTTTGCGGCATTAGTTTCACTAAATGCTGGGGGTTTTAACTAGAACTTTTGTCGTTTAATGCAACGCCAGACGCGGCACGAAGCATCAAACGACAGTGTGGGGGGAGAGGAGGATGAGGACACTCGGCCCCCACGTGCAAAAGCGAATTCAATTTCTATCTGTCGTCGACTGCTGTCCTTTTGACTCCCCTTTTTCTTCTTCTCATACCAAAGTGAAGAAAAACAAAGATTAAATTGAATTAAATTAATATATTTTATTTTATTATCTTATCTTATATTATATGTATGCACACAATTATGCAGAGACACTTTAGTCCCGTGACAGAAAAATGTCCCCCATTTCTTCAATAGTCCCCGATTCCTTCGACGTCGTGGACCGAATCGAGCCGACGCCCACGAACGTGTGAAACTTTTCTTTATTTATGGACGGGTGAACCGAAGGACCTAAAATTTATCGCGAAAATATAATTAAATTTTAAGACTTTTAAAATGTACAATTGAAATCCTAAAACTTATCGCGAAAATTACAATTGAGTCCTAAAAACTTATTAGCATTTTTCGTTTGTCGAGCTGGACGGAATTAATAGAATGGCTTGATTACATCAGTTTGCACTTTCGTGATAAATTTTTGGACTTTCAACAAATTTATCCCTTTTTTATTTCATTACATATGCTTCGCATTGTAAATTATGAAGCTTCATTATTAGTAATTCCACGTATGACGACGTGACTCACGTGAAGATTTTTTGTCGACCGGCACGTGCGGATTGTGCATTGCAAGTATGCAATAATAATGTTATTGATTTGTCATTGCGTATAAAAACACGAAGTGCATTTTCGCTCCCAGCATTTTCTGCGAAAGCATGACGTCATATATTGGGTTGTTCATGAACATTTTGGAGGTGGCGACACTGACCTTTGCTCGCCAGTTAATTGGGTGATCAATCGAAAAGATTGATAGCCAATTTATGACGTTTACAACTGTTTTAGGGTGCGTTTGTTTCGGGAAATCGAATGATTTGAATAATATATTCTTAAAAATTATTACTTACAAAAATAAATTAATAAAAAATGTTTTTGCTGTCTGTGAAAGTATTTAGATATAAAGCTCGTGTTGATAAGGATCTTGCTAATGAGTGCGGAGAAACCAATTACTTCAAATTGGAACACATACACGTTTCTTAACAAGGTCATCTATAACCCTAAACACATATCTAGTATAATTAACAAGAAACATTCGATTTTCAAATATTCATTATAATATATTATGAGAAAAGTCATGAGGCCAGTGTATCGAAATATCTCGTTGTTTGCTCATCTGACGATAGGAGAAATTGTCCAATTAAAATCCTAAATCTATTGTACGGATGCCAATTCGATCCTAAATTTTCAAATTTTCCCAATCGAGTTCTAAACCTTTGCTCGAAATTCCAATGCACTCATTCCGATCAATTTTCGCCCGAAAATCACTGATGTGGCAGCGAGTGGATTGCCATGTCAATGATTTCTGGCGAAAATTAATTGAAATGGCTATATTGAAATTTCGAACAAAAGTTCATGACTCAATTGACAAAACTAAAAAATTCAAGAGCGAATAAGGCGTTTGTTCAGTCGGCTTATGACTCATTGGACAATTTTCCCGTGCTCTTTGTATTGCTTTTTTCTTTTTGGGCTAAGAGAGCAATGAGAAATGCAATGCTTTCGAATTCTCATGTAAACGAGGCCATATAGGGTCACCCCACTCGTGGGTATTCAATGAAAATTAGCAGTTCCTATGCAAAAAACCAACAGAGATGTACGCACACACTGATCTAAATCGAAACATGCAAGCTCCAAATATAATCAAATCATGAAAGACCCACCAACAGAAAACAGACAAAATCATATAAATTGGCCATCACATGCTGCATCATCTAGATCGATCCCCCCCCTCCTCCTCTGTTTTTTCTTCGACCTTTTACTCGATTGGAATTTCACCCACCACCCCCCAATTTTGACTTCTTCTCCTCTTTTCATTTTGGGTGGGGGGGGGGGGGGTGAAGTTTTGGCACTACCGCCACTCGTTGAGTTTCAAACTTTCAAGACAGTTTGCACGCACTCGTCCACCTTTGACCGTGCTTGTGACCATGATCTCGTGCCCAGCCCTTCGAGATTTTACTTGAGCTGATAAGATGCTTCACAATGTTTGTATGCTAACCGAATGAGACTTGGTAATCTGAAACCGGTGAATAGCTTGATTGATAAATAACTCGAATTGGTAAGTTCCTATAAGAGTTGGTAATTCTCAAATAAGCAGATAAAAGTCAGTAACTTAGCGCCAATACATTGGATAAGCAACTTACCGCTCATATCATTTTCTTCTTCTTCTTCTTTTTATCATTGCCTAGGCCAAGGCCCTGTCCTGCTTACTACAATTAGTGTAGCACCCTTTTCTTCTAGGGCTGACTTCGAAGAGTACCAACGATAATTGTTTGAGTATAATCCCGATATCTTTCTACAATCGTGTTCGTGGCTCCTCTCGCTGCGCGGAGCCTCTACGTTGTTGGTTTTCCCCTGCCGGGTAATGCCAGGCAAGGATGCTCAGGTTCCTGTGGTCGACTAAACTTACTCAAAACTTATTGAGTTCTGTAGAGGTTTACTGGCAAGAAATATTTCTCCTGTATTTGATGTACGATGAATCAAAATCGATAGTCGTTAACGAGGAGCATACACGTGTTATCGACAAAACTCAATTGATGTGATCTTTAGTAAATTGTACGTCAAGTGGGAGAGCACGAGCAATACTTGGAAGATCTGGAACTCATTGCGCATGGCCAGGACAGTTGTCCATCGTCTTTTTTCATCATTTCATCGCTTCGGAAGAAATAGGAGAGTGGGCCAAGATTGCCACCGCCATATGCAGAAACTCTCCTTTAATGCAGCCATCATCATTACCCTACATCTGATTAAAAAAGAGAAATCGTGGGTCATAAATGTTGAATTTCACATGAATAACGACATTTCAGGGGTAAAACAGAAACAAAAAAGTAAAAGGAAGCAAAAGAGGGAAAGCTAGGGACCTTGAATAGGGCAAGGTACTCGGGTTATTTTATTTATGTTAGATTATTATATTAGGATTATTATTTAAGGTGAAGTTGATTGCAATTTACATTAATTGTACTTACCCTATATATATAGGGATCCTATATTTCTCATCCGAAACATATAAAATAGTACATTCTCTCTTTTTCGTTTCAATTCTCAACTTGGTATCAAAGTTATTATTCTTGTTTAGATGTGCCCATCGAATTTATATCGTAAGCACGCTAGCCGCCTTGATCAAGTCGCTCCTGTTTCTTCGTCAAGTCCAAAGTCTTGAGCCACTCCTTTTGGAAAAAACAGACACCAACATTCAGGGACAAAAAAGAAAAAAAAGAAAAAGGAAGCAAATAAGGGAATGTTAGGGACCTTGAATAGGAATAGGGCAAAGTACTCACAGGTAATTTCATTTTCTCTTGCTTTGGATTAGTTAGTAGTGGAGCAAATTGAGTCTCTATTTCGATCTCCTAAACGTTTGGATTGTGGGGGAATTCTTATTCAAACGTGAAATGGCGAGGACTAGACATTACTAAGGTCAAAATGTCCTCGTGTCCCTACTTCTATGATTTTTTTAAGTGGGGTTTGCTTCGCAATTTCTTACTTACCTTTTAGGTAAATGGGCTGTTTCGCAACTTATTTGTTTACTTTTGCATATTTCAAGAATTGGAAAGGGGCGATCGCCATCGCCACCGTCCTAAAGCAAACAAGACATGCGTGGTATTTTTCAAGACATTCGTCGTGTTAAATCTTAGGTTAAAGCAAAGTGGATTTTGGCGATCCCGATAAAAAAGTACCGATGGAATTGGAATTCGATATCTGAAAAGTGGGAAGTGCATGTTGAAGTTGAAATTCAATGGAAACCGATCGAGAAAGCGTTTGAGGGAGGTCCCATGAAAGTTTGAAACCAGAAGAAGCTTTGATTGAATGAAGGGGAAGGATGGCCATTGTTGTGGGGGCTTGTGCATTTCGAACGCAATTATTGCCTCGAGTCCTATTATGAGTCTCAAAGAGTGGGAATCAAAAGGAGACCCCTTTATCATTCTATTTTTCTTGTAAATCACTAACTTTTTCTCCTTCTATGATCCTATCCCCCCCATTAGCTTTTACAAAGGTAGCAACATCGTGTGGAAAGAATGGAGTTTGAACATCCCATTGGAGAAAAAGAAACGTAATTTATTGCAAAAGAAGGTTCCTGCATCTTCTGTGTCCTTGTAGTGATCCTCTCCCCTTCAATTATTGTCACCTAATCCCTTTTGCTAACTAAGCTTTTTAGAAACCCTAGACCTGAAAAAAGTGATTGGAGTGCAAAGCAGAGTCAAATTAAAGTGAAATCATTCATTGAGAGTGCGGCTTGATGGGCGACTTGGTAACCCCACCCCGGCCCCACTGCAGTCTGGTTGCAATTTGCCCTATCATTTAACATATCAATTTCGTACACGAGCAAAAATTTTCTCCTATCTCTAGTCCGAGAGGAAATCCTTTCGATCAGGCATCTTATTAATAAAATACAAGTTGCGAGTATCATCTACATGCAAACTTTGCTAACATTAAAATATTGGTAACACTCATATTTATAACCCACCGATCAGAAAAGTAATTAGAGAAAAATCAAGCGCGGAGAGAAGTACGATTTATCAACCTCAATACTCTTACATTGTGCTTTGCCGAATCATGTTGGACACAAAATAGGTGCTTAATAAGAAAGATACATAAGCCAAGGTGTTGTCAAAATGAAGACCTACATATACAGCTCGGTGTAGAATGAAGTAGTTCATATATATCTAATTGGTGCGTGGCTCATTGATTATTTAATCTTTTAGCAAACGTTGAATCTAACCGCTTTTATGGATGATGGGTTCTAGGATTTCTGGGCCTTGATGAATTGGGATTTCAGGGCCTACTCATCAGTCCAGATGCCCTGAACATCAATGCAAGAGTCCAAAGGTTCTCCATGTCCGCATGAACTTTTACCAAAGCAATTTAGGGTAATTGGGATTTCAGGACCTATTCATCAGTCCATATGCCCTACACATCAATGCAAGAGTCCAGAGATTCTCCATGTCCACATGAACTTTTGCCAAGCAATTTAGGGTTTAATTTCATTTGTCGTCACAAGCGCTTGTGTAACAAGGAACAGAACTTGAATTGCTACCATCCAACTCGGTCCAATTCGGCTAGGATGCAATGATCCATAATGAATACAATAAGATTCATAAGCCTGATTATCCAGCACATAGATTGCTGATGGAAAATTTACATTATATAGAAAGAAATATGCGTTAACAGGTGCCTCGGGTACTTGTTTAAGCAGCTAATTAAGGAGAGATTACAATTTTTCTATGCATTAAACTTGCGAAAAAAAAAAAAGAAAAGTTTCGAAACAGACGTTAGCCAAATTCAGGAAATGCAAGAATGAATTCTTCCCCAGGGGCTTCCACAACCATAACAAAACTGATGTCCACACCTGTAAAAAGCATGTGAAGCAAACACAATTGCCAATTAAATGGATGCCCTTGTTTTCCCTCGGGAGCAACAGGCTAAGCAGCTTGATTAGATGCATCTTAACTTGTTTAGAGTCCAACATCACACATCAATTATTCAATCAGATCCACTTGTAGCACGTGATCGCACGGGTTCTGATATGCTTAACCACGACGAGTTGAATCCCTGCTATCCTACTCAAAGGCGTTCATTATCCTAATTAACTCATACGTATTCTTTCTTAATGCATGCCGAAAAAAGCTCTTTAGTTTTAACTACCAAAGATCTACTGTAGTTTATGAGAATTGAAAGACGAAAACAAACCTGCAAGAGATGTGCAGACAGCCATCAACCTTTTCCACATAGAACTTGCAGTTGGGACATTTCCTCCATCTCTGGCTCTCGGCAAGTTTCGTCATCATCTTGTCCAAATCGCTTTCTCTCACTCCGCTCTTCGTCATCTGGAACTCCTCACACTCCAATCCCTCATGCCACGAGACCTTGCACTGCACGCAGAACAATCTCCGGCAAATCGGACACTCTGACCGTGTCACGAGTTCGCCTCCATCATCCACCAACATCGCCGAACAATCCTTAAAAGGGCAATAGACCTTCTGAGACCCGAGAATCAGCGACTCGCACAGCACATTTTCCCATCTATCAAGCACTTCCCGGGGAAGTATTGAGTGGCAAGCATGAGGTTCGAGGACGCTCTTGCATTTCAAGTCGGGACAGGTGACGGTCGGCTCGCTCTCCTTAATCTTCGACGCTACATACTGCCCCATGCATTCCATGCAGAACGAGTGAGTGCAACACAAGCCTTTGAACATCTCCTTCACAGATTTCTCGTCCATACAAATACGGCAAAAAACCCGAGAACATTCGCTGGCTTCTGAATTTCCAGAGCTAGCGATTCCCGCGATAGGAAATCGGATAGTCGCATTGCTCTGGGATGAAACAATCGATGAGCTCATGAGTGCTTCTTGGAGCTGCAATTCCAGTGCATACTTTTCGTCCGATATCGGAAATATCTCTTCCTCATCATATAGAGCAGAGAAGTAGAAATCATCGATGTGTAGACGATGCATCTCCTCCATCTGATAACAATTGACTCTTGATTTCATCTGAATGATCAATTGGTTGTTATTTATAGCTCACCCATCCCTGGAATTTGAAGGGTCTCGAAATTTAATTTTTCTTTTTCCAACTATTTTTGCAAGTTCATCCGATAGATCCAAATTCATTGATTTGTATGGATCCAACGTAATTGAAGTCCAAACACAACAAAATCTCAAACGGCAACTTCATGGGTCTCCTCGACTTCGCTCCCTCCGTTTCTCTAATCTCTAGGTCAAGCTTACACATAAAAGAAATCTCATCATATTTGCTTTGCCAAAAAACAAGGACAAATTTGTCAAATGATATATGAGGTCAGGCAAACAATTACAAATTTTTTCACTCGAGTACATCGACTCCGAGCATGGCCCCTGCTAATAAAAAAATTGGGGCACTTCGGATATATAAATACATCTAGAAAAATTAAAAAGAAAGCATAACGAAAATATGTACTAGTCCTATATCTGAGAGCGAAGAAAACATGTTACATGCTGATCTTCAGGGTGTAACAGAAAAAAGTTGACAAGTGGTAGTAAGTCATGATTAGTAAGCCTTGGCGATTTCATTACTGCTCCTGTGTGGTTTCTTCTTCATACTTGTGATGCTGCACTGTGGGCATACATATTCCAGTCCATCGGTTTTGGCATAGTCCTGCAAATTCGCACAAGAAAAGAGTATTTCAAGCATGGATTGACTGCAACATGGGAGCCTTATAACATGATTACAAAGGCGAGGCCACGAGCCAAGTGTGAAGGGAATAACAGGATTTTAGGAAAAAGGGACCGGTTTTGCAACTGAAAAGGGATCGACATCATATGCCTACAGTACCTTAAAAGCACCGAGACCTTGCCTTCTATCGCAGCCAAAGTGGGCCCACTCCCCGCACGTGCCACAGTTGACCCAGTCTCCAGCTGCGCCACTGTTGTCATGAAGCCCAGACGGGGCACGAATTTCTTAAAAAATTATGGGTGATTGAGCATAATAGTACAAGAGAGATAGAGAAAGTAATACCTGTGACACAGTAAGCAACACTCTCCATCAACATCGTCATGGGCCAACTCGTACTCAAGGAGGTATGTCTCATAGTGTCTCTTGAGTGTGTTTCCAACCCCCTGTGAGAATAAGATGTCAGATTGTTGATTGCTAATAGTGACATGTGGGATGACGATGAAACCAATTAGATCATTGTGCCTCGCTTGTTACATGTCAGGCAAGTCTCGCTCCGTCATGTCAAAATAGAAAGAAGGTTACACACGGGCTGGTATGAGATTTTCAAGAGATGGACTAACAGGTAAACTAAAAGAAAATTGATTGTACATGGTTGCTCCAGAACTCAAACCACGAAATTCATTCATCAGGAATTAAAACATCATTTTGTACCATGAACAGGCATAAATGTGAAAATCCACAAATTTAAGAGGCAATAGCACATACAGTCATCCTATGAGTCATTGTATAGTTGCTCATCTTTGAGAAGACTTGTCCTTTCCAGTTAATGCCATTGCCAACATGAAAGCCTCCCCTTGAAACCACCTAATAATATACCAAATGCAATCAATAGTGCACACAATGCTTAAATTGGAACCACTTTTACAGTGAACTTTCAGAAAATGGGAATGAGTGCCAATTTATAATGACGATCACCTCTTTATACAAGTTATAGAGGTCAAGACGCTTTGCATTGAGCACAGCTTCTGGGAACTCAGCAAGACCACCTGGAGGAATAAGTCGAGCATGTCCTCGAACAGTCAAAAAGTGCATTACATCCTTGAGGAATTCCTCCTAAAAAAGAAAAAATGAAAGGTTTACAATTGAACTAATCTGTGAAGAATCCATCTGATAAACGTAATGAATATCCTAGAAGTACGCTACAGAGGCAACGCATGTCAGATTCAACGTCATGTGCACGAATTGATAATGGTTATAAAACACAAACGATCCTCAATGTCAATCAATCATCATACATTTCAGGGTTTACCGACTATTTTCCACATAGCACGCAACTGACATGAACTTCTCTTTTGTCTTTTGCTAATTTTTCAGCAAATAACATGTGCATTCTGTCTAGGAGGGACTAGCAAACAAAGGCAAATGCTTATTTGTCATCTTAGTTCTTGATTTGAATGCATGGCAGACTGGGAGATGGGGTTGTAACATACGGTTTAGAAATGAATAAGGACAAAAGGTCAGAAAGAAAATCTTGGATCATGGTTCAATGGGGCTATCACGGTAGCATCTTTTTTAATATAAACTCTATAAGCAGTACAATTCCTGACACTGAAGATTGAGCAAGTACAACAAGGCCAAAACCCTTAGGCTGAATATGACTCACCTCAGAGCAAACTTGGATAGAGGTTCTGCCACAACCGTGTTTTTTTAGAGGCAATGGATTCAAGGAGATAATTTGCCTAGCCTGAAAAGTTCTTGAAGACGACTTCCTATAAGCTGAAGATGGTCGGACAACCCTCTGCTTTGCAAGGGGGAAGACAGAATTTTCTTGAACTTTCCCATTGTCATTACCGTCTCTTTGAGAAGTTTCACATATAAACTGCATTTTCCGCTGATAAATATGAGGGACAGGCCTCAAAGCTGCAATTTTCATTCTTCCTTGAGCTGGATGCCCACTCGAGTAATTATCTTTAGTCTCTCTATTCTCTCCATCTTTGTCCAAGTAAGCACCTACGTACGCAACTGTTTGCCCAGGATGAGAGTCCGGACTTGCATCTTGGCATAATTCAGTCCTCTTTCTACTAGGAGCAGGAGGTCTTAACCAAACGGGAGTAGCGCTAACAAAGCTGTCACTTGAGAAAACTTCCTTACAATCCTCTGAATTGGAGAGAGATAGACGTTCAGCATCATCTTTGTCAAAAGAAGCAACTGCCAATCCTTGAATGCTGGCAATCCCAAGAGCAACCAAACAATGATGCGAACCATCCAATGCCAACTGCCTTAGGACCTGGAAATGCAACAGCAATCATGTGTGTGTGATTAACAGATCCTTTGTGAATGGATAATGGCTAAAATAAAGCTAAAACAAATTAGGCAGTCATCTTATGAGGACAAAACAAGTATATTATCCTTCTCTAGAATCAGCAACACATGAAAAACCATATCATTCTGAAGCGTAACCTGCACAGGATAATATAACTCATTCCACAGAATATAAATGCAAAGTGAAACCTGAGAAGCCCAAGAAGGGACATCCATCGAAACTTCATATACTGGAGCCCCGCAGGCTACTGAAGCAGATAACCGTGGTTCAGATAATGGCAGTTTGTTGTCCTCGGTATTAAGCAGTGTGTGAACAAGTTGACTCCCAATGATTTCCTTCTTAATGTGATTTTCCAATAGCTGGAGAAGGAGATGCCACAGAAGAGTCAGAATGGCAGCAGTCAAAATGTCAAAATAAACCAAATCATAGTATCGATCTGTACCTGATCGTTGAAGCAGGTCTGAGTATTACCCGACAGCAACAGGGAGAAGTGCGCATAACTAGATGTGGATAGATCGCAGCGCATGGTCACAACATCGCGAGAGAATGTCTCTGTGTCAAAGAGTGGCTGAGGCGCACTGCATCATCCTTAATATATCAATAATGGACGGAATTAACTTCAGTTATACAAAGTAACACGTCAACAAGACTTGGATAAAAGTGGTATGAAATATACAGAAATTTATGTCTTAAAAGAGTGGTATGTGATTTGCAAAGTCAGAATTGCATTCCTCATTGGGCTCAAAACATAGGTTAACATGAGCTGAATCCAAAGAAGCTTGTTCTATAACGAAAGCAATCTTCCACTATCCATGATCCTTCTCAGACAGGCCACAAATTATTCCACTTATATTATGTGTGATAATAGAGACAAACATGTATTCTCTCTTTTAGACTACCTTACTTGTGTCTGTATAAGACAAAAATCCATTTCATTTCTAAAATGGATTACTACTTCTTAGCTTTTCATCACTCAAAAAAGGGAACATACCTAAATTTTCCAAGGAGCTTGCTTCCTCGCATCTGAAACCACATAAAAAGGGAAGAGAAACGGAAATTATAAATTAGAACTTTCACAAGTGATAAATGTCGGTCTAATTGGAACACAAATACTAAAACAAATTTTACTAAAGTTGAAACTGTTAGTGATTGCTCAGTTTTTCAGTGACAAAAGAGATTTTCAAAATAGAGATAATCCTGTGTCGCCTCAAATGCTTGCAATGCATGTTTAATGTCCTTACAGATATTAAAATGTGTATAACTTGGAATGGCTTCATCAAGGAGACAACAGCATCGATGAGATCCTAAATGAATAAATGAAGTTGATCCAAGTAAATATTATCAAACTTACTTCAATAGTCAAGAGGGCATTGAGACCATGCTCCAAAAATCCCAACAATTCTGCATCCTGCGAAGAAACCGGCTTTAGATTAGCAAGATATTAAGTACCACAGAACGGTAGTGCCAAATGTTGTAACCCCGCTTTGTTGCACAAGTTAATGTTTATAGAAGCATAAGTAAGGATTGGCTTCCAGCTTACCACACTAGATCGAACACCACAAATAAGAAACCTCAAGTTCACATCTTCGTCATGTATTTTAACTGCAGGAAGAGAGCTCAAATCATCTCTTTCCTCCGCAATATCTTCCTCAGGGTAAGAGACATCAATTTCAGGAGGGATCCCAAGAAGATCCAGTCCTAGGTCACTGCTGGCTTGGGTCATATCATCAGAAGAGACACTCCTCCTTTGTAGACAGCAAAAACTAGTTGAAGCATGGGCAAGCTGAAAAGAATCCCATGCATGAGCCCTTGAACTGCAACACATGGAAAAACAAGCATGTAAAGGTAAGTGATATGCTGGTATGTGTGTCTTGCTGTTGTCATGTTCTCTTTTTCACCTAGTTGGTTCTCTATTAGCACTCTTTTTCCCTGTGATGCATGTTTGACAGGCAAAATTGACTCCACTTTGCTCCGTACCCACTCATCTAATGTGATGTTAATTGGCAAGTCAAAAGATGTTTCCAGATAACCCAAGAGATACATGATACAACTTCAATATATCTCCAAGAGTTGATGAGACAGCAACCTTATCACGATTGACTATATCTCCCTCTATATACTTTCTAATCAGAAAAATGGTTTATAATCTAATTTCAACTAAACATGAGCTACCACACTCATGGCAATGTCAAGTACAGCTGTTGAGAGAGAAAGTGAGAGACCTACTTAGATGACAATTCAATTCTATTACTCAAGAAAGAGGACAGTAACAAAAACCGCATAAAGCAAAGAAAATATATGTTACCACCAGAGATGGAGCAAGCGCCGGTTTCACTCATGATATAATCACACGTAAACACAACAACAAGTTCGAAAGACCTACCTCTTCAGTACTGACAATAAAGCATGAAGGAAATAAGAAGCTGCGGCGCGAGGGACCGAATACTTCCAGTATATCACATAAGGTATCCCCTGCAAAGATGAGGCAGCCAGCTTTAACAATATCTTTCTGCATCCAGGAGACTTATGACTAATTGCTCGATCAATCAATAGTCTTGCATGGAATTATCCGATGCCATTAATTTCTCAAATGACCAAACCTTAGAATGAAGTGCCTCAGCCAGTTTTTCGCCACATGGAATTTCCAGGTAAATCTGCAGATGAATTACAAAAGTAAGCCATTGCAAAGCTATGGCTAAACTCTAAGAACGAAATGACCGAAAGTCACATCACAATTGGCAAAGAAGAATGGGAAAATGGAAGAAGAAAGTTGTGTTAGACTTTTGCAAGTCACCCTCCCCCAGAACAAATAGAATGACAGCAGTTCTGTGTCCTCAGAATTCTACCATGCCTTAGATATCCATTGACAATGAATTGGCCCGCCCACGACTTCTCCAACCTTGTCCCTATTACTATTGATCAGAAACAAGATTGCACATCATGTCTGTACACATCCTCAAAATTTCATAGTTAATCACCCCTATCGGTTTTCCCAACATCGAGGTCAATTCGCCTTATCAGCCAGTTTTAGATGGTGTGCAGTCTCAGTATTATTGTCTTTAGTGTCCATTGAGGCAGCACATGCATAATTCGACAAGATGCCAACCAACATATCATCAGAAGACTCTGCAATATGACTAGAAGGCTGCGACTATAAAACGGACTAGAGTACCCATTTGACACCCATTTCATCAGTCCATGGCTTTTGCAATAGAGGTATAGATTGTGCAACAATCAATATTTTTGGCCAGGCAAAAAAAAACGAGAGAAAGGAACACTACGCGAATGGATTCATGCGGGCAACTATGCAGATAGAGATCAGGGTTACATACAGTGACAGGCAATGTGTGCCCAAACAGCCCAGCTATAGAGTCAGCAGTGGCGCAATTAGTCCATGCTAGAGACACTGCACCGTCCTCGAGCTGATCTCCTTGCAAGTACACGAACGCAGGCCTGCGCAACTCCAAAGCCCGACGAAATTCATCTTCACTCGGACTTTGCAGGGTATGGACCTGCATTGAGAAGGGTGTTGTCAATATCCCCGCTCAATATCACAACATAACCAAGCCTACAAGAACCAACTAAGCAAAAAGCTGAATTCGCACCTCCAAATACCCAGAAGACGCTTGCTCCAGAAGGGAAAACGTCGAGTGATCCTCGGCAGCATTCTCCGAACTTCCACCGCCGGTCACCGCGAGGAAGCTGCAAGCGTCCCTCGCTCTGACATGCGACATCTTTGTCGTACGCGCGGATCTCGCGGGAGACTAGACGATGACGAATTGCTCGAGCAGATCGTTGTTGCCCTCACGAATCATGGCCTCGGCGAGAAGCTTCACCTCTCAGTCCCCACACCGCACGATCGCCGGCGCCGCCCGACCCATTACCGTCAAACTCGCTCGCCGGCCTGCGATTCGCGGTCGTCGGAGGTGGCATTCTCCGGCGATTGCGCGAGAAGAAGAAGGAGATGGTGGAAAGCGATTCGAAACCCTAAATAGATATTTGGGATCGTTCGTTCGTTTTTGGATTGTACATTGTATATCATCCGGCCTGGATTTTCCTATCTAAAATCAATTTGTATAAGAAATTTTAATTATTCAAAATTCTATTTATTTTATTAACGTCATGATCGTATGGTAAAAAACACTATAAAATACTTTAGATTTTGTATAATTTTGCGGGGATTGACTTTGTATTGATAAGAACAGAGTAAAAATAAAATCTTATAAATAATGTCGATTGTCATTATTGTTAGCTCTATCTTAATTATATCACGATGCTAAAAGGCCCAATTCAAAAAAAAAACACGAACTTTAGGTCTTGTCCCAAATCTGACCTGAACTTTATTTTATCTAAAAAAAAATCACAAACTTTCAATCGTGTCCCAAATCTGACCCCCGTTAACTCTCCATCCACTCTCACCGTTAGTCATCCGACGTGGCTTTTCCACGTCAACGATAATATCCACGTGAGCAATTAAGGCACAAATATATCACGGCAGCAATAAAAGCATATGTCCACCTGGGCTGCTCTTTCTCTTCTTCATCTCCTTCGCACGATTTTCTCTTTAGGGTTTTCTTTATTCTTTCTTCTTTCTTCATCCGATACATGAGCGAGAGGCTTCGATTCGTCCGAAGATCTCGCGCGCTCATCCTCTCACACGAAGTCGCTCGCTCTCACTCTCATGCTCGGCCGTTTGGTCGTTTCGATACGTGAATTCGTCTGAAGAGCAAGTGCGCGATCACTCAAAGACATCAATTCGTTTGAAGAGCGAGCAAGCAAAATCTCGCGCGTGCTCGAGTGATGATCAATTCAGACATCAATTCGTTTGAAGAGTGAGCACTCGCTCGCTCATCCTCTCACACGAAGATGCTCACTCTCGGACATACTCGCTCTTTGTCGCTCGAAGGATGCTCTTTTAAGGGTTGAAGTGGACAGAGTGTTTAAGGCATTGAACATAAGGTATTATTCTTCTTCCTCCTCCTATGCATTTGGACTTATTATATTACGATCACCATATGCTTGATAATTTGTCTAGAAGTGATTTATCTCATGGAATTTGAAGTCAATTGATTTATCTCGTAGAACAATGCTCCATTCGAGTGTTTGGAGGAAGTTTTAAATTTAAGTCTTCCCTCCAGTGACGAAAAATAATTCAGCAACTTCAGTTCTGTAGATAGGGCCATTAGATCAAATAATAATTGGCAAGCTATTCACAATGTCAGAAGCTAAGTTGGAAGTAGAAGACCACATTGCCTTCAAGCGAGATATTGAAAGCGTGTACATCTTGCAGTTGAACAGAGATGTGAAGCCTATTTATGATAGACTTAATGCATTCATTTGAAAGAGAGGATGTGTGAGATTAAACTCAGCTACTAGAGTTTCCATCTGATAATGTTTATGTCCGGAAGAACCAATATCTCCGGTTGCTAATGATGCACCAAAGTGAACATAATGGTTGTTATTGGGTTGTTGATTGGGAAAAGCTGTTGCAAACATCAGGTCAAGGCCAAGGCCTCATATTACTGGCATCAAGCTAATTGTCTGAGTAGAGTAGAGGATTTAGAAGTGTTTAAATTGAAACAGTGACCCATTTAATGTAACAAAGCTGTCACCTCGATCAGGTTAGGATGTTTGTAAATTCTCTAATTTAGGTTATGTTCCTGACAGTTTGGAGAATATGCTAGGTGATTCATTTTACATTGGCGAATAATATTCGTTTATTGGGCTTATGTGGAGGGGTGAGACGAGATATGTCATAGCTTGAACAAAGTTGGTTAAATGGATCACAACATTTCTGCACGAGTTACATCGTTATCTCTACTTGAGTTTATTCTTACATAAAGGGCTCTGAATCTCCTGGCTGGTTCTTTATTGCCTTTGTTGCTTTGACATTTTGGTCATTGAATTATGTTATTAAGTTAGAAGCAAACAGGTATGTCTCGCAAATTGGGCTTGTGTTTTGCACCGAAAGAAAGGGGAAAAGGAGAATAAAAATTAATTGGGTTTCGACAAGTTCTGAACTTGAAGACGATAGAATCGCAGCAAGAGTTTGAGTTTTTTTTTTCCTCAAATGTGGTTCCATCTACAACAATTTATGCAGTACATGGTTAAGACATGTGACTTGCAGGCATAGAAGAATAGACCTTATCAACCAAAATTCAGGCCAGAGTTACAAATGCATGGATAGAACCATTTCAGATACTTGATATTGTCAATTACCTGTAAATGGACCAATCTAAAGAAACAATCTTGTTTTACATCTGCAAGGAAACCTTGTATCGCAAAGTCTTGCTAAGACATAGAAAATTCGTACGAAAATCAATCATTTTAACATTACACAACACATTTTGCTTAGAAATATCAAATGACTAAGAAAGAAGCTGGCATTGTCGACATACGAGCATGGAGTAATTGTAGGCAATAGGCAATGGTCTTACAAAGCTTGGTTCACTGATTTGAAATTGTATCCACCACCTCGAGACTTTATATGACCCATCTCTCTCTCTCTCTCTCTCTGGGGTCAAGATCAGGAAGGCGAATGCTATCCCATTTCATTTTTATTTTAAAGTGATAAGGATTATGCAGATTTGGATGAAAGCAAATGTTGTTGTTTTGTGAAAGGAAGTTCCTCTTTAATGCCACCATTTTTATGGAATCTACCTATGAACAAAATATATATTCCAAAATATCATGCTATAATCTTCTACAAGTTCCTGAACATAAACTCTTTCTATATATGCTACCTACATGTTGCAAAATCTAAATTTGCAAAATCCAAACGTTCCAAGTTCTGTCTCATTTCTTGGCAAGCTTTCCAAACTAGCCGAACACATAATGCATAGCCAAAACATCACATATACAAAATGACATTGCCAAATCCCCAAACACATAATGCATAGCCAAATCTACTTACAAACAACAAAAAACTAGCACTTTTCAGTCTACAACTCGACATCTAGTAGAAGGCACTACACAAGCATTTTGGGGTCCATAATTTCACAGTTAACCACCAATTCTAGATTCTTGAGTACATGGAGGTTCTGAGATATCAGTAGAAGATTTTTTTTTTTTTGGTAAGGTGATATTAGTAGAAGATTGGCCTAGTGAAACTTCAACAACATTCCTTGCTCTTGTTTGTCCCTTGGAAATATATGGACCTCTAATGTCAATAACTCTATCATTACCCTGCATCTGCAATAAAAAAAAATAAACATACGAACTTAGCTTTTCTTTTTGATACACATATAAAACATTAGACATAGATTACCCTTAAATAGGAATTCCCAGTAGCTTCAGATATGAAAAGTCCATATCCTTGTCTTGCTTAAAGAAATAAAATAAGTATCAAACATTAATCACAATATACACATGGTATGAAAATAAAATTATGCCTGATAAAGCACTAGCCTGTGCTCTCCCCTTCCTAATGATAGTGGAGTCCCCATTAGATGATCTAATAGCTTGTGAACTAGCTTGCGTACCACTAGCCCCATCAATTTTCTTTGGTCTTCCTCTTCTTGCCTACATGCGAAAAAACACAACAAATACCAATGATATCATTTGTGATAACCCAACAAAAATCTTATTGACAATTACAAAATTGTCCAATAAGACATACTTTGGTTGGCCTGGATGTCATGGGATTCTTGCATGTCTTCTTATTATGCCCATATTGAAGGCAATTTGAACATTGCATTTGAACTCCAACTTTTGTCAATTTCTTACGGTCTCTACTTCGCTCATCCTTATCCTTGATTTTATTTTTCTTCTCTCTACCCCTTTTCCTTCTATAAGGTGGAGGTTTGATTGGCTCACCATTAACTTTGAGCCACATTTTTCCCCATTCATGACTGGGAAGGGAAATTGATAACATTTTTCATAAGCTTCTTTCTTAAAGTAATCATCAACATAATCATTGATGTCTGATTTCATGAAAGCAATGCAACATATGGCATGTCTACATGGTATACCAGAGATATCCCATTCCCTACAAGCACAGGTCTTCCTAGCCAAGTCAACCACAAATCTATTGCCATCCCCTTCAACCTCAAATTTAGTTCCCAAAGACGCTCTAGCAAAACAATACCTGGACTCAAGTTTAGTCTTCTCCAACTTCATTCCAATCCTTGGACAAATTGGATCTATTTGATCAACTATTAATTGGCTTCTCTCTGTCATTCTCTCCATCAACATAGCTCGTATTTCTTCAAGCATCTCAAGAATGGGTTTTGCTCTCGGTGTGCAAATGTATCCATTAAAGGTCTCACTTAAATTATTTTCAACCGCATCACACTTGGTACCTGTCTTAATGAAAGCCCTACAGAAGTGCTTAAGGCCTGTCTCATGAAGTCTTCATAATCTTTAGGACACTCCATCTTTAAATTTGCCATTACCAAGTCAAAATCAACTTCAAATGTACACCTCACAGCCCTCCAGAAGAGATTCTTCAAAGCATCCCCTTTGTGTAATTTTTCCCAATTAGCATATATATATATATATCTTGCACAAAATTCTCGCGGGTACTGTTCATCTAGCATGCTCCCCGCGTTCTGGCCTTGGTGACACTGTTCACCCGCCGGTGAAGTGCTGCTTCCGGCTGCTTCCGGTGTCCATTGGCGCCAGGATTCGGAGGATAGGTTCCTCGGCAGTTCCTCTCTGCCTCCTCCAGCTCATTTCCCTCCTTATCCAGCTTGGAATCGGGATTTGCAGATCTGGCTAGGGCTCCAAATCTGTTCCTGCTGTCTTCGTCCGCTCTGGGCGTACTGCTTCGTGGAGCCTCTGGTGGCCGAACTACTATCCTCATCGATAGGTCCCTTTCCCTTGACCCTCCTCACTACATCTCATCTCTTGGAGCTCACCGGTCTGATTGTTCTTGCTGCTCGCACTTCACCTTGAGCTCTCGGCCATTTAGATTGTAATGTTCATTGGGCTGGTCCGCTTGATTGTTCCTTCCTGGTTGGTTCTGAACATCTCTGCTGTGTTGTTGTCTTGTTTGGGCGCTTCACCTTTGCTGGTTGTTTGAGATACGAACTTAGCTGCTTCCTGCACATATGGTGTTTGGTCTATGGTCTGACCTGGGGTATGAAGGAATCTGGTAATTCTGTGCTTTTAAATCTACACCCCACACTAGCTCCCTCGCCCATGAATGATGATTCTCGGAATACTACCTGCCTGAATGTGCATGAGGGCCTTCGGACATCTTCCAGTTCTCGGGGACTCACTTCAAAACCTGGACTGAGACCAGCAATTACCATGGCTACTGGAGGACAGATCCTAAGGACTAACTCCCCTGATGACAACAACTTGCCTATGCGAGGAAATGTGCATCGTAGTCTTAGTAGGGGTCGGAGGAGAACCAGAAGCAAGTCTGCTAGGCGTGACCAAGGGGCACATCCCCCCTCTCGGTCAGACTCCAGACCCCCTCTTCCTGTGCCACAACAACAGAAGACACAATATCCTATCATACCAACTGGTCATTTCGGTTCTGGTACATCCACTAGAACCTGGGCCAATGTGGCTAAGGTTATGACTAAAGGATATAGCCTAGCTTTTGTACCTCCCCGGGTTGAGGATGGTGAAGTTATTGTCGATATTTCTCCCGAGGTGGCTGCTGCTCAGAACCCCTGCTGGTTAGAGTGTTTGGTTGGACACTATGTTGGGAAAAAGGTCCAGTTTAAATTGACGGAAGAAGCCGTTAAAAGATCGTGGGGGGACCAGGTCGTGGACATCAAATTACATGAAAATGGTTTCTTTTTCTTTCACATTCCTAACGCTGAGTTCCGTCGGAAAATCATTGAGCTGGGTCCTATATCCATCTTCAGCAGCACCATGCTACTCCAGCAATGGCAACCGAAAATCAAGCTCCGGAAGGGTAACCTGGACACTATCCCGGTGTGGGTCAGACTTAGGGATGTTCCCTTTTCCCTCTGGTCTGCTGCTGGACTTAGCTGCATTGCAAGTGCAATCGGGAAGCCTCTTTATGTGGACACATCAACAGAGCAAATGAACAGAATATCCTATGCTCGTGTGTGTGTGGAGATCAAAGCGGGAGATACTCGGTTGGACTCAATAAAAGTCCGATGGGATGGTGAGGTACATTTGATTAGTATTGAGCATGAGTGGAAGCCTTTAGCATGCCCATCATGTGGCGTGTTTGGTCATAAAATGGGCACTGTTGGGTTTGAATGCGCCCCTGCCCGACCTGTTTCACGGCCTGCACCTACTGGCCATCCTCAACCAGCTGGGGAATGGATTCAGGTATCCAGACACAAAGGAAAATCCCCCCTCCAGGGGTCCAATAAACAGGTGGTGGACACAAATGGCATTCTCCAACAGGTAACTCCTTCTGCACCTGTACTTTCTATTGCTGATCCAGGTCAGCAACGTCCCTCAGCAAGCACCTCCAGGAGCCCTCGTATTCAACAGGCGGGGCACACCAATTCTGGCCTGTTCCATGCTATATCTGGTCAATCCACTGCCCATCCTCATCCCCAGCTTGAGGACTCGGCTACTGAAGATGTCCATCCTGGAGTGACATCGGCTGCTGCAGATAACTCCTTGCCGTACCCTCCTGGCCCAGGACTCCAAGTGCCACCCGATGGAAAGGAAATGCATACTCCGATACTCATGACTGAAGTGGCTGTGGAACCTCCTCACCCTGGATCTGTTCTGATTGTGCAGGGCCCTTCCTCAGCAAGGTCTAGCCCATCTTTTGGTCTGAACCACTCGGCCACTCTGGACCAGCAGAATGAGGCTTCCCTTATGCAATCCTCATCATCCACAGAACACTCATCTTCCCAGGATAAAGCGGTGACCTCTGATGAATCCGCGGACCATGGCGGGAGTCTAGGGGAGAACTCTGAAGGGATTATGGCTGCGGAACTTGCTGTCCTCTCCCCTCCTGCCACTCGATCCCGGACCATGGCCTCTAACACGGTGGAGGACCCCGAGCAGATAGCTGGCCCTGCTTCCTCCAAGAAGAAAGCGAAGAACAGGCGGTGAAAAGCTGCTCAGCGATAACCCCTTTGTTTCTATTATCTATGTTTTTTGGCACCTGGAATATTAGGGGACTAGTACATCCCATTAGACAGGCTAAAGTTCGTTCTTTTATCAGGATTAATAATCGTTCCTGTATCGGTATCATCGAAACAAAAGCTAAAAGTTCCATTTTTGCTGGTATTTCTCAATCCTTATGTGGGAATTGGCATTGGATCTCTAACTATGAAGCTTCTCCTTTGGGCAGAGTTTGGTTTGGTTGGAATCCGGATGAGGTGGAAACACATCTTGTATATTTGTCTGATCAACTTATCCATGTGCAGCTTCGGCTTTTAAAGATGAACAAGTCCTGTCTCCTCTCGGTTGCTTATGGTGAGCATTCATTTGTCAAACGGCGTACATTATGGGCTGACCTCTTGCGACTTTCAGATTGTGCGCTCCCTTGGGTTGTCACTGGAGATTTTAACGCCATCAAGGACCCGGATGACCGAGTGGGCAGTACAACTCCTTGGATACCGGTTTTTGATGAGTTTGGGGACTGTTTGAATCAAGCAGGGCTAGAAGATCTTCGGTATGTCGGGTGTAGATACACTTGGACCTATTCTTCTGGTGAGAGACGAAAGCTTCGCAAGATTGATCGTGTGCTAGTCAATGGCCTCTGGATGCAACAATTCTCTTTCTCGGAAGCCAGATTCCTTCCTCCCGGGATCTCTGATCACTCTCCAATGGTGGTTAAAATATGCTTCCCTCACAATACCAAGAAGCCATTCAAGTTTTTTAACTTTTGGACTACTCATCCCAAGTTTGTGGACATAGTTAAACAAGTCTGGGAGTTGCCCATAGGAGGTACGCCTATGTTCATTGTTTGTCGCAAACTGAAAGCTCTTAAGCTACAACTCAAACTCCTCAACAAGAGCTCTTTTTCTGATATATCAGCAAGAACCGATCAAGCTAGAACTGATCTTTATGATGTTCAGTCCGCCTTGCAGTTACACCCATTTGACCAGAGCTTGATAGACCGAGAATGTGAGCTCACGCGCTCTTTCTCCACCTTAAGATTACAGGAGGAATCCTTCTACCGACAGAAATCACGTCTGAGGTGGCTTAAGGAAGGTGATTTGAATACTAAATTTTTCCACCATTCTGTCGCTAAAAGATCCTTACACAATCGGATACTCTCGGTGTCAACCGCTGATGGATCCATCCTGACGGAACCTCAGGCTATCCAGACTCATATTGTTAGCCACTTCCAAGAGATACTCTCTGGCCCTCCCCCCCCATCCGGCCTTCAGTTGCCGATATAGGGGCCTATCTTGGCCGAGTCTTAGATGATACACAGAGGACTTCTCTGGCGCAACCGGTGTCCGATGATGAGATCCGCTCCACCCTTTTTTCTCTTGCCAAAGGCAAGGCCCCTGGTCCGGATGGCTTTACTGTTGATTTCTTCAAAACTTCTTGGGATATTGTCGGCCCATCAACCATCAAGGCGGTGCGCGATTTCTTTGAAACAGGAAGTATGCTCAGGGAGATAAATAGCACAATTCTTACACTTGTACCGAAATCTCCTAATGCCACAACTATGTCGGACTTCCGACCTATAGCTTGCTGTAACACCTTGTATAAATGTATCTCCAAACTTTTGGCTAAGAGGCTAGCTTCGGTTCTCCCCTCTATTATTGGGCATGGCCAAACTGCTTTTGTCAAAGGGAGGAGAATTAGCGACAATATTATGCTGGCCCAGGAGCTTTTCTCTGACTTTCACCATCAACCGTACCTTCCAAGATGTGCTATTAAAGTTGATTTTCAAAAAGCCTATGATACAGTTGATTGGTACTTCCTTGAGCATGTCTTATTAGCCTTCAACTTCCCAGAATCCCTGGTAAAGCTTGTTATGACTTGTGTTTCCACTGCCAAGTTTTCTATATCTATTAATGGTGAGTTACATGGTTATTTTGCAAATACCCGAGGCATTCGTCAGGGTGATCCACTCTCACCTTACCTCTTTATTCTAGTCATGGAAGTCTTTTCAAGGATTCTTAATCATCAAACTCAAGCCTCGGATTTCCATTGGTTCTGGCGTTGCAAGTCCACACGTCTGTCGCACCTTTTCTTTGCGGACGACGTCCTTCTCTTTGCTGAGGGCCATTTGAGATCGGTTGAACTAATTAAGGAGGGCCTCCATATTTTCTCTGCATGGTCCGGTTTGCACCCGAACAACTCCAAGAGTAATGTTTTCCTCTCGGGGGGAAACCAGATATTACAAAACCAGATTGTACATTGCCTTGGGTTTCAGCAAGGTTCTCTGCCTTTCCGGTATCTAGGAGTCCCGATCATTTCTTCCAGGTTGAAAAAAGAGGACTGCAAATCCTTGATTGATACAATCACAGCTAGAGCTCGATCCTGGACACATAGATTCTTGTCGTTTGCTGGCAGGCTTCAACTTATTAAATCGGTATTGTATTCCATCCAGGTATATTGGGCCACCACCTTTTCGCTTCCCAAATCGGTCTTATATAAGATTGAGACTATCCTGCGACAATTCCTTTGGAAAGGACCGGACTTACGTACTGGTGGAGCTAGGGTCACCTGGAATTTTGTCTGTCTACCTAAAGCTGAAGGTGGACTTGGGCTTCGGCGGCTGGTTGATTATAACAAGGCCATGCTCCTCAAGCACATTTGGCTCCTCTTCTCAGATGATGAATCATTATGGTGCAAGTGGGTGCATTCCAACTTTTTAAAAAAAGGAAACTTTTGGGTGGTCACTAAGCCCACCGTCTGTTCTTGGACATGGAAAAAGATTCTTGACATACGCGATGCGGCTCGTACTATGTTTCATTGGCAGCTTGGTAATGGCCGGTCGGTTTCATTTTGGTTTGATACTTGGTTGTCTAGAGGACCCCTACACCTTCTTTTCAGCAACATGGATATATACCATATGCGCATTCCACGGGAAGCCACAGTTCGAGACTTTGTGGAGGGTACATGGCAACCTTCCAACACTCTCACATCGATTATGAGTTGGATAGATCCAACCAGGCTCTTAGACAACAATATGCAGGATTCCATTTGTTGGACCCCTCAACCATCTCAAACCTTCTCGGTAACACTTGCATGGGAGCATATTCGAAGGAAAGGGCGTCCTGCGGCGTGGCACTCGTTCGTATGGGATCATGACATTGCTCCTCGCCATTCCTTTCTCTTATGGCTGATTTCTCTCAATCGGCTACCTACACAGATGTTCCTCCTTCATACTCAAAGGATTGATAATGCTCGTTGTGCATTTTGTGGTTCTACACCGGATTCCATTAACCACCTATTTTTTGAGTGTCCTTCTACGGCTAGATTGGCGTCTATGTGGGCCACCAAGTGCACTCTTCCTTGGCGGAATAGGAGCTGGCATGACAATATTATGTGGGCGATGAGTGTCTGTGGTGGAGCATCCTTCGCACATCGTCTTTCCAGGTTTGCTTTCGGTGCCTTATGTCACATCATTTGGACCGAAAGGAATAATGCTATATTCAGAAACAAGACTATCCACATCCCCGGTATGCGCAAACATCTAGTCAAAGTTGTCAGAGACAAAGCCATATCCATTGGGGGAATTCAAGACACCCACAGGAATTGTCTCCTGCAAAGACACTGGGACCTCCCCTCTCTGATTTTTGCGAGGAATAGGCTTACCTCTTAGCTTCCGGCTGCGTCTTGTCTAGGGCGGCCCTTTTGCGGTTTACCTTGTTTATTCTCCCTTGGGGTTTAGTGCCCTCGTTTGGGGTTTTTTCTCTTTCCTTTGTTGTGTAGCCTTCGGCTTCTTGTTGTTACCTGGCGTTCCTCTCCTGACCCTGTCTAGACATCCCGCCTGTCTCTGCAGGTTCGGGTGTTGGTTGTGCCTTAGCTTGTATTGGTTTTGATTAGTTATATTCATTCTTACCTTACAAAATAGATATATATATATATATATATATATATGTCTTGCACAATTTCGATGCTCTACTTGTGGAGATAGCCATGAAACTGCATTCATTAGTCCCTACAACCAAAATAAACCAATGAAAAACAAACAGGTCACAACAATGATTGTACCAATATAGTGTAATAGCTAATGAAGACAAATGTGACATATTACCTTTTGTTGATCACTGATAAAAGTCCAGCCTTCGCCTGTATCCACATTCAAGTCAATAAATAACCGAGCGAGAAACCAAGTCCACGATGCCTCAGACTCAACTTCCACAACTGCCCAAGCTATTGGAAACATTTGATTGTTTCCGTCTCGTCCAACGGCACATAACAACATACCTTTCAATCCAGTCTTAAGGAAGCACCCATCCAAGCCTATCACACGCCTACATCCTGCTAAAAAGCCCATTTTCAACTCACCAAAGCCCACATAAAACCTCTCAAATACTTTGGTTTATAGGTTAACCTCCATATCAAATCTTCCATTTTTACTAACTCTCTTGAGCTCCTCCAAATAAGATCTTAGTATATCATATTGCTTCTCTATCGGCCCTCTTATACAACTAAGAGTTCTCCATGTGGCTCGGTAACATTTTTTTTTATCAAGGGTCAGGGCAAATCTTTCTCTTGCATATGTTTGCATTTCGGTAGCCGAATAAGTGAATATGGCTCTAATCTTAGGCATGTACTCATGAGCAAGCCATGTAGAAGTGGCTTGCCTATTTGTAAGGCTACTATTGCAATTATGTGGATTTCCAACTCTCTTTATTACAAAAGTTTTCTCATTTTGAACCCAACTGCCATACAACCTCCAACCACAGCCACTCATACACTTTGCTTCCATTCTTTTCTTTTGACTCCTTTGCCAAAAAATGTTAAATCCATTAATTATTGCATATTTTTACACAGCTATCTTGAACTGTTCATGAGATTCAAATCTCATATCTAGACTAAACACATTCTCGTTGTGGTCACACATAGGATCATACCTATTAACAATTCGTCCAGTTGTGCCACTAACTTCTTCAAAATTATCAATATCGGGACCACTTAGAAGTTCATCATCCGATATTGCATCTTCATTATCATCCCCACCTTTATGTGGAATAACACCAAACTCCTCCTCCATTCTTATATATATGGAACCTTCAATTAGGTCTCCACAATCATCTACCTTCTCAATTACTGCTTCCCTAAAATCTTTCCTCATCCCCCTTGTTCTAATCTCTTCGTCATCCGATATATTTATTTCATCATCACACAAGTCTAATGAACCATTATCACTGTCACTTTGATTCTATGAAAAAACACACTAAGTCATGCACTAGAAACTAAAAACAATATTTAAAAATAAAAGGCCAACAATTGAATGAACTCACCATTGTTACTTATTCAATCGACAACGGTTCAACTTTCCACTAGCAAAATGATGGTGACCTGGAACCCCAACCGACCCAATCCTATAAACAAAATAGAATAAAAAATTGGACATTTGAAGTTTAATGTTGAACTCATCGCACTAATTAAATACCTAGTAAGACAACAATAGCTTTAGTAATTATATGGTATAATAAGCAGTTATGACGCACTTCACATTAGGAAAAGAGTTTCACAAAACAATAGCTTATTGATCAGAAACTATAAAGAAAAAATAAGTTCTAGCTCCTAATATTTGAACACGTGACAACCCATAGCTAGAGAACACATTTGAAATACATGACCTTCTGAACTAATCCTTCAGTTCAATGCCTTCCAATAGATTAGGAGGAAAAAGAAGAAGAATTCCTTTTCTATACTCAAAGTCTCTTTAAAAATGAATGTAGTAAGGCTATCACAAATAGGCTTCACATCTCTATTTAACTACAAGATGCACACGCTTTCAATATCTCGCTTGAACGCAGTCTTTCAACTCAACTTCTGACATTGTAAATAGCTTGTTAATTAATCTAATGGCCCTATCTATAGAACTAAAGCTATTGAATTTTCCCATGAGAATCATCTCATCTCACTAGAGGGAAGACTTAAATTTAACACTTCTTCTAAACACTTGGATGTAGCACTGACTTCAGTTTTTGTGAGATAAATCACTACTAGACAAACCATTAAGCACATGGTGATCGTAATTTAATATGTCCAAATGCATGGGAGAAAGAAGAAGAAGAATACCTTATGTTTAATGACTTCAACACTCTGTCCTCTTCGACCCTTAAGCGAGCATCCTTCGATCGAACAAGCGCGAGTACATGCAAGAGTGAGCGTCTCCGTGTGAGAGGATGAGCGAGCGAGCGCGCGAGATCTTCGATCGCTCTCTCTTCAGACGAGTTGATGTATCTGAGCGATCAAGCACGCGAGATTTTGCTCACTTGATCTTGACCAAATGTGTGCGAAATCTTCAAAATTCCATATGGAAACAAGTCTCTGAACTGCCGAGCATGAGAGCGAGCGACTTCGTGTGAGAGGATGAGTGAGCAAGCGAGCGCGCGAGATCTTCGCTCTCTCGCTCGCTCTTCAGACAAGTTGATGTCTCTGACCGACCAAGTGCACGAGATTTTGCTCGTTTGATCTTGACTGAACGTGCGCGAGATCTTCAAAATTCCAAATGGAAACAAGTCTCTAAACGGCCGAGCGTGAGAGCGAGTGACTTCGTGTGAGAGGATGAGCGCGCAAGATCTTTGGATGAATCAAAGCCTCTCGCTCATGTATCAGATGAAGAAAGAAGAAAGAAAACCCTAAAGAGAAAATCGTGCGAAGGAGATGAAGAAGAGAAAGAGTAGCCCAGGTGAACATGTGCTTTTATTGCTGTCGTGGTGTATTTGTGCCGCTAACGTGGATATTATTGCTTATGTGGAAAAGCCACATCGGATGACTAACGGTGAGAGTGGATGGAGAATTAATGAGGGCCAGATTTGGGACACGATTGAAAGTTGGTGATTTTTTTTAGACAAAATAAAGTTTGGGCCAGATTTGGGACAAGACCTAAAGTTCGTGCTTTTATTTGGAATTGGGCCGATGCTAAAAGCAATGCATTAGCGGACGTGTTATGCATGAAAAATAAAAAAAGTTAATCATTAAATGATGCAGATAAAGTGAGCGATTACTTAATATTAGGCCGGAACGATTTTACTTTGCAGTTGTTTCGAGGCCTTTTAGTTTGCAGTTGCTTCGAAGTAAGAACATTAATGGTATGGTTAACAATTTTGAAAGTAATTAGATTTTGTAGAATTGTACGGTGATTGACTTTATCATGATAGAACAAAGAAAAAAAATCTTATAAATAATGTTAATCGACATATTTTAGAGTTCTATATTTAATTTTGACGTGCTAGGAGAAAGGCACACTCACTCACTCATAAGAATTTTAGAGAGAGCATCCTGGAATGTATTTCACTTGAGAATAAGATGTACAAATGAGGGAGATGAGACCTTTATATACAAATACCCTGGAATGTATTTCACTTGAGAATAAGATATACAAATGAGGGAGATGAGACCTTTATATACAAAAACAAGATTGATCATATCCATAGATATTTCCTCGATCTAACAGTAAAGATTCCACCTCCCTATTCCCAATCAAGGGCCACTTCTCTATCGGCCAATAGAATTACAAAAATGAGGTATAACTACAAGATGCCCGCCGCCAATAGTATTCTAGAACACACTAAGAAAACCCTAGTACATAGAATACTCGAGGTCTGCCTCCTTGTTTATGGGTCGATCCTGGTCCATCGTTCAAAAATTTCAAGAACGATCCAATTCTCAGGGCCGTGACACATGCATGAAAAAGAAAAGGATAGGTTATCATTAAATTATGAGGATGAAGTGAGTGATTACTTAATAGGGTAAATGTCACGAAAAACAAATTAATTTTTTGACCACCAAAAATTCAAAACTAATATATTTGTGATAAATTTATCATCCATTAAATTAGATTAATACCACGAAAAATCATAAATGGGTAAATCTAAGATAAACAGAGAGATAAAACCCTAAACCGGTAAACCTTTCAATTGTCGCATATCATTCAATTCAGTAATTTGACGATAAAATTAATTTATGGTAAATTTATCATAAGTGTACCTGTTTTGGGTTTAGTTTGAAGTAAATTTATTACGAATGTACCGGTTTATAGTTTTTTGTAATATTAACCCTACTTAATATTAGGCAAGAATGACTTTTTACTTTGCAGTTGCTTGCTTTGAGGTAACTACATTAATGGAAAGTTAAACCAATTTGAAAGTAAATAAATAGTGCCATCTTTCAAATTTATAGTTGCTTTCCTCTATGTCTTATTTTCTCTCGACATGAAATATTGGATTAGTGCCGCAAATTAGCCCTAGATTTTGGGATTTTGAATGTAACTGAAAGTCAATATCACTCCCCAAACACTTCAAGAAGCGAGTCAATTATGATTTAAGTGGTCTAATGATAAGTTTTGGGGAGGACACCAGTTAAAAGTTGGCTTTAATGGGTACAGTATATAATATATATATAATATATCGCGGAAAGAGATTCTTCGATTTTTATGGATCTTTTATCTTTCTTCTTCACAAAATGATTTTTCTTGATTTTATGAATTCTGATATGCATATCAAAACGAAGCGTTATATGATAATCCATATGTGAGGACATAAGTTTAAGGTGGCGTTCGGGTCAAAGTTTTGTGCACACCTCAACTTATCCACTTCCACAACAGTTTATGGGTGCACTCCCTCGTCTCGGTTCGGTCCATTCAAGTTTTTCCAAAAAGAAGACAAACTTAAAAAACAAAAAGGCCAAAAAAACACAAAAAAGAGGAAAAAAAAAACCACCAGGCCTCCTGGCCCTTCACCGTGGCCACCGCCCCATCGCCAGTGGGGCCAGCCCTCCCGCCTATATTTTTTCCTTTTCAAAAAAAAACTTTTAGGCTCTGTTTGGCAACTAGCCAAATAGTAAAAATTTCTGTTCTTTTGTTCCCAGAATCAGTTTTGGAACAGAAATCTGTTTGTTAAATTTTTTTATTCTGGGCACAATTTCTTGCAAATTTGTGCCCAGAATCAGTTTTGGAGCAGAATCAAGAATAAAAAAAAAAGTAGCTTCTTAATTCTGGGAACAAAAATGAGAATAAATTTTTTTCTTGTTTTTTTTTTCTTGGTTTTTAACGTAACTTCTAATGTTCGGCGCGAGAGCCACCCTCGGCGTATCTGGCAAGATTAAAATATTATTAATAATAAAATATTTTACTGGCCATGAACAAAAAAAATTATTTTACCAACCATGGCCAGCGACTAGGCCATGAAAAAAAAGATATTATTAATAAAAAAAATATTTTATCGGCCATGGCCGGCGACCAGGCCATGATAAAAAAAGGAAAAAATATTTTAATAAAAACTATTATTAATAAAAAATGTTAATAAAAAAAATATTTTACTAGCCATGGCCGAAGATCAGGCCATGGAAAAAAAGGAAAAAATATTAATAAAAAAATATTTTACCGGCTATGGCCTGCAACTAGGCCATGGTAAAAAAAGAAAAAAATATTTTACTGGCCATGGCCGACGACCAGGCCATGGGAAAAAAGGAAAAAAATATTTTAATAAAAAATATTATTAATAAAAAATGTTAATAAAAAAATATTTTACCGACCATGGCCGGCGATAGGGGTGAGCGGTTCCCGGTCCGGTCCGGTTCCAAGGTGGAACCGGGAACCGGACCGAGAGAACCGGTTCCCAATTTTGAGAACTGCGGACCGGACCGGTTGTTCTAGGACCGAGAACGTCCCGTCCAATGGAACCGGTTACTTAGAGTTTAGGGTTTTTTTTTTATCAAACACTTAAGATTTGGTTCACATTTTACTAATTTTTATCAATAAATTTATGTCAATGAAGTTCACTTAGAGTTTAATTCACATTTTACTATTTTTTATCAATGAATTTATGATAATGAAGTTTACTTAGAGTTTAGTTCATATTTTATTAATTTTTTTAAAGAAAAAAATAATAAAAATATATATTAAATAGTCGGTCCGGTCCGGTCCGGTCCGGTTCCCCCTCGGAACCAGGAACCGGGCCGCCCGAAAACCGGTTCCGCTTTTAGGAACCGGGAACCGGACCAATAGTCTCGAGAACCGGACCAAACTCGTCGGTCCGATCCGGTCCCGGTTTGGGCGGTCCAAGTTGCTCACCCCTAGCCGGCGACCAGGCCATGGAAAAAAATAAATAATATATGTTTAATAAAAATATTTTTTATTAAAATATTATTAATAAAAAAATATTTTATCGGCCATTGCAAAAAAAATAAAAAAATATTATTAATAAAAAAATTTTACCAGCCATGGCCAAAAATAATAAAAAAATTTATTTTTTAATAAAATTATTATTAATAAAGAAATTTTTTACCGGCCATGGCCAAAAAAAATTTAAGAAATTATTTTTAATAAAAGTATCATTAATTAAAAAATATTTTACCGGCCATGGCCAAGAAGGAGGAGAAGAAAAAAAGAAAAGAAAGAAATATTAAAATATTTAAAATACTATTAATAAAAAGAAATTTTATGCCGTTACCAAACACATTTATGTTCTTTTACTATTTCAGGAATATAAATTTTGGGTCGTTACCAAACGCCTTCAAATGCTCAGAATCAATTCCCCGGCACAGAATAAAAAATAATCATTTCTGACTAAAATCTGTTCCCAGGCACAGAATAGTTGCCATGCGCAACCTTAGCTTTCTTATTTGTTAATCTAATTAAACTAAAATTGAGGTTAAAAAATTGAGATTTTGGTTGCTTTAGTGCTTTAGTTAATCTTAATGCCACGTAGGAGAGATAAAATATTTTAAAAAGTCACGTCAGCATTTTCCGTCAGCCAAGTTGAACGAAGTTAAACGAAATAACTCAATTGCACTAATTTGACAAATTTTAGAACTAAATTGAACTTTTTACAAATTTTATCACTCAATTGTGCTTTTCATGACAAGTTTTGTGAAACTAGTGACCTTGACTCTTATGTTAAATCTAATCACATGTCACCGTCTTTGTCAAAGACAGATATGGAAGGATGAATTAGGAGAAAATAAAACACAAGGTTGAAGGCCAAAAGAAGCAGGGGATCGACCCAATATGCATTAATAAATGACACCTATCTCCAATATATGGAGAGAATTACCAAAAAAGTTATAAACCTATTGCAATTGTGCCAATTCAATCATAAACTTGTTTTTTGCTAATTGACTTCTAAACATTTTGAATATGTGTCAATTCAATCCATCCAATCAATTTTGCCCAAAAAACACAAACATGGACATCAACCATCTCACTTGGCGAGGTTGACGTTGATATGGACAATTTTTAATAATATTTTTATAGCTTTTCAAAAAAATAAATGAAAATTCGAAAAAATTAAAATACTATTAAAAATTGTCATCGTCGCGCCAGTTGTGCCACGTAGGGCAGATGGCATCTATTTCAACGATTTTTTTGCCAAAATTGGTTTGATGGATTGAATTGGCACAAATACAAAAAGTATAGGATTCGATTGGCAAAAAAAAAGGGGGGGGCTTATGACTAAAATGACATAATTTTTATAGGTTTAGGACTTTTTTTTTGTAATTCTCCCCTCCAAACTCTTTCTCTACTGGGGGGAGCATAGTTTAGGTAGGCAGTTCCCACCATAGAACCAGGAACTCCAACTAAGAATCGGTTTCAAAAAATTGAAACTAAGAACCACCCGTTGGTTTCATAGACCCACTTAGGAACCGGACTGCCTCTTGCTCTCTGTCAACCCTATTTGCATAAAGCTTGGTGGGACCGATTCAATGGACTCATCCGGGAACTAGATCGGACCGACCGAGAGTGAGAGAGGAAGGTGATGAACGACTGGAGGTGCGGTTATGTCACGCAAAGAGAAAGCATAAATTTGGAACAACTCCAAAAAACTTGAAATTTTTATTCAATGATAGTATGATTTTTTATTACAAGACGGACATCTTATATAGAGATAGGACTCCTAATCCTAATGGAAACAGAATAATTAAAGATAACATCTAATAAACCAAATCTTTCAAATAGAATATGTGAAAGTAATGACAATCACGAATTTCCTAATATAGAAAAATGTCTGAATGGTCGTTTTTCCCAAAATTAGAAAAACTACCGAGATTTCCGGCTATTACGGCGATCACATTCTTCAAGATAATTACAAGCTAACTGTCCTACATCACTATGAGTTGACGAGAGCTGAGAGTCGAGGATGTGAGTTAATGGATGTTGAGCTTGAGAATCAAGACTATGAGTAAGAGATAGAGAGACGACCTAGGCAAAGTGAGAGTGAGACAAGACAATCACTTAGTTGATGAGCGCTGAGCTTCAGATTAGAGATTTTAGGATTTTCATTTTTTCTTAAAATGCTTTTTTTTCTTGGCCGGAAATTTTTCTTAAAAATTATGTGTATTACCGGTCTGGTTTGGGAATCGCCTAAAATCGAGAACTGGACCAGTACTCACCAGTTCTAGTAAATTGGAATCGAGAATCGGACTAGTCCCCACGGGAACTGCTAGTCCAATACGATTTCAAGCCATCCGGGCAATTTCCAGTTTCTTTGCACACCCTACCCTCTGCACCATCCCCTTAATTTTTTGCAATTTTCACAAACTCTATCTGTCATTTCATGGGCAAGTCGAACACGTTGGTCCGGTCGCTTTCCTTTCTCATAGCTTCGCTCCGAAGGTTCTAAGTTCGACTTCTAGCCCGCAATACTCGTACTCGATAAATACCAAGAGAGAGAAAGAGCGACTTAATTTATTAAAAAATAAAAGAAAAAGGAAATAGGAAAGGAAAGACCAAATTCTTATTACATTACTCCTTCTTGTCTCCGTGGAAATTGGTGCGAGAATTTCTACATTCTCGAAGTGCTTAATATCGAAGGACGTTGACCGTGCGTTGCAATCTTCCTCTCATGTGTCGGTCTGCTTTGGTTAATGTCCGTGCCGGGTAAGACTTTTCGCCTTAAGTAGAATCTAGCTCGCTTCACCCATTATGATCCCGATATCCTAAGACCGACCCTTTGCCACGTGCATGCGCGTAGGTGGTATCGCGAGGTCTCCATCGTCGCGGCATTTTAAATTGGGTTAATACCATAAAAGAACTCAAACTGATATATTTGTGACAAATTTACTCCAAACTATTTTTTTGACCACAAAAAACCCTAAACTGATATATTTGTGGCAATTTTACTCTGAACTATTTTTTTAACCATAAAAAATCTCATACTGGTATACCTATGACAATTTTACCCGCGAACTAATTTTTTGGCCACCAAAAATCCCAAACTGATACACCTACGACAAATTTACCTTCCGTTAATTTTCGTTAAATTTTACTGTCAAATTGCGAAGTTTAATGACACGTGGTAATTGACATGTGTACCAGTTTTGGATTTTACCTCTCTGTTTGTCATAAGTTTATCAATTTGTGATTTTTTGTGATATTAATATAATTTAACGGACACTAACAGATGGTAAACTTGTCACAAATGTACCAATTTGAATTTTTCAGTGATCAAAAAATTAGTTCGGGGGTAAAATTGTCACAGATGTATCAGTATAGGGTTTTTGGTGGTCAAAGAAATAATTCAGGGTAAAATTGTCACAAATATACCAGTTTTGAGTTTTTGGTGGTAAAAAAAATAGTTCGAGATAAATTTGTCACAGGTGTACCAGTTTGGAGGTTTTTTGTGATCAAAAAAATAATTCAGGATAAAATTATCACAAATATACTAATTTAGGATATTTCGTGATATTAACCCTAAAAAAAACCCTTTTAAATTCACGGTGGGCGAACCTCGCAATCTCGCGAGATCTGCACGACATGTTACTCTCCGCAAATTCATTTAGTTGGACGCTCGAAAAAGTCCGATCGTCTTTATTGCCTCAGAAGGGGAAAGAAAGTTGTATCTAGATGAGTTTGCCGAGAGCATTCGTTTTGAAAGATGTGAACCTCCAGGTTAATGTTATAGTCCATAAGAAAAAGTCCCGCGGAAATGATTTTTCATTTAGAATAATCTGATTTATTCTTGTTGATAGTATATTTTCTTGTGCGAACCCGAGAATTTCAAATCACACGATCATAATTATTGAACGATACCCGTGAGCTCAACACAAGAGTAATTCGATTTTGTCTTACCTATAATTAATTGAGCCCAGAAAAGAAATGCTCCCATTCACGCTTCGCAAAGGCAAGCACATGGTCACCCCCATATCAGGACAAGGTAAGCTATAGGGGTGTGCATGGTCTGAGTGAGTCTATGGAACCGATCTCTAATTCCTATAAATTACATTCATCAAGTAACATCATGGTGAACCTAGTTTTTATGTGGGAACTTATTCTGTCATCACGCAATAAATCAAAAAAAGGATTGATTCTATGTGAACACATCAACACAAAGTTGTTCTCAAGGGAAGCAAACCGGAAGCCATTCTTCGAAGAAACATTTCATCACTTCATCTAATAAGAGATTTCGTTGTCAACTTTGCGTAGGCATGTTACTTCTGTGAAATCAAATAAGCAAATTTTATAATATAACTGCCGCATGGAATTTTTAATATATATATCGGTTCGGTCAGGTGGGCAGTTCTACATTTGAAACTGGGAATCAGATCAATACTCACAAGTTCCGGTAAATTGAAACTGGGAATTGGACTGGTCCTCATGGGAATCACCTGTTCCGAGAAGGTCCGATCCGATTTCAGGACGTCTTGGCAGTTCCCAGTTCCTTTGCCCAACCTTAGTAAGCAACGAAATATCCCATGTCAATAATAATAAATAAATAAATAAATACACGGGAGAAAACGATGCCGCTTTGCTTCTTCCACCCTCCCGGCTCTTACAAGTCAACCCACGACGAATCAAAGTCGTGCAGTGGAGAAAAGTACAAGTTTCGAGAGGCGGGAAAGTGGGAACGCGCGGGGGAAAGGCTCCTCCCTCGCTCGCCTGTTCATGGTTGGACTCTGCGACTGCCGATCATACATTGAAAGAAAAGGTCGTGAACAAAGCGAGTCAGATCAGACCTTCCTCTTTCTCGGCACCTTCCCGATCCGTCACAAAATTCACACCTTGCCTTCACGTGTGTGTGCGGGCGCGCGCACGTCCCTGTATGTTCATGGCAAATCGCGACATTGTTAGCGAACAATCGCAGCTCCACTAAAAATTCATCGTCCCCACCTCGTTTTCCTCGAGAAACTCTTGTTCCTCGAGGGTGTCTCGAGAGCCACCACCATGAACGGAGCTCGTACCGGCTCGCCCCACCTTGCCCTGCTTTCGCTTGTTTTGCTCTCTCCATTTCTCGCACCATCTCTGGCTCAGACATGCCAGAGCCACACCTTCTTGGGCAACAGAGACCACGCGTCTTGCGCTGAGCTCCCGGTCCTGAGCTCCTACCTTCACTGGAACTACGACGAGACCTCGAACGATCGCCGACTTCGCCTTCCGGGTCACTGGAGCCAGGTCGTCCAACTGGGTGTCCTGGGCAATCAACCCCGCCGGCCACCAGATGGTGGGTTCGCAGGCACTCATCGCCTACCAGAACTCAAGCGGGTCCATGTGGGCCTACACCTCGGTGGACAGCTACCAGACGTGCCTGACGCCAGGGAACCTTAGCTTCGGGGTGCCACGATATGACCAACTTCGCGATGCTGCAGCTGAGCAGCGGAATGACGACGGTGAACCAGGTGTGGCAGGTCGGCCCCATGGAGGGCGAATCCCCCGGAACGCACCTGACGAGCGGCGCCAACGTCGAGTTAGTGGGGATGCTGGACTTCCTGTCCTCGATCGTTGCAGGAAGCGACGGATTGGGAAGCTCAAGGCAGCGGAGGAGGAATGTAAGTGGCCCCCCAACTTCTGGAACTAGTTTTAGCATCATCAGCATTATTATTCGATGGAAATTGTTTGAAAACAAGAATCATTTTTGTAAAATATGGGTAAAAAAAAAAAGGTCAACAAGTCAACAAGTCAAAAGAAGCAACATTGATGTTCGGCTCTTTTTTAAGAAGCCAAGAGCATGAAACAAAAACAGAAAAACAGAGAGGAAAAGAGGAGAAAGGAGAGGAAGAGAAGAAGAAGAAGAAGAAAGGGAGGGTTTTGCGCCATGCGAACCTCACCTAGCTGATTCGACTTCATATCGTAATGCTCCGTAAGTATTCGCACCCCTCGTTCAATTAATCGGAACATTTTTTCGGGCTAGGGCTCGTAATTCGGAGTTATGTGTTATTCGAGCGGCGAAGTTAGATTTTTGAGTCGTAAAGCTGCTTGTTTTTATAGAATTAGTAGTTTAGGGTGTTGCGAGGCCGTGGGATTTTACAGAACCTGATTTGAACTTACGGTTTGCCAGATACGAATTTTTGAAGTTGAACGCGTGCAATGAACAGTGCACGACCAGAAGCTTTTAGGCCGATTTTCGTCGGTTTTCTGCTCGATTTTGGGGCCGCCAAGTTAAGGTTCTTGTAATGCTCTGAATAAGCTTTCTCTTGACTGTAAGTTTGCTTATAACGGAGTTTAGTGGAGAAAGTTACGGCGCAATCAAGTTTCGCACTCAAGTTTCGCGTCATGGACGAATTTGGATAATCGCTTTGGATGAGTGATTTGGGGACGTCTTTTAGTTGTTATATTAGCGATTAAGTCTAGTTGAGCCGAGTCGTAGTTGAAGTAACATTTTACTCGGTTTTGATACCGTTTTTCAACTTATTGTTAGGTATTCGAGTGCATCGACTCGAGAAACCGCTGTAGGTTAGTTTTTCAGCTTTTTAATATGAGTGGTACTATTTCTTCTTTGAATTTGTAAACTCATGTTTAGAAAATGATATGTATTAGACATGTTACCATATAAGAAATGGCATTTTGATTTCATAAAATTGGATCGAGCATTTACTGTCTTCTTGTGTATTTGAAATGAAAGATTATCTTTTGATTCTGGTTTGAATTTACTGAATGCAAATAGGTTTGCGAAACCTTTTGAGGAATACTCATGAAGAGTTCTTGTATTTGAATGTGGCTTATGAAGGGTTTTATATCGGTTTATGAAACGATTTCTGAAATGGGTTTTGTAGATTGGTAGATGATATTGTTGTGGATTTTGATGCTCAGTGTCTCTGTGAACCCAAATGAGGGGTTGTGGGTATGCGCATACTAATCTAGGGTATCCTTATGGGCCGAGCCACCGGCTTATAGTAGGTGGAGACCTTACCAAGAGGGGAATCTTGGTCGCTTTTCATGGGGCGTTATCCGTGATCATACTTAGATTTCTGAGCATGAGATTGGCCAATGGAATGGACCATTAGCATGTGCTTTTCGACGAGATTGGCCAATAGAATTGACAATTGGTTTCTTCTTTGATATTATTAATTAAAACGAGATTTCTTATTGTGAAAAGGTTATGTTTAAGTGGTATATAACGTATTTTGACCTTGAAATTTGTGATATGTTGAAGTTGGGTTAATTGAGCTTTCGTTTGGTCTTATAACCATATGCATAGTGGGTGCTCGATCTACTTAGAAGAAATATATTACTCACTGAGCCGTGGTAGCTCATTCCTCTCATATTACTTGTTTTTCAGGTTCTTCACCGAGACGCTTGTAGGCGTGAGAGTTCCGGTGTTGGGAAGGACATTTTGATAGTTGGGACTTTTTGGTACGAGTTACACATGGATGTGGAGTTTAAGTTTTAGCTTGTTGCTGGTTATGCTTTTGGCCTTTTGATGGATTGTAGTTAACTCTGATATTATAACCAGTTAAACTCTATATCATGTATATATATGTGGATGCATATATTATGATATTAGGTGAGTTTTGATTATGTTTTAGGCTGCGTCCTTTTGGGAAAGGATGGTAGTGTCATGCCCTTATTCTTGCTGAGTTTGGGGTGTGACAATTTTCATGAACGTTGATAAGATTTATGCGGAGTTGCAGGTGCATGGGGTGCTGAATGCGGTGAGTTGGGGGACACTGATGCCGATGGGGGCATTGATCGCGAGGTACCTGAAGGTGTTCCAATTGGCCGACCCTGCATGGTTCTACCTCCAAGTCTCGTGCCAGGCCTCGGCCTATGTGGTCGGTGTCGCCGGCTGGGCCACCGGCCTCAAGCTCGGGAGCGAATCCTCGGCCAACAACAAGGTCCACGGCAACATCGCCCTCGCCTTTTTGTCCTCGGAACTGCTCAGGTACGCTTCAGAAGTTGCATCGTGCATGGCCAAGCCAGATGATTTCGCAAGCAAAACTTGTCTGTGCACGTGAAATCGACATGATCTCACGTATGACAATTTGGTGGCTGTGCTCTGCAGGGATTCGCACTGCTTCTGAGGCCCAAGAAGGATCACAAGTACAGGCTCTACTGGAACATGTATCACCACACGGCCGGATACACCAGGATCGTCTTGAGCATCGTCAACGTGTTTAACGGGTTGGACATACTGGATCTGGAACAGAAATGGCAGACTGCGTACATTGGGATCGTCGCCTTCTTGGGGGCCGACGCGGTGTTGACACCTAAATTTTAGCGCATCATTTAGTGTTAATTGCATAGAAAATTAGGGATTGAATTTTTAACCTCTAAACAAAAATATTAAAATTACGTAGCATATAGTTTAGGTTCATATAGATTAATTGCATTCTGCATTGGATCGGCGGTGACAAACGAGCTTAAAATTCATCGAACGAGACTCGGCTCACTCAGAAAGCAAGGGCCGAAAATTACAAGTCAAACGGGCTCGGTTGTTTTAATTTGAGCTTAAATTAGCTCATTATGCTTAATTAAATAAAAGCCCACATTAATTCAGCCCACTTGAAATTAAATGATAATTAAAACCTAAACCCAAGTCTAAACTCATTAGGACTAGAAAGCCCGACTAATTGACCTAAGTTTACATTATAAATACATCGTTATGTGTCATAATTAAGGAGCTATCAGAATTTTAGATCTGAATTTTTTAGAAAGAGATACACGTGAGAGAGAGAGAGAGAGAGAGAGAGAGAGAGAGAGAGAGAGAGAGAGAGAGAGAGAACGAGCAGTTGCACGCCGCCCTCGGAGCTCCGCCGCCGCGCCGCTACTGCACGCGTGCCCCACCGCCACCGCCACGCCGCGCCACCGTCCACCGCGCCACGCTTCAGCCTCTCCGCAGCCGTGTGCCACTGCCTGCACTGCCACTCTCCTCGTCGCACCGCCTGCTCAGCCACCGGAGATTGCTGCAGCCGCTCCTGGTCGCCACTACTCCACCCCTCCGCCACTGCTTGCCAAGCCGACACCGCCCCGAAGCACTGCCGCACCACGCCGGAGCCGCACTGCCACCGAGACGATCCTGCCGCCGTCCGCGCCACCGCTCACCAACGAACGCCACGGCACAGCCACTCCTGGAGCTGCATGCCACCGTCGCCCACTGCACAGCCGCCGGAGAGCTGCCCTGCATCGCCGCCACTGGAGAGCCCCTGTCCTCCGCTGCTGCAGTCCTACCGCACCATCGCTGGACGCCATTGCTGCCCCGCCGCAGCACAATTGCGCCGGATGCGCTCACTGTCGCTAGCTGCCCTTCCTGACGTCGTGCTCGACGTCGTGCCGCTTTTCCCGACGTACCGCCGATCCATAATCCTGATCACTGCAAATTCAAATTAGGAAAGAAATCTGCAAATTAGGTGATTATTCTTATTCCGATTCGATTTGAATATTTTGTTGCCTAATTTGTGTTTATGGATATCTAATTTTGCATATTTGAATAATTTGCACTATCACAATTAGGATTTGTTTCTTTGAAATTTTAGATATCCATTACTTATCAAATTTGGGTAGAATTTAGAATTTTCAAAATCCTTTGAATATATCCAAAATATTTAAGATATCAGAATTTTTCAAGATGTAATTGATTAGGAAAATTTTCTAATCCGCAACCGTACACGTGGAAATAAATCTATCTATCAGGCTTTAGATAGAATTATTTCCATAGCGGGAATTTCGAATTTTAGGGTCGATCTGTCAAGCTTCAAATCGAAACTTAATTCGAAAGATTTAGCGGTTATATTTTTTTATTTTATTTTAATTTCGAATTTCATAAGAAAATATCAAAAAAGATTGCTCTAAAATAGGTTAATTTCTTTAGTTTAAAATTGCATGTTTAGATAATTGACAATTTTTAATTCTGAATTTCATTAAAAAATACAAAAAAAATAATATGCCATCATTAGAAATAGGTCACGTCGTCGCATGACATATTGATTGCATGTTATGTTGTATTAATCGCATGTCGATTTTTGCACGTCATTACATATAGGTTAGCTTTCATTTAAATTAAAAAAATAAAAAAGAAATTTCTGCACCTTTGAACTTTAAATCAGAATTTTTCAAAATTGTCAAATTGAGTATTTTTCTTGAAATTGGTACCGAAAGGGCGTTAAGGAATTTAGCATAACCAAGTCCCCGAATCTATAATTTCTGGTTCGCAGGAATAAAATAGTACTCCCGCTATTTTATTTAGGTTTCTAATCAACCTACCTTAAATGATTAGTGGCGACTCTCATTGAAAATATTTGCATGTTCACAATTGGACCTAAGTTGTGATTTGGTAGAGTTTGGGAGAACTCGATCTAGGTTAATTAATTTAATTAATCTAGTAATCCATTAGCCTAAGATCGAAAAATGTCGATTTTTTTTAGGTCGCGACACGTGGTGATTCTGGAAGCCGTCACTTGGTACATCGTGATCAAGAGAAAAAAGACGGCGTCGTCAACTCCGAAGATCTCTCACAGCATAAATGGAGATGATGGCTACAACAATGACAGAGTATAGTACGAGATTTTACTCATAGGTTCTGATTTTTTTCTTGTTGGATTTTCTTGATCTTATTTCTTTGTTCAGCTCCATGTTGACAGTCTTTTGGATGACCCATACAATAGAGAGAGAGCCTTTCTTTTTTTTTTTCCTTATCAGGCTTATACATGTATAGGAAGAAAATTATACAAAAAATCATAAAGTTATTGCATTTTTATCAATTCAGTCCCAAACATTTCAATTATGCCAATTGAATTTTAAACATTTTTATATTTTCCCAATCGAGTCCGTCCAGCTACTTTTGACCGGCACGTTGGACGGTCAACGTCCGCAATAGCGATTTCTAGCCAAAATCGGCCAGATGGATTTAATTGGCAAAACGTGAATAAGTTTAGGACTCAATTGGTAAAATTAAAAAGTTTAGAAATGAATTAACAAAAATGCAATACGTTTATGACTTTTCAGATAATTTTCTCTCCAAAAGCTCTATTTTGCTGAGTTGGCGGATTGAGTTTCTGTCCCCCTTCTCATGAAAGTTATATATATGTGAACAATAAAGAGAAATAAATTATTTTTTCAAAAATTTAGAAATTCGCGGATCATTTAAAGTTTTGTATGAAGTTAAACAGGGATGCACAATAAGAAGGGAAAATGAGTGTAAAATGACAGACAAAAAGAGAAAAGGCTGATGATAACAATGAACTTTTATTTTTTTTGTAATTTTCGTTCAATTCTTACAACTTTATATAGTGACAAAAATTCTCATCCAATATTTGTATGATACTTGCTCGATAGGATCTGTCTATTACAACTGTTATATAATCATAATGGACTTATGCTACAATGAAAGGAATATTACGTGGCATGAGTTGTTTTTGCCATGGGTTTATGACTAGTAAATATATTACACCAAAGTATTCCTAAAACGCCACCTATTATAATGGCACATAGGACTCTAGAATTTTAGGGGATAGTTAAAACAAACATATTATATGAGTGTCAATTTAGTTCTAAACATTGTAATTAAGTCAACATAATCCTAAACATTTTGACGATTTACTAATCTAGTCCATTCGGTCAATTTTGGTCAGAAATTACTAATGCGGTGACTAGACCACCGCGTACTGACGTGGCACGATTTTGGTTAGAAATCATTGACGCGGTGGTTTAGTCACTGCCAGCTTACGTGGCACAACTAGTGCTGATGTGGACAATTTTGTAATTACTTTAAAATTTCATGATATTTTTTCTTTTTTTTTTCCTAATTCTTCTGCCTGTTGCTGACTTCTGGCAACGGTTGACCTTAGCCAGACTCTAGGAGAGACGTGACGCCCTCACCCAACACGGCCCTCACTTGAGGCTGCGATGATCTAAGGCCCAACGACCAGTGGAGGAAAAATGAAAAAAAAAAGAAGTAAAAGAAAAGAAAAAAATTGCGAAAATCGTTAATGTTAGCGTCTTCTGTGCCACATATGATGGCCGACCTTCATTTCAACAATTTTCAACCAAAATTTGTCGAAAGAACTTCATTGGTAAATCGTCAAAAGATTTATGACTAAATGGGTCAAACTAAAAAGTTTAAGATTGAATCGGCATCTATACAATATGTTAACGACTTTTTTTGTTATAACTTTCCTAGATTTTTAGAAAATCTCCATTCTTATTGCAAACAATGAATTGGTTACATCCTCCACCAAAAAATTGTTCCACCTGGAGGTGGTAAATGGGTTGAGAACCTATATATTAATCCACGTTTAATGACTGTGGGTTGTAAATGGATTGGCTTTATTTTTAAAATATACTTAAATGGGTCATTAATAGGTTGCCTATTAACTTAATGGATATTAAATTGGTCACAAATGGGTTACCCAACAAACTTAAGTGAATAATAAACATGTCATTTTTAATTTTTATATTAATTTCTTTTCTTTTATTTTTCTTTTTTTCCTTTTTCTTCTTTCTCCATCGAGGTCAGCCATAGGAGAGGGACGAGCTTGCCAGAGGAGGGCGAAGCTCAAGCTCGCCGATTTGGCGAGGTCGAGGCCTCATCGGCTTGTGGCAAGCTGTGAGCCTCACTGATTGAGCGATGGCGAGCTCGAGTCTCGCTCGATTGGGGAGGCTCAAAGCTTGCCAGAGGCCAACGAGCTCGTCCCTCCCCTGTGGCTAGCCACTAATGGGGAAGAAGAAAAAAGAAGAAAAGAAAAGGAAAAAGGAAAAGAAAAATAATTATAATATTATTTTTTAAAAATAATTTAAAAAAACATTGTCATTTTCCTAAAAACATTTTCTAGAAATATTATATTTTTATCCAAACAAATGAAGCCTCAATTATTTTTAAAAAATATATAAAAATTTTCCACTAAATTTGTATTGCATGAAATGTTTTAGCAATATAATTTTTTAAAATAATTAGCAAAAATAAGCTTTCCTAGATTTAGTTAAATGGGTTGGGTCGGGTATGGTTTAAGTCAGGTATGGATATGGGTCAAGAAATTTGCCTTGCGATAAATAGGTCATAAACGAGTTATATGTGTCAATTTGAGCTGAATCATGATCCGACCCAGATTTAACCCAACTCACGTGTTTAACAGGTCTAGTTCCACCTAAGAGCCACCTAAGCATGTATATTAATGATCCGATCCAAACCCGACCCAATCCACCTGTTTAACATGTCTAGTTCCACCTAAGAACCACCTAAGCATGTATGTACAGCCCACTTTGGAGAGCATTTATTCTCATCCCTTCACCTTAATGACTCGCTCTTTTCTTTTCTTTTCTTTTCTTAATTTTCAAAGGAAAAAAATTGATGTCATTAGTCATGATTCTTGTTTTCGAATTCTTTTCGGGTTAATTAAAAAAAACACCAAATTTACTTCGGATGACAATTCTGATCCGAGCTTTTATTTGTCTCAATCAAAAGCACCAAATCTCTCTTCTGGTTGGTCGTTATGTGGGAAAGTATTGACCACAGGCAAACAATTAGTGCCTGAACGCCGCCTCTTTCTCCTTTCTCTCCTTTTTGTAACGTAAATGACGAGAATCCTCTTTACACATATTCTCTTATAAGTAAACATTTATTGCCTGAGCTCTTTCTTTTTGTTCCCTTTGTTGTTACATGCCATTTTTTGTTTGTCCATGGCCGTCTGCAACTTTTAATGCCCTCTCTCAAGTTGACCTTTAATGGCTGTCATAGTTGCAACTCGAGGTCATGTCACGACCTTTGCGACGGCCATATCTGGGTAATGTCGACATTCTAGATCTGGAGGTGACGGCCTTTTATGTCTACCAAGCTTGATGTTGTGACCGATTCTCGATGGCCATGGAAGAGCCGTCGAGCTCGAATTGTTTTGGGACGGATGATATCTAGGTGTAGTTGAGCTCAACCAGATTTGGAGGCTACCATGGACAAGCTTGAAGAAAGTGAAGGTGGAATCGATTTGAAGGCTCGGCCCGTGTAGTCTTCGTTGTCTTCATCTTCGACCTTGATAGATATAGAGGCTCGGCCTCTGGCGTGGTGGTGTTTAAAGATGGCATGCGACTAGTTTGAGGTCATGGCCTGTAGAACAACAAAAAGCTTTAATTTTTCCCTTAATTTCATGTCAACTAATGGGCATCAAAATATGATTGGATGTGAGGAAAAAATATTGATGTAGCACTAACAACGCTGTCACTTGAGAAAGAGCAATTTTCCATATACTTTTGATATTACGTCATGCATTCATCCCACTGATGTAATAAATCTTTTGCTAATCACATTTGAATATAATTTACCCGTCACACCTTTTCTTTTGACCATGCTTTACGACTTCTTTCACAAAAGGAATAAAAATAGTAAAATCCTAAAAATATGGTTGGTTTGACCGTTTGATCCGGGCAAAAATAAAAATATCGCCTCTTCTTTCAGCACGGACCATTTTTCCTGAAAAGGACCTTCTCGAATCGAATCGGGGAACTTTGGCTCTCGCTTCGAAACGATCGAGCCGTTCAAACCTTCGAAACGATCGAGCCGTTCAAACAAAATTCTTAACTCGTACGAACTCGTTCGACATTCTTCACGCCACTCATAAAAATAACTAGATAAACCTCTTGGGCAAATCTGCCATTACTCAGGAAAAGATATCTCCATCTCAATCAAACTTGCATCGATCGTGCTCGTCCTTCTGACAAAGAGCATATGATGTTTGCTTCGTTCATGACAAGGAGAGGGACAAAAGCTTTCAGCAAAATATATGACGAGGAAAGGGACAAAAGCTTTCAGCAAAACATCAGTGCGTTCTATCAGCCCCGGATAGCTGGGACTTAAAAAAAAAAAACCCTCAAATCCATATAAACTCTGCTTGGATCTATTTTCGAAATTATTATCCCGGACAAAAAAAAAGAAATATATATACACGACCATGGTATAACAACTCCTTTTTATTTTCAATTTCAGGTGAAAGAAAAATTGTTTGAAAATTCGTAATTGAATTGTATTGCTTATCGTACGGTGCAAACATTTACACAAGGTATTGCTCGACGGGAAAGGAAAGGAAATCTAACAACTTCACCAATAACCCCGAACTAATTATGGAAGATACACCAAATATTATGCTAACGAAAAAGCAGAAATTGGATTTCGATGTCCACAAAATGTCCAATATTTCAATTGGGGAGTACTTCCTTTGTTGTAACACTCTAACAAGGAGAGTTTCCTTTGCTAAGAACGGTACGCTAATTCCGCATCACTAAACATAAAAGGAAGCCCAAAAGAAGAAGAAGAAGAAGAAGAAGAAGAAGAAGAAGAAGAAGGGAAGGGCTATGAGACTATGGTCCGAGTTTTTGGAGTGATTAGGTGGCGCTGCCGTCGCTGGAGCTCTTCACGGAGGAGGCGGGTCTCGCTCTGGAGGGAAGCGGAGTAGCAATGCCTGGGAGACGACACCATCCGGTTGGTGGAAGCCTCCAGTTCCTTCATTTCGTCCATCATGATCCTCCTGTCTCTGCACTCCACGCTGCAGTATCCTTCATCTCCCCTGAATCGACATAACAGTCGCGACACCTCATTAGTCATTCAAACCAAATTAGAACAGCTATAATCCAAGATGAAACCCAACTTAGCATGATAAGAACAGCCAAAAGATGATCCTGGATCTGAGCGCACTGTATTCGGAGCTATACCTGTACATGTAAATGTCTTGGTCGGGGCTGAGCTTCTTGCGGCACAGAGAGCACGTCTTCAGAAAGCAGGAGTACTCAAGATTAGGGTTACTCCGGGATCGAGCCTGCGAGCGAGGCTTAACGTGGTGGAGGCTCGCGGTTGCCTTGGACTTGACGACTATGTGGGGCTTGGTCGTCTCAGACACCTGCGTCAGGATCCTCAGGCCAACAGCTACTACTGATGCTGATGAAGCTGATGATGATGATCTGTCGTTCTTGCTGTTTCGCTCGCGAATCTCCTTGATGCTTTGCTCGGGCATTCCCCACTCCATCAATGGCCTCTTCATCTAGAGAGAGAGAGAGAAGAGAGAAGAAGAGAGAGAGAGTAGTGTGGTGAGACTTGATAAGGGAGAGAGCGGTGGGCATTTAAAGAAAGCTGCGTCACACAAAGGGTCCGAGCAATGCATAGTCATGCACGGGCATTATTACATGGAATCTAGCTGTGTGATATTGCTGTTTCTTTTCGCGTGCCGCAAAAACACACAAATATAATATAATATATATGTTATAATGTAAGGATTTTATATTTTTTTCATGAAACTGATGTTACCGCGTCTCGTGATAGTATTGGTGTTTATCCACTTGATGCAATATTAAATTCTCATTAAACCGGAATTTCTTTGTATGGCCCGCCCGCCCTTTTTCCCTTCGTTTTGGTGCCCCCACACGTGGGGAAGCGACGCGTACGGTCGGTCCAACGTTCCAAACGTGGCAAAATTATCACGGCTGTAAAAAGTTCGAACGCCTGGTCGCTTCCCAGGTGAAATAATATATTAATTTAGGTACAATAAGGAATATGAGTGGCTTCCACTTGACCGGTCGACTCGTTTTAATAAACGTGCTAGATAGACTTCATAGTCCCGTCGGTGGGTTTTCTGAGGAAATTATTTTTCTAATGTGATATCAAAGTCCAGATCGTAAAAAGTTCGAATCTCGACAATTTAGCTTTTAATGGAACCTCTAATTCTAATTGAATTCGTATGCTTGGCAATGAGTTCTTAGCATTTTTTTTAAAGAATTTTAGCCCTAGCATTTCTTTTCTTTTTTTTTCAATTTATCAATGTTGATTTAGACAACGATTCTTCAGGGACTAAAGATATGCGCGCGCTTTTGGCGTCACAGTCATTTTGGTTAATTACCTAAAGTACTCCATCATATTTTGGACGGTGTCATTTAAAAAATTTACTTTAGCCGCACCACACCTAATCGGCCCAGCTCCCTTTTCCTCCACATGTTCTACTGTTCGGAAGGCTTTGAGAAAGAGCAATTTTCTACACGTATTCCATGATTTGATGTTTAGAATCTATTCTTTTAAGTGAAGTGATGTGACGGATTACGATGAAATATTTGAATAAATGGGCGCCGTTTAATATAATCGAAAATGATAATGATTTATCACATCACCGCATGATATATCACTTATCTTATAAATCGATGACAAACCGATGAAAATCCCTTGCACACAGTTTGCCTTTTGAAGGCGAAAAATTAACGAAGGAAAGAAAGTGTGCAAGCAACCGGGCATCAAAGATGTGGGCAGGCCAAAAGCTTTGGAGTAATAATGCATTGGAGCCCACAAAAATATGGACCGCCTTTCCAAAATTCATATGAGACAACGGCGTTTATCGCGTAGGTTGTAAATTATATGAATCAATTTCATCTCCATCGTTAATTAACGAGCCTTGTAAGAGGATCCACGCAATCGACGATGGAGATGGATTTGGTCTACATATGATCCATAAACCAAAAGGTGTTTTTTTCTAATTTATATGATCTGTTCCTATTGTTTACACGAATAAACTATAGAATAAATATCATAATTAGCAAGCTCGGCCCAAACTATATTGGTCTGGCATTTGATCGTAAGACCACAAAATTGAGATGGGAAAAAGGTAGAGATTTGAATTACAAAATTAGATTAAACTTGAGCCCGACAACTCATCCATTTGAACTAGCCTCGAGTTATGCTTTCCTATGGAATTCATGCTGCCCACTTCCAATGCTCACTTAGAAAAAAAACAAGACATTTTCTCGATCACATATTTTCCTTGACTTGGGGCCAAAGGGTCAATTAAATGTGACCACGTCGTTTGTGAGTGTCGCGTCGTTATGCTGGGACCATGCTAACCATCTCTATATTCATCCAATTTCATGTCTCCAAGGAAATGGCTTGACCTTGCTTCACGTCCTCATATGAACTGTTGCTTTGCTTGATCTTTGAACGATCTAGAATTGCAGAGGTTTCGAGTTGACATGACTAACTCCCATCAAAGAACTCGTGTTACCGACAGATTGGCTCGATGGAACGGCAATTTGGGAAATCTTATCTATATCATTTCCGATCTCGAACTTCAAAGATCAATGACATAATAACCTTTGGTTCTCAAATTAGTCGAAATTGTGAAAAGGCTCCCCTTAAATAGGGAAAAGAAATCGAAAACCTGTCTCGAAACATCCTTCAATGGCAAGTTGGCAGCTAGCAATGTACTCAATCTTTTATATAAACTCACACAATTCATTTGCTCATTAAAAATTATCCACGTCAGTGTCAGTCGCGTCACGTAGAACGGTCGACATACACGTCAGAGATTTTCGGTCAAAATTGATTAGATAGACTCAATTGGTAAAACATGAAAATGTTTAGGACTCAATTAATACAATTAAAATGTCCGCACGTAATTCTAGCTCATAAAGTACATCATCTATGGAATCTTAAATTCCATGTCATGACAACGCAATATAGTTGCAAGATGAAAAGGGTTGATTGCCACAGGAGGCTTTTCGAAGATCGATCGACATCAAACATGAGAAGACATCACGTCTTTGAGAAAGATAGTCGCGATTCGCCAACGGGAATCAGTTTGCCAGGTATCAGAAGGATCCCCTGCATAATTATCTAGGGTTTTTGTTTTCCTTTTCCTGAGCATAATCATTTTCTACCGTCTAACTTACAGTATCTATACTATTATATAAAGCAAAGAAAACCTCCTATTTTTATGGGATTTCAATCTTTTTTTTTTCTACCTCAAATAATCCCGATTACTTGTTTTACAAAGGACAGATGGATGAATGCGTAACTTTATCTTATCTCTCGCGTATTTCAGTTTTAAATTCTGAATCTCTATCTTATTATGATCTTCCAAAAACAAAATTCGAATCTCGAAACAATTTTCTCCGCACGATATTCTTTGTAGCGCGTACTTTTATCGTGCATTTCAACCAATAGCTTTTATTCAAATACTTCCTATTTGGGTGATTTTTCTTAAAATACCAAATGTCTCTTTCTTGCGTATGCATAGCTGCGTGTACATCTTTGCTGGAGCAAACAATGGGAACAACTAGTGGGGCCTGTGGGGTATCAGAATATATCCCTAAAAATGAATTTCCAAAAATGGGGAATAATGCCGGCCTATGATAAATCCGTCTATCTCCCAAAAAGAAGCGAATAAAGAAAACCCACCATAATCAAGAGAGGATAATGCTGAGGATCCCCAATGAAATTCCCTCGTTCGTCGCCTGGCCAAATAGGTGCTTAAGTTAAAAGAAAAGACTACTTTACAACTCCTTTCGGCAGCTTACACACATACATTGCAACTAGGAGTGCCAACAGTTCGATTTGATTCAGGATTTTAGAAAAGACCCCGAAATTTTCTGTTTAGTTTGGTTTTGACGCCCCTGATTCCAACCCCAAAGAGAATTCACATATAATGCATATTTACATTTTTTTATGTATCGATATTATCGAAATTGTGATTTAACATTTAAGTAATCTAATATTTCAAAGTTTAAGCCATTAGATCACCAGCAACCCAATTTTCTTGTGGTTACCATTTTGTTAAAGAGTGAAATTATATTAGGTTTTAGAATGTTAAAAAGTAAACCAAACTATAATCTAGCAACCAAGATTGTTGTGATTTATATACAATTAATATATCATAATTGATCCATAACCACTTGCTTAAACTTTTGAACAAAGGTGGGTATGAATAGATTTTTATGCTGGTTCGGACTTGGACTAATCTCCTCGAATGAGTCCCCAAGAGGCATTGGACTTCTACGCTCGTCCCAACAGGGGAGAAGAATAGCAGAAGTGCCAAAACTTGTGTACAGCGCTCATTTTAGTGCCAAAAGTTTTCGTCGGCTCACTTAAGTGCCAAATCGGAGGAAAAACGCTCATTTAAGTGCCAACGGCGAGATATTCCGGCCAAAATGTATACGTGGCATTTTTAATTAAATCTTGCAAATGACTTGGCAAATTTTTAAAAAAATAAAGTTCACGTGGACTTCAAAAACGACGTCGCATTGCCTACATGGCTTGGGAGAAGAATGCGACATCGTTTCCCTCTTGATAATTGAACGACGTGGACGAAGAAGACCAAATTAGGGCTCGTCTGGTTATCGTTCAGGAGAAGAAAGTTCCCATCGCCGTCGTCGCTGTGCTCCCTCGCCGTCGTCGTCATCATCGGCTGCCGCTCGTGTGTTGTCTCTTACCCTCAGTCATTCAAGTTTGTCACATTCTCTCCATGGCTCCATTGGCTGGCAAAATTAGGGCTCCGAAGAGACAATTAGGGATTCGAGGGCTAAATTGTGGCTCCGAGAACAAAACCAAGGCTTGGGGGGAGAGATAAATTAGGCCTGACTGTTTTGTCTGTAGGAATTGCGAAATAGTGATTGTGGGGACCTCAAGTTTTGATTGTGAAGGCAAAAGTAAGGCTCGGTGCCAGCTGTGTTGCTTTGTTTGTACTATATGGCAGCGAGTGAGGTTATTTTACCTCGTTTGACTGAGTTTAATGAGACAATTAGAGCAACTTGTTGGCATTTGTGCATTGTGGTCCCAAAATTTGATTATTTTGTTTACTTTCGGTGTAGCATGGGCATAGGGGACAATGTTGTCAGCATCATTGTTTGCTATGGTGGGGAATTTATCATTAGCACCGAGGAATGGGAATATGGTGGTGGAAATGAAGGTACTATTTTTTTGGATGTAAGGAGGCCATCATATATTGAATTCATGAGGGACATAGTGCATTATTTACGATGCAAAGTAGATAAATTACATTATTGTGTTCCTGGGAAGGGCTTGAAGGACGGATTGAGATTCTTGCATGATGATAATGGTGTCAAGGACATCATTTACCATTATCTTCATGGTGAGGAAGCTAAAGTCTATGTTGAGTATTACAGTGACTCTGAAGATGATAAAGGTGGTGAGAGCATTGAAATAGGAGAAGTAGGACAATGTACTCAGGCTGGGGACGAAAGGTAACAGCTGAGGCCGGAGATGCTGGCAAGTCATAGGCCGAGAAGATGTCCCCAAGTTTCTAGTGAAGACATACCTAATGAAGAATTGACCGAATTAAATTGGGAATTTGCTCAATCTAGTGAATCGGATGATGAAGTTTTGGGAAATGTAAATTTCCTAAGTGATGACGATGATGATGAAGAACTTGCAGAATCAAGGCAAAAGGAGATAGACTTTCTGAGAAATAAATTTGCTTCATTAAGAGAAACGCATGAACCACAACCAGTGAATAGCCACCAAGAAGCTCCAACTGATGGTAATCAGACTGAATATGAACAAAGTGGCGGTGAAGATGAGAGTGCTAGATCCGAGAACGAGCTTAAAGATGAAGAAGTACCTATCCGTAGAAGGAAAAGTAAGTATCCTTCCTATGATCCGACTGCTGCATATTCTGTTTTGTCTGTAGGAATGAAATTTGACAATGCGAAACTGTTTACAGAAGCTATTGCCAAGAACTCCATTGCTAAGCAAAGGAGTGTCGAATTTATTAAAAATACGAAAGAATTTGTGAGAGCTAAATGTTCGCAACCAAATTGTTCATGGATGATCTATGGTGAAGTGAGTAGGAAAAGCGGGTCATTCTAGATTAGATCATTGCAGGAGGAACATACTTGTTCCATTATTTTTTAGAATAAAAGGGTAACAAGTGTATAGTTGTCGAAGTACTTCTTTAATACTATCAAAGCGATGCCCGAGATTAAGAGTCCTCAATTAAAGCAGTTGGTGAAGGAGCAAGTAGGGGTTAATGTATCAAGGAATCACTGCAAAAGAGCCAAGCAGAAGGTGATGAGTACACTGATGGGTCGGTACAAGGAAGAATATGGCCAGGTTTGGGATTATGCTTGTAAATGTATGCTTCAAAACCCATCCAGTAGAGTATATAAAGAGGTTATTGAGAGGCCATTGCTTGATTGTGGGACTAAGTTCGATAGGCTTTATGTTTGCTTTGATGTATGCAAACGGGGATTTTTGGTTGGTTGTAGAAAAATTGTAGGATTGGATGGATGTTTCTTGAAAGGTTTATACAAAGAAAGTTGTTAGCTGCTGTTGGGAGAGATGCCAATAACCAAATGTTTCCAATAGCTTGGGCTGTTGTTAAAGTAGAGACCAAGGACACTTGGTTCTAATTTCTAAAAAATATAATGGCTGACCTTGAGATAACCAATGGGGAAGGTTGTGCATTCATGAGCGACCAACAAAAGGTAATGTCATTTAAAACTGTCGACTTTTTAATATTAATCGCATATTTGATCTTACAAGTATTGTTTGGTTTGAATTATTGTAGGGACTTGTTTCTGCATTAGCTGAGTTGATGCCATATGCTGAACATAGAATATGTGCAAAGCACATATATGCAAACTGGGTAAAGAATTATAAAGGGGATAAGCTGCAAAAGCAATTTTGGCATATAGCAAAGAGCACAAACATGGTTGATTTTAGAATAGCCAAGCAGGAGTTGTTTCGGTTGTCAAATGAAGGTTTTCAAGCATTGTTCGAAATGGAACCTAAGCATTGGTGCAGGGCCTTTTTCGGCGAAGAGTTCAAGTGCGATATCATTGACAACAACCTCAGCGAAGCTTTCAATGGCAGAGTACTAGAGGCTAGGTGCAACCCCATCATCAACATGCTTGAAGATGTACGAGTTATGGTCATGACTCGGCTCCAGAGACAAAGAGATGAGGCTACAAAGTGGACTAGACAATGTGGTCCCAGGATTGCAAAGAGATTGGATGAGAACACAGCTGCTAGTAGGTTTTGTCATCCAATTTGGAATGGAGATGATGAATATGAGATCATGAATAATGCTGATAAGTATGTCGTCCAGCTAGAGAGGCGAAAGTGTTCATGTCGAGCCTGGCAACTAACTGGAATTCCTTGTGCACATGCTATTTGTGCCATCCAGTTGAAGCATCTAAACCCAGAGGATTACTTAGATGATTGGTACAAGAAAATCACATATGTTGCTTCGTACCAATTCATGATGCTGCCTATCAGAAGTACCAAATTCTGGGAGCTAACAAACCATGAAGCCCCTACACCTTTGCCACTAAAGAAGAAAATTGGAAAGGCCAAAAAAGAAACAAAAAATGCAGGAGGGAGAGATTTCAACTCAGAGGATGAGCAGGACTGGTGTAAAGATGACGTGCTCCTATTGCCAAAAGGAAGGGCACAATAAAAAGGGTTGTGCATTGAAGAAACAACTTCAACAATAACAATAGCCATATATAGGGGCTGATACATGGCCAACCCAAGGGCTAAATGAAGGGATTGCTGTAGAGTCAGGTGTAGGGGTTGATGCAGGGCCAACTGAAGGGGCTAATGCAGGCCAGCTGAAGGGCGAGCTAAAGGGCCAGCTCAAGGGCAAACTGAAGGGTCAGCGCAAGGGCAAACTGAAGGGTCAACGCAAGCGCCAACTGAATGGCCAGCCCAAGGGCCAACCATTGAGTCAACTGTTGAACAAACGAGGAGAAAATATCCTGTAAGTTGTACAATTGGTGTTTGTGTTATTTTTTGGGCTGAAGTTTAACACTGATATGTCTTTATTAGGTGAGAAGAAGACCAATTGCAAAAGTTGCTGAGAGTGAGGCACCACTACGAACAAGAGGGGATCTCGGGAAAAGGCTAAGACAATATGGTTATGGCCTTTTTACAGATGACCACACCGGAATGACTATTTTGAATGTAAGTTTTGTAGGACTCCTGCATTTAATTTACTTATGGTATTTCCTTTATATTGACAGTATCGTTATGGTGTTGTAGCCTGATAGAAGTTCGGAAGTGCTTATCTCTCAAGATGGCCCTAGTCAAGAGTCAATGGCTGCACCGAAAATAGGAACCCAAGTGGCAGGAAGAAAGACAAGGGGGACGGCGCCAAAGACTATTGCCTAAAAAAAGAAGACAGCAGGTGCAACTTCAAAACAGCCACCAACAAGGAACCCAACACCAGTTGTATCTCAACCAAGTGATCCTACTCAAAGCTCTCATCAAATGACATGGCCTATAAAGAAAGTGGCAGCTACTAAGAAGAAGGTACATGGGATAGGAAGGCCAGTTGAAGAATCGGGCTAGATAGTTAGAAAGAGTGCAAGGATCATGAATCAAGTCAAACGTCTATTTTCAGGAAAAGGAACTGGGGAGGTTGTTCATATTGACTAATGAGATGATGCTAAATATGGTAGTTTTTGTTTTTTGCTGGGAGGTTGTGCATATTGACTCGTGAAATTGACATTGTACTGCATTCAGTCAGTTTAATGTTTTTGTTTGGTGGGAAGCCATTCCTTGGATGTGGATGTAGTCGGTTATTTATATTGACCACATGTAAAAACTAAGTTTAATGTCAATGGACCGATATTTATTTTGTCTATACTTTTGAAATTTTCATATTTTGTTTGTGGTTGTGCTAGTTGTGCTGCTAGTGTGCTAGTTCTGCTGGATGTTCTAGTTGTGCTAGTTGTGGTTGGCTGGTGCAATGGTGGTGGTGGTGGTGCAATGGTGGTGGTAGTGGTGCAGTGGTGGTGGTGGTGCTGCTGCTGCTGCTGCTGCAGTGGTGGTGGTAGTGGTGCAGTGATGGTCGTGGTGCTGTGGTAGTGATGGTGGTCTAGTGGTGGTGGTGGTGGTGGTGCAGTGGTGTTGCTGGTGGTGCTGTGATTGTGGTGGTGCTGCAGTGGTGGTGGTAGTGGTGCAGTGATGGTCGTGGTGCTGTGGTTGTGGTGGTGGTGCAGTGGTGGTGGTGGTGTTGTGATTGTGGTGGTGCTGTAGTGGTGGTGGTAGTGGTGCAGTGATGGTCGTGGTGCTATGGTTATGGTGGTGGTGCAGTAGTGGTGGTGGTGGTGGTGCAGTGGTGGTGGTAGTGGTGCAGTGATGGTCGTGGTGCTGTGGTTGTGGTGGTGGTGCAATGATGGTCGTGGTGCTGTGGTTGTGGTGGTGGTGGTGGTGAAGTGATGGTGGTAGTGGTGGTGGTGGTGGTGGTAGTGGTGCAGTGATGGTCGTGGTGCTGTGGCTGTGGTGGTGGTAGTGGTGCAGGTGCAGTGGTGGTGGTGGTGGTGGTGGTGCAGTAGTGGTGGTGGTGGTGGTGCTGTGGTTGTGGTGGTGCTGCAGTGGTGGTGGTAGTGGTGCAGTGATGGTGGTAGTGGTGGTAGTGGTGCAATAGTGGTGGTGATGTTGTGGTTGTGGTGGTACTGCAGTGGTGGTAGTGGTAGTGGTGCAGTGATGGTGTTGCTGGTGCAGTGGTGGTGGTGGTTGTGGTGGTGGTGGTGCTGCAGTGATGGTGGTGTTGCTTGGCTCATATAGGTGGTGGTGGTGTTGTGGCTGTGTTGGTGTACTGGTGGTGCTGGTGGTGCTGGTGATGCACTAGTGATGGTGGTGGCACATTGGTGGTGCAGTGGTGATGGTGGTACTTGGTGGCTGGTGCAGGGCTTGCACTAGAAGTTATATATGCTAGTGCGAGGTGCAAGCTGCTGGTGCGCTAGCACACCAACTATGTGATTGTTGCTGGTGCAGTATCAGCGAAACGAATATATCAACAACTAGCACTTAAGTGCTCACTTTTAAACAATAACTGGCACTTAAGTGATCAATTTTCACCACGATTGGCACTTAAGTGATCTCTTTTGACCACAATTGGCACTTAAGTAATCAGTTTCAGAAAAACTTGGCACTTAAACGATTGTTATTTACAACATATGATACTGAAATAAGGACTTCTGAACTTGGTACGACTCCTTCATTTGACAAGCGTTTGCAACAACAATTGCAGCAAACCAGCATCCCATTACCAGCAAATAATGCAACAAACAATTACCAGCAATACCAGCAAACCATTGCACCAATCCAAACATCTCAAGCAAAACTAAGCAAATTAGAATTGAGAATACACAATTAAGCAAGAGAACTTGTCAATGGTCACAACCAATGAATTTCAACCTTCCATTTCCACCATAAATTGCAGCGAACTTTTGTTCCATACAAAAATAGGCTAATACAACTATACTTACAAATTACCCAATACAAGTACATCTTCCACTCATATTCAACTATGGTAGACTGAGAAACTTCTTGTCATCACTCACTTTATATTTGAGAATAAAATAGGATACACAACATAATAACAACACAATCAATGCTCGATAACACTTTCTTTCAATTTTCATTCTTGAAACTTCCTTCTTCAAATGATTGGTCAGAGATGCTAACGCCTTCATTTCAACTTGCATTGAGTCCACATCCTCCAATTAATCCATTAATGTAGGCGGGCGTCGATGGCGTTCTTCAAGTAGCTCCAAGATCACCTTTATCACTCGACCGGAGAATTTCGCATCAACCCATTTGAAATATTTACACTTCGAGCCTTCTCTATACCTGGCACAACCATTAAATCTTCTTCTTTATTTTTTTGTTTTCTCTTTTTCTTCCTTCTTTTATTTTTTTTCCCACCATGACCAACGAGGGTCACCAGAGCTCGTCGGCCGTTGGTCAAGGGTTGCAAAGCCCTTGCCAATAGCCAACAAGGGTCACAACCCTCGCCTGGCCTCACACAGATTTGAGTAAGGCCAGCCTCGCCGACCGTAGGTTAAGGCTGCCTTGCTCGCAACCGTAATCAGTCAAAAGCTTTGGAATAATAATGCATTGGAGCCCACAAAAATATGGACAACCTTTCCAAAATTCATATTAGACAACAAATTATCGTGCAATTTATAAATTATACAAATTGCTTTTATCTCCATCATTAAATAATGAGTCTCCTAATAGTGTTCACATCAACATTGAAGATAGATTTGATCTACATATGATCCATAGACCAAAAAGTGTTTTTTTTTAATTTATATGAATTGTTCATATTGTTTACATGAATAAACTATAGAATGAAGAACATACATTAGAAACCTCGGCCCAAACAAAATTGGTCGGGCATTTGATCGTAAGATCAAAAAATTGAGATGTGAAATAACGAGAGACTTGAATAACAAAATTAAGTGTATAACTTGAGCCCGACAACTTATCCATTCGAACTAATTTAAGTTCAAACCCTCGAGTATGCTTTCTTATGGAATTCAAGCTATCCGCATTCTTGGCAGATTTCCTTAGCATTTGTAGGAATTTTGAATTTTGATCCTCACTTCGAAAAAACAAGACATTTTCTCCATCACATATTTTCCATGACTCGAGGCAAAAGAGTCAATTAAATGCGACCACTTCGTTTGCAAGGGTCGCCTCGTTATGCAGGGACCGTGCTAAACTTCTCTTTATTGATCCAATTTTCATGTCTCCAAGGAAACGGTGTAAGGGCCTATTTGGTTCAGCATTTTGAATGTTCATTTGGACTCTAAAGTTCCTTGGCAAAATGTAAATGGTGTTTGGCAATTCTTTTGGAGCACTTTGGGAAAATGCAATTGTATTTCCAAATGCTTCTAAAGTCTCTTAGGCCAAGACAGGTCTAGAGGCACTTTGGCAAATTGCATTTTCGGAATGCAAGGTGCACTGTTCATGCACATTGTTCATCTTCTCGAGGAACCAAATCGGAGGCCGGCGACTGCCGCCTGAGGGGTTTGGCGATCGCTACCTGGGGGTCGCCCGACCTCCAGTGACCACTGCCTCTGGGTTGCGCGACCTAAGCGCTGCCTGAGGTTGGGCAACCCTAGGCGGTGGTCACAGGGTCTGGCGACCCCCAGGCGGCAATCGCCGGAGGTCTAGCGACCCCTAGGAGGCGATGGTTGGACCTGTGCGACCTAGGCAGCACCTAAGTCAGGAAACCTCAGGCCGCCTCGCTTGAGGTCGCGCAACCCTTAGGCGAGGCTAGCCGGCGACCAGATTTGACCATTGGTGGTTGGCCAGCGGCTAGATCTAGCTGGCGGAGGTTGGCCGACGGCTATTTTGGCCTGCCGGCGGTAGTTGAGATCTTCGCTGATTGTTTTTTTAAAATATTAGCAAAGTCCTTTACAAAATTAGTTTTTATCAAACGGTACTTAGACCAAAGTTCTTTTTAAACGTGATTTTAAAATACACATTATCAAACACTATTTACATTTCAAAAAACCCTTTTAGATCAAAAGTCTTTGCATTTTGCCAAAGGTATTTGTCCAAAATCGAACCAAACAGGCGCTAACTCTGCTTCACGTTCTCACATAACTGTTTACTTTGCTAGATATTTGAACAATGTAGGACCAAGGAGGTTTCGAGCTCACATCACTCCTCGGTCCCATATCACTAAGTCCCATCAAAGAGCTTGTGTCACTGACAACTGTCTTAATTGAACAACGATTTGGAAATTTTGATCTATATCATCTCCGGCCTCGAATTTCGAAGATCAATGATGACATAATAACCTTTGGTTCTCAAATTAGACGAAATTGTGAAAGGCTCTCCTTAATTTGGGAAAAGAAATCAAATACCTATCTCGAATCATCCTCCAATGGCCAGCTGACAGCTAGTGATGTACTCGGTGTTTCACATAAACTCACACGCTGCATTTGCTCATCAAGTGATTCCCATCTAGTTTGCTCCAATATGGATTGAATCCACATACTATATGATCGGAGGGTTGCCCCTCGTGCACTTTCATTTTATCCTCGACGGGAAAGTTGTCCAAAAGTCCTAAACTTATTGTATATTTGCCAATTCAATCCAAAATCTTTCGATTTTATCAATTGAGTAACCTTTTGACAATTCGCCAATTGAATCCATTAAGCAAATTTTGATTGGAAATCGTTAGCGTGAACGCCGGCCAACCTACGTAGTGCCGGCCAGCCGACCTACGTGGCACAGTCGGCGCTAACCAAATACCTTCCTAGGAGTTGACACCATTTTTCTCATAACAAAGAAGAATTAAGATAAACTCTGTCTCTTCATTTGCTCGTTTTATGACTCGTCAGTTCAACACATAGACTTACAAATGTGACTTTGTGATTAGACCGAAGGAGTAAACCATGATCGCGTATAACTATGCTGACATTGTCATGGGATTAACAAAAAAATTGAGCCAATTTTCCCTAATAATAACGAAAACTTTCTTATTTAATAGGACTTGTTGATTGATGATATGATAAGATCACATTTGAAATTTACATAAATTGATCACGTTATATAGGGACGCCATTCATCTCAACGTTGTCTATCAAGTGTTACCATACCTTTTAATAAACATTTTTTAGTAAGAATGTCTTGTAGCCCTAGTACCATTGTTTTTTAACATAATGTATGACTCTTGTTGTGTTGAAGATAGCCCTTCGTCTCCATGTGTGTCTGACGAATTAGATTTGAGTCGTCCTCTTGCCCAGATGTAATTCTAGCTTATAAAGTACAATATTTTATGCAATGTCGAATTTCATGTCATGACAACACGATATAGTATCAAAAGGGTTGATTGCCACAGGAGTCTTTGCGAAGATCAATTAACATCAAACATGAGAAGATATCACATCTTAGAGAAAGCATTGTAGTTAGTCGCGATTCGTAAGTGTTAGAGATAGTTGTGATTCACCAATGGGAATCAGTCCGCCGGATATTAGAACGATCCCATGCACAATTATTTATGTTTTTTTTTCCTATATGAGCATAATCATTTTCTACCTTCTAACCTATAGTAGCTATGCACCGTTATATAAACCAAAGAGAACCTCCTATTTTTATGGGATCCCAATAATTTTTTTCTTCCTCAAATAATCTCAATTACTTATTTATCTTTCGCACATTTCAGTTATAAATTCTGAATATCTCTATCTTACAGTGATCTTCCAAAAAAATTTCGAATCATAAAAATTTCTTTTATTCAAATATTTCCTAATAGAGTGATTTTTTCTTAATTTGTCAAATGTCTCTCTCTTGCGTATGCACAGCCGCGTGTACATGTTTGCTGGAGGAAACAATCGGGACAACAGGTAGTGCCTGTGGGGTATCAGCAGAACATATCCCTGAAAAAGAATTCCGACAAATGGGGAATAATTGCCAGCCCACGACAAATTCGTCTAACTCCCAAAAAGAAGTGAATAGAGAAGATCCACCATAATCAAGAGAGGATAATGCTGAGGATCACCCCATGAAATTCCCTCGTTCATCACATGGCCATGTAGGTGCTTAAGTTAAAAGAAAAGACTACCTTACAATTCCTTTCAGCAACTTCCATCCCATGTCAAAAATTTCACACACATACATTCCAACCCCAAAAGAGAATTCACACATAAAGCATATTCACACACTTTTGTGCATTGATACTATCAAGATTGTAATGTGCCAATAAAATACTCTAACATTTGAAACTCTAAACCGTTAGATCACTGGCAATCTAGTTTTATTGTTGTTACCACTTTGTTATAGAGTGAAATTAGATTAGGTTTTTGAATGTTGAAAAGCAAACTGAACTATAATGGGATCGATGAAGTATAACATAATCTCACGTCTAGGTATTGGTATGATATAGATATAGTTAATATATCATAATTGGCTCATAACCACTTGCTTAAATTTTTGAACAAAGGTGGGTCTAACTAAATTTTTATGCGGGTTTAGACTTGGGCTGATCTCCTCAAATGAGTCCCCATGAAGCATTGGACTTCTACGCTCATCCCAACAGTAAGAAACACTAGATGAACATATTAAGTCCTCCTCTTTATTTAAATAACATGTAAAATCACAATGTTTCTTCATGCCTATAACCTTGTGGGCAAGCTTTACCATATGCATCAGGACGAGATAATTTGCAAGCATCCCAATTAAGGCAAAATGTTCGGATGCTCCATGATACAAAGCGATCACAAACAGATCATGTTTTACTTTGTTACATCAGATATCACAAAACCGATTCTTGGATTAGGATTTTTATCCGGTTTATATGCGATCATTGAGCGAGCTCGAGTTTGGGCCACAAGGTCGAGCCTAAAAATTTACCCAAGCCCGCCCATCTTAGAATTTTATGTACTATTCTTTGGGCTGGGCTGACCCAATCAAGCCAAAAATGGTGTGCCTTTTCCCCTAAGTGGGCCTAACATGATTAGATTATTTTTTGGAAAATATTTTCCAAATCACGAGTTTTGCGTGAAATAAACGCACTCTTAATTGGTTTGGCTTTGTCAAAGAGAAACAAATCGAGTTCGCCCTTAGTGATTTTTTGTTTCGGAGCCAGATTCGCTGTTGAGAATTATCCCCAGTGATTTATGCACCTGTTGGTTGTTGCTGATTAGACGAAGTTAGGTATAATGAGAAAAATTTAAAGTGCGCATCTATTTCTCTTATGCTATGCACAATGCGAAGCTTCTTTTTACTCTCAGGTTTTTATTCCAACATTTCATGGAACCTCGCATACCATTAGGTGGTGTCGTAGAATTTCGTGACATTTAAATTCAAAATTTAAAATACAGACCGTAACATAATTAAGCATACTAAATGCCTAAGTCTAACAATTCCACTAACAACCACAACAAATACTAAGATAATATTGGTGAAATAAGTCCTGTAAAGAAGTCTAATTACTATGAATCCGAATCCTCCCCTAATTACATTTGGCGTGCAAGACGTGCGCATCGTGCATGCGAATGAATTGCAGCAAAAATAAATGACGTAAAGGCATCTACGTAATCGATACCTCTTGGCAAAAAGCAAAATAAAAAACGAAAATTGAGTTGACACCTAAAACGCAATAATAGCAAATTGGAGAATTTAGGAGCTGCGGAATTCCATTGCAGATAGAAATTCTCAGATACCCCACGTGCTTCCTTTTCCGTAGCCACTTATTTCAAAGATTCTTAGGAAACTTTTGCCTCACGTAAATCTCTCTGTATCTCTAAGTACTATAAAAACCCCCCCTCGTTCAAGAACCCTGGCAAGTAATCCCATCCACATCTATCTAGTTTCAGGTTTCTTGAAAGCGATGATTTTGGCCAAAGCCCCCATCAATGGCATTCTTCTTCTCAGGTAAGCGATTATTCTAACTCCATTTCTTGTTCTCACCAGTCACTGCACGTCAAGCGTCGTGACTCACGGGTTTTCTCGTGTTCTTTCGGCGCTTTTCCACGTCCAATCATATGACATGAACATACCGTAGTGACTGCCTTTGGACGTGTGTGGTTTAGCCGGAGATTGTATGGAGCACTAGCGGAGAAGGCCACGGCGGCTGCAAGGGCGGTGGCAGCGGGTGCGATGAGGAAGGTGGTAGACGAGGAGGAGGAGAAGAAGGTGTTCTGGATGAGAGATCCCAAGAGTGGAAACTGGATACCGGAGAGCCACTTCGATGAGGTTGATGCTGCAGAGCTGAGAGAGAAGTTTCTCTCCAAGAAAAAGGGCACACTCTGAACAAGATCTTTACAATAAATGTGGCTTTTTCTTGATCTATAATCCCTTATTTAAGATAATATACGATGCGATCTGTGTTGTGACCCAATTAATATGGGCCACGGGAAGGGCCTTTCAATCAATGAATATAATATGCAACTTCCGTAATTTTGTTATGCTATTTTGTGGAATTTAAATGGACAAAAAACTTAGGACTCATTTGACTTATCTGAATGAAAAGCTTGGAATATAATAAAAAAAAACACAAAGAGAATAAATAAGAAGGAATCGGAATGATAATGTATACAGAATCAAGCCCGTTTATTAACATCCAGCGATCCAAGCAAATGTTTGGACTAAAATAACTTGCTGACCTAATTTTATGATCGTGTTTGGTCCAGTCATTCCCACCCGTATGAAAAGTTGATGATGAAACTACCTAAAAGAATGGAAATGAGAATCCTATTCACATTCCATGTCCCTCGACAAACAAGTGTATCTTTTAGAAAATCAATGAAAGCGGCCCACAAGGCGAGGAGATATATGCATAGAAACCTTCTTTGCAATAACACCTTAAATTCTTCTCCTTCTGGATTTAGTTTCATTGAGTGGGAGAACATGACTGAATCAAATACTACTTATGTTAGACTAGCGAATTGCCTATAAACAAATTAAATGTAAAACGGAAAAATTGTCCAAAAAGTCCTAAACATACTGTATAGCGGCAAATTCAATCCTAAGTTTTTCAATTATGTCAATTTAGTCTTAAACTTTTTAATCGTGCCAATTTAGTTCTCAATCTTTTGACGATTTGTCAATTTAGTCCTAAACCTTTTGTCGTTTTACCAATGTAGTCATTTCAACCAATTTTCCAAAAAATAGGTTTGGACTGAATTGACAAAATTTTAAAAGATTTAGGGCTAAATTGACAAATTGAAAGGTTTGAGACTAAATTGACAAAATGTCAAAAGGTTTATGACTAAATTTGCACAACCAAAAGGTTTATGACCACATTGATCACCTTATAATAATAAATTTAGGACTTTTTGGACAATTATCCCAATGTAAAAGATGTCATCTATTATATAAAGGGTGGCTTTTTTCTTCTTTTTTTCTTTTTTTGCTAGAATATAATGGGTGGCCATTGTGAGAATGCAGCTATGTGAAAAGTTGTATGCGTACACGTATCATGTTTCTACCGATGATCACTCAAAAAATTTCTTTCACGATAATGAAGAAAATACTAAAATTTCTTTTTCCTAACATTTCTAGGCAGACAAAAAGTAGGATATCTTCCGTTTTTGGATTGAATAGCAAGTATCTCAACTAGGGTTAGTGAAGAAACTTCGTTCGCTATTTTCCGGGAAAATAGTCGTTAAACTCAAACGCTTCTAGAGAAAAACATCGAACGTTGACGTGTTGTTATGAACCATTCACAAAATGGGCAAATCGAGGAAAAAATGCCCGAGATGAAAAGAGGATTCGGTCCCATCTTCCTGCGTATTTGAAGTAATTGAAGGGAACTGGTGGGGGAGGAATCGGCATATTCTTCTTGGATATTCGAGCTTATTTGAGGAAATTAGCTCGACTTGAACGAATTGGCCGTAACTAATAAATTCATCTCGACTTAAGATCTCGTGAGCCATGGCAGGTGTACCGTGATTAATTAGTTAAACTTACTTGCAAAGTTATGTCGCATTCTCCAAGTTGACGTTAAAATTTGGCTGACGATTCGTGTGATGTTTGTTGTATTCGTACTGGCGGCTATTCGTATAGTTTCATGATCACAAAGTTGTTCTTTTTATTGAAACGGGTGAAGGTACATCAATTTATATCCTCTTTGAGTTAAGTCTTGTCGTGTCGAGTTTGGATCTCTCTCGACAAGTTTATGTCGTGTTGGAATTTTGGTTTCGAATTATGCTAGGAACTGCACCCCTAATTTGAGAGATGATGTCAAATTGGTTCTTAAACTCTTAGTTAATATTCAATACGGTCTTGGAACATTGATATTGGTCTTTGATATACTTGTAGTCTTTGATTTGAACGAATTTGATCTTTCTAGCTTACATGGCAATCCAACTAAGCCGTGGAAACGCTATTTGTTGATGTGTACAGCCGACAAAACTTAAAAAGTGGAGGTGATCGATTTCGGGGAGATTCCATTCCCACCCTAGAAACGGGAACTAGACCAAGAGAACGGGGTCCCCGCTGAACCTGGGACCGGACCTAACCTCGATGGTCCGGTTGGTTCCCGAACGGTTGAATGGAACCATGGGATTCCCAATAATTGTGGCAAATTTTAAGTTTACAACATCACCGGACGGCCTCTACCACGTTAATGGCCACCACCAGCAACCATCGAACAGCACCAGAAGCCATGACAATACAGAAATAAAGCAAGGCCGGGACATACAACCGTAAACTCGAATAGCAGGAAAGTGACTGCGAAATAGCTGAACCGAAAATGGATGTGAGATGAACATTCAAGTGTTTTGATTAAAAAGATTTTCCTTAAACAAGACAATAGCTTCGTTTAAGCATCATTACAAACACATATCAGCCGGTTTCTTTTTTTTGGTCGGAAACATAGCAGCCAGTTTGCATACACAACACAGAGACAAGTTTGCACAAGTTTGGTTCAAAGCATTTCATTGAGCATGTGGTGAGCATGGAGTGAGGAGAACACGTCGACGATTTTTTAGAACTCGAACCCAAACTTAGACCCAAACGACCATCAGGAAATGCTTGACATCAAAGAAATCAATTCAGTTGGACACAAAACACTCGAAAACTAGAGAAACTAAGCTCAACTCATCCTTTAAACAGAACAAGGCGGAGCAAAAGGGTTCCTAGGGATGAGCATTTAATTGCGGCGGTCCGTACTCGGTTCAAAGACGGTGGGGCGAGTTTGAGATGAATCGAACTACGGCCGACCGCCTCGTCATGTTCTGAGTTGGGATCCTCGGGAAAGAGCGAGCGTGACAGGGTGAGGGAAAGAGCGAGCGTGACAGGGTGAGGAATAGCCGAACATCGAAAGAAAAGAGGTTTGGTCCAGGTGGTAAAGAAAAGGAGTTTCTGTAAAGAATTTTAAGAAATAAAAGAAAATTAGTCGGTCTGGTTCAGATGGTCCAAGTGGGCGGTTTCCACCCCGGGAACCTAACCAAAAATCACCCATTCCATTTTTATGGAACCGGTGACCAGATTAGAACCCTCGAATTTTCTGGTCTGGGCGATTCCTTTTACACACCCATATTAAAAAGATAAAAGAGAGAATAATGTGGGAGAAGGCGTGTGGGATGCTAGCGCTACCCGCCAATGTTGGTGAAGGTCAGGCCTTATCACGAGCAAGCGAAAGCCTACTTGCACTCGCCCAGATATAAACAAGGGTTAGAATGCTCGCACGGTGACGGTACTAGTACCATTCATCAACGAACGAGAGTTGGTTGACCCCTCACATGACGGTTGCAAGGGCCGACCAACCCTTGCAAAAAGGTGGTGAGCCATTGTTCCACCACCGGGCGAGGACTCGGGGGCCATTCATCCAGCCAACATCTAAACGCCCCCTCCCCTCCCCCTTTCTTATGATTATTACTTCGAAATTTCGTTGACGTGGTTGTACACATCAATAGCCATTTTTGGCAAATGTGAGTTTCCCCACCGAGTTGGAAAGGCCGTATCAGTTAACGTGAATCAAAAGGGATAAGTGCCAAAGTGACAAGTATCAAAGTTCAAGAACTGAGTTGGGCATTGGCTACGAGTACAATTGTACCAATTTTGACGTTGCCAAATGGAGCGAGCTCGGTCAATTGCATGTGCATAGTCTAATAAATTGCCGGCTTGGGCCTTGGGCTAGGCCCTGGCAAAAGTAGTCGGCCCGATAGCCGGCCCAACCAAGCACCAAAGTTAAAGCCTTTTCTTCACGAACAAAGGAGAAAACCCTATTGAAACTTTTAACATGGCGTGCAAAGGAAATCTCAAAGGAGTTTGTGCAGTTTTTCTTATCTTGCAGACATCGTTCGACTTGGGATTAAAGTTCTCTCGTGCACGTTAATGAAGCTCGTGACCTCTGGCTATAACTACAAGCCAAACTAGTGTTAGAATATCTAAAAGTTCAACAAGAATAGAGCATGAACTTTCATCTTGCAAGTATTACCCAATCTGGGATTGAAGTTTTCTTGCGCACTTTAACGAAGCTCGTGACCTCTGGCTCTCATTATGGAAGGCTAAATGTGCCACACTAATGCTAGAATATCTAGAAGTTTAAGAAGAATATAGCCTGAACTCTTATCTTACAAGCATTACCCAATCTGGGATTGAAGTTTTCTCATACGCTTTAATGAAGCTCGCGACCTCTGGCTATAATTATAGAAGGCTAAATGTGCCAAACTAATGCTAGATTATTTAGAAGTTTAACAAGAATATAGCCATAGCTCATATATGTTGACTAAATCGGATACAGTTAAGCTATAATTAGATCAACTTTGAATATACAAAGACCTTCTGGACTGTTGCATGTTCTTCACAGCACGGTTTCTTATGAAGAATGAACCTACTCGACATTTTTCCTCTGAGAAAACCTGTCGAAACTTCAATCCAGTTGACAAAGATGAGCGATGGCAGGCCGTTTCTTCGAGGATTATGTTTTATATATGAAGGCGAAGCTTCTGCATGTATAGAATCATCGACAGGTGATCGGAGTCGAAAGGCAACATGTCCATTGTATCTAGCATCCCCACACTTTTTCATAAGCTCAAGAGCTTGGGGATGCAAGTGCACGACCATAGATTCAACCATGGATTTTGCGGACTGCACCAATAATCTCGCCGATGTGATCGTACAATGCCATGCCCTCATCCAATACCCCCATCGATCAGGTGTCGAGGGCCGTTGAAAGAGCATTTCTTGAATCAAGACTCGACAGACAAAATTCACCTTCTGGGCAAAACCAGTGCACTATTCACATTGCAGGAATTGGAGTTTCGACATTCTAGAGCATATCTAGTTTGCATATGATTTATTCTTGGAAAGTAATTTTAGTCGATCAGTGAAATCTGTTGTAACCATTCTGGTTGACGTCCTGTTGTGCTGCGAGTCCGGCGTCAGCTTGGTATACTTCGCTTCCATTAACTAGCTGAATCCAGTTCTGTTGGAGAAGGTCAATGATCTTCGCATCTCTGAATGTCCAGAAAAAGAGAGAAACGCGCAAATTTAGAAGGAGGTCGTTTTATCAAGCGGGTCATAATCATATGCAATATTTGAACAGAGTTCGTCGCATCATTCAACGTACCTGGTGTGATTTCACAGATATTCTGATTGGATAGTACATGCAATTTAGCTGGAGATTGCTTTACCTGGGATGATGCTCTGTTCTCAAGATCTTCGGCTGGTATCTCGGGCCCTCGTCGAACCCTTCGCAGATGATTTCCCCATTCTCGTCTCTGTAACAGAGTATACCCTCGGCCCGATCCTCGAAAACCTGCTAAAACCAATCGATGTATTGAAATAAGATCGACTCTCCTGCGTTAAACAAACATTCGCAGGTGGACTACAACTGCTACAAGCCCAATTCAGGCCAAATTTTGCATCTGTTAGAATTAACATCTTCGCCTCTCGATTCTTTCTGAAGTCTAAATCTAGCATCAAACTTGATATCAGGCAGAGGATGATAAGATTGACGCTTACAGGAACTGGGCTTCCATAACGTATACACAAGCTTAGTAAAAATTGTTTGGTACCGGGTTGTTTAAGCAAGATCTGATCCGCATAGCAGGTGCTCTTCTGAATGGGAGTTGACGTTTCCCAAGCATCATCACTCTGTTCAAGGGCCTGATGACTGGACCAGATTTATGAGGCATGATACGAGGGGCCTTTAAGTTTGACAAAGCCATGGATCGTCCGAAAAAGCGCAACTAATGATGGCCAGATGACTTTGAAGATGGAGTAGGAAGAGAAACAAGAAGAAGAAGACCTTGTCGAGAAATTGTGGCTTGAAGCTCTGTGGGACTTAAAGAATGTCGTTGCTTCTTAAGTTATCTATGCAAGTCGGTGTACACTATTATTAAAATAGTAGATAGTACAATAATGGGTGCATCATCCAGCTATCTTATGTGGAGGAAGTGGGCCATGTCTTGTTTTTTGTTTTTTTGGCTAAGGCCATGTCTTGTTTATCCAGTGGCTGTCGCTGTTGATTGTTAGATTTATGCCATATTTCTCTCCTCTCGGTTGATTTGTTTTGGTCGATCAAAACTCAGAAATCTCTTCTATGAGGCCTGATTCATATCTGTCATGAGATTTGACATTTCAGTCTCATCAAGGGTGCAGAGGGTTCTTGAAAGCATCATGGTCAGTGGGATTTGACATTACGGTCTCGTCATCTTCTGGGAAGAAGTGATCCATTGCTACCGGTGATAATTGATGTGAAATGTTTATTCTTTTGCACACACCCTAAGTCCTCCTTTACTGAATCATGACAAGTTTGACAGGAGAAAACGGAAAGATGATTACTTCAGAAAGAAAAAGTTGACGGCAGATGTGCAAGAAAATGGGCAAATTCTACCTAGTGGTTTTCAGCCTGGAGCTACTGCTGGTGCCCATCAATCAACGAAAGGTATTCTCTCGTTTCAAAGAGATAATGATATAAATAGCCTTTAAATTTTGATCCAATATATAATTTGATATTTAAATTTTTAATTTTTTCAATATAGCTTGTGAACTTTAAGTTAATATTCAATATGGTCCCTAAACTTTTAATTTATTCAATATAATCCATGAATTTTTTATACATGTTCAATTTGATCCCTGAATTATATGAAAATATTCAATATAGTCCCTAAACTTAAATTAATGGAAATAACTCAATTGAACATTTTTATATAGTTCAGGGACTAAATTCAATATGTACCAAATGTTCAAGGATGACATTTAACAAATTAAAAGTTCGGGGACCACATTGCACATTAAATTAAAGTTTAGAGATTATATTGAATAAATTAAAAGTTCATAAACCAAAATGCACATTTAACCAAAGTTCATGTACTGTTTATGTCATTTTCCCTATCTCAAATGGGTTCTTTACTTTTGGCAAAGAGAACAAATGCTTTTCATGGTATGTCCTCAATCATTCAACTATCGATCCACCTAGAGGAAATGTCACTAGACCAAAAGATCACATGCTACTTTAGTCTCTGCCGCTGCCAAAATATCTGTAATCTTTCATGCTGCTGTGCTTTGGAAGCAAAGGGGACGCCATGAAACTTGGAGTGAGGCATGGAAAACGGAGAAAATTATAGAAAAATCTAAAGATTTTACAAGAGAAAAAGATTAGGAAAGATTCAAAGTTTTTCTTCGCCCACCAAACTTTCCCCACCCAAACAAAGCATTAAAAAACCGTTCTGTGTGTATTAATAGCCATTAGATGCAAATATAAGTAGATCTTATTCATTGTGGTGCGTCGCTGTGTATAGAGAATGCAATTAAATAAATTTAGATTCATCAAGCAACGACGACGGATTGGTCCTTGACGAGAATGAAAGAGGCCCTCATGCGCATACTCACTTACATTACTCCCTGTCGTTTTCGATTACTTGTATTTTGTTTTTGTTGTTCTGCCTAAATTTGTTCTACCCGTTGACTTTTTTGCAAGCTCTTGACCAATGGAGGCTGGATTTGCCATCTCTTGCCTGGAGTTGTTTTGAGCACTCGAAAAACAAGATAATATTGTTATTAATGATCATCCTGTGGATGATTACTTTTATGATGGCCTCACTGTCACCCCTGACACGACAGTTCGTCATGAGATGCATTTTTTAATCTTTTTCTACGTAATAATTAATCTTGCAATTGGAGGACTTAACTCGTATTCTTTTAAATTGAAAATGATACAAATTGTTTCTGAATTATAAATGTAATATTGTCTTCGAACTTTTAATTTGTTTAACGGGATTTTTGAACGATTGTTCAATATATAGTGTCATCCTTAAACTTTTGATTTATTCAATGTGATCCGTAAACTTTGATCCAATATCCAATGTGATTCATGAATTTTTATATATTTTTATATAATCTATGGACCACATTGAATATTTACCAATAGTACAATGATTACATTGAATAAATTAAAAATTCATGAACGAAATTGCAATTGGGCGAAAGTTCAATGACCATTTATCCCAAATCCCTTCTTTCAACTATCTCCTTTGTTTTTTTCCGTTTAGCATCTTCAAGATTGAAGTGACATCACCCAAACATCATTGATTAAGTGATCTTGTGCCCTCGTGTCTTTTACGGGACCATAAATTCGATATATGGCATAAACTAGTCTTCGTGCTCTTGGTCGATGCTATCTAGTGTAGAAAGAGTTACGAATCACTAGCACATCAGTAGGGTTAAGGTGTCGGATTCACCAACTTTGGACGAAGTCTTAGGTAGTACCGAGTATTTATAATTCGAATCGAATAAAGGATCCTATGATAACTGCTGAGGAGAATTTTCAATCTGAGTCGTCCCTTCTAGCTCTATATATGCATATAAAGAATGAAAATAAAAACCCCGGCACAAACATTGCCCAGCAATAAAAAGTTTGTAGCTTCTTTGGATCTAAGCGGGCCTGAATCGGGCCCAATCAGGATGGGCTGAACTTTGTAATCACTCGAGCTTGCCCAAGCCCATCTAAAGTGATCTCTAGGCCCATTCCTCGAGCAAGCCCGTGGGCAACTAGATCCATCACATGAACATCAAAGTCTAAATTAGATTAGTCTTGACCCATTTAGATTTCTTTTGTGGCCCACCATGTTATTATGGCGACAGCTAATCTGTCTATGGATCTATGATGATCTTGCGTCGAACATTATGAGATTGTTTCATTGTTGTGACAACTTGGCCTCATTAATAAAAGGCATTGGTATGGGTAGCCCCTTGTGATAGATCTCTTATTTAAGCATGTCGTTACTAAACTTAATTTCCGCTGCCCGTGTAATGTGTCGGCGCCCCGATGCCTTCTTTCTTTTAATGCGTGATTCAATGCATTTTCTTGTCAAATTGTTCACCAGACCTTTCCGGGTTTCACAAACACTCCTCCACCTCATCCCCGAAAAAAGAAGAAGAGAGAAATTACTAGACACCCTCTCAAGAACTTTTGAGGTGATTTACTTTTTTTCCTGTGAATTTTCTACTGTTACGCATTACTGTCAAACTTTCATTTAAGTACAGTCGGTATCCATTATTTTCCGTTCGAATATGCAATGCACATGACCTTTGAGGCTTAAAAATATAGCATGAAAGATTGGTAGAGGGACTGATGAAGGCTAAACTCCCCAAGCCTAGCATTGGCAATTGACTAAAGGTTTTTTGATGTGAGGTCAAAGGAAAGTAGAACTATTAATCAAAGTCATTATTTATTGGTTGGTGTCTTTAAAACGAGCATTCATAAAGTGGTCCAAGGTTTATAATGACTAATGAGTATTATGTCTTCTATATAAAAGATCTGATTTAGTTAACTCCGCGGGCCTTAAATTAATTATATTCCGGATCCAGGCATATCAATTTTTAAAGAAAATATCTCATTTACCCTGGACTTCTATAAAAAAAATGAAAAAAATAAAGAGATTGGAGAAAACAAGTTAAATAAATTACTAATATAAGAAAAATGAATAACAAAAGTAACATTATAAAATAAATGGTTAATATCACGAAAAACCCTAAACTGGTATACCCGTAACAAATTTACTCCAAACGAAAATTTTGATCACCAAAAACTAAAAACCGGTACACTTGTGACAGATTTAGCAAAAACTATTTTTTTACCACAAAAAACCCCAAACTGATACATTTGAGATAAATTTTTTTGGTAAGGAGATTTGAGATAAATTTACTCTCTATTAAATTGTATTAATGTCACGAAAAATCACAAACTATTACACCTATGACAAATGGAGGACAAAACCCCAAATTGGTATATCCGTCAATTGCCACATGTCATTCAATTCAATAATTTGACGGTAAAATTTAACAGATGATAAATTTGTTATGAATGTATCAGTTTTTAGTTTTGGGTAAATTTATCACATGCGTACCAGTTTGAGATTTTTCTTGGTATTAAACCTAAAATAAAATATTTTCAAATTTGATGAATATATTTGTATATCTAATAAAACATTTTAAGGAAAAGAAACACGATTAAGTAAAATGCAAAAAACCTCAACAGCCAAAAAGGTCAAACTACAACATTAGATATTGATTATGTATATTTAAATGATTAATGAAAAAATGATTGATCAATAAAAAATATTTAAAAATATCAAATTGGATTTCGGTTGATCATTTCGTTTTTACGAGTTAAGTACATCATTTCTTTACATTATTTAACCCTTTAAATATACATACGATGATGGATATTTTTATCATTTCACCTTTTTTGTTATTACGACCATTTTTCTTTTTGTTAAACTTTTTGTTTACCTTTTTTTTTTAATCTTATTTAGTTCTTTTTTTGGTGTAATTATATAGTTCTTTTGAAGTGGCTATATTTATCAAATTTTAATAATTTTTTATTGTTTAGAATTGCCATCGATTTTTATTCTTTCTATTGTTAGTATTTTACTTAATTTAATTTTCTCCCATTTTTCAATATTTTTTCATCTTTTACAGCCATTTAAGATAAAAGAGAAATTCCCCACAAAGAACGAGATAAAAATATACTTTCACCTTACCAAATATATATATTTATATATATACACACACACACTTTCACCTCCTAAAAGTCACATGCATTGCATATGCAAATGGAAATGATTACAAAGAGTCAACGACCATAACAGAATGAAAGTTCAGATGTATTGTGTAACAGTTAAAAATTCGAGAACAAACATAAACTTTACGAAAGTTTGGGGGGTTTGTGCAATTTTCATACACGAAAAAATAAAAAAAAAATCAATTCAGGGTCAATTTTGGAATCAGTGTATGTAAAATGGAAGTAGAGGAAAAAATTTGTATGCAAATAGAACATACAAATAGGCTGGCAAATCCATGGCACAAATGAATTCATAGATGTCCCTCCCTGACTCTCTCAGACGCAGTAGAAAGCTGTCTTTGGTTCCGTGAGCCTTTTCCGCCTTCCAAAGCTCCTCACTCTCCCCCTCCCCTCTCTCAAAGTCTTCCTTTTTCACGTTCAAGTACACTTTCGTCTCCATCCCTCGTCTGCTTCCTGCGCGACACAGTACAATGACACGATGTAACAGTGAAAATTTTTGACAGCACAACAGACAGAACTGGCCTGGTAATGGCGCTACTCCATCAGCAGCATGTGAGTCGTAGTTGAACAGCCTCTTGACCGTAATAATCCTGGCCTGCAGCGAGTCAATCCTTCCCCCCTCCCTCCCTCCCTTCTTTTTCCCCCTCCTCTGTCGCTCCCACGACGCAACTTCCTCTGTGCCCCCCAAGAATGAAGCAACGAATATAGAAGCGAGGAAACAAACGACAAGGCCCAAGGCAACAGAGAAAGATTCATTCGTTCTTCCACAGACCCTTTGAACAAAACGATGGATCTCGCAGTTCCCAAATGGTATTACCGTCCAGACCCGTCAGAGTATTCATCTCATAGGGTAATAATTTAAAAAACGAGATGCCAAAAAGTCCCTTCCCTTTTCTTGTGCTCTTGTTGTTTCTCTCTCTCTCTCTCTCTCTCTGCGTTTCTGATGTATAATTTTGTGGGATTGTGACTCAGGAGGCGCCAATGGACTACGGGAGGAGCTCAAGCAACAACCCTTTCGTGGACGTGGACACGTTCACTGACCCACTTTGCAAGCTCAACCTCAGAGAGACATCTGAGTTCGTCAAGTCATTCCCTGTTGTGGGAACCGTGAGCTGCAACGACAACAGCAACCCAACAGAGGCCGGTGGCGTTGTTGAGGTTTCGGCGCAGAGAAGGAGAGATGGAGTGAGCTCGGTCACGAGCAGGAGGACAGAGACCACCGCGACTCTACTTCAGGCTCCTTCAACCCCTGGTAGGCCTGTGTTCAGCTTCAGTGTGGGCAAGAACTTGTCCAGAAGGAGCTTCCCTTCCAAGTGGGACGATGCAGAGAAGTGGCTCATGGGCAGCTCTTCTTGCCACAACTCCCCCGCGCATGCCCTGAAGCCACTCGAGCCATCAAGAATGTCCAGGCACTGTGACGGGTTCAGGCACAGCAACAGCAGCATCGAGGTCTTTGCGGAGAAGTCAAGGGTCACCGAGGAAGTTGTCTCGGTGGTCTCTCAGTTTCAGGAGTCTCTGTCTTTGGGCCATGAAAATCCAGCCGGAGAATTGAATGGGGTCTCATCTGCCTCTGCAGATGTACTCCTAAAAGGTATAATTTACTTCCTTTAAAAAAAACTTCAATGGAGACCTTGACCCTTTTATGGCCTTTCTACTTGAAACTGTTACATCTTGGGCTCCACTGGGTCATCATCTTCACTAACTCATTCGCCATTTGCGCGACTCTTTGTTTTCAACTTCTTGTTTCATCTCTGCTTTGCAAATTTTTCCCCCTCTGATCCCTCTGAAGCTCAATGAAGGAGATAATTTGGTTTTAATATGCAATATTGAGTCTAGGAATGTAAAGAAAGGAAAAGAGGCAAAACTTCGGTTCTATTTGTCAAATTCTGCTGATCTTTCTTTTTAAAAAGAGAAGTTGATTTCCATGCACATCCAAGCAGAAATTCTTGATGCTCTACCTTTCCTATGTCCAAAAAGCAAATTCATTTTTCATGTCAATGAGCACTCTCTGTTCTGCCAACAAGTAGCCCCTCTTTCTCATGATCATGCAATTATCATTCATAACCCAGGAATTTCTTCTTTCCATGCACTCTCTGCTGTCACTGCAAAAAGCCAGTCTGGGTTCTTGATTAACATGTCCCGAGGATTTGTTCCCACCGCAGATAAGTTCACGGACGATATGGATACCATATTGCCAAAATTCAAATGCGCCGACCCATCCAGAGAAGGCTTCTTGTTCAGGAACTCAGCCAGTGAAACCATGAAAGATGCAGGCACAGAGGTCCACCACAGAGACGCGGGCACAGAGATGACTCCACTGGGCAGCTCCACCAACTCCAGGTGCCCCACCCCGTACAAGGTCTCGTCCCCACCGAGGCACAACACACCGGCCGATCGGTCAGGCCCATTGGGCATGGACACTTGCCATAGCAAGAATGGTGGAATCACTGCCATTGACATGAATCAGCTCAAGGAGTGCCACCTAGCCAAGCTTCAGCTTGGGACACAGTATGATTCCATCGCCTCTAACTGGAGCTCCAGGGAAGAGGAGGAGGAGGATGTTTCGAAGAGCCTGAGGCATTTCGAGACCAACAACGCTAATGGGTTTCAGAAATCCGGTTTTTCAGAGTCCAGAACAGGCGCTGCATCATGGGAGGAGGAAGAGAAGATGAAGTGCTGCCTCAGGTAATTAATAAGCTGTACAGACAAAATGGTTGCTCAATAATTATGTCTTTCAACTTTAATCTTCTGTTCTTTTTTGTGGCGGGTTATGATTGTTCTTGAGTGGGCAGGCACCAGAGGGAAGAGGCAAAGATTCAAGCTTGGTTGAACCTTGAGAGTGCGAAAGCTGAAGCTCAGTCCAGAAAGCTTGAGGTACTACCATTTTTTGGCTTTTCTTCTAACCTGTTAGATTTCTGTTCTAGTGGCTAATGGATGTGTGCTAAATTAGAGTGGTTAATTTAACTACGTGGAACGGAAGCAAACAGAGAAAACAACGTTAGGTTCTGGCATTTGTCCTTGTCCTGTCCTCTGAACTAAACCCCATTTTGCAGCACCATGGACATTTGTTTCTCCAGGTATATGAGAATTTAGCTGTTAATACTTGGATCTTCCCGGTATTGTGTTGTCTTAGCGTAATAGATAGGCATCCGAGACATGTTTGAGTAGCTTTAGCCCATTTGGATCAAGCTTCGCGACCTGTCACGCAGGATCAATTTATACCTTTAGGGGACCAACAAGTATAGTACTGAAGCCTAAAGGAAAGTACTTGAGTGTATCTGCCTCCCCGTGTGAACTCCCACCTCCTCGAACCTAAACTCCGGTCGAGTTTACGGACAATCTAGCTAGTTCTTTGATGTTCAGGACAAAAAGTACGTGGTTCGTCGAAAATGCTTTTGATCATTGGTTTCTGTAAACAATTAGCGACACGGAACAAAACCTTTGTAATTTAGAATGTTTAAGACAGCGGATGAGGGAAAAGCCTACTAATCTGTTCATACCCACCAAGTGGCTATATTATGTTTGTTAATATCCCAGTGTGTCAGGTTCAAGTCCAACGTTTTTGGCTTCATCTTCTTCTTCCTCGAGCCGCACGCACCTGCCACGGTCTTCTCCGTAATCACACAAGCTCTTTCTCTTAAATTCTTTTAGCCTTTTATTTTACGATCCTTCTTGACCGGTCCACCTCTGTTTGAGCGTCTCTCCTCAATTCAATATTGGGGCATCCGCATGCCTAACTCCCTAAAAGTCATCATGCACGCATTTTATATGCTTATAGCCTCATTGGTTTTTGTTGCTTCTTTGTTGTGTGCCCATGTGAGGATCCCGCTCAGACGCACCAGTTTGAAAATAAGAAGATCTTGTGGGGAATTGGGTACTTTTTTCTTGGGGTTGGGCTGTCTCTTATGCTTGGGGCATGGTTTTTTGTTCTTGGTGATTAGTTTATTGAGCTCTCTCTCTCTCTCTCTCTCTGGAGCTCTCTCGGAGGGGGGGGGGGGGGTCCCCTAACCCAAAGAAATCTGCTTAGCTCTCCCAGAAGAATGTGATTTTTGCAGAAATGAAAGAGGGCTAGAACTATACAGTATATACTATGCTTGAAGCAGAGAGAGAGAGAGAGAGAGAGAATTAACGATGGTGGTACTGAGAATTGAGATGGAATAAAGATACAAAGCCCAGTCCAAAGCATATCGAAATTGTCACTCATTATTTGACTTGGGAACTGCAATTTTCTTTTCTTTGACCGTGTATTAAGTGCCTGGTCATTCATTGATTGACAAAACCTAAGCCACAATTTGAAAACCAATATCATCTGAAGAAGTGGCAGCTCCAGTCTTTCTGCAAAACTGGATATATTCCTGATCTTTGATCAAAGGTGGTTCAGTATGAGCCAAAAGTGTGATACTGAAATTCAGATTTTAAAACCTGAAATATCTTTTACCCTTAAATTGCCATCCTCGTCTGAGTTTGTTGCCGGTTGGACTGTGGCTTTTTAGGTTAAAATACAAAAGATGAGATCAAACCTAGAAGAGAAGTTGATGAGGAGAATGGCAAACGTGCACAGAAAGGCAGAGGATTGGCGAGCACAAGCCAGGCAACAGCACAGTGACCAAATTCAGAAGGCCTCCGAACAAGCCAAGAAGATCGTCAACCACCACCAATATCACCACCAAGATTCCCACTTTTCTGGTTATGCCTCTTGTGGTTGCTTCCCCTGCACTAGCCATCACTGATCACAAGAAAATGTTTCGAGCCTTGGGTGCTTCTGGGTCGATCCTAGCTTGAGTCAACACACAACCATTTCCCCTTTCCCACACGATTCTATAATCTTTGCTTTTGACAAGGGATGGTCGAAAGGAGCTTACTGACAAGACAGAGTAGCCAGCACAGCAGTCGACACCTAGGACTCAAAAAGAGGATTCTTTCGTAGAATAGGTGAGGCTCGTGTACAGGCACATGGTGCTTTCAAAGTGAGAGAACTGAACCGATTTTAGTAGGCTTTCACAGACGAGCTTCTGAGACGTGGTAGTGGGACAGTTCCTTCACTTGTTATGTTGCAGCTGGCACTTTTTGCTGAAGTAAAAGAATTGCTTGCGCCTCGATGTTTCGGTTGCAAATTTTAAGCATCATTTGCAGGAAACGCGTAATTTGGAATAGAGTAGCATTCTCATGAAAAATGTGACCAAAATGTATTTCACCATCCTATTGTTGTGAGCAAATGCAATACCTAGCAAGGCATGATCAATCTTTAGCTTTGAACGACACAATTTTTCTTGACTAAGAAGTTCGAGGATAAAACGAGCAAAAGTTTCAGATAGGGCTAAAGATGCACTTTCGGTGCGGGAAAACAAATCATCACTGTAGGCTTGAACTAGCTCCATGTTCTATTTGGTAACCAACGATCAAACTCGGGGGCAAGTTTCTTGACTCAGTTCTACAACTCGAGCTTTAGTTTGATATCTAATTTTGGTTAACACCAAGATATCCAGATATTCATCAGACCAAAACTTTCCGCCAACTGCTAGCAGATGAATAGAGAGCTGAGTTTTTTTATTGGAAAAACAAGTACACAAAAGAGAGAGAGAAAGAGAAAAAGGACCAGTACAACAAATGATACATGTTCCTCTCATGGACGAAATTCATGAACATGGCTATCAACAGCTTCCACTTATTACCTTGACGAGATGCAGTTGGGAGCAAGAAGCTTCTTCATTAATCACGGAATTCATCCATGAACCCTTTGTGAAATTCAGTTAGGCGGGACACGACTGCTGGAATCTTATCCTCTTGGGGCAGTATTGTACATCGGAAATGCCAAGTTCCAGGGACCTTCCACATAGCACCAAATAAAAAATACAACAATTTAGAGGTCAAAAAGAAGAGATAACTCGAGCTATGGATCAAGTTGGATCATCAGTGATCGTAATCTTCCTTATGGAAACCGAGTCTAGTCTTAGACATTCATCATACGGATGAAAATAAAGCTTATATTCCGACATGTATATCATATAGAAGCAATTTCTTCTTAAGTAAAGAACACTGCGCTCTAATGAAATTACCTGTCCGAAGCCAGAACCAGGAACAACAACAATCCCTGTGGCATTAAGGAGGCGGCGACAGTAGAAAGCATCTGGTGCCGTTTTTGCAGCTTCTGCTGCCTTAATTGCCTTATGGGGAAGATAAATACGAGGGAAGAGATACATTGCTCCTTCTGCTCTATTGCACGTTATGCCCTCTAAGCTATTGAAAGCATCTTCCAGTGTCTGCTCAAAAAGGAGGAAGAAGAATATAACTTAATGAGAATTGATAGAAGAAAGGATTTACTTAGTAGTATCCTTTTCGTTATTTAATGGTGGATATTTCCCCATGGTGTCCCTACATGTATCAGTTATTCCGAAAGAAGAACAATTCCAGTTCATATAAATAATCTTTGCTCTTTAGCAAAGAAAGCTGACCTTTGCTCGTCTTGCTAGGGATGAAAGGATTCCATCTCTCTCTTCACGATAAGACTCATATGATTCATCTCCAACCTGCGTTCATGTTATATATCCCAATAAATGTCAGACTGTGACTTTAGAGTACCAGTAGAAGGATGTTGCAAAACAATAGCATTGTCACAGTCAGGCATCACTCAAGCATATAGCCACTCAAATTTCTAGAGCTACACTTGACCCTAGTTCATCCAACGCTCAAATTTTTCAAATCTTATGAGAATAGTAATACTACACCCAAAAGAAGGCTTTGATTCACGAAAAACAAAAAAAGAATTTTTATGAGGAATGGTCTATGGTCTAGATCACTATTATAATCATTGATCTTGAATCAGAAAATAGTCGGCGAAAAGCTACATATGTTGAGAGAATAAAGAACAAACCTTGGGTGGGTTCATTACAAGGCTTGCGAGAATCTGACCAGAGATATTGGAACAAAGATTTACAGACGCAACTTTGTAAATCTGTTCCCTCACATCAGCACTAAACCCTGTCACCTCCATGTAACCTCCTCTTTTACCGCACTCACCATAGTATCCTGTTCACCGAAAAGGAACATCCAAATATTAGACTTATCAGTCATTTTGATTACCTCATCTCACTTAAATATAAAACAACAAGGTGTGTGTGTGTGTGAGAGAGAGAGAGAGAGAGAGAGAGAGAGAGAGAGAGAGAGCAGCATACCTTTTGAGACTGATTGGAAAGAGACTAAGGAGATGTCGTTCTCACCATACCCCATTGAACGTGCAATCTTCTTGAATGAGTGGAATTGCTTGTCCGGAACATAAATATTTTCTTGGTACACCTGCATGAAGTTCACTCAAGTCAATGTTGTCATCGTTCTTAATACGAAAAAGAAAAATCCTGGCCACTCAAATGCGTTAAGAGTAATTGATGCAACTGGCTAGCTTGAAGCAGGCATCCAGCCTCAATATACGTTGGGATTGTAGTATTAATTGTGCATATTGTGTCATAAATATTGACCAACCTCGTCAGCCAAAAGCACAAGACCTTCTTTCTTGCAGAATTCTACAACTTGCTGTTGGTTTTCTTCTGCTAGGACCTGCAGCCACAAGCTCCAAAATCATCAAAAAGGTAAACATTGACCATTCGAAATTAAGACATCCGCACATGCTTCTAAACAGCATCTGGCACTCGAATCAGAAAGGAAAATGTTCTAAAATCACAAATTCTTACTTGCCCGGTTGGATTGCCAGGATTAATAACCACCAGTGCCCTAACAGTTATACCCTTGGATCTCGCATTATCTAATTGCTTTTGAAGCTCAGACATTTCCAAACCCCATCCCGTTTCCTCCTCCAGATAGTAAGGGACCTGAAGAAATATCAAACTTGTAATTCATAACACGAACCTATGGACCATCTAAGTTAACGATGTAAAACATGTGAAGAAATTATAAATGCATGCCATTAAGAGGGCCAAATACACTAATTGACAAATTTTGAAACAATCCCATTAACATAGCATCTATTGGATCTTGATTTTAACTATAAGTGAAAAACTTACAAGGGTTCCACCATGGAGGGCGATCGAAGCAGAGTACAAAGGATACTGAGGAATAGGGCACAGTAGTCCATCGCTTTCTGATCTTGTTAGTAATTGCATCATCATATGAACCTGACATCATGTAAATGCATCAGCTTTGTTCATCATATAAGTATGAAATATCAATCCCAGAGAAACCTGAAAGTTCCTAATGCCAAAAACAACCAGGAATGAAGAAAGAAAATATTAGAACAGGGATGGTACCGCTGGGCTAGCACCATCCGTCAAGAAAATATCATTTGGATCAGCAGGAAAACCATCACGGGCTTCAATACCAGCAGCAATAGCATCACGCAAACCTTGGATTCCCTGTCATTCATAAGACTATGCCATAAATCATGTGGCACCAGGGAAAAGAACAACTGTCTGCAGATGGGAAAATTCCGAACCTGGCTATGACTATATGCACCAGTTGCTCTCCCAGGAATTTGATCAAGAATCTGCCAAGCTCGCTCTATAGCATCAGCACTGTAATATGCAACAAAGAATTACGCAACGGAAAGAACTGATTCAGGCATTATTAAAATTACACCTCATCAAAGACACTCCCAGCCAGAGCCAATGAAACGACAATATTTGTATGTTAGGAAGTGTGTTGGTAAGAGAGCACGCTGACCAAAATTGTTATGAATGGGAAAAAGCAGACAGTGATCCAACATAGAAACTGGTCAATAGCCTATATGTGTTGAATCATTTCAAGTTTCAACAAGCAGTTCAAATGGTAGGAACTCCTGTACAACACTTACACACAGTTCTATTGTGAACTTCTGTTAACGGTGAACTTCAACAGAATGAGTGGATAATCTCATTGCTTACTGTTCATAACCACTTTGTCACAAGCTTGTCCATCTAATCCATATCCTCTCCCCACTTGACAGTTCTATGGACATCTAAGACAGTGACCCTCTAGAAACAGAAAAAACGCAATAAACGAAGATTTACATGGCCAATGCTATCTGTCAGTACCTGAACAAGCCCTGGGTTTCACTATTGTCCAAAATGGTTGGATGATCACATAATGCCAGAACCTACACAAAGAATGACCCTAATTAGAGCATTCATGGGGAAAGAATGAGTTTAACAGACTCGTCTGAACTACAACAAAAAAATACCTCTCTAAAAAAGGTAATTGGCTGCTGGCCTAGAGACTGTGGGTTTCCAATGTTACAGTAAAGTATCTGCACCAAGAAAAAGAGTTGTCATCTCTCAGGGGAATAATAACTTTCAAAACCAGTGCAAACACAGTCTTCCAAAACTCAATTCTTCGAGGTGCACAATAGAGCCCCTGTTTGTTCCCTACAAGTTAATCCTTGCAAGATACTTTTCTTAGATTTATCTTTTCTGATATATAAACCTTGTGAGCTATTTTCCCAGCTCATCAAAATCTAAAAAACAAGTCCTGAACACCTTTGCTTCAATAAATTGGATTGAACTTCATGAGCAAGTAAAATGCAATATGATTGTATATTCCCCTTAACTTTATATCAAGATACTTACTCCTAGCGGTAGCATCACAATTGTCCATGAAGAACAACACATGAAGGGCAGAAGAAAGTACCTCATCAAAAGGATGAGAACCTGGGTTCTCTTTCAGCTCTTGCTGCAAACGCTGTACCAAAAGAAAAACGCAACATAACGGCATAAGTACTCTCAGGAAACATATCATATACTAGACCCTGCATAACTTTACACTGAAATTCATTTTCCCTGTTGCCAAGTATCCTTTTTTGGTCATCGTGTACAAAGTTTTGAAAGCATCAATGTCACGAACGGTAACCCAAAAAATTACACCTTTTTAATTCTATTTTAGATAATCATTTAGTCATGCGGCATAGGACAGTCAGCGTCTATCAATTATTTGAGGGTCTCATAAGTAGAATTTCCACTCGTGTTTCCACCCCCATTGAGTGTAATTATCTTTAATCACAAACGAGCTGCAGATTGCAGATTGTCACATTACCTGGGCAATGGAGACAATTTCACCACGAACAGCATATTCACATTTCAGAACCTGGAAAAGAGGAACCACACAAGGTGAAAAACCACACTAGGAGAAGAAAATTCTGCAGACTGCAACCAAGAGCTACATATGCATGGTGAGGAATCTCAAAAAATAGGACTGAACCCAACTCTGCCTTCACTCTAAGTTCAGTGTTTCACTAGAATGACTAAATATTCTTTCACTGATCATTGATTTGACTTGAATGGTTCAGATTTTGTGGCACTACAACGACATGGAGCAAAAACACAGAACAGTCCCCATGGAACCAGTGACTTTTCCACTATTGACAATAGATCAGCTTAGACAGAGAATGTTGGCCATGATCCGCCCGTCATTCACATCAATTGAAAGGGATAATGATGGCAAACGCCGAGTGCTTTACCAAGATTTAAACTAGAACTCTACATGAAATATGCATCTGGCCACATATTTGAGCTACATGTTAACTTGGTGGCCCAATATTCTCAGTAAATACACGTACAGTCAAATCTCAAGAACCTGTAGAGCATCAGAAAGCTTTGAGCCCAATCAACAAGGGGGGGGGGGGGGAAAGAAAAAGAAACAAACAGGAAACATAAATAAAGAGAACAAACAACCAGCAGGAATAAAGCAGAACGGCTTTATTCCCATACAGAGCGCGTAATCCGTAATCGTGCAAGCACCCAGAGAAAAAAAAATACACGAAGGAGACTAAAAACGACAGGGCAACGAAAAAAAAGGCCTAAAAAAATTGTCGACAGCAAGAACAACCCAACATGACCCCGCATTCCAATCAACGGAAAACCCATGTCGGGAAGAACATCAAAGCGGCCAATCAAAGTCGTTTTCACCCTCACAAAACAAAGGGCGGTGAAACAAAAGTGCACTGAAAATTCAAGAAAAGAAAGACCGGAGGGGCAAAAAGTCGGTACCTTGGGATTGATAGTATCGAGAGTGACGGGTGGGGAGCCCATGGGAGGATGCGAATCGGGAGCTGAAGCGGAGGACAAGAAACGAGATTGAGAGGACAAGGGAGACAGAGGAGGAGAGAGCAAGCGGCGGCGGTCCTGGCGTTGCAGAGAACGAGTGCGGTGGAGGAGGTCCCTGGCTCTCTCTGCTACGAATCTCCGCATCGTTTTATACCCACCACGATCAAAGCAAAGCAGAGAGAGAGAGAGAGGCGTGCGTGACGTGACGACGGAAACCTCTGCGTGCGGGTGTACGCGTGCGTACCTCCCTCTGTCTCTCCTTCTCTCTTTCTCTCTCTCTCTCTCTCTCTCTCTCTCTATGGGACCGAGGTTTTTCGCTTTTGTCCAATCTTTCCTTACGAAATTCGCCCACGGTTTTGGCCAGTCACGCCTTCTTTCCAAGTTCAGATCTCTCTCTCTCCTCTCTCTCTCTCTCTCTCTCTCTCTCCTGAGACCAGATTGTCCCCAGACCAGACCCACCTCGCAAGGCGGTCTTAATTGTTCTTTTTCTAATGGTGGGTGTGTTGGATTATGCAAAAGTTTATTGCTTTCTTGAGCAGACTCGCCGGAAATTACTCGTCGCGGCATCCCGCGGTGTGTCCTGCTCCCGACCCTTCGACAGAGGAGGAGAGGCGCTTCTTCCTCCTCTTCTTCTTCCTTGGCTTTTGCCTTCCGCTTGTTTTTCCATTTCCGTTCTCTCGAAAACAGCGTTTTGTTGCGGGCGTGCGAAGAGAAGCAGGACACGAGAAAAACTCTTCGTCAGCAATAGCAAAAACCACGCCCCCAAGAACATCAAGTAATCTGCGGCCGTGACATCGGATTTCGATATTTTCCACGGGCCATGGCAAAGCGCGCGTGACATTACGAATAAAGCATTCTATGTTAAGGCTCTATCCATTTTGCGGAAAGTAAATAATTTAAAAAATAATTATTTATATTTATTAAAATAATTAAATTAACGGGAGATATTTTATTATCGATAGTAATTTATATCTCGAAATATTCGTAAACCATAAAAATATTTTTTGTTTGTTTATTTTTAATTTTAGGAAAATATTTTCCCGATAGATTATTTTTCGTGAAATAAACGGAGTCTAGTTGTGGTTTTTCCCATCTTCGGCGCATTGTTTTTGCCAGAAACAACAAAATCGAATATTTGACCTATATGTTCTCTTAAATGTGTGTTTATATATATATCATACACCCAACATGTCTTATTAAATTAAAACTTTGGTCACTTGTATATATACTTTAGGCCTCAGTGAGTTCAGACCGTTTTTCAAGTTTTTAGTAGTTCTCGAACGTCTTCGTCAAAAATAATGAACTTGCCCGGGGAAGTCATCTCCTCCCGTATTTTACATTAAAAAAAATTAAACATTGAAGGCCCACACACGACTTCCCCATCCCTTTGTTATGTTTTTCTAAATCTGTGGGGCCATGCACTTTAATTCATTTTCTAATTTTAGTAATTGAAAACTTTTATAAATATATTAACGCTGACATGTTAAATCTATATACGAAGTTTTCATAATTTTCGAAAACGTAATTAATATTTTAGTTTTTGACGTGAAAGTGAAAGAAAAGAAGTTTAGTTTTGGCTTCTTAGGCGAATGAAATCGAAGTTTATTTTGATGTATGTTATTCTTTAAAAAGAATTCTCTTCTTACGAGGAACGTTGTACAAAATTTCCTTAAGAGCACTCGCTAAGAACACTAACAATGTATTAGGGTGCCATGATTAGAAGTCTACGCATTATAGGATTATTACTTATCAATTGTTCTTTTTTTTTGGCTAAAATTACTTATTAATTGTTTGTTTGTGGTAAATGTTGTACCAAAATCAACACTTTTTATAATAGTGTTACGTGTTTTTTGTATCAATGAATGTCCCAAACTGCTTAAAGAGCCAAGTAATCCCTATCCGGTGTGATAGTTTTCGCCCCTCACACAAATGTCCGGTAATTACTTGAGGCATATATGTCGGGTGGCGGCGCCAAGAGAATGCGCATATGCTGCGATTCAAATGTAAGCCTTGATATGAACGGACATGCTCAGCACTTAGAACAATCCCCTAAGGGCTATGCAGTGGTGTTACATGTCTATTACATCATATGTAGTTAATTCCAGTTTGCACAACTAAAAAAGTTTTGATTTTGATGGTAATAAAGGTTTTGCATCATTCTGTGATCTTAGGTTCAAGTCTTGCTAGGAGTACTCCAAAAGCAAAAGTTTAAATGTATCAGGAGCCGATGTGAGGGAGTGCGCTCTTAAGATCGTTTGGGAAGGTGGAATGGTAAATGTTCCTTTAATTTGGCCTGCACATCGAGTGATTCTAAATGATGCGAAAAATAAAAACTTCCTCTAATTGGTCTTTTGGAATTACAGACAGGGAGGAAAAATTACTCAATTTTTCTTAAATCACGAATATTAATTCAGTGCCAAACTTTGCAATTTAGTCCTAGACATTTGTGCAAAATTCCAGTAGAGTCCTTCCGATCAAATGACTGAATTAACATCCGTACAATATATTTATGACTTATTATACAATATCCACCAGAAGAGAACATCACTTACCTTTACATAATGTAAGTTTATATATGGACGAGTCTATAATTTGTAACTCATCAATAAAAGTTATGCCCGAATAGCTTTCTCTAGTCAAGCGAGACTTTTTCAAGAAGAAAAGGAAATAAAGTTTCGTTTATTTCGCAGAAAATGAATAATTTAGAAAATACTTTCTTGAAAATGATCGCTTTTTTACAAAAATGAATGAATGGAAAATATTTTTGTCACCTATGAACGTATTTAGATATAAATTATTATCGACAATGAAAATGTTTGTCATTAGCTAATTATTTAAAACGATACAAACGGTCTTTTTAGGAATATTTTCTAGAATATTTATTTTCTATGAAATAAACGAAGCCATGTCTCGGGATTAATTGCAAAGTTTCATTTGTTGGAATTCAAGCAGAAGTTAACAAAAAAACAAAGGGTTCATATTTACGACTTAGGCGAAGGCCGACGGGGCAAGCAATTGGAGAAAGGCCTTATACCCTTGTGCATATTGCTAGAGAATCAAGGACCACCCGGTCCACCATACCCATGGACCACTTACCTGCCCCGACCCCTAGGAATCCGGGTTAGTCAAATGGCAAACTATTGTTGTAACAGCCCGATTATCTCAAATTCGACTTTCGATTAGAGCAACCTTTTGGAATTATACATCAATAAATGTTTTTTTTCCCGAGCCAAAGACCCGCCTCTGAATTGGGAAGAGATGCTTAGTCCGATGCGTCAAATTGGACCTATCAGAAGCTCCATTCGAGTGCTAACACAATACAGTCCACTTTGATTGTGACCCACCCAAGCCAGCATAGTTTGAAAGCACATTTTGCCAGTTTAAGGAAGTATGAGACCAATCTACCAAATCAACAGTCAATAGCGAAGCAATGTAGTATATGAGACATATGTACACTCACATCACCCAATTGACTCTAGTAAGATTTATAGGCAACCTTATCCTGACGCCAACACGATATTGTCCATTCTGATCAAGTCTCTTAGCACGGCTTTTGAAACTGTACCGTTACAATTTAAGATTGCACGAGACTTATCTATCGACGCAACCGCCCGTCTTTAGAAAATATGAAATCAAAAGCAATATCCAAAATCCAACCGAATATAATAGTGACCCTCTTTGTATCACTGTGGGGGTACTAGCCGAAAGATTTTTATCTATTTTTAGAAGGTGATACCTCAAATCATCCAAGATCAACCATTTTATGTGTAACAATGATCATTTTAAGATAAGTAGATCAGAAATTAATTACACTTGAACACATTGTTATTGGCGTGGGCAGATAACCGCTGCAATTCATTACTTCATAAATGCCTTTTTCTATTTTCATTTTTTTTTATGATCAGCTCCATTTCGCTAGCACCAACACACCAATGACCTAACGTTACCTTTGAACGACTTTGGAAGCCGAGACTCGTCACATGGCAAGCATTTCCTTAGAATTTGCCAAATCGATTAAAATACAGTAGAATATGCTGACTTATTTTGTCGATCTAGGTCTAGTTGATCAATCTTTTTCTATTTTACTTTTGCCAAAGTTAATTAGCTGATTAGAGTGATTCACTGACTGCCAATTTGGAAATATTGGAGGTGATTAGATTTCCAATTGTGTCACGTGCCCGTATATCTCGCGACTTTTCATAGTAAAAGAAGCTATCGGATCGTAATTGGATGATAAGGTTGCACCTTGGACTTCCCTAATTTTCTTCACATCCTTTTCCAATCTTTCTTTGAAAAGAGTTCAAAGCGGTTTTCACTTTCCTCTTTCGTTACACATGTATACACATTAAGCGAATGTTAATTTGGATACGACAGCCATTGCGAAAGAAGTTTCCACTTGCGTGCAACACACGACTCCTCCTGACCCCGTACGTTTGAATCATAAGGATGGATCGAAAGCCACCCCAGTTTGGGGCAACCACGCGTTGCCTTGCACGAACGAGCCCACCGTGAACTTCCTGGCCTGGTCCATGGTAAGGGCCGGATGGTATCCGGGCCACGTGACCCGCCCGCTCGTGTTGGAGCCCGGCCCGGTGTTCATGTACTCTCCATAAAAGATGGTGTTGGGCGGCTGCACGCCGGCGATCCACTCGGTCCAGCCCTTCGGGCTCAGGAACGGGCCGATGCTGGACTCCATGAGGACCGTGGTCGAGTAGGCCTTCCACAGCCGGCCCAGGTATGTCTCGGCCGTAAGGTTCCCGTTCGGAGTTATCCTGCACTTGTGGATCGAGATCCCGGTGTTTTGGTTCGGGTCGGACTTGCCTTGGGCCGTGAGGGTGTCGTAGAGGAAGCTCAGGGGCTGGCGAGGCAGGATCGTGCAGTTCTGGAGGACGACTGCAGCGTTCCCGAAAATGAAGTCCACAGAGCCCGTGATGTCGCAATCCGAGTAGAACTGGCGGTTCGCGTAGGCATAAAGGGTGTTCTGGAATGCGTCGAACGCGCACCGGTACATCACGGAGAGGTCGGACTGCGATCGGAATGCCACGGCCCGGAGCTTCGCTGGACCCGCAGTGTTTGCGAACCCCAGGTCTTTGGCAATGAAGCCTTTTCCTACAACAACTGGTATTGAACAAAACAATGTCGTTAGTGCATTGTCAATGCATTAAAGTTTAGAGCTATGCATTGAGATAACATATTTCACATATGAAGAGGAAGCATTGTTTTAATCAGAGAAATAAACAATGCTTACCGAACGTTGCCGTCGTGAATGTTGGCGTCCTGTCAATGAAATTTAGGTTACCGGTGATGATGGTACGTGTCTTCCCATCCCCATACATCATCACATTCCACTTGCTCTTATCCAAAAGCACATTCTCCTCATAAACCCCGGCCTTAATGTAAATGACGAACCTCGACAAGCTTTTTTTAGGTATGGCCTCCACCGCGTCTCTGATCGTCTTGTAGTTCCCCGTCCCGTCTTGCGCCACCGTCAAGTTCGGCCTCAGGTTCAACTCTTGGAGTAGTCTCCGGTCGGGCGGGCCAACCCAGCTTGGGAATACGGACCTGGCTCTGAACCCTAGCAACCTCCGGTGGATGGGGTTGTTGAAGGAGGCTAACAAACGCATGATTTTGGTGGCCATGGCTAGGCTGTTGCTGGTGAGCTCAGTGGAGTTTTGCATGGCGAGCTTCATGTTGCCGAGACGGGTGGAGTTGGCCTCTTTGAGTGCATCCAAGCAGGTTTCTTGGTCGGTGATGGCCGTGCTCAGCCAAGTCCGCATGTCGGAGATTTTGTAAGGAGACAGGAGCTGTAGACCTTGGTTGACCTCCGTGAGAGACACTGAGTCGTTGAGGTGGTCGACGGCGTCTTGGAGCACCATTTGGCAGACTCCGAAAGCCGCTTGCTCTTGGGGATCGCTCACCTATACAAGCGAGGTTAATTAATTGTTGAATGAACCGTTGCATTTGATATATTCAGATTCAACGAGTTCCAAAACTCGTGTGGAAGCAAATTCTAGGCTTATTTTAGGTCCAGGAATTGCTGAATAATCTTTGAGAGAAGTTGGTCTTATGTCAAGGCATCATCAAACAGATATCTGCACGTAAAAATCGCATTTGGCGGATAATGTATGATCATCCATGTTTAGTTTAGCCTACCTGCGTGACAAGCTGGTTCGTATAGTTGAAGAAGCTGGCCGCCCCGCTAAAGGCGACCAGAAGCGAGTCCTTGAAGATTTGTTCAGGGCCGGTGGTGTTGGAGGAGCTCTCATGCGTTGCGATGCTGGAGAAACACAAGCCAGGGTATTCGGTCACGCTGCACACGGCCCTGATCGATGCTGCCTGAGTCATCTGGGTGGTCAAGCTCGAGTTGGCATCATCGATTTGTTCCTCTGGGACCATTCCCCTGATGGTGGTGACGGTCGCCGCCACGAGCACGAAGGAAGACACCACAATGATGATCACGCGGGTGCGCGTCTGCCTCCTGAACTCGCGATCCTCGAGCGTGTCGGCCTTACCGTAGTCCCTGAAGGACTCGACTGGTTCCATACGCGTGCGTATGGAATTGTTACGGTCGGAGTGGTGTTTTCGGAGTTCAGGGCTAGAAGAGGTTTAAACATGGAGGGCTTTGGAGTTGACCATTCTCGTTTTGTAGGAGAGATTAGGGACAAGGCTTGGAACATGCCTTTCGTAGACTCTCTCTCGCTGTTTTGTTTTTGTTTTTTCTGGTGCATTATTTGACTAAGTTTGAGATTAATTTAAGATATCCGATGAAGAAGTAAAACGTCCCCCGTCATTCCTTCGTTAAAGAAAAGCATTTCACAAGCGGCGAATTATGTAGCTAAGTAATTGAATAATCTTTGCGCACATCATGAGAATAATCGCGAACTTGTGCAGTTGGATTAATGTGGGGTTAGGTACTAAAGAAAGTTGTGGACTCATTGCATTTGTATCAATTCAGCCTTAAACCTTTCGATTTGATCAATTTAGTCCTAAACCTTTTGCAATTGTGTCAATTTAGTCCATCCGGCCAAGCTGGAAATTGATGATGTGGATGCCGGCGATCCTACGTGGTATAGCCAGTACTGATATGGAAATTTTTTTTTAATAATTCTTCTTCTTTTCCGTTCATTTTTTTTTCTTTCCTTTTTCTTTTTGGCAATAGCCGGTCACCAGCCACTAACCACTGGCCACCCTCTTGCCGCGGACAAGAGAATTAGTTGAAATGCCTGTTGTATTACTATGTCAATATGGAAGTAGGGATCTCCATCATTTTGGAGTTATGTCGAAATTCCGGAACTGTGCATATCGTGTTATACTTCGATAATGCGTATACCAGTTCCTCTCTTTCCTATCCTATGAAATTTTCCAAGTGTCGAGGTCATGAATGGTCCTGATGCTAATGGGAACGGTGTAAGAATAATCATCTCCTCTGCCCTCATGGATCATCACATGAAAGCTTGTCTTCTGTAAAATAATTGCTCCTAAATGCTTGGTCAACGGTTCATAGGCGTAAATGAGGTGATTTGTTTTTTGTCTGTCCTACTATAACTCTCAACTCACTCTCATACTTTTGTCTTACTTCTTTACATAGCGTAGAAGTCGAAACTCACATCTGAAACTAAATGTCACCCCTAGCCCCTTGAAAAATTAGGGAATTAAACTCGCCACCTCCTGTTTCCCAAATAGGAAGAGTGGTCACTAGGGCAAACCCCAGTGGTTAAATGAGGTGATCTCCGCAACCATCTAAATTTCGACATTCCGTCCTTTAAAAATTCTCCAATACACGAAAGAGAATTTGCCAAGAGACATCTTTTCAAATCCTTATGTAATGAAAAGAGAAATGATTAAGTGACAGTCCTTAATTTACTGTTAGATTAATAGTATATTCTAGATCACAAAAAAAATAAATAGCAAAAAATTATAAATTGTTGTGGCTTGGCCTGGGCGAGGGCCACCCTCTTGCCGGTGCTCACTCTCGTTGGCCACGGCATGTGGTCCATGGCCGGTGACTGGCCACTACCAAAAAGAAAAGGGTAAAAAAAAGGAAAAAAATTATAAATTATAAAAAAAAATGTCTACGTTGGCGCCAGCAGTTAGCACTGATGACACTTAGAATCACCAACATTCACATCAAAAGATTTATGACTAAATTGGTTCGATTGAAAGATTTATAATTGAATTGATACCAATGTACTTATCAGATTACAAAATGGTACGGCGTGTATTAATTCTTGTATCCGATCCTGTGCATCCGATATTAGGATAAAAAAAGTGAGTTTGGCAATATCAAAGTCGCCAGTGGGCCTTCTTCTTTTGATTTCTTTTTGTGGTCGTACCTTACATCTTCTTTTAATCTTCCTCGCGCGTTTCTGCGATGTTTGATTTGCTTGGAAGACCGTCCATGTGACGCAGACGTGATCTCACCTTAAACGAAAATATAGCCTAATATAAATTTATGGATAATGGCAATGAAAAATAATTTGTAGGGAAAATTGTTAAAAAAAAAGTCCTAAACCTATTGTGCGAATTCAAATAATCTATAAGCTTTCTAATTTGACCAATATCGTTCTAAACTTTTTTAACAACTTTTTCAATGCAGTCCGTCCGATAAATTTAGATAAGAAATCGCTAATATGGCAGTTTAGTTAGCGCCAGCCGTTCTACGTGGCACAACCATTGATCTAATGTGTTCGACTCCACTTAAAATAACGTTGTTTTGAGATATTTTATAATTTTTTTCGATTTATTCTCTTCTTTTTTTCCTATTCCTCACTGTTCATCTTTCCTGAAAGAGCCGACAGGGGTCATCGGGGCTTCGACGATGATCGGCGACCCTCGCCTGCGGCCGGCAAATCGTCGAGGCTCCGTTGATCGGCAGAGAGAAGAAGATGAAAGTAGAGGACATGATTGGAAAAAAAAAAGAAGGAAAAAAAAAGGAAAAGTCATAAAATTTTAAAAAAATTACCAAACGATGTCGTTTCATTTAAGATTGTCCATGTCACGTCAGCAATTGCCAATTGGCAAGATGGATTATGTTGGAAAATCACCAAAAGGTTTAGGATTATATTAGCCAAATTAGATATATGTAAGCTTTTGACCAGTCCTTGTTTGCACCTAATCTGTGCGCGAGCTCCATCCCCATCGTTTGATGTCAGGCGGAGCTCGCGTGATCTAATGGTGCATGTGAGCTGCAGAAAAGAAAGGTTTGAACAAGTGTATTGTTTCTTGGGAAGACACGTTCATTAGAAATCTTAAAAATTATTGTAAAAGTGTGATTAAATTCTAAAACTTGTATAAAGTACAATCAAGTCGTAAAACTTATCAAATCAGTTCAATCGAGTTCTAAAGTTAACACCGTCTAATTTACTAACGGAAAATATGGACGGGGCGCTGACGTGGCTTATTTTAATACTTTATCTCTCCTGCGTGGTGATGACATGGCTAAATTATTATAAATGAGACTAAAATCACGTCATTTTGGCTTGAATTTAAATTTTAATACTGATTTTATTTAAATTAAATTTAAAAATAAGTTCAAAATTTAAAAATCTAAAAAAAAGGGAGGGGGAGAAGTTAGGCCGCCGCCCTCGCCGCCCCCTCTCGGCGACGGTGGGGTGGCGGCAAGGACTTCTAGCCCTCTCCGTCCGAGGTCAACTCCTTTTCCTCTTTTTCTTTTTTTCTTTTTTAATTTTTAACTTATTTTTTAAATTTAATGTAAATAAAAATTATATTAAAATAATAATAATAAGTCACATCATTGCCACGTAGGATAGAAAAAAAGCCACGTCAGCATTTTCCATTAATAAGTTAGACGATATTAACTTTAGGACTCAATTGTATTTTTTGCAAGTTTTATGACTCAATTTTACTTTCATGACAAGTTTTAGGACTCTAGTAAACATATTCTTTCTTTCTTGGGCCAAGACATGCCGAATATTGACACTTGAATTTTGCCGACAGTCCAAGTTAGAAAATTTGAGACTCGAGACCCTCAATCACGGCGAATCTCGTTTCTTGACCAAAAGATTAGCTAGGTGCCTTCAATATTTCAATTGCATATATGTGTCAATTTAGCATAGACGTGTAGAATTACGCTTTTAAATTTCATATTTTCGTAAAATTGGCCGAAGCTTAATGGAAGAATTTAACCTTTGACTAAAAAAATATATAATATATATGCATATAATGTATTATATATATTGCATTTCATTAGTTTCTAATCTTTTTTAGACATTTGATTTAAGGATATTGAAATTCAGAAACTTTTGATCCGAATAAAAAAGTTTCAATTTATGAAGCCTCGGGAGCTGATCGACCATTAAGAGTACCCTACTCAGCATCGTATGATCTGAGTTCGCGCCCCTCAAGATCAATCCGCTTGGCGCGACCACACAAAACCCTATATAAAATCTAAGTTCTTCCATTTTGGAAGAAAAGGTGGTGGCACCAACAGTTGCTTGTTCATGGCAAACTTTACTAGATTGATCTTTTGGACAAGAAATCGGATTCCATTTGAACTTAGTTAATAGGGATTACTGTCCCGGGGTTTGGAATAAAGCCATGTATATTATTTACTCGACAAGTATCGAGTTTTATTTATTGTACCTTACTTTAAGCATTTTCAATTAATTGTTGTTTACTTTCTACATTTTCAATATATTGATTGTTCTTTTCCATTTAAGCATGGTTAGGGAAAACCTTTGAGCCATAATAAATACAAAAATACGGTAGAATATGCTGACTTATCCTGTCGATCTATGTCTAGTAAATCAATCTTTTTACTTTTGCCAAAGTTAATTAGTTGATTGGAGTGATTCGCTGACTGCCAATTTGGCAATATTGCGGGCGATTAGATTTCTAGTCGTGTCAGTTCACGTACATCTCATGATTTTTCCTTAGTAAAAGAAGCTGTCGGATTGTAATTGAATGGTTAGGTTGCATCATGGACTTCTCTAATTTTCTTCATGCCCTTAAATTTTCTAATCTTTCTTTTCAAAGCGCTCAAAGCGGTTTTCGCTCTTCTCTTTCGGTCCGAAATCTCGAAGCACTTTGAAACAGAAAAAGGAAACCGCCCCATCGACTTTTTACGCATTAAGCAAATGTTAATTTTGGAAAAAAATAGGAAACGACAACCTTTGCGAAAGAAGTTTACACATGTATGCAACACGCGACACTTCCTCGCCCATGTTTGAATCATAAGGATGGATCGAAAGCGACCCCTGCTTGGGGAAGCCACGCTTTGCCTTGTATGAACGAGCCGACTGTGAACTTCTCGGCCTGGTCGTCTTCGAGCCACTTGACCCGCCCGCTCGTCTTCGACCCCGGCCCGGTGTTCATGTACTCTCCATAAAAGATGGTCTTCGGCGGCTGCAAGTCGGTGGTCCACTCGGTCCGGCCCTTCGGGCTCAGGAACGGCCCGATGGTCGACTTCATGAAGACCGTGGTCGAGTATGCCTTCCACGGCCGGCCCAGGTACGTCTGGGCTGTCAGGTTCCCGTTTGGAGTTATCTTACGCTTGTGTATCGATATCCTGCCGTTCTGGTTCGGGTCGGACTTGCCTTGGCCTTGAGGGTGTTGTACTGGAAGCTCAGGGGATGCCGGGGCAAGATCGTGCAGTTCTGGAATACAGCGGCGGCGTTCCCGAAGATGAAGTCTATGGTGCCCATGACGTCGCAGTCCTGGTAGAATTGGCGGTTTGAATAGGCATGAAGGGTGTCTTGGAACCCATCGAACGTGCAGCAGTACATCACGGAGAGGTCGGACTGCGATTGGAACGCCACGGCCTGGTGCTTCGCCGCGCCAGCAGTGTTCGCAAACCCCATGTCCCTGGCAATGAAACCTTTTCCTACAACAACTGTTATTGAACAAAAGTATATCCTTAGTGCATATTTCGAAGCATAAAAGTTTAGAGCTAATAATCAACATGATATCTTTCATATATGAAAAGGAAGAATTCCTTTTTTTAATTAGAGAGATCAACTATGCTTACTGAACGTTGCCGTTGCGTATGTTGGCGTCCCGTCGACGAAATTTAGGTCACCGGTGACAATGGTACGGGTCTTCCCGTCCCCATACATCATCACATCACTTGCTCTTATCCAAATGCACGTTCTCCTTATAAACCCGGGCCTTAATGTAAATCACAAACCTTGACAAGCTATTTTTAGGTATGGCCTCCACCGCGTCTTCTATCTTCTTGTAGTTCCCCGTCCCATCTTGCGCCACTGTAATGTTCGGCCTCAGGTTCACCCCTAGGAGCAGTCTCTGGTCTGCCGGGCCAACCCAGCTCGGGAAATCAGAACCAGCGCCGAACCCTAGCAACCTTCGGTGGATGGGTAGGTTGAAGCTGGCCAATAATCTCACGACTTTGGTGACGATGGCCAGGCTGTTGCTGGTGAACTTGGTGGAGTTTCGCATGGCAACCTTCATCGCCGAGGTGGGTGGAGTTGGCCTCTTCGAGGGCATCCAAGCAGGTTTCTTGGTCGGTGATGGCCGTGCTCAGCCAAGTCCGCATGTCGGAGATTCTGCATGGAGATAGGAGCTTTTGGCCTTGGCTGACCGCCATGAGAGACACCGAGTCGTTGAAGTGGTCGATGGCGTCTTGGTGCAGACGCCAAAAGCTGCTTGCTCTTGGGGAGCGCTCACCTATATCATATGATCACAGCCTTGAATTGATGTGGTAGAAAAGATTGACCATGAAATGCGTAGAAATACCAAATTTTTATCTTGATCTTTATGATATCGGATGATACACAATTGGCATATAAATAGTTGCACTTGACATCTTCAAACACAACGAGCTCCGCAACCCGATGGGAAGCAAATTCTAGGCTTATTTTATAGCTCGAGAAATTGATGAAAATTTTCCTATGAGGAGTTAGGTTTTATTTCAAGGCATCAAACAGATATCGGTACGTAAAAATTTGCATTGGGGGATCATTTGTAGTTGGAGAATGTATAATCCTGGACGATTCATCCTAACATCCAGCATGTTTAGTTTAGCCTACCTGCGTGACAAGCCGGTCGGTATGGTTAAAGAAGCTCTCCACCTCATTAACGGCGATGAGAAGCGAGAGCTTGAAGATCTGTTCGGGGTCGGTGGTGCCAGAGGAGCCCTTGTACGCCATGATACTGGAGAAGCACGAGTCCGGGTACTCGGTCACGCTGCACACAGCCTTGATCGATGCCGCGAGAGTCATCTGGGCTGCCGGGCTCGAGTCAGGACTGCTGCCCCACTTGTTCAGGACCGTTCCCACGACGGTGCCAAAGATTGCCACTAGGATCACGAAGGAAGACGCCGCAATGATGATCGCGTGGCGGCAACTCGTCCTCCTCCCGAGGGCACCATCGTCGACCTTGCCGTAGCCCTTGACGGGCTTGATTGATTCCATATGCGCGTGTTGTGTATCAAGTGATGTTACTTCGGAGGGTTTTGTAGGCGGACCCAATCTTCGTTTTTTATAGGGAGAGATTAAGAGACGAGGCTTGGATGTCCCTAAGTGGGAGATTAAATTACGATATCCAAATGAAGAAGAGAACATCCCGTTATTCCTTCATTATAAAAAAATATTTCACGAAATGTTGGATGATTTAGTACAAAGTAATCCTGTAATCTTTACTTATATGATATATAGAGATCAAATCGAGAATTTTTGAAGAGGGATTAATGGGTCGAGGCACATTTGTAGATACTTTGAGGGTCGGGGTCGTCACCCTTGAGGCCGGCAAAAACCATTTGACTTTGATAGATAATGCACAGGAAAAATGTCAAAAAAGTCATAAATCTTTTGTATTGACGGCAATTTAATTCTAATTTTTTTTTGTGCCAATTCAGTCCTAAACCTTTTTTATTGGTGTCAATTGAGTCCTAAATCTTTTTTTAGTGCCAATTCAGTCCTAAATCTTTTGCATCTATGCCAATTCAGTCTTAAACCTTTTTTTGGTGTCAATTTAGTCCTAAATCTTTTGCATTGGTGTCAATTCAGTCCTAAACCTTTTGTATTTATGCCAATTCAGTCCTTCGACACGTGAATAGCTATTAGCTGGAAGGACTAAATTGGCACTAATTCAAAAGGTTTAGAATTGAATTGACATTAATACAAAAGGTTTAGGACTGAATTGGTACCAAAAAAAGGTTTATGACTCAATTGACACCAATGCAAAAGGTTTAGGACTGAATTAACACTAATGCAAAAGGTTTAGGATTGAATTGGCACCAAAAAAAGGTTTAGGACTAAATACCAATGCGAAAGGTTTATGACTGAATTGACACCAAAAAAGATTTAGGATTAAATTGGCACCAATACAAAAGGTTTAGGACTTTTTTGACACTTTCTCCGATAATGCACTATCCATTTAACAAAATCATATGGACCGTCCTTATAAATTCTTTAAAGGGAAAAAGCCACAAAAAAATCCCCCAAGTTATGTTCATTGTGACACATTTATACTAAAATTTTTTTTGTGACATGAAAAAACCTCAAACTTATCTATGTGACGCGTTTAACCTCCACCGATATTTTATCATATAATTTTTTTAGTCAAAATAACGTCGTTTTGTTTCATTTGAGCCACGTGAGCACCATGTTAGCAATGCTTCCTCTCCAGTCTCTAGCGTCAATGTAAGCAGATCCTTAACAGTCATTGACGGAGGGAAAATGTGTCAAACAAGTATAAGTTTAGAATCTTTAAAGTCACTAAAAAAAGTTTATGGCAAATGTATCACAGTGGATATAGTTTGAGGTTTTTTTAATCACTAATTCTTTTGCTTATACATACATATATATATATATGTTTGTGTATTTCGAATCGTCCGCATTCCAATATTAAGAAAATAGTGAGTTTGGCAAAATCAAAGTCGGCCCTTGACATCTTCTCTGACTTCGTTCCGCGTTGTTGCCATGTCCATTTGCTGGTAAGAGCAACCTCCTTGTTACGTGACCTTCCGTCACGTTATAGACGGAACACAGAATTGAATACCCTAAAAAGAGAGATTTGAGAAAGAAGGCATCGACTAATTGATTCTTATTCGCGTGCACAAGTCCGACGTCCCGATTATTTTGCAAGAAGGAACCAGTTCCATGACCGAAGGGAGACCCGGTTAAGAGCCTTGTTCGTTTTGCGGAAAATGAATTATTTGGCAAATCATTTTCCAAAAATTGATCGCTTGTATAGCTTACAATGATAAACAAAAGAAAAATATTTTCACCGTTTACAATAATATTTAAGGGACAACGATTCAAATGGTTCTTGAATTTTGATCTAATGTGTAATGTAGTCCCTGAATTTTAGCTATGTTCAATGTGGTCTTTAAATTTTTAATTTATTCAATGTGATCCCTTGACTTTGATTACATGTTCAATGTAGACCTTTCATTAATTCCAAATCATGGAAAATATTGAACATTTTCATATAGTCCAGGGACTAAATTGAATACGTACCAAAAGTTCAAGGATTGCATTGAACAAATTAAAAATACAGAGACAACATTGCACATTAGGATAAAGTTTAAGGATTACATTGAACAAATTACAATGTTAGACACCAATACTCAAATTTCAAACATAAATTGTTGTCGATAACAAAGTTATTTTCTATTTACTAATTATTTTAAATGATATAATAGATATTTTTTTTTAAATATCTCCTAAATTATTTATTTTTTGTGAAATAAACAGATCATTAATCTATTAATTCGCTTTTCTTTTTCTAATTCGCTCTCACGGGACAAAACCATTACGTGCTGAGGAACACTCTTTGGGCAAATTCCAAATGGTGATGTGACAAGGGCTTTGGGAATTGGCGAGCGTGGTCTACAATTATACTGGAACTTTGGTCATTCTTGCTTACTCATACTACGTGCCCTCAAATAAAGTCGAAATCACATGGAATCTGCGTGATCTAACCTGTTTGAAGCACGACTTTAGCAGGCTTAATTAGACAAGTATTCCCTTTTGAGTCGAGACCCATCCATTCAGCTTTGGTCAGGCCCGAACAAGGACTTTGAGGCCTGGCATCAAATGCCGCCCGCCCGCCCGCCCGCCCGCCCGCCTATTGATCACGTCTAATTCTGGCGTCCGAGATCCGGCCACTAATCGTGTTCTCTGGTCTCTGTTTTGCCTAATGATACCGAGGCACTTCTTTGATCGCTATAGATCGCACTGCAAAGAGCACTGAATTCAATCATACCCTTTCGGAGATTTTCATAGAACCCAATCGATTTATTTTGATTACTCAAGAACAACACCAAACGCACGAGTCATCTCTTCTCATGATTTGCACTAGATATCCCGATGGTAATTTCCATGGTCAGTCCAATGCCCAGATTTCATTTCTCCAAAAAGATCTCTAGTACTGACAATACTTTGGCTCCTCTTAGGCGTTGAACAGTAACCTAATGAATATTTGAAAGATCAGCAGTCACTGTGCACACCAATTCATCTTGCTCACAGGCTGAGTGAAAATGGGAACCCAGTGGAGCCCAACCAACTGCTTCCTGTGATGAACGTCCCGGCGGTGAACCCTTGCGCCTCTGTTGCTGACGATATCACCTTAAATCCCTTCCACTTCACTCTCGACGAGGTCCCGGCGCCTGCACCGGTGTTCTGGTACTCTCCGTAGTACAATGTGCTTAGGGCGAACGTCCCACTCCACTCGTGCCAGCCCACTGGGTCGATCACGTCCGAGATGGACGACTGCATAATCACCGTCCTTGAGTATTCCTTCCATGGACGACCGAGGTACGTCGGGAAACTGCTCTTCACCGATTGGAGATCGCTCGTTGCGGCAATCCTGCATCATCGGTAACAATTTAGGGTGTGGTATCATAGACACATAGTGATTTCGAGCTATTGAATTATTAGAGGAATTACACGACATTGTAAACACAAATATACATTTTCATTCCTACATATGTACCTGCATTTTTGAATCACGATTCCCGTGTTTTGGTTCGGGTCAATTCGCCCTTGAGCAGTAACCATGTTCTTTTGGCCAGAGTTCGGCTTGCGAGCATGGATGTCACAGTCCTGGAAGACGGCAGCTGCATTACCAAAAATGAAGTCCACCGTGCCGGCAATGAAGCACTTGACATAGAATTGGCGATTGGAGTGGACATAGAGGGTGTCCTGGTAGGCTAGCATGTCGCATTGGTAAAAGGCGGAGAGATCGGCGCCGACGCGGAGCGCGACGGCCTGGTGGTTTGAAGCGCCGGCGGTGTTCTGAAAGGTAATATCTCTGGCCAAGAAACCTGCGCCGACCACCGCTGCAGTGCATGACAAACGTCAAATTTCCATAAACAAATAATGGTACAATACTTTGGCAATAGAAAGTCATCTGATCACATTTATCAAAATAGGATACATGTTCCTTTCTAAGTGCTAGACCTGGAAATAATCACAGGAAATCTGCAGAATACATGTTCCTACGTCGTGAAGTCTTCTTTGTAAACTTTAAGTTTTGATTTACCGTGCGAAAAATTTCCCCACTTAAACACATTTCTCAGTTCGATTACTCACATTCGCATGCATATTTCCTCAGACGTCGACATCAATTGAAATTTTTTACTACATAAAGAAGCATGAAAACAACCATGCATGCGGGCATTCGAGATCTAGCTGTCTATATATGAAAACATTCTTGCGGTCACCATCATGTATAATCTACAAACCCTAATCCCAAAACCAAGCGTTTGGCCTTTTGCTTTTCCTTTCGAATAAGGCGATCGTTCACTTTAGATAGCATTCAAACGTTGTATTAGCTTCCACAGGCGTTCGAATGCAGAACTTTCACTCCATTCTTGTCTGCCACTACATATGCACAGAAAAGTCCATTCATATCGTTGACTAGACCAAGGTTTTACTCCATTCATCCCTCGATCCTTAACTCAATCTGCTAGCATTTAACATATCATCATAAGGTTCTAGTTAACCTTTTAGGAAAGATACTGGCAATGACTTTCGCAAGCAGGACCCCAGTACCAAGAACTAGTCAAAACAGGATGGTGTTCGAAACTGTACCAAACCACAACCTAATTTAGTGCATTTCTTGCCACGCCCGTTGCATGGTCGTGATGCTCGCCACATTCAAGGCACAAACGGAGGAGGAGGAGAATCAAACATGACGTGCGAGACAGCTTTGATAGACGTATGATGTTATATCACTCACGCCAACCCACCGACACGAAGAAAAGAAAAGATTCGGCAGATGACACTAAAAACACGCCGTGAATGAGGGTGCTCAGTAGTTTTCATTCTTCCTAATCATGCGATCAGAAAAATGCAAGTCGGGATCGACGGGCGGACGGCCCACCCAGCGGGCCAGGCCTGGGCAAAGGACTTGGAGGGGCCAGCCCGGCCCAGCCATGCATTTCTTTTTCTCATTATTATTTATATTTTTCACTAAGTGGTCTGCCCTAATATAGAGATTAACATCTAGCTTTACTACAGGTGCGAGGAGACCAGAAAGGAGAAAGGGAAACCAAGGAGGGAAGCTTCCCGGAAGTGGAACTGTCCCTGTCGCTTCGTCGTGGCAAAGCAAAACAAAAGCACAAAAAAGCGGACTACTTGTCGTTTTGACATTTATATCATATCAGTTCGACGAGAGAGGGTAAAGCGTCAATCGAGGACCTGTCCACGTCCAGGTCGGCTGTAATCCACTTCTGTATCCCGAACTGGACGACGGATAGCGGAGAGAGATTCCCGTCCCACACGAGCTACATGTCCGAATTGGGCAGAGTTACTACCGCTCGTGGCTACGAGCAAAATACAAACCCCACCCCCCCCCCCCCCCCACCCACCCCCACGATCACCTCAATTTAGAAACAAATTTTTGCACAACATTAACTTTTAAAAAACGTTTAGTAGCTCGACACATATAAAATTCTTAAAGAGCTGGGATCATGCAAAGCAATGTTTTTCATAGATAACTTTGACTTTGGTTTGAGCCTGTCATATGTGTTTGTGTTGGATAAAAAGGCCTATAATCTTAATGACGTTAACTACGCTTTTATCACTCGAAAAAGTACGCAAACTGTTGTGCTAATCACCAATTTGACTTCGACAAGCCTGATTGACGGTACGACCGCACGAAAATCATAAGAGGGAGGGCCAATCTGTATCTCCTGTGTATGTGTTAGGTCCTCGTCTTGATGATTCAGCTCCAGGAACAATATAAATGAGATTTGTACCTTCTTTTTTTCCACAATGTTCCTTAGCTATCCAAACATAACACGGCAATAATGATGTTAGTCATATCGGCCAGCTTTCATTCAGCTCTGATTCTTGATGATTTTGTTGCCCTTATAACTTAGCCCGAGATAAGGTTGTACCTACAGCAATTATGTATGTGGAGTAATGCTAGCAAAAGTAGGTGAAATTACACGTCCTTCGTTACCCTCAAAGTTTGCGTATCTTAGTAGTTGACTAATCTTTTATGACGATTTACTGCGTAATCGAGCGACGTGTACTCTAACAAACAAAGCATTTTTAGTCAGTAGAAACACGTACCGACGGTGGCCGACTCGAAGGTGGTGTAACCGCCTTTCACGCTCCGGCTACCGGTGACGATGGTGCTGGTCTGCCCGTCGCCGACGAACATCAGGTTGGTCTTCTTCTTCGACACCACCACGTTCTCTCTGTACACCCCAGCCTTTATCCTTATCACGTACCGCTTGCTGCTCTTCTCCGGCGCCGCCGCGACCGCCGCCGAAATCGTCTCGTAGTTCCCGCTCCCATCCGCCGCCACCACCGCGTCCGGAGTCACCGCCGTCGACTGCAGCAGCTTCCTGTCCCCGGCCGACAGCCACTCTGGCCACGCGCTCTCGTCACCCTAGTTCAAAGAATTTTAGGCAGGCTCCGTTGATGGGATGGCGGGCGAAGCTTTTTTATCTTCAACATTGCGATGTAAAGAAGATAACATTAACCTAAAATGGATATAATCGCGTACCTGAACCCGATCCTCTTCCTTAAGCAACTTCCGGCTTGCAGCGGCCTTGCGCTCCGCCTCCATGTCGGCGTCGGTCATGTTCTTGATCATCGCAAGCGCGTTGCTGCACATTTTCTCCACGTGGACCTGCCCCTCCGCCAGCGCCTTCCGCACGCGCCGGTCGGCGTCCGCGTGTGAGAACCCGTCCAGGCAAGTCTCCTGGTTCGTCATCGCCGCGCTCATCAGCGTCTTCAGGTCGTCAGCGTGCTGCGTCAGCGACTTCGCCGCGCTCGGGTACGAGCTTAGGTCCCGCGTCGCCTCCCGGAGCTCGTCCAGCGTCTCGTCGATGGTCTCGAGGCAGTCGTGGAGCGCCCTCTTCTCCCTCTTTGTCAGGCTCTTGCCTCGGGTGCTCAGGAGCTTCTCGACGGTGAAGAAGTTGTGCTCCACGGCGAGGTGGGTGATGTTGAGCGACGCCTCGATGACGTCCTTCTGGGTGGCGAGGCCCGCGGCAGCGCCGGGGGCGGCGGCAACCGCGGAGTAGCAGAGGTCCGGGTAGCGCGTGGAGCCGCACGAGGACTTGAGGATGGCGTGGGTCGATGGGGTGAGGGTGGTAACGTCGGAGCCACGGTCGAGGTGGCGAGAGTTGACGCCGGCGACAATGCCGATCACGGCGGCGACGAGGAGGAGGCAACCGGAGATGGAGAGGAGGAGCTTCCGGTTTCTCCTGCCGGAAGTTGAGATTCCGGCGAGGACTTGCTTGGCGTTGGCCATTGTGAAGAAGACCGGATTAGATAGGAGCGTGAGTGTGTCGATGGGAGTGTGATGGGAAATGTCATGGGTATATAAAGATAGAAAAAAATTTAAGTACTTTTTTTTGTACCCAATTTATATCAATCACAATGATACAGATGATTGATCAATTTTATGATTGATATAGCATTGATTTTCTTTTGTTAGTTTTTTTTTACATTTTTTTCGCTATTTGTATTTCTACTTTCCACCTGTATCAAATAATTCCTTTCCTTCCTAAAGAACCATCATAAGCATAAAGAAAATATTCGAAACCCTCCACCCCCGAAGTGATTGGATGACACAATCCCTACTCCTAAAAATAGACCTACGTACAGCATTATTAACCTAAATCATTAGGATCGAACGTTTTTAAAGGATCGACTGAGTTAAAATAATATTAGAGTGCGCATAAACTCCTTACATAAAATTAACCAGATTTTATGCATGCGCTACTTGTGCGCGCGCGCGAGTTTATTAGTGTAATTAAGGTTCTAATAGGTCCGTACTTAGCCAACTCTTTGAATGTACTCGAAGTTATAACTAAATGTTTAGGGAGTATATCGGGATGCTTTCGCTCTCGTGTCTCTTTAAAGGGCATTCAATTCGATTTTAAGCCTTGAAAAAAAAATGCAGTCTTTCACAAAACATAAAAATATGTTTTACTTTTCGAAGAAAACTGTAAAATTTTCCAAATGAAGTTGAGTCTTTATGTTTGTATTTTTTAAAATATTTGAGACTTTAGAATATGGGTCTAACCTAAAAAACCTCCGACTTTAACTCTTGTTCCAATTCTACCTTTTGTCTGATAAAGAACCCCAAACTTTAGGTCATGTCTCAATTCTAACCTAAATTTTTTTTGTCTTATAAAAACCCTAAACTTTAGGTTTAGTTCTAATTCTACCACAAACTTTTTTAGTCTCATAAAAAACCCTAAACTTTAAGTTCAGTACCAATTCTATCCTAAACTTTTTTATTGTCTCATAAAAAAATCCCACCTTTAGGTCTAGTTTCAATTTCACTCTAATTTTTTTTGTCTCATAAAAAAATCCTAGCTTTAGGTCTAGTTGGAGAGCTCACACTCGGGACGCTCAAACAACTCATCTTTGGGAGTTTTCCATCTCTTAGTTGTTAACAAGAAATTTTGAATAGACGGTTAATGGGAGCAGATTTACGACTCAAGTAAAATTTTGTGGTTTCTTACGAGACTAACAAAATTTTAGGATAAAATTGGAACTATACGATAAAATTAGGACAAGACGTGAAGCTATGGGTTTTTCATAGGACAAAAAAATGATTTATGGTAGGGTAGAATTGAGACATAACCTAAATTTGGAGGGTTTTTATCAGATAAAAGGCAAAATTCTGACAAAAGCTAAAGTCAGAGGTTTTTTAAGGTATTAAGCCTTAAAATATATCCCCTGGCTTTTAAATTCCACGTGAATTGGCAATTTCATTTTGTTGTACGTTTTTTTCCTCTCTTTTTTGCCTCCTCGAATTCTGAATCTTTGGGAATTTTTCTGTGATAAAAGAGGAAAATTATTTTTTTTTTGGGCTTACGCGTGTAATTATTGTCCTGGCAAATGTCTCTACCCCTTTATCCCCCGTTTCCCATCACGTGTCCAAATCCTTTTTCGTTTGATCTCTGGCATTGCCCGTCGCAACTTTGCAGCTGAAATCCAAATCCATTTTCGTTCGATCTCCGGCATTGCCCGTCGCAACTTGCAGCTGAAATCTTTAGACGAAAGTTCTTGGCCAAATGAAACTAAAGGTACGTTTGGTTCAGCTTTCAAATGCTACTTTGAGGGTCTAAAGTCTCTTGAGCAAATGCAAAGTTACTTGATAAATTTTTTGGCAAGCTTTGTGAGGATGCAATTGCATCTCCAAAGCTTTCCAAGAACCTTTGGCTCAAGGGAGCTCATAAGAAGCCTTGGCAAGTTGCATTTTCGGAATGCAATCGGTACTGTTCATCATCCTCCTGAGCGACTGGTCCAAAGGCCGGTGACTGCTGCCTGAGGGCTAGCGCCCTGGCGACCGCCATCTGGGGTTGCGTGGCCCCGGCGACTGCCGCCTGGGTTGTGCGACCCAGGAAATCTTTGCCTGGGTTGCGCGACCCAGGCGACGCTTGAGGTTCGGCAACTGCAGGCGGCGGTCGCTGGGGCCCCGCGACCCCCAGGCGATCGTCGCTTGAGGTTGCGCGACCTCAGGCCACCTCGCCTGAGGTCAGGCGAGGCTGGCCGGCGACTAGATCTGGTCGTCGGCAGTTGGTCGGCGACCAGATCTGGCCGGCAGTGGTGTCCGGAGGTGGTGGTCGGTGGCTAGCTTTTTTCTTTTTTTTTAATGTCAGCAAAAGTCTTTTACAAATAATTTTTACCAAATGGTATTTAAGCTAAAGTTGCATTTAAATGTGATTTTAAAATACATATTACCAAACACTACTTGCATTTCGAAAAACCCTTTTAGCTCAAAGGTCTTTGCATTTTGCCAAATGCATTTTCCAAAAGCTGAACCAAATAGGCCATAAATCCAACTTGCACTTTAGATTTTTTCATATGTTTTTGGTTGGATACTTTATCGGTTGAATGAATGATAATGCCCACGTGAAAGGTCTCGCCCTTTCGATTCTTTCCATTAATTAAGTACTTCATTTGGTTAAGTTTTATAAATAATTAGAATCGGCTCTTCACTTTCCAAAATTTTGAAATCTCGACGTGTTGACATGTGTGTTTTGTGTAAACATCGGATGTTTTGGATTAATGAAAAGTCAAAATGTTTCCATCGTGAAATTTAAATTTACACCGGAAAAAAATAAAAGGTAAGGAGTATATTTGAACACCCCATAATTATATCGATGGTGATTAAATGTGTATTCAAAAAGTAATTTTCGACCGGTTAAAATGATTAATTAATTGAAGAAAAGCAAGAAGCTGCGCTTCTTGTTGCTCTTACTTTTCATGGTGTGTAATTTTCATCTATTTATCTATCTCGTGACAATTCTAATATTTCGTTACACGATTCTTGTCCAAAATTCAATAGAAATTGTAGATTAGGCATAGGCTATTACAGAGTGTTTTTGAACCGCTTGTTAAAGAATCGAACAAAGGAATTTAATAAATTTTATCCCAATTTTCTATGACCTCTCGTACGGACCAATTCCTCGTCAAGTCTCATACATTCAAATTCGTTTTGAGTTTTTTTAATAAATTATACCCAAATTTTCTTTGCTCTGTCAGTCCTCACCAAAGCATCATTTGTCCGAGAGCGATTGAACAAACAACAACAACAATAATAATATGTCTACTAAACATTTTTTTTTTGGTCGGTCTCTATTACAAATTGAAATACTGAATAATTTGCACATGCAAACACTAGCGCAATGAAACGGGAAAACTCCGATAATTTCGGTTTCCTAAAGAAGCACCACCGCTCGCAAAAGAGGACCACATGATTCATGAGAAACAGCTGGGAAGGCTCAAAGAGGAACTATTAAAGTGAGGGAAAAATAATAAATAAATCTAATAAAGCAAAAGAAAAAATTAAAGACGACTCCCCCCCCCCTCTTTTTTTAAAGGGAAAAAACAAAGCAAGTGGGAAAAAATTTATAAAAAAAAAAGAGTGAAGAATATATCTTTTCGTGAGGTCATCTCTTAATATGTCTCTCTAGCTCTCTAGAACCAAATTACACATTGGACCAAAGTTCATGAATTATTTGTATCATTTTCCCATTTTATTTTCACTTCCCTTCTACTTTCCACAGAAAAAAGAAAGGTTTTCATTCCTTTTCTTTGCATATTATACCTTGAACTTACGCTTTACAAAAAGGTTTCTAGGTATTAATTGCGAGGATGGCAATGTGCTGATTAGCGATACATATTGGTTGATTTCCAAGTTCGCGACTCCCATTGAATTCGACCGCGTGTTACTGGGCATCGCGGGCCCTCTAAGTTCTGTCTTACCTTTCGACGCGTGAGCAAACATTTCTCTCTCTACAAAAAGATGCGTACGCGTTGCATGTTTAGCATCGAAAATGTCTTCAATGTCCATCATCTTTTGCTTGGATAATCCTTGGCTTGCACCCACTTTGGCCCACTTCTTTTCATTTTTTACGAAGAAAAGTGGCAGCACGTATTAGGGTTACATACTCCCTTCGCTTTACAACTCATAAATCACTCGGAAAAGATAGCACCAACAACAATCATGTTTGGTTCTCCTTCATCACGTGGCTGACGAATGAAGTAGCCCAGCTAAGCATATAGCCATATACCTAACCCGTTTTGCGCGCGTATTCAAATGCGCCGGTTGAATACCTGTCCACATCTTCTACTAAAAAAGAAGGGAAAAAAAAAGAAAGAAAAAGATTCGAGGTGGGTTTTTATTCTCCAATGAAAAGCAAGATGCTTGTTCCTTATAATTGCTGTAAATGATCTATTAATTAGGAGCAAACCCTAAAAAAAGCCGTATTCATTCTCTTTGAAGAACACTTTATTACGTCCGACAGAATCTGTTATAACATCGATATCCATTAGATTGATGATTCACAATATTCACTCTGAGGTTTTGCTTGATCATTATGATTTTTCACAAAAAAAGGCGAAAGTATCTATAACTCTTAAAATAACAACCACAAAAAAAAACGAGAATGTGTATTCCGTATTCCGACGGAGTACTTAAAAGACAGAAATAGATAACGTTGAAGCAACTGAACTTGAGATGAAGATGGGTAAGTAATGCACGCAAGTGAAAAGTTATCAACATATTTCAGGTAAGCAAGGGGAGAAGAAAGGGACATTTCGACCGCAATTGGCGACTTGAAGAAACCACTTTGATAAGATCTGTGTAGTGATATTGATAAAACATCTCTGGTCATGCAATCTCGTTCCATATTCACATTGCATCCTTCGGGGCATCAATTTAATATATGATATCCCGTCAAAACAGTATTTAAAAAGTATATTTCAGTCGCGCTTAGATCTGCATGTGATTCAAGAACGGAATGTATGACAAAGCAAAGCCCGTACCCCACCAAGAAAGTTCGGCGACATCGCGCGTCGTACATGCGATAGCAGCAACGGACAACGACGAGACGACTGTTGGATCCACTATTATTCGATGAGAACATGGGTGGGTCGTGCTTGCCCCGATTCCGGCGCACTGGTTTTTATCTCTGTCGTTTTGTAATGAATGTCTTCAAAACGGCGGTTCCTATATCCCGTGTTCTCTGGTAGACCTCGAAAGCCCGCGCCAATCACGCTGGAATTCCTAGTAAACAATAACCCTAATCTCCACGCATTCCATGTCTGTCCAAAAGAACAAAGAAAATCAATAGTAGGACGGGCAGTAAAAACGGAAGAAAAAGAGAAGAAGATATCTATCATTAGCTGCAGTCACATTCAAATGTGTCCTTCCTTTGTCATTGCAATTCTCTGTTAATGTCATCATGATGTGATATGGACAGAATGAAAAGATATGTTGTCAGGGATCACACTACCGGTTTGAAAATTTTACGCACTACATTGAGCTAAAAATATAACGAAATGAATTGAGAAGCAACTTTCATCCTCGAACTTTCGCCGAAACGATTTATGAAGCCGACATTTATGCTACAATGTCAATGAGAACACTGTATTGCTGAACGACGTACAAAATGGGAAGTTAAAACAGCAACCGCGAGTCCACATTACCGTATTCCACAAAATTGTTCGTGGGTTGTACTTAAATCAATCTCCCCGATCTCGCAACAATTTGAATCTGTTTCGTAAAATGATATGAATCTCACTTCCTCTCGTTCATTCAAATCAATTTCGATCCTTTTCACATTTAAGCGCGCACCTTTTCTGCTAGAAAGGTGAGAAAGAAAGGAAAAGATCCCTTTAAACTTATTTTCAAGTTCTCTTTAAAGGCAAAACAGATGCTTGAAAATGCAATGATAGAGCTAATTAAAAACTCCTACTTAGGCTGCTTTCTTTGCATAGTTTTTTAAGAACCAGCCAAATCGTGATTGGAAACTCTTCACTTAGGAAAAAGGTTAGCAAGGGCAATTCACCCAAGAAGCTGCATTGATTGTTGTTCACCATCACCTTTCTTTTCTCATTAACATAATTGACCAATTTGCCTCACTTTAAAAGCCATCTAATGATGATGACATTGCCAAAGCAATTCCCGCAAGTCAAAAAAGATGCGATTTCCTTGATCCTCGCTGCCCTCCAGTTGCCCGCCGCCCGTTTGAGAACCACCGTCTTCTTCCACGTTGCGCCAGGGGCGGCGGCCGCGAGTGGTTGCAATCTTGCTGTGGTCAACTTCAGGAAGCTCTTCACCACCCCCAAAAAAAAGAGAGAAAAGGAGAAGTCTATAATACTTTAGTGAGGCTTCCTGGCTATTGGTCTTAAGCTGAATTCCTGTTTACTTTGTGAAGCTACGTTCAATTCAAAGAGAAACGCCACTTTTAGGCAATGAGAAAGAAGAAATTTGATGAAAATGTATTGGGGAGATTAAGCGCAATCTAAAATGCATATTGGTGTATGATTATGTCATGACTAACTAAAGCAGAAAAATAATTGTTGCATTGAGTGATTTCCAACTCAGGAACCGGAGGTTTTCCGTTCGAATATTCACTAGCTATGTGCAAGCTGCTAGAGGTCGGGACCACTTACACAGATCAAAGGTGTGGATTTATGAGACTTATAGAATTTTCTATGAGCCTCCAAGCAGCTGGTCTCTATGCTCGTGCCCTTGAATTATCAAAAGAAAATGCGAATGAGAATCATATGGCCCATATATATAGTTTATTGGATCACACTATTAAGTTCACGGCATTTGAAAAAAAAAGTGAATTGATGGGCTTTTGAACCCAGTCCTAGAAAGTCTAATTATGAAACATGTTTCGATGAATACAACTGACATGCGAAAGTATATGGAAACAATGCAAATAAATAGTAAAGGTCGGAGAGGTAGTGGTTTTTTTGATATAGCATAAATCTTTGGCGTACTAATTTTTTCCCTCGTGCATCATCGATTTGATGGTTAGTGAGAAAGTGGCTGGTCACAAGGGTGGATAAAATCACTCGTGCAAAACTTTCCTATTTTTAAATCGTTTTATGCTATTGTACAATGGACCATGTATTCATAAAGGATAAGAAAAAACTAGAATGGCTGGATGAACCTCCTTAAAATATTTAAGTTCACAGAAAAGCACACAGAACTTTACGCAGCATTGCTAGGATCTCTTCCCCCTTCGCATGTTAAGGGCAGCTTCGCGAGTGTCACAGGAGTCGTTTTGCCAAACCTTAAGGCAGGCCGGACTCAAGAACAAGACAGCTCACTCGGGCCCGATGACTGCGGTGTCGATCGAGCCTGGAGCGAGCCTAGGGAGACGCCGGGGCCATGATCAGCTCTGCTTGCGTTCTATGGTAAAGTGAAAGCTTGTTATCCATGGATTTAGCAAGAGAGGAGTTTGTTATTGTCGCACTCGGAAATGTCTTCGGACACCCAACATCACCGCAACATCCCAGAGCGAAGATCCATGTAAAACTCTGATCCTGGGCCCTTGGCAGATCGCATCAAGTTAGGCCCTTAACTGCAAGAAAAATGAAGGCGAATCGTCGTCCATCTTTAAATGCATCCACCTCTTACAAGTTATCATGACTTAAATTTTATGGGCCGTCTATACTTGTAAAGCTGTATAGCAGGGGGCTGCGCCTAAGATAAGCGGTTCCGAGACAATCTTGTCCGTTCAGCGCACGTATTCCAGTCAGTCGAAACGTGGTCCCTTGTGGTCTGCTTGAGCCCGTGCGAACCATGAAATGAACGCTCACTACAAGATCATTGCAATGTGGATTCACCTTTCCATGGACAGTAGGTAGTGCCAAAGTATCCATAATACAGTTTACCATAATTAGAGGCCTGAAAATCTCAAGTTGCCCTTTTCAACCACCAGCAGTAAATGCCACATTCTCTAATATGTAACAGTGCAGAGTCACAGCCTCGCAGGCACACATTCTGTGAGTTTTCATTTGGTAGCTGGCAGCCTGGCACTTGCCTATTTCATGCCCTTCCAGGAGCTGTATCCTCTTCTAACGTACCACTGGTATGACCTCCCAACATTCTCTTTGTGCCTTCCTTTGTCATTGTCCTCTCTCTGGAAATATGTTTCTTTGAATTTGTTCGTGTAGCCCCTGTTCATGATTCCAGTTGAAAGAAAAAAAAAATGAAGAAATCCTATATAGCCCGAGAACCTGAGGCGAGCAAATATGGCGAGGACTTCAAATTCGACCCGACGTTGAACTTCTCTGAGGTAATAATTCTGATGAGATTGAAAAAAATTCGCTTGAGCTTTTGAGAACAAGCAATGGCTCAAACGAAAGGTTTCGTTTCGTGTTATGTTGTACATGGAGCAGTCAAGATTTCTGGGTTTATGAAACAGGAACTACTAAGTGGGATGAAAATCTGAAAAAATATCGAAGTAGCAGGCTGTTCTCTTCTAACCAGAAGACAAAATTTTCTCTAGTCTGAAAATGAAGCCCTGTTTTTCTGTCATCTCTTGGGGTCTTATGGATTTGCTCTTTAAGATTACTTTCACCAAGTTTTGGCTTTCTTCAGTTCTTAGACGAAGCAAGAAAGCACAGAAGTGAGGAAGCAAGTTCTAGAGTTCCATTGCCATTAGAAGATATCGATAGACTGAGCGAAGTCAAAAAGAGCAAGAAATCGTGGAAGAATTCTCTCGTTTCGTGGTGGCCGAAAGCATACAAGAAATTCGAAAAGAAGAGCAAGTCCAGACTTGAACCTGCAAGCGGTTCTCAGAGCTCTAACACAATAAGAAATCACGTTTCTGGTCCAATATACATGAAGAGCAGCGGGACCAGCAAGCCAGGTGAGCGACCACGTGGCTCATCCTCGGCCCCTCTGACGGGCCTTTTCAGACCCTCCTGGGAAACGGAGAATGAGATACCCTACACAGCTCTTGACCATATCGATCCCCGCAGTGCGAAGTCGTACGGTCCTGTCTACTTTGTTACCTAGAAGCTCATAGCTGTGAGGATGGTTGCGCAGTTGTGATCAGCATCTAAAAGATCTTGTATTGGGCATGTAATGGAATGCTTAAAGGAAAGAATTGGGTAGCTTAATTGATCGTCTGGTGCATTTTTGTTTTAATTAATCGGTTTTGCTTTTCCGTTTGCTGCATGATAGCTCGGTAGCAGTCCATGGACAGCAGGGATATAAAACAGGAGATTGCGCCTGATCTGTTCAGACATTGAGGTAGTTCATTAGTTTTGTGATTATTTTGCAATGAATTGTTTCTGATAGTGTCTCTATTTTGCAGTTAAGAAGCAACGTAGTCTGGAAAGTTTCTCTGTGTCTCATTTCTTTGATCAAGTGATAGATAAAAAGCTGAAATAGAAGAGTCGTTAGGGTTGACGTAAGACTGCGCTTTCATCTATCCATGCGATGGACAACCGGCAAGTCTTAGGCCACATCCATGAAACTAAGCTAACATGAAGGCAAAAGAAGAATCATCCGGTGCTTGAAGTTTTGTTTAGTGATTACAATCACAAGCCCCTGTGATTTAACCGCAGTTGATCACATATATTCAATCAGTATAATTGAGGGGTGTGTACTCTGCAAAAGCTAAATTTACCGAGGCGGAAGTGAAGAACTGAACTAATGAGAAAATCCAAACTTCAAGAAGATCGCAAGTCAACCCGAATCTAAGCAAGTACGCTACGCCAAATCTTGAGAATGACTGATAATAGAAGAGAAGTCGCTGTATCAAGATGCAAGTATAGAGCATATACAGTCCAAAAGAAGAGAAGAACATAAAGTTTTGTACATAAATGAATGCGAAACTCGATATCTGAAAAAATTTGAGCAAACAATGGAATAACTTCACGTTATCCTTTAAATGAAAGAAGTTGTCACATACTACATCTTCTGTCAAAGAAGACGGATATCCATTTTCCATCATCTAAAACAGAGAAGCTGTGCATATAATGTACTCATCATAAGGAAGTCGTTGCACCGACTCAATCGCAGAGACCAACTTCCCTTGATAATATTCAATCAAACTTTTCGTTCTGTACAGAAAAACAAAAGTTTAAGCACCTCAAATTGGGAAGCTTGCCTTACCCAGCAAATTCAGCAATCCTCAAGGATTTCCAGAGCAGGACATCCAAATTGACCTACAATAGACCTGAAGTTGACATCTTAAATGAATCAGTGGCTTGAAAAAGAATCGATGAATCGTCATCTTGATCAATCAACTGCAGCAGAAGACCGCTGGCATCTTTTAACACATAATTTCATATTAACAAGGCAGACTTCTCCCAAATTGCTCCACATCAGCAGAAGTAGGACTGCAAGGATTCACTCTTCTTTCCCTGCTCAAAAGCCTCTTCAGAGACCTCAATCTTGTGGTCATCGGCGACTTCAATTCATCTTGTGCACACCCGCTCGTGGATGGCAAAAAGGATGACGTGCTCTCCATTGTCCGCCTCGGTATGTCAATCACCAAAGCCCCATCTGGCTGAATTGAGGACGAAGGAGTTGGAGTCAATGATTCCTCCGAAGGAACAGGGCCTTCCTCCAGAGAACCAGTCCTAGAGCTAACCTGAGTCTCATCACCCCAGAACAACACATTAGTAGGAAAATTCGGGGACTCCGTGGAATATCCACCGGCTGAAATATCTTCAACGCTCAATTCCACAGATTCATTAATAGATTCGACACTGCTTTCCTCAGGACCGACATCAATGTGACTCTGAGGCGCTCCATCCACGGAATTTCGACAAAGCGGGCAAGTCGAATGCGATTGAAACCACATGTCAATGCAATCTACATGAAACCCATGATTGCATTTGGGCAACAACCTGGCTTTCTCTCCGTCGACAAGCTCGGACAGACAAACGGCACATTCAAGCCCGTCCTTGAACTCCTTAGACCGAAACAGGACGACTGGAATGGACCGCAGGACCGAGGGATCCAGCCCCCGGCGTGCCGTCACGGCTGCCATCTCTTGGTCAGGGACGAACACGAAGCGACGCCGTGGCCGCCGGCGGTTATTGCCCTGAGTAGGGGGCTCCTCCACGCGCCACCAGAACCACTTGGCATACAAGTGGAGGAAAAGAACAAAGACTACGACCAAGAAAAGGAGTATAATTGCTGTCACCATGATCTTGCCGGTAATTGCAACGGCCGCGGAGTTGTCCAGCGTCCCGCTGTCCTCAGAGTCGCTCATTGCTTCCTCACTCTGTGATCAAGATTTCTCGGCAACGACCTCAGACAAAAGAACTCGCGAGGAATGAACCGCAAACTTGTTGAAACACCAAAAAGGCGAAAATTTGAAGCAAACCCAGATTAGAAAAGGCGCTGCTGCACTCTCTTAAGAACCGAGCGGGTATGCCGAATGCCCAAAAAGGTTCTCCTTGCTCGGACGACTCACGAGCCCTCCTCCTCCGGAAGTTCACGAGAGAAAAGTGGTCAATGCCCGATGAAGGACCAAGGAGGCGGCACCAAATATAGGAGGAAGAGAAGTTGGAGAGAAGTACCAAGGAAAGAGAGTTTAGTTTAGACTTGTTCTTCGGGGGGAGAGGAATTTGGAAAAAGCAGGAAGAGAGAAAGGAAGAACATTCAAAGAAGGGACGGTCCTCGAGAGGCAGGCTTCCCACCTCCACTTAGGACTGACCCGACTTCGAAGACTTGGACTTTTTATGCAGCCAGAATCGGGAAGGCTGAACAGAGCAAGAGCGAAGAAGACGACGACGATCTGGTCCAAGACGGGCCAACGTAGGCGATCGAAGTGGCTGCTTTGCGTTGCTGTCTCCTCTTCCTCGCTATTGTCTCCCCCACGTTTGACTCCTGAAATGGCGTGGACGTTTCTTTCTTTTTAACAAAAGTAGATCATCTCCGGCAGCTAAATAGACGGTTCAAGATGCCAACAAAGAGTTCAAAAAGAAGAAAGTTCATGAAAAAAACAATCTGCGGATTAAATCTTTGCGGTAGATTTGACTGATAATCTAGATTTTTTTCTGATTTATTACCTCCTGCACAAAAGCTAATCAAGTAAGGAAAGTGATTTAAATGATTATAGAACAGAAAAAGCTTGAAGATTCGAATTTAATAGATGAGAAATTTATGCTATTATATACAAATTATCATGAGAATTTAAAATCAGATTTTTTTTATATCGATATACATTGTCACTGTGTAAATATTACGCATATGGACTTTGATGGAACTGGGCAAAAACTTGAGATTGAAAATTTCGTTAAAGTTTGCGTTATACCGCATATGTGGACCAAAAGAGGACTTTTCGATATTTTAAGGGATGTCGTCATGGCACGCCGCTAAATTCCTTCTAATTGTTCAATATCGTCCATGATATTTTCATTTTGAGTGCAATCACAATCTGATATTATATATTTGTTTTGTTCAATGGGCGAAAAATAGAATTATACGGGCTCAAATGGGGACACCGATTAGACTCTTACCGGTGGCTCGGTGGCTTTGTCATTGCCGCACAGCGTCCCTTCCCCTCTCATGCCGCCCCTCCCTCCCGGGTTTGTAATTTTTATTTCTTCAATTAATTTCATTCAATAGTAGCAATTAACATGAATTTCGCGTCGGCATATTTATCCAAATGTTTAACACAATGATCAAGATAAATAAATAAGCATGAAAAGTAGGAATAAAACTTTAGAAATGCTTAGGGACCTCTAATGCCTTTTAATTCTTACAATAAGTTTATAGCTTATTTAGATGAGAATGCGGTATTTTCAGCGGTCTTACTGAATGATAGTGGCGTGTGGAGAAATTAGCCCATCAAAATCGAGATTTTCCAACTTCCAATCATGAAGCTGGTTGGACCCACAGAAGCATTATAATCGATTGGTCATACCATGTCAATAGTACAATAGGCGCACGAAATAGGTTCGAGAGATTGTTTATATGTCTTCACAAACGAACTGATGTGTATGGATTAAGGATAATTTGCAATTAATCCCTTTTGGGTTTTTTACCTTATTATTACTATTTTTTTCTTCTTCTTGTGAATTTGATTTTCAAAAAAGCTAAGGCACTGCCTCCTGGCCAAACGTAGCTGGTGAAATTCCCCCCAACTTCGGCCAAAAAGATGAAATTTAAAAAAAAGATCTGAACTTTCCCAAACCTTTTTTCTTTTTGTTTCCTAGAGACCCTCAAACCATCTTCTTTGAGACCCCAAAAACCTTTTTTCAGTGGACTGATTCTGTCCCTAATGACATCATTAGTACCAAGAAAATGTGACCAGGAAAAGCTAACCCCAGATCTTAGGGAGGTACAATTACTGTACACCACGTCGTCAATTGACACACGACGGAAGAATAATTTCATCGAAAATAATTATTTTTAGAAAAATAGTTTTTCAAATTATTTATTTTCTGCGAAACAAACGAAGTCTTAATTTTAAAGATTTTTATTATTTCGTTTGAGTTCTAGTTAGTGGAGGATGATCATCGAGAATTCATCACAAAAAATAAAAATAAAAGCAGCCTAATGTTACATATACATATACATATATATATATATATAGCAGCTCCATCTTTACATAGAGAAGAGTAGCCGTGAATTTAAACTTAGAAAGATATGGCTATTTTGGTACGACTTTTATTACTAATTCGTAAACGGTTTTGTTGACCCTTTCGAGTGTAAATTCATACTTTACGTCGAGCCTACGAGTGTGTCCAATCCTTGGCAAACGCGCAAACATCTTATCGGGCAATTTTCTAAGATTAAAAAAGTGTTTTTACCAACCATCCTCGATCGGAACCTTCTCCAAGGGTGTTTGACGTCGAGGGTCAAAATGAAAAGGACGGCTTAATTCGAAAACGGAATTTGTCCCGAAAGCCCCAATTTTGACCCGTGGGAAGGGAATATATGTTCATGTTCATGGTCCAACCCGGACGATAGCTGCGATACCCGTCAATTTTCGTGCCTAATTTTTTTTTTTGACCCAAGAGGCCAGTCCATGTGCCGATCGCGATCGGATCAGGGGTCAACCCAGTTCAGCTTTCGAGTAGCGTCCCGGCATAAAGATATTCCACGCCGGAGGCCCGTCTCGTTGGCCGGTGCTGAAAATGATTGCCGTTTGCTCTTTCTTGTTGGAATTGGCGAATACTTCGGAGATCTTGTTTCTCACACCGAATACGCCCACGTGATTTTAGGGACACTGAAGTGTTATCCGACGACATGTGATCCTTGCATGCGGAATGCGGGAGTTCGGGGGCAGCGCCCTAGACACGGGTGCCCCGTTGCCCGGTCAACGGTCGGGGGTTCGGGAGCAGCGCCCCCAACGGGGGTTCCGCTGCCCGATCAGCGGACGGCTGCCCCGCTCGCCAGTGAGCGGGCAGGGACTCGGGGGCAGCGCTCCCGAAACCTCAATGGGTTTGGGCTTTTATTTAAACTGACCCGTATGGTGCGAAATTAAGAGATTTCATATAGGTTTAGGTTTTTGGCCCGTTTAGGGCATATATGTATTTTGCTCGTTTTTCTAATTATTATAACGAGTTGAGTGGCTGTAAACAAAAAATATAGTGAAATCTATTCGAGGGTGAATTTGTGTAAGATTCGTGTATCATCTATCTTCTCCATCTTCTGTATGATCATTCTGTTTTCGATTCTCAATACATCCCTTCACTTCTCTCCGTCGTATTCTTTTTCCCGTTGTGGTAAATATGGATTTCGGCGTATACAGTGACGCTGTGTCGTGCCGCGGGCGTAAGAAATATGCCCATTTCTACCGAGGAGGCATCGTGTGCCATGACGGTCGCCATGCCTCGACCTTGGTACGATAGTCCTTATTACGTGCTAGGGCTTCCATGTTGTCCCTTTCTGCTTGTTTTGTGATTATAGGTTTTGACTTTCGTGCCCACATGGGCTGCTACAATCATGTCCATAAATAATTAATGGACCGTGCAATTCGAATTAAATGGATGAGGACGCAGTAACAAGAAAAATCAATAGAAAACGATGGGTTCAAGCGGTTCGATCCGAGCATCGGTTCATGCTTTTCGAAGAGAGCCGGCTGCCAACAAAAAAATCCGCTATCTGTAGGGAGGATCGAGAGCTAAAATCGATCGCGGACGAACTCTGCACGCGCGCGATGAAGCTTCGCTTCGACGAGGTACGAGAGGAACGGGTCAATGGTGGTGGACACACATTGCACAAAGGAGGGTGTCAAGCGCCTCTCAAACTCTACAGGAATAAACGTACATGCGAAATAGCGTGTCCCCATGATTCGAGGTCGGTGGTGACATCCGCGCAAATCCGTCGGCTTCTGTCCTCCGACGTAATCATGCTTCTCGCACTCGAAACCTTAGGCCGGATTAATCGAAGGGCTTCAAGCTCGAGACAAAAGTAAGAACTCGCGCTTACCTTGAGAAGGAGAAAGAAGAACATGATCACCGATTTTTGCCAAGCGGGGCAAAGTTTCTTGTCCAGTGAGTTTCATCTCAACTCCGGAGGCACGAATTAGAAATTTTGGTGAAAGATCGATCTTCTTAATTGTTTAAAATAGAAGGATGGTATGAAAAGGCAGAAGGGTACACAAACTTTCATCCGTAAGTGATCACGATATTGCTTATCGTGTGAAAAAAGAGACGAGAATTGTGGGGTCAAAATCGCAACAAAATCACATGGCTTGCGTCTCGAGAAATCTGTCCCCATCGAATGGGCTTTGGTGTCGGCATAAATAAGTAAATGCCGAATTTACTTGTGGCGCTTTTACCAATTTAATTTTAAATCTTTTAAATATGTCAAATTTTGTTTGGTCGAAAATATGACAAATGAGTTATAAGCCTTTTTCACATTTTTTTCAATTGAGTATATCTGGCCAATTTTAACCGGAAACAGCTGACGTGGACAATTTTTAACAATATTTTGATATTTTTTCTTTTTTCTTTTCTTTTCCTTTCTTTGTTTTTCTTTTCAACTCTGGTCGGAGACCTCCCTCTGGCCAAGATCCAGGTGACCGTGTCGGGCCCTCGCCCATGGCCAACAAGGGCATGCCATATAGGATGGCCGCGTTCATATCATCGATTTTTTATCAGAATTGCAAAACGTGAAAATGTCAATGACTCGATTAATACAATTAAAAGATTTATAACTGAATTGACAAAAGCGTAATAAGTTTAAGACTGTTTTTTTTTTGGCGGTTTTTCCATACCTATATGGATATATTAATCGCGCCTTTGCATAGCCCGCCAAACAAACGAAGGATAAAATTTCTATCTTCGACCGGTGTAAGAGCGGGGTTCGGGAGCGCCGACGGGACTATCTTCGTTTGGTCGAAGGGGAGGTGGTGAGGGTGGGAAGGATCTTTCGATCCTTTCGGCAAATCCACGCACCTGCTTCATCGCAATCGATTCAGATGCGCACGACAACGACCCCCAAAATTCCTTTTGTTAATCCCCTAAGTAAGTGCCTAATCCCGTCTTAAGAATCCATAATAAGCCCAAGCCTCGCGTCACCGGATTAAGACCCTTGTAGGCAGGCAGGTTGGTCCATGCTCTAATACATCTCCAAGCCTACGAATGGAGGCAATCTTCATTTATTTATTTATTTATTATTTGCAGATTCCCGCGCATTGACATCGACATCGTCCGAAATTATGGGCTTTAAGTTGAATTTCTAATAATCAAACCGAGGTTAAAAAAACAGAAACAGCAATTATGGCCGGAGCAGACAGTATGATGAATTTGGGAATGATTTGGGGAGCGCACGATTAATTGAGCGCATATGGAAGTGCGGTTCGACCAATTTTTTTTCTTTTTTGCGTAAAATCATTTCGTTCACAGGAGAAATTACATCGAAGTTCATCGAGTAAGATCGGCTTTGACAGGAAAACTGGGCCAAAACATTTGACGATGCACTATGGAAACAGTGAGTATGAGCCTATCCCTGCCGTCCGCGAGCCTTTCTTGAGCCCTCCGATGGAGGACGGGCCTCCCTGGCTGCCTTCTCCAGCTTGTGGATGCCGTCGTGGACAGAGCAAGAAAGCGGCTTGGGGGGAATGATCGACGCGTGGGCTATGCTCGGGAGTTGCTTCTAATGGCTCGGGAGGGCATAGCGGCCAGTTGGTGCGCTTGTATAGCCTCACCCTCAAATTCCGGAAGTTCCTGATCAGGTTACCCATGTTTCCCGACAACTGCACAAATAAGATACATCGCATTTCTTAACAAAATTGCCATATGCAGTTCGAATAAAACAATGGATAAGTGCACTAGAAGTCCTTAATCTTGACATGAAAGTACAATTAAGTTCTAAAACTTACGAAAAGTATAATCAAGTCCTAAAATTTATCAAATTGGTACAATCGAGTTCTTGCATTAACTATATCCAACTTGACTAAAGGAAAATGCTGGCATGATTTTTTTTTATTTATCGTTTTCTTTATCCAACAAGACGGTTGTCGCCACTGATTTGGAAGCTCGATTTGGTTGCTCAATGTCATCGTTTTCCGGGGGTTATCCATTCACCGACATTCCGTGAGTATTGGGGAAGGGGAATCTAGAGGAGGGAACCATGATGGTTTTTAAGTTAGATGAATTTAAAAAGAATGCATTTGATGGGTGATGAACCATTGGAAAGCTACCAAAACCAATGACATTGAGCGTCAGGCATGCGACTATTTCATGGATGAGATTGACTCGATTATGGGAAGACAAAAATTGGTAAGTCTAAATTGCATTCGCGAACTCGACTGGGAATCTACGCAAACCGTTGTTGTAATGTTAATGTAGGCTAGTGGTGTGTGCCGTTTAATGTTGTGCCTGCTGAAGTACAATGACTTGATTCTCGCAGGAAGCTCGTAGCTGTAAAATAGCTTCAATGGAGACAGTGCTAGAAAATGAAACGATAACACAGGAAGTCATTGCAACTAAGAATGTGCACTTGAATTTAAATTGATAACAATCTTGTGGATGGCAATGATTGTTTTTTTGAGGGCCTTGTCAATTTCGCAATGTCTGCGTGCTTCTTAACAGTAGTGAAGAATAGGAGGAAAATTGTCCAAAAAGTCCCACACCTACTGTACATTGGCCAATTTAATCCTAAGCCTTTCAATTTTGCCGATTGAGTCCTTAACATTTTCACGTTTTGCCAATTGAGTCTATCCAGCCAATTTTAATCGGAAATCGTTGATATGGACACCAGCTGTCTTACATGGCACGGTCGACGCTGACATGTACAATTTACAAAAAATTCTTTTTTTTTCTTTCCAAGCCTAGCGAGGGTCATTGGCCATCGAGTGAGGGCTAGAACCCTCATTCCATGGCCGGCGAGAGTCGCGAGGCCTAGAGGTGTAAATGGTTAGGTTCGGTTCGGTTTTTCGAGAAAATCGAATAGAACTGAACCATTAAGGGTGCCCCCTTGAACCTAACCAAATTTGAACCGAACCAAAAACTCGATTTGGTTCGGTTTGGTTCGGATCTATTTTCGGTTTTAAGTTCATTAAGCAAAGAGAGAGAGGAGAGAGGAGAGAGAAGGGGAGAGAGAAAGGGAAAAATAGCCCTAAACCGAAGTGTTTATTTTAGTTCGGTTCGATCCGAACCGAACCAAAAAGAAAAATTGGTTTATTTTGATGATCTGAACTGAAACCAAAACAGAAACCGAAATGCACGAAATTTTCGGTTCGGTTCGTATCTCGGTTTAGTTTTTCGGTTCGGTTCTGATACCCCTAGCGAGGCCCTCGCCAAGTGGCTAACGATGGCTGATGAGGGTTGCCAGCCCTCACTTGTTGTCAGTGAGGGTTGGTTGGCCCTTGCTTGCCAGATTTGGTAGGAAAAAAAAGGAAAAGAAATAAAAAAAAATTTGTTCATGTTGTCGCCTACTATCCTACGTGGTACTATCGGCGTCTACATTAGCGATTTTCTGTTAAAATTAGTTGGATGGACTCAATTGATAAAACGTGAAAATGTCTAAGATTTAATTAGCAAAATCGAAAAATTTAGAACTGAATTGGCTAAAGTACAATAGGCTTAGAACTTTTTGGACAATTTTCCCAAAAAACATGTTGCTATGAGTCTGCATCTCTAGTGTTTCCAATAAAGCAATCTATTTTGCTACACGTTGCGTTCTGAATTGGTGACTTTGAACGATTTTTTTAGTATAGTGTGCATCGCTAGAATTTGAATAGTTTGCTTGTATTGGACAGGTTGATGATTTCCATTTTCTTTTTCAAATGGATTGATCCTAAAACCTCATTGCTCGACATGGAAGTGATTTGTGGGTTGATCAATGACAAGAAAAGCCTTGGAAAATAGAATTCAGGAGCATGCAAAGAGGTGAAAGTATCCGAGGATGAAGTCCACATTGTCCAAATGCAGCTAGAGATGAGCAAGCGACAGAACAAGAAGACACAAGTGGAAGCGTCTCAACTGGAAGCAAAGGAAAAGACCAATTTGAGAGGCATAGTTGTATTGATAGGATTGATGTGGGAAATGCTGCTGTTCAAATTGGAAAAAAGAACGCAACTTCCGTTTCCTTGGATTGGCCATGATGTTGTATTGGGGATGACCGGATGATAGCGTTGTTTGTCTTTTGTGTTTCCTTAGGTAGGGTCAATGGAAGGTAGGTGCCAGGCAAGGCCGATGTTATGATGCAAAAAAACGTGAAACTGTGTTTAAATTGTATGAGCAAATCCAAGTTCGACCATGTTCAATTATATTAGCAAATCCAAACTGAACTGTATTCCTTAATTATCTCAAGTAAATTGAGCAACTCCAACAGATTCTTATCTTCCATGTCTTAGCATGCAGAGAGAGTTCAGCTGCGAATCGAGCAAGAAGGGAAAGCTCATCAACAAATTGAGCTCCTTCCTGTGGAGCAAATCGGTAGTGGAATAACGAGAGAGATGGAGAGCACGCTGTCGTTTGGTTGGCATCCCAGCAATAGATGACACCGTTTCTCTCATATAATCTATATGCGCGCCACATCAGCGCCATTTGCACTCTGTCGTCCACATCACCCAGCCGTCTCATAGGACTTTCGATGGTGCTTCATGAAGAAACCGTAACGGAGGGTAAATGTATTACATGAGTAGCAGCATGGGCATAAGGTTTCCGGCGACTTTTTCACTTGGCAATGTGTCCATTGTTCGTGGGATTCTCTTGTTGGGCCTGTTTAAGCCCACGAATCAATACGAAGTGGGCTCAAACCATTGGGCCGGGCTCGAGAACGGCCCAGAGAATTTCAGTTTCGCCCGCCCTCGCAGTTCGCCAGCACTTCTCGGCGCCCGAGTCCCCGACAAATCTCTCTCTCTCTCTCCTTCTCCGAATCCATCTTCAACAGCTCTTCATTTCGCTGTTCCGGCGGTTGTTGTTGGTGTCGGAGGGCTGGCGACAGCGACAGTTACATGCTCGAACTCAAGCCGGAAGAAGGAGTTCTCCGAGTCGGCGTCTGAAGAGCTTTCGCGTGTTTTGCTGTCGCTTCGATGGTCTGGAGCTACTCGATTTCGTTATGCCAGGCTGAACGAGCGCCGATCAATGCATTCGCTAGGTACCGCGCCGTCTCCCTCTTCATGGGTCGTTTCTTTTTTCTGAATTCTGCTTAGAAATCATTCGTTCTTCTCAAATCACGTCATTCGCTTGGGTTCTTGTCCCTTTCTTTGGCCGAATTGTGGTTCTTGTTCTTGCTCCGTCATTTTCTATCGTTCTGTTGGTTGCGCTTTGAATGTGATGTTCAACTGAACAAAAGGATGCGAACAATGGACCAGTCTACTGAGACAAGCTTCGGGTCTACGTGTTTGTCGAAATGCTTGTGAGAGATGGAAAGGAGAGAAGAGGGAGGAGGATAACATAGGTGGTGGAGAGACTTGAGGTTCTTGCAATTTGAGTGGATGACTTCACATGCCAAATTCTTGCTAAACCGAAGGACTTTCGACGACGCTGGCCAGCCTGTATCCTAAATCAAAATGCTGAGCTTTGCCATTTTCTTTCGCAAACCTCCACTTTCAGAGCTTTATCCCTTGCTGTCCTGTTAGCTAACCCTTATTATTGAATCATCTAGATGCTCTGGGGGCTCTGACCCGGCTTGAAAGTGGGTTGTTCTCTCATTCATTCTCCTCTGGATGCGAAAGGAGATGCTATCCACCATGGAAGTACTTGGGCTTGCCAAAAAGGATAGGATTTGATGTAATTGCAGTTCGTACAAGGAGGTCAAAACTTGTGGTCAAGGCAGTTGCTACGGAATGGCCGGAGCGGTTGACTCTGATTGATGGTGATCGGCAAGGTGAACTAAATGGAAAGCTGGAGAGTTCTAGTCCAGACATTATTCAGATCGAGGCAACAGCTGAAGATTCAATGGAAGAGTTTGAGAGAGAAAACTTACTGCGCACAAGGATTTCTAGGTCCAACAAAGGGAAAGCACCATGGAATAAAGGCAAAAAACACAGTGCTGGTAAGTTCTAGCTTGTTGAGTATGCCTGACATCTTAATTTTGTTTTTAAATTGATGCTGATCCTCTTACGATGCTTTGAAACACATGCAGAAACTATCCAGCGGATCCGAGAGAGGACAAAGCTTGCAATGCAAAATCCTAAGGTGACGTCGTGTAAGAATAATTTCACATTTTTTCTGAAGTGAAAGTGCAGTGATATGCGGAGTTAAATCTCTTAGTGGTAGTTCCTGCCCTCGGTGGTTCTACGCCGTCAGAGATCGAATGCATGATTGTATTCTACGATTTTTTAGGCCGAGTAATTGGTCAAGTCGTCATAGATTCAAGAATATAAGAGTGCAAATTACACAATTGGTCCACAAAAACCATTCACATCTAATGAAACATATGTCCTTTTTCAGGTGAAAATGAAGTTAAAGAATACGGGACATGCACAGAGGTTAGTATTGAGGTCACCTAGTCGTGGATTTTTCATTTTCACCTTCTTTCATGCTACCAGTTGCTCTTCTTGTGCTATTTGGGTCTTTGGTTAGATTGTGTTCTAGTGAGTTATGATTCATGTCTTATCCCAAACCATGGGCTGAAAGTTTAATTTGCTCGAATGCTTATCTAGTTTGTTTCCAATACTGCTAAAATTGGTTGCCCTATCTATGGATTGTATAGTGAAGAGACAAGAATGAAAATTGGGGCCAGGGTGAGAATGGGGTGGCAAAGACGCCGTCGAGGGTTGATGATGCAGGAAACATGCTTCTATCAATGGCAGAACCTTATTGCAGAAGCTTCTCGAAATGGTCACCTCTTAGGTTTAGAGGAGCTGCAATGGGATACGTACAATATTTTGGACAGACAGCTTGAGCAGGAGTGGTTGGCGAGTGTTCAGGAACGCAAATCAATGACTAGGCCCAAAGGTAGCAAGAGAGTACCAAAATCCCTGGAGCAAAGGAGGAAAATCGCCAAAGCAATTGCTGCAAAGTGGGAAGATCCTGTGAGTGCTTATTAATATTTTTCTTGAAGTGCTTGGTTCATCTCAATTCTCGTTATGCCACACCGCATCTTCTAACTCTAGGAATATCATTTAATACTTGCTGACTCACTTTAATGTTATTTATATGCATTACATCACTCAGGCTTAGGATATTGAACTTTCATTCCTCTTGAAAATGGTTTTACTTCTAGGAATACCGTAATAAGGTTTATTCTGGGATGGTAAAACATTATGGTACACCTGTTAGAGCTCAGAGAAAGTCGAGAAGAAGGAAAATTGACACTCTGGAGTCTAGAAAGATTGACCCAGCAGAGAAGAGACCAGACGATACTGAAATTGCTTTTAGGAGTGACACTAGAGTTGATCTCCAACAATCGAGATTGAGGAGAAGCAAGATGCCCCTGTATAAGGACCCTCTGGTAAGTTCAAAGTTGGAAATGATTAAAAATATTAGAGCTGAAAGAGAAGCCATGGATACCAAGGCAATTGAAGCTGTTGAACAAGCAAGGTCGGTTTTTCCTCATTCATTTCCATTCGATTATATTCTGATCCTACAGTATCTGAAGTATGAGACCTAATTGGTTTCTAAATGCTGGTTGCTCTTTCAAAACTATTTATATTTTGGTGTTTGGCAGAGTTTTGATTGCTCAAGCTCAGAAGGCTGCAAAAGCTCTCGAGGTGGCTGCAAGGACCAATGCCATAGCTCGAGATTCTCTCTTGGAAGTAAGACGGATGACAGCTGAAGCAGTTAAACTGATCAAATCCATAGAAACTGGGCAAAGGCTTTCCGGTGAGAATGAAACACTTGTCTCAGATGCTGTGACTGAAATGGTTGGCAAAATTGGGAAGGGAACAACGGCAAGTTCTACAAACATACCAAATCACGGATGGGTTAATGGAAGCCATGAACTTGTATCTGGCAGCAATGAAAACTTTGATTTTAGCAACTTCACGTGGCAGAATGCACTAGGCGATGGAGAGATACTTAGTCCAGAAGGTTCCAGTTTTGGTCAACCCAAGTGGAAGCCTCCTCTGAAGAATTCGCATCCAGCTCAGCAACGTGATCAAATGGGAGCAATTGGGAAGGTGAAACGCCAAGGTCAGGCTAAGGAGGATAAGCCAATAGCACTGAGAGCGCAGAAGGTTACGAAGAAATGGGTTCGAGGAAGGCTTGTTGAAGTGACGGAGTTGACGTAGTTTCAGCTTACAAGGCATCCATCCAACCGTGGGGATTCTGACTGTAGGTTTTACGATGTGTCGACAGTAGTTCCAAGTCCCAACTCTGGCTGCGTCGGTAGCAGTAGGTGCCTCATGAAGAAAGTAACTGCAGCCGCTACAATATGGGAGGTCCATTCCTTGTTCCCCAACATTTCGAAGCGCTCTTTCTTTTCCCTCCTTTCAAGAACAGGAACTTTGCCGACTTTGATGAGGCTTTGTTACCTCGATTTTTGACGCATTTGCGCATATGTATAATAGTCATCATCTCCCCTTCTGTGTACATGCTCCAATTCTCAGTCCAGGGCTTGAATTGTTTGAAAACAGTCCATAGAATATAACGGTCTGCAATCTTCTCCCCCTCGAGGCTCTCTCTTTCCATCTTCAATTAAGAAGCAGGAAAGAAACCAATCATGATTTGCGACAATGTAACCAATTTAACGACTGTAGAAAGCACGGGCTGGTCGGAAATTCGCTCGCCAGGGGAGGGACCGAACCTGCGACCTCTCGCCAAGACGCGCGACGCGGGCGATCTGGCACGGAAACGTTCTCAGCCCAACCATCACGGCTCTGGTTCGGGCCCAGAAAAGAGTGAAAGACAAGCACAAACGGACAGACATCATCATCATCATCATCATCTTCAGCTGGTCCGACCGGTTGGACGTAACGCTCATCGGACCCACGGAACGTGTCCTACACCTTCATCGTCACGCTTGCTCGAACCAACTTAACTACCACTCCCTCCCTCGCTCGCGCACTCTCACAATGCTGTCAGATCTCTCGCTATAATCGCCGTCGACCGCTCCCCCGGCTCGCGGATCTCTCCCCGTCCACACGCTCGCAGACCCATCTCGGCGGTCTCCGGGAATCGCGTTCGTCTTGACGAGATCGACGCCCGGCGACATTGGAGGCAGCGTTTGAGCATGCGTTGAAGCGGCAATGGAGAGAGACTCGTCCGACGAAGACGACGACAGCCACCGCCACCTCGTCCACCAGAACGACACCAGGCCCGTCTCCTCCACCGGCCGGCAACGATCCGCGCTCGACATCGAGGACTTGGACTCCCGCATGGGCGCCGCTCGCCGCTTCAGCTTCAGGCTCAACAGGAGCTACCTCCTCGCGATTCTGATCTGCGTGCTGTTCCTCGCCGCGTTCTTCTCCGCGGACGTCCGCGGCTTGTTCTCCGGGGATGCCTCGGCGTTCGAGGTCCATTCGACCGCGGATCGCATGAGGGAGGCCGAGTTACGAGCTCTGAGCTTGTTGAAGCAGCAAAGGTTGGGGCTTTTTGGTTTGTGGAATCATACGTTTCTGGATTCTGCAAGTGCTGGCAATGGGACTGCGAATTTTACTTTCAGTAGCTTGAATTCGAGTGTGTTGAAACAAGATAATGATCATCTGTCGGTGTCTTCCTCGTCTTTATTCGAGGATTTTAAGTCCTCCGTACTTAGGCAGATTGAGCTGAATAAGGATATTGAAGAGGTATTGCTGTTGCCACATCAGTCAGGGAATGTGTCCGTGGAGAATGGTGATGGGGATATGGTCGATGTGAGTTTCGGTGATTTTGGTGATCGGTGTCGGACGGTGGATCAAAGTTCCTTGGGGAGAAAAACCATTGAGTGGAAGCCGAAACCGGATAAGTTTTTGCTTGCCATTTGCGTTTCTGGTCAAATGTCGAACCATTTGATTTGTTTAGAGAAGCACATGTTCTTTGCTGCTGTTCTTGGCAGGATTTTGGTTGTTCCCAGCTCAGAAGTTGATTATGATTACAATAAGGTGTTGGATGTCAACCACATTAATGATTGCTTGGGAAGGAAAGTTGTAATGTCATTTGAGGAGTTTTCCAAGGTCAAGAAAACTCACTTCAATATTGATAGATTCATATGTTATTTCTCCTCACCGCAGCATTGTTATGTTGATGATGAACATGTCAAGAAGTTGAAGGGCTTGGGGATTTCAATGGGTAAGCTTGAGTCTCCCTGGGTTGAGGATACTCAGAAGCCGAATAAGAGGACTATTCAGGATGTTGAAGCCAAGTTCACAGTAGATGATGATGTTATTGCAATTGGAGATGTTTTCTCTGCCAATTTGGAGCAAGAGTGGTTGACGCAGCCTGGCGGTCCGCTTGCTCACAAATGCAAAACTTTGATTGAACCCAGTCGTCTTATAGTGCGCACTGCACAGAGATTTATTCAGACATTCCTGGGGAAGAACTACATTGCTCTTCATTTCCGGCGGCATGGCTTTTTGAAATTCTGGTATGTCGCTTCTGTTCTCGTTTTGTATCCATGATGAATGACAGGCATGCTAAGACATTTGTCTGTTTCCAGCTGATTATTCTTTGGGAGATTCTTGTACCATGTGTACACTGTACTGTGATCCATAAAAAAACTTTTTTTGTGGGTGATTCTTGTTCCATGTGTGGCCTTTGTCCTGTGGTTCATGCTAGTTTTGCTGCATTCTTATGGTGACAGTAGAAGAGCTCATGTCTGCTAGAGATCTACAATGGGTGTAAACTTGGTATATTTAGAAATCCTACACAGCAATGCATTCTTTCTCAGGACAAGCAGTGATGTCTTTGTTGGGTTTAATGCTGAAAGATAACGAGCTTCTGTGTTTGAAATTTAGGTGGAAAATACTTTGCAACATTGCATTATGAACTTTAATTGCTAGCTTTGACATTTCCAATATTTGCATCATCTAATTTGACTGTAAACTGCACTTCTAGCCTTCGGCCAGAAAAGTGAAAAACCACACTTACGGGTTCTGAGAAACTTATTGAGTTGGAATCAAGCAGTGGGAATACATGATTGTATGTTTGGATTCATGATCATATGATCTAAAGTCTTACTGTAAAAGCTTGGTTTGATGGCAGTTTAAGGGTGGCAGCGGAATGAGTTCCCAGCATTCCCATCTTTATTTTCCTTGCTTCACATTGATGCATCAATTGTTGCTGATATTTTCTGCTAGTTGTTTGTGGTCATCTGAAGACATCAATTGATGAGTTATTTGAATATGAGTGTCATAACAGAAACTCCTCAAAGTTGACCAGACTTTGGTTTGTTGGTCCACAACTTATATATGCAATCTATATATGTCTGGAATTTTGAAACTTTCTTTTGCCGATAAACATATTCTGAAGTTTTCTCCTTTTGTTTTATAGTTTTAATTTTGATGGTTGGCCAATCTTACAGGTTAATTAGGTTCATACTTGTTCAACAGTGACATTTAAGAAATGCTCTTTTAGAACTTGGTGTGTGTGATTATTCTGCACCATAGGCATGGACAGAATTTATTTGCTCTGCCTGATGGACACTTTTCTTTTACTAGCAATGCCAAGAAACCCAGTTGCTTTTACCCTGTCCCTCAAGCTGCCGAATGCATCAAGCGGGTGGTGGAAAGAGCTGATGCACCTGTAATTTATCTATCGACAGATGCAGCAGAGAGTGAAACTGGCCTCCTGCAGACTCTTATTTTTTCAAATGGGAAGCCTGTACCTCTAGTGAAGAGGCCTGATCGCAATCCAGCTGAGAAATGGGATGCTTTGCTGTATAGACACGGCTTGCAGGACGATGCCCAGGTAACTCACAATGTTGCAACTCTTTTCCATGGACTCAAATACGAGAGACTTAGAGGTGCTCAGGGAGCACACTGATCTAGTTCACCCGAGTCAATCATCGCTTGTCATCTTTATTAAAGAACATAAGCAAAATCAAAACACTTGGCATGCAGCAAATTGGCTTGGCCGAATGGGGACTTTTACTCCAAAGGCACATAAAAATTGTCTCCTCTGACAGGTACTTTTTAGGCTCTTCGGTTCTTTTGTTGCCTCTGGAGCAACAACTTTATTGCAGACAGGCTGACTGACTTTGCCAGTGGATATATTCTGGAAAGGGGCCCAGATCATTTTTGTTCTTAATCGATTTCTTCAAATCGTTCTCTCCTCTTTACTGAACTTTTTCTGTATCACTGTTTTGAATTGTCTACGAGACTCTCATATCTTAAATTTCGTGTTCTGTCCTGAAGGTGGAAGCTATGCTGGACAAGACGATATGTGCAATGTCTAGAGTATTCATCGGAGCCTCGGGATCTACTTTCACGGAGGACATATTGCGTCTGAGGAAGGACTGGGGGTTGGCATCTCGTTGTGACGGGTACCTGTGCCAAGGCGAAGAGCCGAATTTCATAGCAGATGATGAGTGAAAAAAGAGTTAAGGATGCAATTCACGTGACTAACTGCTCGACGAGCCTCCCTTGGCAGCATGAGTGGGGGTCGAGACCGTCGCCTCGGTCAGACGTATCGACCGAGATTTGATATCCATGTAATGTTTTGTCACAAGCTTCTTAAATTTTTGTTAGCAAGTTTCCTATTCTTTATTTTTTAACCTTCTTGAGGCTTAGGGGAATGAATGATCTGTAGCACGCCCAACATTAGTTATTCTGGCAATGGCTTATATTGTGTACCTTAGCATGGTTACGCGGTTTAGAACTGTTGGAAGCTTATGCACTAGATAATAGCAAAAATATGATTCCTAAACTTTAATTCAACATGCTATGTTGTTCCATAAACCTTTAATTTGTTCAATATGATTTTTGGACTATTGGTAACCGTTTGATGTAGTCTTTAAATTATATGAAAACGTTAACAATTTAGGAACAAATGTTAGGGACAAAAACTTCACATTAGATCAAAGTTCAAGGATCATGATAAATAAATTAAAAGTTCAGACGACATTATACATTGAACTAAAATTCTTAGACAATATATGTCATTTTTTCCTATAAGAATTGTGTATTATTCGGCCCTTTCGGAAAAAAAATTTCCTATTAGACAAGATCAAATACAAATTACGACAACGCACATGTGCATTTCACGTGACTGTCCCTTTCCGTATAAAAAGCTCCGACGGAGCTTCTCTCTTCCTAAGAGTCAAGAAATGCACAATCCGGAACCGAATTTTAAGGGTGCGCATGGAATGCATTATGGAATAAAAATTATGTTTCGGAATGCATTCCGAAACAGAATAGCGTTTGTTAAAAAATTTTCGGAATGCATTCTGGAGCGATTTTTACATTCTGGAATAAAAATGCGTTTGTTAAAAATACTTGATTTCAGATTGCATTCTTGATTCCAGAATGAGTTTTTGACAAGAAAAAGAAAAGTTACAAAGTAGCTTCTTCATTCCGGATTGTATTCTCCCTATTTTCTCACAATTATTTTTTAGAAAATGCATAAAAATTGAAAAATTCTAGAAAAATTCATAAAAATTTCCAGAAAATGGCTTAAAAAGAGTCGGATTTCGGGAAAATATGGAATTTGGTGAATTTTTTTTTAAATAAAAAATCAAAAATTTCAAAACTTCACAAAATAGCTTAAAATATATATGGCCACCCACTTTGAGTGAAATTTAAATTTTTTGAGGAGCCCAAAAAAACCAAAAAAAATTAAAAATTTCAAAACTTCACAAAATGGCTTAGAATACCTGTAGCCACCCACTTTGAGTAAAATTTAAATTTTTTATGGTACCCAAAAAAATAAAAAAATTCAAAACTTTACAAAATGACTTAGAATACCTATGGCCACCCACTTTGAGTGAAATTTAAATTTTTTTAGGTGCCCAAAAAAAATTAGAAAAATTAAAAATTTCAAAACTTTACAGAATGACTTGTAATACCCGTGGCCACCCACTTTGAGTGAAATTTAAATTTTTTTAGGTGCCCAAAAAAATTAAAAAAATAAAAAATTTCAAAACTTTACATGATGACTTATAATACCCGTGGCCACCCACTTTGAGTAAAATTTAAATTTTTTTAGGTGCAAAAACTCAACAAATCAAAACAGATTTCTTTTCCAGAAATCAATTTCTAGAGCAGAATTAGTCATGCTTTACCAAACAGATTTCTCCTGCAGAAATCAATTTCTGGCAAGAATTCCAAAAATCAATTTCTAGTAAGAATTTGATTTTTTGAGTAGAATGGTTACCATTCGCACCCTAAAAGAGCATCAAAGAGCACAGAGAAGGGGAGGGAGAGAGGGATCGTCGCTCCGTCGAGCAACAAAAAAATGGCGACGGAACCAGAAGACGAGATCAAGGATGAGATGAACCCTCGCCCCCTCGACAGGACCCACGTACGTTCCCTTTACCTTCTTTCACCTAATTCCTGTCGCGGAAAACCTTGATATCTAATTGTTCCTTGACCTTGTTCATGCACCTGTAGCTGAAGAAGCTGCGAACCGAGTGCCGTGATTGCATGGATTATTTGCTTGTGCGGTTACGATTTTGCTTTTGTGCCGAATTCTGCTGATATCCGTATGAGGGTTACATCACAATTCAGTAAGTATAGCATAAACAACTCGGCCGTCCTTTCTCGAAGGGCAACCCACGTCTAAAATCCATTAACTAAAATCTATTTTGGTGTAGATTTTATGGACGTTGTGAGATTATGCGATAGTTTTAGCAGGTTTATGTTTTAGGTGCTAAGATTATGTTTCGCTTTGGATGCAGGTTATCATGCGTTTCAACTCGGAGACACTTGGCTCGCTTTGTAAGAATAGTAAGGGCAAGCGAGTCATTACCCCCGACACCATCAAGGATATGCCTCAAGGTTCTCGAGGCACGGCTTCAAAAAGGAGATATGATAAGAGTCCTGACTTATGGGTCAAGGTTCTCGAGGCATGGCTTCAAAAAGGAGATATGATAAGAGTCCTGACTTACGGGAAGCGAAGGAAGAATCCTGAGAAACTCTTTTCCCGGCTGATTTCGCTCAAGTAATGATTCATTGGTATCGTCATGCAAAAAGATTAGGTCAAGGTGAAGCAGCTGACTCATGCACCTTCGCACAATTTAGAAAGGCAGATCCGCCTGAATATGATGGGAAGTTGGATCCTTTCAAGGCCAATGGTTGGATCAGAAAGATGGAGTGGATTTTTAGAGTGGAAAATGTTAATGATGATCAAAAAGTTAACTTTGCCACTCTATGTATGGAAGGCGAAGCTACCTATTGGTGGGAAGGGATTAGACCTACCCTTGGAGGCAAAGATGCGACTATTTCTTGGAAAGACTTCACCAAGGCTTTCAACGCTCAATACTTTCCAAAGTCATTTCAAGCGAAAATGAGGAGCGACTTTGTTAATATATCTCAAGGTAACTCAACGGTTATGGAATATGCAGCCCGTTTTAATCACTTAAGCAGATTTATGGAAAGTGTCGTGGCCAACGAAGAGCTTAGAGCTGAACACTTTCAACGAGGGCTTCAATCCAATATCCGTACTATGCTCACACCTTTGGTACTGACAATGTATAAAGATGTTTTGGATCGAGCAATTAGGGTAGAGCAAGACATTTTGGAGAGCGGCACACAAGATACACCTCAAAACAAGAGGTTTAAGCTCACAGATTACCAAGATAGCCATACTAGTGGTAGCGGAAAGCGAAGAGATTTCAATAGAAGAGATGCCCATAAACAAGAGTTATCAAGGCCCTTGTACTACTTGTGGGAGACATCATGTCAGTCCTTGTTACCGCAAACCAGGAGCATGTTTCCTTTGTGGAAAAATGGGACACATACCATGCGAATGTCCCACAAAGAGGGATGTTCCTGTAGATAGTAGAGTATGTTTTGTATGTGGACAACCGGGACACTTGGCACGTAACTGCTTCATGCAGAAGAATGCCCCTTAATTTGATAACTGGGAAGTTTTTGTTATGAAGGCGGAGGATGCAGCGGCACTCAACACATTAATTACGAGGCATTATTGCAGGTAATATTTATATTGCCTCACAATATACATATGCGTTGTTTGATCCTGGTGCTACTCATTCCTTTATTTTTACTGATTTCGCAAAGAAGTTTGATGTGTTGCCTGAGCCTCTTGAATAAGAATTGTGTGTTGACATTCCTACTAGTTATTTCTTGGTTGCTGTTCGTCTGTTCAAGAGATGTATCCTCCAGATTAATAATGTTGAAATGATTGTAAATCTGGTGGAGTCAAATATTCGAGATTTGACATTATTATAGGGATGGATTGGTTATTAACATAGCATGCTACTGTTATTGCTTTTCAAAGAATGTGATCTTTAAACTTCTGAGTCAACTTGAATTTTCTTTTTCGGGTAGTTGTAAAAGCACTTTTTCAAGATTAATTTTAGCTTTGCAACCGTGGATACTTTTGAGGAATGGTTGTCGTGGTTATTTGGCTGGTGTAAAAGACACAAGAAGAGATGTTATAAGCTGGAATTTCCTGATGATTTACCTGGTTTGGCTTTTGATAGAGAGATTGAGTTTTGTATTGAATTGACACCCGGTGCAACACCAATCTAAGGCATCGTATCGAATGGCATTTGCTAAAGTGGAAGAGTTGAAAACACAACTCCAAGAGCTTTTGGATAAGAGTTTTATTAGTCTCAATGTTTCGCCTTGAGGAGCTCCTGTTTTATTGGTGAAAAAAAAGGACAGTAACATGAGGCTTTGTATAGACTACCGAGAACTAAACAAGGTGACGATAAAAAATAATATCTTTTGCCTCGGATTAATGATTTATTTGATCAACTTCAGAGAGTTTAGGTATTTTTCAAGATCAACATTCATTTTGGGTATCATCAATTGAAATACGATATACCTAAAATTGCTTTGAGAATAACATATGGCCATTATGAATCTTGCCTTGTGCTATTTGGATTAACGAATGCACCTGTTATTTTCATAGACTTGATGAACACGGTGATTAGAAAGTATTAGGCAAATTTATTATGGTGTTCATCGATGATATTTTGGTGTTTTCTAAGAGTTAAGAGGAACACAAGCGATATGACATTGTTGTGGACAACTTACCATTGAGTTACTTGGAAATCAAGTTACTCATAACTTTTTTCGGGTTTTAGACTTTTGCTAACTCTTTTATAAACCTTTCGACAAAAAAAAAAAACTCTTTTATGTATCTATCGGCACGGAAAAATCCGTTTTATCTAAGAACAAAACAATAAAATCATCCATTGTAGATTCGAGCTTAATGATAACGTAAATGAAAGGACTGTAATAAGGGGTTGTGGTCATTGATTTGAAAGATCTTAACCTACTCGGTGGTGTCCTTTTCACTTTTGCTATTATTTTTCTAAACAAAGGATGATGATGGACTTTGTATTAGTTTGCCCTGGAAGTTGGAAGGTATAAGAACCCATGCATGTCTTGTCAAATTTTGATTATCATCTTCATAGGTACTTGGTCATTCCATTTTCTGGAGATTGGAACACATGTTGATACATCAACGACGCGTACCAGGGGAATTTGTATAGGAAGTTCTAAAAATTGTGTACGGAATGGAATTAAATCCTAAACGTTTTAAGTGACTCGGTGAAGTCTTAAACCTTTTTGAAAAAAAAGTGCAATTAAGTCCTTTCGACGAAGAGTACCTAAAACAGCTCGTGTCTTACTTAAAAAGTGCTTATATGGCATCCTTAAATTGTACTTTTCAACATAATATGAGCACTTAATTGCATTTTTTTGATAAAGATCTTACTTGAACCAATTGAAATATTTATGACTCCCATTGCACTTTTTGGTAAAGGCTTACATCTTGATCGAACCAATTCAAAAGTTTCAGACTCAGCTGTTTTCTGGACATAAAGTCTTTGACTTATGGTGCAATTTCTACAAATACTGTGATTATGGGAGTTCAGAACTTCATTTTACGACTCTGGGTTGGAGTCTATTTAAACTAATGCATATGCTTTGCCAGGTGTATCAAGTTGGATTTTATGTCACTTATAGTGGCCAAAATAAGAGTTTTTTTTTGTCTAAGCTGCCAAGGACCAGGGAATGAGCGTTGGGGTTCCTGTGGCCAAAAACAGAGTTTCTGGTCCGAGTGCCGATGCCTAGTCATATTTTGGAAAATGATTTCCGACTTTTTTAAAAATTAAATCGTTTTCCTAAATTTAAATTTTGGTACGAAAACCTTTTTCGTTGACTAAGAAAATATTTTCTGTCGACTTAATTTTCCTAAGCGATTTAAACATCGGAAAATGAGGAATTATTTTTCAGTGAAATAAACGGAGCCTAACAAAAAAAAAATTACTCCATTCGGTGCGTCAATACTCAATGTTTTTATGAACCTCCGACCCAAAAAAAAAAAAAAGCTTTTGTGAACCTCTTCCAAAAACCGGGCTAAAGATCTCGAGAAATCCTTTCCCGGGGTTTGGGCCGGAGCGGCCCGGGAAAACGGACCCGGGCCCGAACACGAGCCCAACAAATCCCCACGTGCGTATCACGTGACCGTCCCTTTCCGAGCTCTCCGTCTCCTCTTTCTTCCCCGGGGGGCAAGAAGAAGCACAGCCGCGGAAGCAAAAGCAAGCACCGTCATCGGAGACCCGCGGAGCAGAGAGCAGGGGACGAGAGAGAGAGAGGGAGACCGCGACCTCCGTCGAGCCCCCAGAGGAGATGGCGCCGGAGCCGGAAGACGAGATCAAGGACGAGAAGAACCCCCGCCCCCTCGACGAGGACGACATCGCCCTCCTCAAGACCTACGTGCGTTCCTTCCCCCCAACCAAAAACCCTAACAACATCTATTTCGCTCCCCGGCCTTGTTGTCGATGCGCCCCTGGCCGAAGAACTCGGCCGGGGGGGGGGGGGAGCTGAGTCCGGCGATCGCTTAGATTCGTTGCTTGTTGCCGATAACCGTTTGTTTCATTGCCGCTGTGAGGAGGACGATGAATGCCCTGTTGGCTTTGTCTAGAGTTGTTTCGTCTCCTTCGGACCGAAGGAGCCGTTTTGTCTAGCTTGCAGCATCGAGTGCTTGAGACGGTGGTTTAGAGGACCGTTGTGTTTCGTGTTCCTCTTTAGTGGGCTTCCTTGCTGCTGATATCTGTTTCCGTTTGGTCTCTGCGCTATGAGTTTTCGAGCTGACGTCCTTTCGATGCGTTGGATCGTGCAGGGGTTGGGACCGTATTCCACTAGTATAAAGAAGGCCGAGAAGGAGATCAAGGAGATGGCTAAGAAGGTCAATGACTTGTGTGGTGTGTTTTCCCCCCGAACATCCTGGTTAATAGTTGCTTCAGTGGCATGTATTGCGTGATTTATAAGCCGCGTGAAAAGTCGGTAGAGATTTAGCATCGAGTTCGAGAATTCCGCGTCCTTCTTTTCCTAGGACAAATCGATGTGAATTCAATATGTGTCATTGATTAAGAGAAGCAGCAATCCTGTGTGTCTCTATATTCTACATTCACATGAGCTGGAAAGCTTGGGTGGGTATGTGTACCCTGATATGTGAACTCATTACTGTTTTGCGGTGACAATTGCTACCCATATGCCTGTGCGCAAACATGGAACTCCAGAGTTACGTTGGAGTCTTCTTTTATCTTGATATTGATCAGAATGGAGTATGATTTATATAACCAAAGTAGAATGGACTGTAGAAATGCTAGAGTAGCTTAAGATGTTACTAGATAGAATCAGGCTTGCTATTTTGAATGCTCTCTGATTTTGTATACTGTTTGCTTGTGCCCTAGGTATCAAGGAGTCTGATACTGGCTTGGCTGCACCCAGCCAATGGGATCTTGTTTCAGACAAACAGATGATGCAAGAGGAGCAGCCTCTTCAGGTTGGATTTCTGTCTCTGTTTTGGAAACCTATTCTTGAACGTAAATGCATTTCTATGATTGAAAGCATGGGCTCTTTTTTGTGACTTAGGTGGCTAGATGTACCAAGATAATCAGTCCAAATACTGAAGATCCCAAATATGTCATAAATGTCAAGCAAATTGCAAAGGTATGCTGACTTTTTCTCATGAGCAAGTTTATGAAAAATTGATCTCTGTCATTTGAGCATACGCTTTTGTCTATTTATGTTATTGAAATATGAAAATGCAGTTGATGAACATCACATCGAACACTAAGAGGAGTTTGTATGTTTTGTGCTTGTATTATGTTTGCATTCCTAATCTTTTTCTCTGATTCAGATATTGTCTAGACTTTGGTCTGATATGATGTTACTGTGATTTGCAGTTTGTTGTTGGGCTTGGTGACAAGGTTTCGCCCACTGACATTGAAGAGGGCATGCGTGTGGGGTAGGTGAATTGTGAATTATTTAGGTAGCACTGTTGTAGCATCTGGTTTATCATTGACAGTCAGGCTTCGTATCCTTTTTATCTTTCCTTCTCTTTGAAGTTACAAGCTTCAAAAATTTTGGTGTGGTGCTTGTTCTGTCCTGTGGTGTGTCAGTACATTTTTTCCTTGAATGTGTCAGGCTCTGTGAATCTGCATGATTTTGAAATTCTTCAATCCATTTTCTTGATTGTAATTGTTTGGTTATCTTCTAAAGTTTGAAACTCACTGGAAATGCCTTGAGTTCCTTTATTCCATTGCACTTGGGACTTGCTTGTCGTTTCATATTGTGGATTAAGAAACTCTTCTCCTTGTTTGACTCCAATCTTGTCATTTCCAGTGTCGATCGGAATAAATATCAGATTCAGATTCCCTTGCCTCCAAAAATTGACCCAAGTGTGACAATGATGACGGTGGAAGAGAAGCCAGATGTGACGTATAATGATGTTGGTGGATGTAAGGAACAAATAGAGAAAATGCGTGAAGTAAGTTGCGCATTTCCAGATAGTTTGTGGCTTGTATTCATTTTGCTTTTAATCTCTTTTCTATTCTATTTTGGCTGTGAACACGATGTCATGCCTACATTTTTTCAATGCATTGAAGAGATTAAGATCGTGAGTTTCATGCTTTGAGTTCCTAATGTGTCTAGGTTGTTGAGTTGCCCATGCTTCATCCAGAGAAATTTGTGAAGCTTGGAATTGATCCTCCCAAGGGTGTTCTCTGTTATGGGCCACCAGGAACTGGTAAAACACTTCTAGCAAGAGCTGTCGCTAACAGAACTGATGCTTGTTTTATTCGTGTCATTGGGAGTGAGCTTGTTCAAAAATATGTCGGTGAAGGAGCTCGTATGGTTCGAGAACTATTTCAGGTGAATGATTCGGAATTTCGTGATTGAATCATCTCCACTTATTTGACCGTTTGAATGTTGACATTTCTTATGTTATCGTCATCATCTCCTACAGATGGCACGATCCAAGAAGGCTTGCATTGTGTTTTTTGATGAAGTTGATGCTATTGGGGGTGCCCGTTTTGATGATGGTGTGGGTGGAGACAATGAAGTTCAACGAACAATGCTTGAAATTGTAAACCAGCTTGACGGTTTTGATGCTCGTGGTAACATCAAAGTACTTATGGCAACAAATAGGTAATGTGTTATTTCTTGCTGTAAATGACCGCCTTTGTCTTGCAAGTTAGCTGCCCGAAAACTTCATATTATTAGCCTATTTTTTCAAATGATAATTAACAAGAGCGAAACATCTCATTCTGACCAAAAAGAAAATCCTTAAAAGGCATCTACCCATTTGGCTTTGTATGCTTAGGATGATGCTTTTCTTTTCTCTTTTCTTGTTTGATTCACTTAATGTTGTTTGAGCAATTGTTTGTTTTTGTTTCTGATTGTTCCTGGAATGCAGTATTCAAATCTACCTTGGAAAGAACTTGAGATTGTTGAATAGAATTTTTAAGTACCTTTACGAGTGTTTGTGAAAGTTAACAGGAGAACTGAGTTTAACTTTGGTACGTTAATGACCTTACATGTTCTGCTCACTGGGGTTTTATATTTCAGGCCAGACACTCTAGATCCTGCACTGTTGCGCCCTGGAAGATTGGATCGTAAGGTCGAATTTGGTCTTCCTGATTTAGAGAGCAGGGCACAGATATTCAAGATTCACACGCGAACAATGAATTGCGAGAGAGACATTCGGTTTGAACTTCTTGCTCGCCTTTGTCCGAACTCAACTGGTGAGGATCAAGTAGCTGTTGTTTCATCTGAGCAAATTGCTGATCATTATCAATTTTTTGTTTTAAATTTTGTTGATCCTGTCCAAATTATTACTTAAGCCTGCCTTAATTTTGCCATCTTTGACTAATGCACTAGTTGATGGAGTTCTAATGTTCAACATATGCTCTGGGACTGATGCTACCTTGTTTTGTTATCATTTCTGACATCAAACTGTAATTGCAGGAGCTGACATAAGGAGTGTCTGCACGGAAGCAGGAATGTATGCAATCAGAGCCCGCCGGAAGACTGTGACGGAGAAAGACTTCCTTGATGCTGTGAATAAAGTCATCAAAGGTTACCAAAAGTTTAGTGCTACGCCAAAATACATGGTCTACAATTAAAAGGGCTGTTCCTTTTTTATCATCTTTTTCTACTTCGTTTTGTTTTCTCCCGAAGCTGAAAACATTCAGCTCCCGGCCATCTCTTCCGAGCTTTATTTGAAAGTTATCTTGTACTATAATTTCTCTTTTAAGTCAAACTGATATTCAGCCAAAATTGATGGCAACAACCGTGCAAAACCTGAGTCTTAGGTTAATTTAACTCTAATAGGTGGTTTCTTTCTTCACTATCTTGACAGACGGTAGGTTGGATTTTCATGTTCTTCTTGGCTATGCATATCGTGAGCTTGCTTGAGATGCAATCATGTAATTGCGCAGTCCCTGGTCACTAGGAAATGGGTTGGTAATCATTAGGTTCGCTACCAACATAGCTCGCTGTTAACGTAAAGGTTGCAGCTGGAGGGTCTATAACTACTGAAGTCCTCTCTTTCTTATACTGTTGGTGACCTGCGCAAGTCATGGGCACGCAAGTCCAGTCTGTCCTAGTAGACAGTGATGCTTATGCTGCCGATCCCTGTTGCCTGGATCAGGAGTTTCGACCTGATTGTTCAAGATGAACATTGTTAATTTTAGGCTCTTAGACAATAAGGTGACCCTTCTAAGTAAAGAAAATTACCAGAGTTGTTTCCAGGTAATAAAGAGTAGTTGCCATTCGGCAACGAGATGTGGTCAGCAACTTGAGATAATGTTGCATTGCCTGCTGGAATGTGTTTTTCGGCCATTGGGACTTAGGAAGTAGTTTTTATAGATATTAACTCTTTGCCGCATTGGTTCGGATCTGTGGTAGATCGCCAGCCTTTGCAAGGGATTGCTTGTGTAATTCGGATGTTATATGCAAACGGTCTTAGTCGTTGGATCCCGTAGGCTAATTTGGGACCAACTCAGCCCGGATTGAATGGGATTTTGTGTTTTGAGTGGAACTCAAAATAAGTTGTCCTCGGAATAAGCCTATGTGATATTTTGCTTCATAAGTCGGTCCATAGGCTCGTGTATAATGCAGCAGAACCGCCAATTAATGCGTGAGCCCTCGAAAGTTCGACTCTAGATCAAACATGGTAGTGTTATATGATAACACTTCGCATCCTTGCAGAATGAAACAGCCCGAAAGAAAATGGTCGCTGGAACATGAATCATGCATGCCACATAAGGACACACCCGCCTGCATGTGTCTCGACTTATCTACATGTACCGGACCGTCCAGGAATCGCGGTTTATGCGCCATGGCTGCTTGCAGCATCGATCCAGGTTCGATCCAGGTGTGTCAAGTTGCATCTTGGTGACCTGTTCCTGGAGAGGTTCGTGGGGAAGAAGAAAAGACTCGGAATGTCCGAGACCCATTCCTTGGTTACGCATGAAAACATGGCGATATGCCCTGATCTTTATCTTTCTTCCTAAATCTGCAATAGGGCAAGTCTGTGTCTCCGAAATTGAAAGCCATTCCCTCCTGCGGAATCATCTTCCCGACGAAGTTTTCTACTTCCCACGCTGTCCATTTCTCTGCCTTCACGCAACGACGTTCGGGTTGGTTGGCGGTGATGAATATGACACTGATCTTAGCTCCCAAGATAAGGTTTGATCACAATCGGATTCCTTTTGATGGGTTGGAACTTAGAACGAAGCCGAAAAGGGGCGAGCCCACAATTTGCAAAAGGCTTCACAACTTAGTGTTCTAATGTTACTCGACAATGCTGCCTGCAAACATGTAATACCGAACTTCTTTTTTAAAATTTTCTTACCAATTTTTTTCTTGATTATGCCTTAAATTTACCAATTCTTATATGGATACTTTAAGTTATATACGATTAAGTTATCAACTAATTCTAAGTTACTAGCTCTCATTTAAGTTAGCTACTTACGTTTATTCGGGTTTTTTAATTTACCAACCTTTTCAATTAGGTTTCTTAATGGGAAATGAAGTTACTAAGTCTCCAAATAAAGATTGTTATTTTGTTGTGAATTAGTAAGTTTAAGATGTTGGCAAGATATTTCAATAAAAGTTGGTTAAAAATAAGAGATTTTTTTTTTGTCAGAGATAAGAGAAGCAATTTCAAAAAAGAAATCAAATAAATATTGGTAACTAGCTCAAATAAAAATTAATTAGGCGGAATTAGTTTATAAATTAATCCCAGAACAAGCATAGCTATTTAAGGTAACTAGAAGTGGAAACTCAATAAATCGGTAAATTAAAAAAATTCAATAAATGTTGATAAACAACTCAAATGGGAATTGAAAACCCAAATTAGTTACTAACTTAATTAGGAAAAAAGTTGGTAAATTATACAAAATCGGTTAGTGAAAATTATAACCGTTTCTCTAACCTTTTTTTTGGGGGGTTTCAAAAGCTTCTCTTCAATTTTTAAAATGTTCCACAATAGTCCTTCTCTTATCCTTTTTTTTCTCTCCAATCGATTTTTTTTATTATATGAATCATCGTATTGTTGACATCAACATTGAACTACAAATGTTTTTTTGTTATGATTTGCTTGAAATTTTTATGGCGCCGCATAAACCACTTGCATCCAAATCTCCCACCGCCGGCCGCCGATCCGGCTACCTCGGACTACCCCTCGGACGTCAACCATGTCGCTCGTTGTCGTCTCGCTTGGATCTAACATAATGGTCGTGAGCTTGATCGGCAAACGACAATGGATGCCACGAGCTCAAGCTAGAAGAGAGAGAGAGAGAGAGATGCATGTCCATATAAGCAATTTGTTTGCGGCATCAAGTTCACGTCAGCAAAACTTGGCACTTTTTAGAAAGTAAAAGGGGACGATATTAAGAAAAGAATAAATAAATAAAAAGAGTATGAGGGCTGATTTTAGTGTTTGAGCAAAAATACAGGATTACTAGAGACATACCATAAAATCAATCACCATCAATCTTTTAATTGGACCAAGCCAAGTCATAGGTTTTTATTTGAAAAATGACACAAATAGTTCATAAAGTTTGACCCAATACGTAATATGATTTATGAATTTTTGATTTATTTCATGTGATTCATGAACTTTAACTCAATATGTAATATGGTTCATAAGCTTTTAACTTATTTAATGTGATCCACGGGCTTTTAATTTATTGTTGTCCTTTTATTGATTCAAGTTTAAGGACAATTCATATAGCTCATGGACTAAATTGAATATGTATAAAAAATTCAAGGATCACATTAAATAATATAAAAGCTTATGAACTACATTACATCTCCAGTTAAAATTTATGATTCATATTGAATAAATTAAAATTTCGAAAATCACGCGGTTCGTTGAGTCAAAATTCATGGACCATTCTTGTTATTTTCCCGATTTTCATTCTACTTTATCTAGCGTGGGATATCCATGTCACGAAACGACAAACCGACGCGCACCTTTTTCTTCGTCGATTCCACAGAGGAAGACAACGTCATTTTCAGCGACAAAGCGCACGGACCTTCCATCTCTCTCCATCTTCGAAGTTCCTGGAAGATATCGACCGAAAAATAAAAAAAAGAGTTCCTAGGATACTGACATTTGCATTTCGCTGCGTCCCGAAACAGCAGCTTCTCTCTCGATCGATCGAACATCTCTGCAGTGTCTATGTATATACGTGAACCAGTTCACTGTTTGTTTCGATAAACATCGGTGTAAGGTTGTCGTCCACACCCCCACCCACCAAGAATCACTCGTGGCCACCTCCAAACTCGAAAAGGAAACGCAAACTCCACCGCCATGGCCGGTGAATCCGCAAGAAACGGACGTGGGATCGACCGGGACCGCAAAAGTCGAGACCTTGGCGGTCCTTCCGCTGGTGGGCACCGCGATTTCGGCGGCGGCGGCGGCGGCGCGTTTCAGTACCTCGTAGTGAACCCGCACGGCGGAGGGGTCCGTGACCTGTTGAAGTACGGCGTGCGGGGTGACGTGAGGAGCGGAGTGAAGTTCTTGGAGAGCTCGAAAGGGGGCGAATTCGTGGGAGCGGTCGCGAGTGATCACAGATGGGTCATAGTGGTCTCGGTCATCGCGCGCAGGGTCATCGCTTTCTTTGGGAGGCCCATGCAGTGGACCGGTTTCTTGGTGGACTTCGTTCTCAATCTCCTCTCCGAAAATGGCAACTTTCTTGGGTTGCTCTCCAATTTAATTCGCGGTACTCCGTTTTCTGTTTTTCGTGATTTTTGTATCATCCAAGGAGAATGAAACGGTAGTGATAATTGAGTAAAGACTGGAGAAAGATCCTCAGGGTTCAGTGGTGTGAACTGTGAAGCATGCGTCTGTTTTTGCTTCCCAAGAATCAGTTTGATAGGCGGTTAGTTTGATGAAAGGGCATAACATTCTAACCTTAAATTGTTCAAATGCTCTGTCAGGAAGAAATATCTACTATGTGTACTTGCTTTTTAACGGATGATGGCATATATTTTTTTCGTGGAGCTCATATAGACTTTAGTGCTGGCTTTTTCTAATAGCATGAGTTTAGGCAATAATTCTATTCCTGCTTTCTCAGCTTCTCTAGGACGATTCCCTCCCCCGGTCATTGCCTATTCCATGAACTCTGATCGGCTTGTGGTTCGATTGTCTGAATGTTTTTCACTTCCTCAATTCCCTGAGTTATATATGGAAACTGTAACTTTGTAGTAGCGTGGGGAAACAATTTACATTGCGATTGTGAACTTTCTTGTGCTTTGGGCTGGTAGTTTACGATGTGTTCTGATGTGAGCAGGAAATGTTATAGTCCCGCGTAGAGACTCAGATACATTCATCAGCACCATCAGGCATTTAGATGGGCGAATTGACCTCTACAAAGGCATGAATGTGCCGGACCAACATGGTGACGCTGCATTTGAAGAAAGCATTGTGAGAGCAGAATTGGGAAATCGCGCTTTGATGGACGTCTGCATCATGGCATCGAAGCTAGCATACGAGAACGAAAAAGTCGTTAGAAATGTGGTAGTTCAGCGCTGGAAGGCATGCTAATCACTCTCTTTACTCACATCCCTTGGCATCTAACTTTTACTATCAATTATTGTTGTTAGTGATGACATTTGCTTCTTGCGAATGCAGATGCATTTTGTGGATTTCTACAACTGCTGGAATGGTAACAGATCCAATGGATATATCTAAACCAGCACGTGTACCCTTCATTAGCTTTGACTTATTAGTTGACCAAGAAATCACTATCTCCACAACTGTTTTCATCTTCTGCTACCATTGATTAATGCACTTATTGCTGACTTTTCTGCACGATTTTCTTTTAGATTACCAGAAGGCAAGGTCAACTCAAGTGTTCATTCTATGCGACAAGCCTGTAGATGCAAATCTCATACTAATCGGCTTCAGGGGCACGGAACCTTTTGATGCTAATGATTGGTGTACCGATTTCAATTATTCCTGGTATGAGATCCCGAAATTGGGAAAAGTTCATATAGGATTCTTGGAAGCCTTAGGTTTGGGCAACAGAACTAACACGGTCACCTTCCAAGAGAACCTCCAATTAGACAAGAAGAAATTTGCTCTTGCCAATGGTGCTAATGCTTCTGACTCAGAAGCATTTGCAAGCACCAGCAATGACGGGTTTGGGCCAGAGACGGCAGAGATGACTGCATATTATGCCGTGAGAAGTAAGCTTAAGAGCCTACTTGAGGAGCACAAGAATGCGAAATTCGTAGTCACAGGACACAGTTTAGGTGGCGCCCTTGCCATTTTGTTCCCAACAGTGTTGGTGCTGCATGAGGAGATGGAGGTAATGCGAAGATTGTTGGGCGTGTACACGTTTGGCCAACCGAGAGTTGGGGACAGGCAGCTCCAGAGGTTCATGGAAAAGCATTTGGACTATCCCTACCCGAAATACTTCAGGGTTGTGTACTGTAATGACGTTGTTCCAAGGATGCCTTATGATGATCGAACTTTCTCGTATAAACATTTTGGAATATGTCTATACTATGATAGCTGGTACACTGAGCAGGTATGAACTTGTGCGTTTCAATGGCTTTGTTCTCTACCAGTATGATACCAGGCCCACTACTTTCTGAATAGTTAAGTTTTGGGAGGAAATAGGTGCCATGCATCCTTCAGTTGTTAAAGAATGTTTAATTTGTTACGTTGGTTGTAATCTTCTTTCCATAAATCTGTAAATAGGCCTGACGCTTTAGGGTCTTGCAATAAAAGTCACCCTGGTTGTTATTATCGTAATGTTTATTAATTAATCAACAGAGTTTGCAATATTTAATGAAAAACAGTTAGGGATGTACATACGCTTATTTTCATTCATTGCGATTTCCCTTCAGTTTTTTATTCTTTCTTCACGGCACTAATTTTTCAATTGATATTTATGTTTCAAGAAAATGGAGGAGGAACCGAACAGAAACTACTTTGGTCCTAGATACCTAATTCCAAAATATTTGAACGCCTTCTGGGAGTTGATCAGAGGTTTAACAATGGGCTACACACATGGACCGGAGTACAAGGAGGGATGGTTCTCCATATTGGTTAGGGTAGTAGGATTGGTGCTTCCGGGATTGTCCGCACATTCCCCAACAGATTATATTAACTCTGTGAGGCTTGGGAAGGAGCCAATGTTCAACTAAATCATCGGGACGAAGCTTCTCATACCAGTCCTGAGTTTGTGGTGGCATGAGTGGTTGCAGCTATCAAGTTATGAGGTCAGTTTATCGTTTTGGCACGTTCGCCAATAAAATAAAGTGGCGAGAGCACAGTCATGCTGGATTGAGCTCCTTGGAGTTGTTCCCTATCTTCTTGTCAATGTGCTTTTCTACAACTTCCTATTTGGGGTGTAACTGCAACTTGTTTCAGTTTCAGAATATAAAGAAACTCTACACGGTCTTTACCAAAAAAAAAAAAAAAACTCTACACGGTGCTCCCAGTTCAATGTCTATCTTGAACCCCGAAAAGGTGTCTATGAATAATCATACACGGTATTTACTTTAGGCAGAACACCCCCTATTGTTTCGTCTGTCGGCTCAATTCCTACAGTGCGACACTAAAAAGTTGTGGACTTTTCACGGGGAGGTCACCTAGTTTATTCATTTTTGTTACTTTGTATCTCCTTGGCAAGTGAGGTTGTGTCATACTTGAGGCACCTAGTTCACAGATCATTCATTTGAATATTTTGCCAATTTGCTATACCTAATCACCAACCAATGAAGAGAAACTTTTTGCTGTGCCAAGCACTTTTATTACCTTTGGATTTACCTAAAGTACATAAATCTCTCCAATCGAAAGAAGAATATCTCAAGCTCAAAACTGAAGTCCTCCTCTCCCAAAAAATTGCAAATACATACTAAGAAATGCGAAATTGCAGCAATAAGAAAGTGGCACAGGTTATTAGCAGAGACCCCTTAGAGAAACATGCCTCATCTTGGAGCCCAGGAATTTGGAATATCATATGTAGAGCCACACAATCACTGAGCAAGAGAAGGTGAAAATTCTTGCAGAATTTTACTGACCATTGGTTCCAAGGGTTGACTGCTTCCCGTTTTGCCTTCAGTAGAAAATTGAACGTCACAACAATGCATGTTGACCCCTCAAACTGTATGAGCCGATTGGATCATGTTCAAATCCAGATTCTTAAGTCTTACAACTGATTCCACATGACCTTTCAGCGTGTGAATTTCACCGAGCCTGCAATTTTATGTCAAATAGCATATAACGATCCATGACACATGTTCTCTAAGCTGTCTCATGTATGAAACATGTATCCAACTAACTCATTTGGAAGTTTATGTAAAACTTCCCTTGTGAAAAGAGTTGGGAGAGTTAAAGTACCTCGCTATCTCTGCCCGCCGCCTGGCCTGTTCAGCGATCAGAGAAGATCGAGACCGCCGCCCATTAAACTCCAAGTCTGAAGCAGACAACCCCTGAAGACTTCTTTGAGAAAGTACCCACTGAGCAGCCCTTTCATCCTTCCCGTAGTCTTTCCTGGAAGTAAAGGCTGTCTGTTGTTCCAAAAAGAAAGTGAAGGATTAAGCGGCTTGATCACCTCTTGATGAATTTTCTAAGAAATAGTTGTTAACAGTAGGTGTGGACTGACCTTTCTATCGAACACAAGATTCCATGCTTCACCGCTCAGAGCATAACGAACCGTGAATTTGATTATGTCCAGTGGTATGTAGAAGATCAAGCTGTATAGCCAGATAACTCCAGCCCATCCCCATCCGATGCCACTGATGTAGGCAAAGCTTATCTTTGCATAGACAGCGATCAAGGTTGCCACCTGAACACCGACAAATTGGATTCGGGTCAGGATGTCAACTCAGAGTTTTAGGCTTTGTTAGTAGATGAAGGTAAAGAGTCGATCTAGGACACTAGATTGCTGTCATATTACCACTGTGGAACTTGCTGATGCTTTTTTTTTGGGACTGTACAATAAGCACTTGTGGTTGAGGTTCACTCAAAAAATTCGCAGAGATACATCAAAATCCAATGGCTTAACCAAAGTTAATAGGTGTATCCATTGCCTTAGTTTCAATGGAAAAGTTTTGACTAAGCCGTACGGATTTCTTGCCAGCAAATCATGCATTCTCAGTCTGTTCTATTTTTCTTCCCATTCTTAAGATGTATTCGCTGGAAGGTCATCCATCTATATTTGCTTGGTGTTCAGCTATCAAATTCCAGAAGTAGGATATCGTGGTCATTTATCTTGGGGGTGTTGGAATCGGCACATGTTGATAAATGCACGAGTGACAACTTATTGTGAAAGCTCTTTCAAAGACGAGGCTTACCAGCTGAGCCACCACAAATGCGATCATCAAGAGGGTTCCAGGTCTCTCAACAAATGACCAACTCTGACTGCGGGTAACGAATATAAGGGCCTGGCTGATGATACTGACTTGGAGATAAACAGCAGAAGAGACTTCCTCGCTGTTGCTCGATAGTGAACGCACACCAAAGTGATCCTGTTGGAGAACTTAGGTTAGCCTTGTATTTAACTTTTCACTAACTTCTCCTAGTCAACTTCGAAGATGGAAACGACTTTAGATTCTTCACCTCAAAGAATGTAGTGTCAAGCACTACCCAGTAGAAGAGGACAGTGACTAAGGCAAGATATGTTCCAATTACAACTCCAGTTGCAAATATTTCGTTGAGCTTCCAACTATCAGGCCTTGGAGATGGCTTTACACGATCTTTCGAGATTGTCATGATTGTACCTGGACATCAATAGCATACTCATGAGCAGCTATTCAAAGTGGTTTCCTTCTTCTGGAGAGAGAGAGAGAGAGAGAGAGAGAGAGAGAGAGAGAGATTATTGTTTTAAAAATTTTATGACAACATTGACAATATTGTCATTTCATTAAACATTGGATGTGTAGTCACACTGAAAGTTTAAATTTAGGAAGACAAAATAGTGGGCGTGAAATCCTTTATATTGTTTGACACAACAAGAAAAGTCAACGGAATCAGAAAAATTACCGTCATTCAGAATTGCAATTATAAGCACCATGAAAGGCGGGAAGTCAAATTCCCATATCAATGCTAGGAGCACAAAACCAAGCTGCAATATAGTTTGGAAGAACAATTATAAGGTACTGCACATTCATCGAGTATGAAGAGAGAATTTTATAGTCAGATATGAGCTCATCTTACCACAATCCTTATAGTTATTGAGACTGCATATATCTGCACATCGATAAAACTGATAAGTATCATCTCACAATTATTACAAGGAAAAATAACCGTGAGTCACTACAGAAGATTCACCATGCACACTTGCTCTTATTGATCAGTCCCATAATGAGCACTTGAAGAAAATTTACTTAGATTGTCTAGTCTCTGGAACTTGTTCAACTGGGAGCACTTTAGTATCAAGAAAAAAGGCAATCTTGGTGTCTACAAACATCAGACCAGATTTTTCTTGTGGAGTGTGCGTTCCATCAGAATGAAGCACTCCTCTAATATGAAACTGTGTCTGTTCAGCGAGAGGTATACTTACGGTGTAATTTTTCATCCTCTGAAAAATAGCTCGGCTAGTTAAAACTGCACTAACGATCACACTTAAACCAGGCTCCGTCAAGACTATATCAGCCGCACCCCTTGCGGCATCTGTAGAGTCAGCCACAGCAATTCCGATATCTGCTTTCTTTAGAGCTGGCGCATCGTTCACACCATCTCCAGTCATTCCAACCACGTGCTTCTTTTCTTGTAAAATTCTCACAATCTCGTACTTGTGCTCTGTAGATAGCATTCAGGTCACAAAAGTAACCAAGAGATCATTAATAAAAGATATGTAGATGTAGTACATCTATGCCATTGTCTGCAAGCATACATGAGATCATGTCCGTATATCTTTTCACACAACTCGACTTTTCTATTGGTTCAAATGATCTGGTGACAATATATAGACATGCTAATGAAAAAATTTGGTTAAGAAAGTTAACTTCTTTCTGTTTTACGTAAGCTATTAGGTTTTGAATTACTAGTCTAATTTGACGAGAGGAAAATCCTTTCACATACCTGGGAATACACCAGCAAAACCATCGGCCTTCTCTATGAGCTCATCCACTGGGAGAGCTTCATTTTCATCCTTTTCACGGCCCAACAGTGCTGAAGAAGGATACATGTTTGTTCCCATGCCAAGTCTTCTGCCCGTCTCCTTTGCAATAGCTAACTGGTCACCTGCAGTTGCAAAATGATTAACTCGATAAGTGTTTGCTTGTGCATTATTGTTGGTAGCTTTAGCGCTATGGACAAGGATGTAACGAATCAATTCAGGTAGCACTATAGAACCAAGCCATCTTAAATAAGATCTGAGAAGTGCTCTTGGTGCTTGTAGAGTTTGTACCTGTAATCATCTTGACACAAACTCCAAGGTTAAGAGCTCTCCGAATTGTCTCCGCACTGTCGTGTCTTGGAGGATCAAACAAGGGCAACAAGCCGCAGAATATCCATGGGCCTCCAGGACTGTCCTTGCTTTTCTCTGTAACTTCCTGCAAGGATGAAGATATTCAATTCCTGCAAACCACTTTAGGTTGGACTAATACAAAATGGGGAATCCTATCATTTGAGCAAGAGAATTTCAAGCAACTGCTGTTCTAATGCATCCCATGGTAAGCTGCATTTAAGAATAGAACGAGGAATTTCTCGCTCCTTGATTACCTGAAGAGCAACTGCTAGTGACCGCAAACCCCTTTCAGCAAATTTGTCAATGATGGTATGTACTTTTCCCGCAATCTCATTTTTCTCTTGGCACATGTTGAGAATCTGATTCAGGAAAAGAGTTGGCGCAGAAGCTCAGAATCTTATTTTAAAGTCAAATTAGAATGATAAGAGAATCTGATTTATCTGGAAAGAAGAAAATATATGCTTATGGTGCTTGTTCCTGTCCATGGGCTGACGCTCGGAAGAATATCAAAAGATTTTACCTTCAGCTTGACACACATATTGGACATGTGAGTGATGGAGACAGTAGGTCTGAATACAAAAGCTAAGCATTTTGAGGAATGAAGAATGTTCCGAATGCTATACATGGGGAATTAAAGGATTGTCACAGGTACTAGGTGAGGCTACAAGCTAAAGGATACGGACATAAGGGATGGGATGCTATTGAGATGCCAACAATTGAAAGAGGCACAACTTTATATAAATAGGAACAGATGTTCCGGACCAGCTTGTATTGAACTAATTCCCTTTAAGATTTTATGCAAGTTGGCATTGGTACTCTCTTAATCATATATTATAGCGGCCTTTTGGCCGCAGCAATACCTGTTCAGGAGCACCCTTGCTTGCACGATACCAAATACCATCAGAATCAATGTAAGTGATTGCAGTGCGCTTGTCCACTGGATTGAAAGGTAGAAAATGGACTTCTTGGATGTTTGCACGAGCCTGAATATAGGAAAACTGTCACTTGTACAGAAGCACATAGAAAAGCAGAAGAAAGTACCAAAATTTTCACCCCAAAAAGAAGAAAACTTGGAATATGCATCTTTTTGTGTGCGCGTCAGTACCTCCTTTGGATCTGCAAGCATGTTAACAATGGCTGCATCGATGGCGTCCTGATTTTCTAGTCGGGATGCTCTGGCTGCTAGCAAGACAATAAAGTCTTTGTCCATATTCTTGTTAAAAACCTGTAAGAAGTGGTTGAATTGGGTGTCAAGCATACTCCGACAAATGAGACTTGCATTTCAATGAGGAGAAAAAACATATTTATAAATGAGGAAGTTTACATTAAACAGCTAACCGTTTGACTTCGATTACTTGCTGTTATCCATGTAAATAAAGATTCTCACAAAATTTTCATACCTCAATGAGGTTGCGATCAACTGTGAGGCGATTCAAAGTAAGAGTCCCAGTCTTATCACTGCAGAGGACATCCATTCCCGCCATCTCCTCAATTGCTGTCATCCTTTTTGTAATGGCACCCTTTTGGGGGACAGGAACACAAGAAGAGAGAGTCAACAATCCATGTTGAGATGAAAGGTAGTAAATTATCTTGGTGATCACATTAGCTATGCAGAGACAAAATTCCAACTTTCTAGCTAGCTTTGTTGTGTAGTAGGATGCTAGAAGCTAGCTTAAGAGATCTTACCTGTTGAGAGAGCCGGTGAGAACCAATTGCCAAAGTGACAGACAACACTGTCGGCATGGCAATGGGAATACCTCCGATCAATAGAACAAGAAGATTGTTGATTCCATCTCTGTATGAGCGGAGTTGTATGGGGAACATGACTATGATTTCGAGAATCATTCCCACAGCAATGGAGCAAATGCAGAAGTTCCCAATGGCGGTAAGTACCTGAAAATATCATGATTGAGATGTCTCATTAAACTTGTAGACTTAAGTCGGTCTTCTTTATCCTAGTGACCTCATTAAAGCCAGTTCAGCATGATATGATGAGCACATGAAGACAGAATTGAGCTGCAAGATAACAGTAGGCCTTGACCGAATGAAAAGCTAATAAGATCTGCCTAGGAAAACGAATGTGAATAAAATTGCACGAGTACTAAAGCATCAATCCAAAATTTTTGCAGTACTTTTTTCAGCGATGATCGGAGGTCTCACACGCAACTCTTTATGGACTCGTCATGGCCTTCTAGGGAAGTTTCAGGGCTGAGAAACTCAATATACATAAACCGGGGTTCAATATTACCTGCTGGAAATGTCCAACAACTTCAGTGGAGTCAACTAAATGTGCAGCTTTTCCAAAGAATGAGTGAACCCCAGTTGCAATGACTACGGCTTCAATTTCTCCATGCTTACATGTTGATCCCGTGTAAACTTCATCTCCGGTCCTTTTCGTCACCGGCAGAGATTCTCCCGTGAGAGCAGACTGCATGCACAAACGGGACTTAGGAGTAAAATGACATCGATTAAGAGAATTTAGACTATATAATCATTATAACATATAAGTAGCGGTTGCCTGGTCGATCTTTAATGGGTCTCCTTCAAGAAGCCGTGCATCCGCAGGGATGATGTCTCCGAGTTTTATACTAATTATGTCCCCAGGTACTAGGACAGCAGCATCCATCTCTTGCCAATGCCCATCTCTGAGAACCTGCATGAAGAGAATTCAGAGAGAAAAATTTTCATTCTGAGGGTGAAAACGTGCATTATCGCCAATGAATAAGATCTCAGCACTCTTCTGATTACGTAGATGACCATCCTCTTGCTCCCCTCTACATGTACCTTAGTTTTTGGAGCCAAACGGGCCATAAGTGCTGCTGCCGCGTTACCAGCATTGTTTTCCTCTATAAAGCTGATAGTCGAGTTGATAAGCAAGAGGCAAATAATACCAACAAAATCTTGCCAGTCGGGACCCTCGCCCTGAAACCGGAAACAAATGTAGCCAAAGTCAATGTAAGTAATCTATTTGCAAATAAGAGCAGGAAAAGGATTTAATTCTTGTCAACTTACTCCACCATTAGCCAGGACAATAGCCATGATTGCTGCAGCTTCCATAACCCAAGACAGTGGATTCCACATAAAACTCAGAAATTTTAAGAACTTGTTCTCCTGCAGAAAAATTTGGTGGAAATTTGTCAAAGAAGCGTAGTGTATTTTCTTAGATCACAACCTCGTAGGCAATTGATTTCTGTCTTTTTTGGTAAATAAACAACAGAGTTTGATGCTACAAACAGCCAAATATTTTGTATACAACAACTAAAAGCAGCGAAGTTGATAAAAAAAAAATTCAGGAATAGTTGTCAGCCTCTGATATCGCATCAGTCAATGGCGTTGGTGTCTGTAGTGTATCTGAACTTTCATTTTCACGTCGACGTTTCTTGAAAATCTTCTCAGTGAGAAAATTTTCAAATCACTTAAATATGATAGGCAAATATGGTCAAGTCCCTGTAATTTGGAGATTGAGATGTCTTACTGGCTTCTCTTCCAGCTTGTTCAGACCAAAAATGGTCACCCGAGCTTCAGCATCCTCAGAAGTGAGTCCTTGGTGTGATGTCCTCAGTTGCTCAAAAACTTCTTCTAGGGGTAGGCGTTCCTGTTTCAACAGTGCATGCTCAGCAAATTTGTTTCTACCATAAAATATGCACTTCAGGGTGTTAAATCATAGAGCAATTTTCTGCTACTTACCAAATCGATATTATCTCTGTTGAAGTGTTCCGGGTTAAGCAATGGTTTCTCCAACTCTTCTGCCATGGCTCAAGCTTTGTTCCTACAAGAAAGGGCGTAGCAATGTCTTTGAGCATCTATGCTGAAAGCAGTACTTTTTTCCCGGCACAACTATCTTCAAGACAATAATTGAAGGTGCAAATAATCATAGAGATTGAACGAACAATAGAAAGCATCATCCTAAGACATTTACTGGACAATTAAACTTGCAAATTACAGAGTGCTAGGCTCATCTGAGTTTCTTTGTACTAATCCTTCAATTTCTGCAAGTTATCATAATCAATAAACTGATAATGCAGCTTCATGGAGGACACTTTATCCCCAACAAATGCAGAATCTTTGGAAGTTATTACGAGTTCCCACGAAACTTGTGAATTATATCAAGGTACTCATTCGTGACGAATGAATTTCCACGCTCATTGTGCTACACACAACATTATGTTGCACCACGACATTACTCTACCAGGGATGGTCCTTGAGATTTGAGGAGTGAATCTATACTCATAGTCTCTTTCCCATTGTAAGGACTAAACAATGTTGCACTGGAACTCTATTATTCGTCCATGGAAAGGGCCATGCAGTCGAAGCACCCAAGTGATATTCTGAATCGGCTTCCTTATGGTACAGAACAAAGTGTTCTTACACCATATGCTAGTGGAAGTTTTTAAAACATACTGCCACACCGATGTCGTCATTTGAATCGCACGCATTTCTCATCTCAAGTTGCCAACTGTGCTAAGCCACTTAGCTGACAAAACTAACCAGTTATTCTTATGTGAACCATCATGCAGCAGACCAGTCAAACACCTTATGATTTGTATCCACCTCTCGTTTGAAGCTAAAACAACATGCACCCAATGCTGTATTGATCTCAAATCAGTTGATCCATACTTCACGGAGTCACAAAAAGTTTTCCACTGATCCGTGCTTGAAAACAAAAGCAAGAGTACGGAAACCCGGGAAAATGCAAAAGATGACCAGAACAGACACAAGTTCTCGCTAGTTAGATAAGGATCGATTCCGACCTCTCACGGTCGCTATTTTCACATTGAACTCTACTAAGCAGAAGCCAAAGTCAAGTCACGCTGCGAACGCAATTCACGCTCTCTTTTTTCCGCAAGAAAGGAAAGAACCAAATCAACCGCTCCAATCCAACAAAGATAAGGAGAGCACGGAAACTTCAGAGCTCAGATTCACAGAAGCACTTACTTGGACCCAAGATGGGAAGCAAAATCTCGCCCACAACTCGTGGCCAAGGCGAGAGAAGATTGTTTCGCGTGGCGGCTTGTAACTATAAGTGGGTGATGATGATGGCGATCTCCCTCCTCCTCCTCCTCCTCCTCCACTCTCCCCCACACACACGCACACGGTGTTGAAGTGCGGGTAAGTGGTAACGGGTACAGTCCCACTCACGTGGAAGAGCAAGAAGAGTTAGGGAGAGAGAGAGAGAGAGAGAGAGAGAGAGAGAGAGAGGAAGGGGCTGAGAAAGGAAGAGTGAGATTAGATTGAGCGTGTATAAGTGGGGAGATTGTATATAAATTCCCCATGGGTGTGTATATCTTTCAAGATCTGGTGGCTGACTGGTGGTTGGGGGCCATTCCAGGACGAGCAGCTGATTGCGGATCGACCCTTTTGTTTCTTTTGGGTTCTAGTCTTCAACACCCCCCCTCCTGCTTAATTAGCTGAAACCAATCTTGTGTGTGGAGGGGTTCTGGTCCTTTGTGGCTGAGGTTGGACTTTTTGTGAACGAGACACGACAGGCAGTGAAGCGCAGGCGAAGGAGGAGGAGTACGAGGACGAGGACGAGGAGGATGCGAAGTGAAAGACCGTTGCTCAACAACCTTTCAAACTTGCCCTTCAACGTCCAAACCTACTTTTCCCGCCCCGTGTTACAGCTCAGCGGGGATACGGACAGGTTGGGGGCGGGGTCATCACATCGGACGGTTAAGTAACCACCACGACCCCATTTCGGCTGAAATCATGACCAGTCGGGGTCGTCGAACGTGATATGTTTATTTTATTTTTATTTTAGGGATAAATACATTTAAAGTCCTAAAACTTGTTATGAAAATGTAACTGAGTTCTAAAAATTTCATAATGTGCAATTAAATCTTACAACTTGTTAGAGAAGTGCACTCGAGTCTTAAAATTTTCAAAAAGTACAAACAAATCCTAAAACTTGTCACGAACGTGCAAACAAATCCTAAAACTTGTTAAATCTGTTCAATCAAATTTTTCCATTAATTATACTTTTTGAAAGTTTTAGAATTTGATTGCATTTTTGTGATAAGTTTTAGGACTTGATTGCACCTTCGTGATAAGTTTTAGGACTTGATTGCACTTTCGTGATAAGTTTTAGGATTTGATCGTTTTTTTTAAAGTTTTAGTACTCAATTATACTTTTTGGATAAATTTTAAGACTTCTAGTGTACTTATCTCTTTATTTTATTTTTTGGGAGTATTTTTTCTCTCATTTTCTTATTCTAGCTAACTGGCAATTTATTTCCTCGTTGTCGCGGGGCTCACTCTCTCTCTCTTCCATCCTAAAAGAAACACAATTTATTATACCAATCAAATGGGGTTGTCTTTACATGAAAACCTCTCTCTCTCTCTCTCCAAAAATCAGTTGATCAATTGCAACCTAAGAGGTTGATGAAAGGAAATAACAATGAGTAGAAAAAGAGGATTTGACATCGATATTAGTATTTTCTCCTATGGGCAAATTGATGGGAAAAGGTGGTCTTTTGATCATTAGCTTACGCTAAAATATTCCTGTCGTGTTTGCCTGATTTATTTGAGCGGAATGGAACTAACTAGAAAGATTAACGTTTATGTCACAAGTCTCCTTGTTATGGATATGAGATTTAAGTGTTGCAAACCCCCTCTTTTGTAGCACAACCCGTCGCAAACATACTCACCGATGTCCCTTATATTGCATGCCGATATTCCGCCTATTTTATGTGTGATTTTATTTGGTCTGGACCCTTCATCATCTAAGGATCCTAGGACTCGACTTATTTGATCTCTTTGGTCCATACCACCTACTTTTTGCACCTATCTAATCAGTTAGGGGCTCATTCGTCGCTAAACCGAACAAATCTAGAGAGACGACCTTGCTCTAATTCATCATGAATGATCACATTCAGTCAATGTGGGTCAAGCCAAAAAAAGATTACTCGGTAGTGACACATTTAAGGTAGATATTAAAGATCATTTCACGAGTCTTTCTACTGTGGCGTCAAAAGGAAAAATAATAATATCCTCTTATTGTCGTTTTATGACTCCGGATTTTTTTACGGTGAATCGTACATTTCACAATCGCCCATCATCAAATGAAAAATTTTAATGTCGATCATCGGACGAAGAAGCAAATTCTGTCAATCGGATAAAAAAAATTGTCAATTGTTAGATGGGTCTCCATAAATTTTTGGGAAGCTCTGTTAAGGTCAAAACTTAATCCAATAATGCAATAATGAATGCCTTTCTAACCAAGGTCACATCTGTGACATTTATGGCTCCTGACCATCTGTTTGACACATGCGAGAGATCTCCTGTCATGGGTCCCCATGTTACGTGTCCTATTTTCTTGATTTGACTAGATCAGGAGTGGTGCACTTTGCCCAATCATATTATTTCCCAGCTTATAATTATTGATTACAGCCGAAAATATCTCGCACACGTCGATATCTCCAGTACCTACTTATTTAATCTGTCGTTATCCTCGTCCATTGGATCGTCGAGATTTGTATCAACGAGCTATTTAATCATCATTAGTGATTGCAGCTTCTGCTTCTCTGATTTATATAATATGGTTGTTGTAAAAATAAATGGCATCGAATTAAAAGAGCAATCAAGTCGGACTTTGAGGCGTGATATCATTTTCCTTAAAAAATTTATTTACCCCACAATATTGCTAATGGTCACCGACAAAAATCCTCCAAGATACAATAAAGTCTCAAAATGAGAATACTATATAACAATTCTAGTATTTCTCCAAGGTCTCTCTAAGAAACAATTGAAAATGATGGCTGTAGTTTTTGAAAGAAGACTTGAAAATTGATATCGTTTTCCTTGTTGCGAAAAAAACTGATATTTATAGAAATCGGTCTTAAAGAACATAGATAACTCTTCACGAAAGGTTGCAAAGCTAATAAAGATGTTCCTTCGAAAGAAGTTGCAAACTGAACAAATACAACCCTTTGGGAAAGATTGAAAACCGAACAAATATAATCTCTAAAGGTTATCTTGAAAACACATATGTAAAATTTGGAATAAATAAAATAAAATTTATATAAATAAAATTTCGAATTTTCATAATTTCGAAAATTATTTAATAAACAAAAAACAACCTTTCAACTAATAAAGATTAATGAGATAACCTTACGAAATAAAATAAAAAATAAAAAGTGCTAAGTGTGCCTAATAATTGCGCACTTGCACGCGAGTATTGTGTAAACTAGCACACACCCCATTATCTTCACTCTAAGGAGTAAGAAGATATTCACAGTTATAAAATGATATACTTTCTTAAAACTTTCCTATGTCGGACAAAGGAAAGAATATTGTTTTGTTTGTTTTACAAACAAACATCCGACAATGGTCACATGCCTTATCATATGCAAAAGTCGTGCTGTCAAGTCTACCTGTCGGATGGACATCAAGGTCGTCTTTCACTATCTTGGGTTTGTACATCTCCGTTGTTTGATTAAAGGTGTTCGGATGTGTATTCTGGGAAATGATAGAAAACCAGGGTTTTGATTCTCAAGAAAAATCTCTCAGGAACTTTTGCAGCTCCTGATATAGTTGCAATTTCTTTATATTTAGAAGGATTTTAACTTAATCATGTGCTTATCATGATGTTGTTGTGTCTAAATCCCAATTTACCGCAAGTGGGAATTGGAAAGGACTAATTGATGCAAACGTGTTTGACAATTCGAAAAGACTGGATGATTGGGACCTTACAATCCCTACCACAAACATCAAAATGAAAATTCAAATGTATAGGCTCTTCGCCAACAATTCTAAGTTCTTTTCATCTTTCTAAACTTATATGTTCGGATGTTTTGCCTCATGTAATGTCGTGCATTAACATCAATTTTTGTATAAATACAGCCAACAAAGGGGAAGATTCCCTTCTTTGCTTCACAGTATTAGCCTTCCATTTTGAAAGGGGCGAGAGGGTTGATCAATGAAAGTAGTTTCTATTGTTCTTTTTGCTCTTTTTTCTTAGGTTAAAGAGTAGATAGCGGGTACTAACTTGACAACTTCTAATATTATTATACAAGTTTCACACCCGTTACAAAACATCTAATTAAATCCGCATGACTACGACCATATGGATGATCTAGGAGTACCTTCCAGAAGAGGCAAGCCCTTCACTTCAATGTGCAAGCTTTGTGATCACATTCGCAAATGACCTGATTGACAAAGCTCCCACAGGCAAGTAAGGGTGATTGGTTTCCCAGTGGATCGGTTCATGGCTTGGACCCAACCCGAATCAGTGGCTCTTGGTCTTGGCCAATTTTTACCGGACCTGGAAACCGACCAAGTTCTTTTGTCGGTTGTAAAATTTCAAAGAACATTAGATCTACTATATGAAATAAAAACGTGCGCTGTCAACACGAGTTAAGTCCAATGGTTAGGTGTGTGACTGGGGAAGGTGGTCTTTGCAATTGACACGGCAAGGACTTGGAGAACAACTCAGGTTCCTCCACGTTCGGCTCAGTAAATCACAAGATCTTGTTAGACTTGAAAACAACGTCTGGCCCATTCAAGTTCCATCTCTATGCACCATGATTTTCCATGGATGGTCAACGTGACAGTTGCGCCTAGATGGGTTCAACGTGAGGAAACTGATGGATGAGAATAAACAAACAAAACGTCGATTGCGCTGCTGATGCGATGTTGAAAACGTGGGGAATGACAAATTTCTCCTAAACTTGCTCATTAAGACAAGGTTAACGACGTTAGACCATGAGCCCTTACCTACATAGTTGGTTCCAACTAGCGAATAAGACAGGTGGAGAAGCAAGTTTGAAGCTTTGGTATAATTCCTTTCAACAGCCTCGCTGACATTTCATTAATTGCCATATAAGATAAAAGGGGCTCGTCACTTGGATTCAGAGGGCTACGGTGTTGCTTGCCTAGCCGCTAAAGCCCTTCGCACGTTGAGGAGTGTGGTGATAAATGAGGTAGACCCCTAACCAAGTCTTCTTACTTAACTTCACTAAGCTGTTGAAGTTAAGATGTCCCAAACAAATCTGTAATACCATAATTAGGCTCCGTACCTATTTGATTTGCCTGAGCCTCCATAGACTTTCCCTCGAAGATGTATATTCCTTCATGTTTGAATCCTCTGGCTAGAGTCTCATAGTTCATTGCCCTGTCCTTAATCTGGCATTTTTTCGAACTCAACCTTGAGTGCCAACTATAGCTGGGAACTGTAAAAAAACTCCCATGAAGAATAGGGGGTGGAAGAGCTACTGTCTGGAGGGGGAATTACCCTACTGCTACGAAAGCTGGCCAAGGAGCTTACTTCAAATAAAAAGGCTTGATCCCAAGATTGTACTAGCTGCTCGCTGAAAGGCACCAATTCCCACGGGATATAAGATATAAGAGAGGGTCCAATCGCTGGAATGTAACTTGATCTAAGGGCACTGGCACTAGACAACTAAACCCCTGGTAAAGGGCACAGAGACTAAAAGGGCACGGCTGGCTATATCCTATGATAAAAGCACTTTCTTGAATTGTCTTGATCACACTCACTGTCTTCTCTAAGATCCTTGCGCTTTCTGTATATTCCGCCGCTTGTTCGTTAGCTCCTTAGGAATGAAGGGGAAGACATAAGGACAGGGACGAAATTATCTTATAAGGGAGTGGACACTAGACAGAAACTGAAGCCATTTTAGACGCAGATACAGACGCACGCAGCAGAATCAACAGACGCATCAGCTCGAACAACTAAGACTAAGGTTGGTTTTGTGAGATAGGATCGGATCGTCAGAAAGGCTCTCCGCCGATCCTTATGAAGCTGAAGCACCAGGGTGTAATTACTTATCATATGTAGAGTCTGTCCTCAGATACGTCTTTCTTAGACGCCCAACTAGCTACAACCTAACTCGAGGAAGCCGTATCACAAGGCAGGCTTCGCGGCTTTCCAGCTCTAGCATCTGCCAATGTGGTTATTCCACTTCTATAGTAGGTAAGGTAAGCCAGTCCAGTTGCTCTGTCAGTCTGTGAGAGAGAACTGGCCTACGAAGCCAGCCAGCTAGCTAGCCTTCACCCACTCCTGAATGCCAGCGTTGCCTTCCTTAGAGAGAGAGAATGTTTCCAGTCCCCAGTCCAAGGAAGCAAGCCAAGCAGTCCGAGCAAGCCAACGGTTGAGGGCACTTCTTTAGCCTTAAAGAGAATAGCCTTCCTTTCCTGTCTTGTCTGCCCGGTGAGGAGTAAGCACGCGCAGAGGCTCATAATCCTCTGGACTAACTGGCAACCTCAAAAGCTGCTTTGCCTTCTAATATTTTCTCAATAATCTACATTTGATAAGGTTTGGAGGTAAAAGATGCTCGTTTGATCCTGCATGGTTACCCCTCTAGGCATTATTATAAGAGTCTCATACGTTCATTATTATATATTCGATTCGATTTGAAGGCGAATCCGGTTACATCTACTCATCCATTACGATCACTGTAAATTTCGATTGCTGTAGAGCACATTTGTTACGGCCATGTGTTGTATGTATTGCTCATTGAATATCTTCTCGACCATCATTGCTCAATAACACATTATTGTAGAAGAATTTTTTGTCGGATAACATCTAAAATGGGAGTAGCTCGTGCCTTTAGAGGTTATACAATGTTTAGAAAAACCATCTGAAGAAGATCAATGTTGTCTTCCAAGTTTCACGCTTTATGAGAGGGAATTGGTGTTTACGCAGTAGAATCAATCATAGTAAGTTGACTCAAAAAATTCTCGAGTTGACTTTGATGAGTACTTGCCAGCCCCTTTTCTTGCCCTTTCTCACCAACGACGAGCAGCCCTCTTGACTGCAGATTAATGCAATGCAGCCAAAGTCACCCCCACGCCCCCACATTGCATGCCGACTTCTGTCCCAATTTATCTCGTTTACTATGAACTTATCATGATATAATTACGAGATAGATTCTAAAACTTATAATTTTGTATCCAATTGAATCATTCCGTCAAAAAGAAATGACTCAAAATGCCATCGTAGTTGCAGGTTTTAATATTTGAGTGAACAGAATCTAAGATTTAAATGCGGGAAATTGATAAGTTTTAGGGCTTGTCTTATGATTTTCATGACCCGTCCATCATGATCACTAATTGCTGCGATTCATCTTAGCGAAATCAATTGGATGGGTAGCTTGCGCTAACTTTACAAAGTAACCTCAGTGGAAGAGACCATATTAGCAAAATCTTAAACTGCTAATCTCAATTAATTAGACTCAATTTTCGCTAGTTTATCCTTTTAATTGCTCTGTTTAACTCGTCCATACGTGTGAATCAATCATAATTTAGCTTTTTTATTTTTTTAATTCTTATGCTTTTCTCTTTTATCTCTTTTTCCTTTTTAAATTTCACAAGTATTTTCTGATGTGGCACTTGGAGGATGTCATATCACCGCCATGTGTTTTAAGAGAATAATGAGAAAGCCACATCATTACTTTCCTTTAGTCAAATTGGACGGATTAAATGGAGGAACTTAACTGCACTAACTTGACAAATTTTAAGATTTGATTGCAACTTTTTGAAAGTTTTAGGACTCAATTACACATTCACGATAAGTTTTAGGACTTTTAGTGCATTTATTCGAAAAAAAAATTATGAAGTTTACACATTGACAAATCTAAACAAAAATGAATAGGCCACATCTATTCTGGTCCGTTATTTTGGGGCCAGCCCATAAAAGCTTATACTAGTTGGGCCTGGTGAGCAATTCAGTCATTGGATTACTAAATCAACTCAACTGTTCATTCATTTAGAGGACGATTCGATTGTTCTGTTTCCCAAGATGGATTATATTTTCTTTCGTGCCGGTAGATTTGTGAAAGAGTTGGTAAGTGTTAGAAAAATTGTTGGTAAAAGATAAATACCGGTTACCTGATTTCAAGTGAATTAATTGATTGATCGAATTGAGACGTGTTGAGCCTATTGAGAACTTAAATGAGATGAGCTCGAGTTTAAATGATCAAAGATTAATTGAGCTCAAGTTCAGTATTTCGCCTTGAATTGTCGAGCAGCTTAAAGCCTGAATAGTGAACCGTCTCAATCGATTACACCCCTACTTAAACCATCCTGGTCGGTTAAATTGGATATGATTCCGCTCTCCCATCCGATCTTCTAGGGCCAATCTAATCCCGATTTGACTGCGTATCGCTCGCGAATTGCCACAAGAGATTTAAATCTCGGAGACGTATCATTGAGAAATTCTCCCTGGATAACACCAGAACGCGGCAAATATCATAAAACCTGGAAGCAGCACATTAACACACAGCCTAACCTCGATTAATGCGCGGTTAACGTAACAACGCACACGGGGGGAGACATTAAGTGCACACGTACATGTCCTAGTACGTGTTTATGCGAGTAAAAAGGCTTATGGTTCTTAGCTTGCGATGCACTCCTTTGAACAAAGTTCAAGGTATGTGATTCACATCAAAGTACTAAACTCCCCCACACCCAAAAAAAAAAAAAAAACAAAAGAAAAGAAGTCGAAATAAATCAAATTGGGAGGTACTAAGATTTCGAGATAAAGTGACTCGAGAAAAGCAAGAAATGTACCCACCCATGGGTTGCTCAGTTGGTTAGTGCGTACTTGGGATTGTGTGGATAGGCGCACTAGTCCCAGGTTCAATTCCCCCGCTGAGCACTTGTGATTTAAGTGGGGGGTCATGGCGGTGGGTTGCTGTGCTAATCTCCCCCGAGGAATAGTCGAGGTGCGCGCAAGCTGGCCTGGACACCTCAGTTACCAAAAAAGCAACATTCATTTCATTCTTCCATCTTTTCGGGATTCCAAACTTTGCTTGCCTTGAATCCTTAGTGGTGGTTACCGAGAGTACCTCACAAAAGCAGAGAATGACTAAGCTTCTGACTAGGGTTGTCCTGTCTGTCCAAGTGTATACATCTAGAGACTGTCAGGATTGCGTTCATTATTTTAACGTGTCGGTGCCCATACACCTAATCCCTCAAGTTGGGGGAAAGTTTTTCTCCCCTCACCCCAGGAAATACCCCCAAGTTTTACATTCCAGAATTCAGACGAAATAATTTAAGGACTTACTCAGGTCTAAGCCCTTAATAATCTATTAATTAAACATTTTCCGGTTACCCTTAAGGGGGATTACTATACTTTCCAAATTCATATATTATGACATTGACCCACTTTACATTAGCCACCAAACATTGAACCTATGTAACTGGGATTAATTAATTGTAATTATCGACCTTGGGAAAATCCGACTTTTGCATAGCTTCAGGCTCACGTGAAGTCTCGAAAGAAACAAGGATGGAAACCATGGGACGAGGAGCGAAATGGGGGTTGCCTCAGGTTTCCCTACACCGACGGCCGCTTGCCGGTGACTCCTCAAGCAATGTCCCCAAGAGAAAATTATATTATATTAAATCAATATAAATAAAAGAAAATTTTAGGAATTTAAAAAACATAAATCCCAAGAGAAACTACGTGCCCGTTTCCTAATGCAACTTGTCATTGGCTAGAGAGCAGTCGCAAAACTGTAGTTGTGCATGTGAACGAGTCATTTCGCAAAGTGATGTGATATTTGTTGATCGGATAAAATTAGTTAAGCCAAAGTATACATGTGTAGGAGTGTTGGGTTACGTTTGATCGTTTGATTGTCAGAGTAAGGAATTGGATGGGACGGGATAGGATAAAGTGAGATAAAAAAAATCCCCAGGATAGTAAAGCTGGACATATTTAATCCTATGAAGTGTTTGATACATTTCAAGATAAGATGGGAAAAAACATAGTAAATCTAAGGATTGCAGCCACCGACGGCCACCACCAACATCGTCTCGACATGGCGACAATAGATCCGAGACCGCAACGGAGACAGGGGTAGGGGAATTCAAAGCGACCACCAGCGCACTTTTGCGTCCTTTCAGAATTATCGAGGTTCGAGTCTAACAGCAATGCCAAATATCTCTAGACTCTACATCGCGATCTTCACTTCGCTCCTCGAGAGGTCGGCATCCTCCGCTAGGATTTTCACTTCACGGTCCTTGCTTCCTCTTAAGATAGTTTGATTAAGCAGCCCGGTAATTATCAGGCTGTTGCGTTTAAGTGTAATTAGAAAATCAGAAATTTGTATGAAAGTGAGAAATTTTTTTTTTTCGGCATAAGCTTTAAAATCTATGAGTCGTCGTTGGAGAAGGAGAGACAACTAATTTTAATCTACTTGAAACTAGCTTTCAAAATCCTTTAATTTTGTAAAAATCAATTTAACATAGAGAAATAATCACTATCGGATTTTTCTTTCGCAAACCGACGGGAGATGAGGTGGATATACAAGACATTGTGCATACTTAATTTTCTTGTGCGTGTTCCAACAATGATGCACGGTCAGAACATATCGACGAAAGTTACTGTTGTTTGTGTGCGAAATTTATCCACAGCGGGCGGTAGATGAAAAGAAAACTCTTACCTGAAAGGTCACTTATAAATGAGTATCAAATTGACTACAATCGAAAAGCAAGGGAAGCCAAGTTTGAACTTTCAAGTACCTAACGAATTAAGCCTCTATTTGTTTTGCGGAAGATAAACGAGTCGGAAAATATTTTTCTAAAAATTATCGCTCGAAATAATTAATCAATGAAAAATATTTTTATTTTTATATTTTTTTGTGAGAATATGGAAAATGCTTTTATTACCAACAGTATTGTAAGTCCAAATATTTTAGTGAACGATAAAAATATCTTTGGTTCAATTATTTTCGTGAACAATATAAAGAATTATTTTTAGAAAAATATTTTTTAAATCATTATTTTTTTTCGAAACAAACGGCACCTAAAGCATGAGAATAACATAATCTCCAGAATCACACCGAGTAGTGGTCTAAGTAGCTGGAGACCACGTCGTGATACAGACAACTTGCAAAAAACCTTGCATGTTAATGACAAATGGTTGTCATGTGTGCACTGTTAGAGTTTTTGAAGTGAGCCTAGGAATGGAACATGCATATCTATGGAGATGGATTTGTCCGAGACATTGACCGCCCATGGAGATTCTGGAGCTGGGAACAGCCAGGGATGGGCGGGATTGGATTCGGATCCGATACGCCAGCAGCAGCTTCTGACATGTGCAGTTCGAAGCGACTGTCTCTGCACACAGCACACCAATTCTCTCCATAGTCCCATCTGTCACAAACATGGCCTCCTTGAAAACGTGGAACGCCAGGAAAACCCTAGTTTAATGATGCTTCTTGCTATCACAGGTTGCCCTAGTTTGGCTCAGGGTCTCGTGCGAAAGGACGAAGAAGAAACAGAATGAAAACATGACATTACGTATATCATCATGTGGAAAGAGAATCATACCATAGGTGTCAGTCGAATCTAATTCATATTGCCGGCTTGGAAGAGTGACGTTATAAATGAATTAGATTGATTGGTTTATGGAATTAGTTCGCAAGCACATATAAATGTTCAAATAAGTTCATTTCATGCTCAAGCACCCAAAGAGATTTCGTGCATCTTGTGTACTTGATATTAAAATATCGCTCTACTCTCTCATTGTAACACAATGCGATGAATTTCCTGCCAATCAATATATACATGGATATACCTCGTCAAAGTGAATTTAATATGAAACTCGCTATATTGTAGGATTATACATTTGACCGTCATAACTCTCGAATACAATCATGAGACTTCACATTTTTCATACGATCTTAAAAGCCTTGATGAACTTGATTAACGAGATCAAATCAGGAACTCCCACTTTCATCGCAAATTCGTAAATAGGTTCGAATCCCTCCATACATTGACAGCTCAAATACGAATCATCATATCAAGTGCGGGCCTCACGTGGAGCCCACTAACCTATCGCCCCATTCAAATCCAACAAACTCTCTCCCCTATTTTGACACACATGGTCTACTAGCAATTAAAAGGTTGACCATGGGTCACAAAACACTGGGAAAATTGTCAAAAAAAAATCCCAAACTTATTACACATTTATCAATTTGATCTTAAATCTTATAATTTTGTCAATTGAGTCATAAGCTTTTTTTTCACATTTTGCTAAATGAATCCATATGGCCAATTTTAATCAGAAATTGCTAACATGGACATTGATCATCCTTTATAGCATGATCAACACTGACGCAAACAATTGTTCCTAATATTTTAATAATTATTTCGAATTATTTATTTATTTATTTATTTTCTTTTTTTTCTCCCTTCTTCTTCTTCCAATTAGCCCTCAGGCTTGGGCAATAGCTGGCGACTAACCAAAGGAAACAATTGGTGAGAGTTGCCCTCACTGGTCTTAGGCGAGGTCACCCTCGTCGAGATCTGGTGAGGGGTGACCTCGCCAACTTCAGGCGAGGCTTAACCTTGATGGCTCGGAGAGGCTAGCCTTCATTGAAGGCTAGCGAGGGCCACCTTGCCAGCTTCGAGCAAGAGCGACCCTCGCCAAATCCCGTCGAGGGTGACCTCGCCAATGGTTGCCTTTGGCCGATCGCTGACCATCGCCCAAGCCTAGCAATCGGCTAAAGGAAGAAGAAAGAAGGAAAAGGAAATAAATAAATAAATATTATTAAAATCATTAAAAATTATCAACGTCAACGTCGATCATGTCACGTAGGATGGCCAACATCCATGTCAGCGATTTCCGGCCACAATTGGCCGGATGAACTCAATTGGCGAAATGTGAAAAGGTTTAGAACTCAATTAGCAAAATTAAAAAAGTTTAGGTCTGAATTGATAAAAGTGCAATTGGTTAAGGATCTTTTGGACAATTTTCTCCAAAAACACCACATAGGATCTAACAAAATCCATATCTCAAATTCAGGACTGAGGTAACAATGCCGGGACCATGTCCCCCACAATATTCTAATCCTCTTTGCCTCTTCTTCATCAAGCAACACTCCTCTTTTCATGCTCACACAGTCGCACACTTTGCCACTTTTCTAATCCTCCCTCCCATACAGCCCCCTCCCAGCTAACCCTTGATAAGTTAAACTAATCAAATCACGATAATCTATGAATCTCTTACTTTGATATCACTTAAACATCAATCAAGCCACATTCACTGCCCCTGCATAGAAAAATCTGCCAAAGCTTTGTATTATTCCCATGTAAAAAAAAAGGAAAGAACCCTCACTTTCAAGAAAGCCAACTCGCGCTCTCTCACTCCCTTCAAAAAATTTGGTCATTCTTGTATAAATACTTTACCTTACCCCACCACATGGCTCCAAGCTCTGCGTCGAGCTTTTTTTCTTCAGAAACCCCAAGAAAAGTGGTCTCTCTAGCGCCCATTTATAGTTAAACTCATAGAATCTATTGTCAGCCATGGCCGAGCTTAAGCAACGCAAGTCATACAGCAAGATGAAGGGCAACGGTGGCCTCACGAGGAAGTGTGCTTCGTTGGTCCGGCAACAGCGGGCCCGCATCTACATCCTCCGCCGCTGTGCCACCATGTTACTGTGTTGGTACATCCAAGGCGATGACTAGTCCAAGCCCAACCCAACCCTCTTCTATATAAATTCCCCTAATTAATTCATTCATGATATGTCTTTCGTATCATCATCATCATCATCGGGTTCTTTTATCATGTGTTTGTAAAGATCAGAACGGTGTTCGATCTTCTAGTACTTGTTGGAGAGCTTCGTCGGTCCGAGGATGCTGGTGGCGGTCCAGGTCGGTTCAGGTGGCTTTGTGGGTGTGGCCGAGACGTGTCTTTTCTCCTTATGCCATGTTGCGCCCATTTCCCCTTTTTTTCCGACTCGAAATGGTGGAAATCCATTAGGGTTGTGTTTTTGGGCACACGTGTGAAGGAGATTTAAATTATGGCACGCTCAAGCTTTTTCACGCACCGACCGAGCCGAGACGGTTGTTCGGAGATTTTATGGAGCTGATATGAAGTGATATGTATGTGTAACCTTCTGTATGTCGATGTCGCATGTTATTGCAATATGGGCTTAGTGTAATAAGGGTTGTTACGTGAAAAGTCTTTAGAGGAACTCAATTTTCGCCCTTTTAGTTTTTGTTCTCTTTCTGAGAGAAATTAAGGATCTGATCCGCCTGTTTTTTAGTGTATCGGAGGTAACTCATGACAAATGTCGTAACGTACGAGGTTTTAATAAGGGATAAGTACATTTAAAGTCCTAAAACTTGTCACAAAAGTATAATTGAGTCCTAAAACTTTCAAAAAGTTCAAACAAGTCCTAAAACTTGTCACGAAAGTGCACTTGAATCCTAAAACTTTAAAAAAATGCAAACAAGTCCTAAAACTTATCACGAAAGTGCAAACAAGTCTTAAAACTTATTAAATTGATTCAATCAAGTCCTTCTATTGATTATACTTTTTGAAAGTTTTAAGACTTGTTTGCACTTTAGTGACAAGTTTTAGAACTTATTTGCACTTTTTGAAAGTTTTAGGACTCAAGTGCACTTTCGTGACAAGTTTTATGACTTGTTTGTACTTTTTGAAAGTTTTATGACTCAATTGTACTTTTGTGATAAGTTTTAGGACTTTTAGTGCACATATTCTTTTTAATAAGATACAAATATGAGTGGACTATCCTTTTTGAGAAAATTCATAATGCGATCGCCCTTTTCTAACAGTAGTTTATTTGCACATCAGCAATGAAAAAGAGACATGATAAGATACAGGAGACGAGATTGTTATGTGGGTCACATTAACGAGTATCCAAAAGATATTAATTGAGCAAATACAATGAGAAAATGTCAATAACACATGTCACTCGAAAAGTGGATACGGCGCACGTCGCTAACATTTCCTTGTTTAGATAGTTAGGTAGGGTCAATTACACATATCACTTCATAAATTTGGTTTCCTGGCTTGAGTTTTACAAGCCAAGGGACAAAGTCCTTTTGGACTATTCATGTGACCCCAAATTCCTCTCATATTTGGAGGAAATTATCAAAGCTTAAAGTTGCTGTGGAACCTCACATAAGGCACCTTATTGGGGATGGGGCAACGGCTTATCTGTTGCATGATGATTGGCATTTGTTTGGGCCTCTTCTGAGAAGGTTTACAAGCAGAATAGTGTATGATTCTGCTTTGTCTTTTTAGTCTAAAGATTGCAGATGTTATTCAAGGCCATAGCAGACTTTGGCCACCAGCTAGGCCAATTGATCTCGTTGAGATACAAGCTGCCCTTTGAAGCTCCATGGTGCCAAATCCATCAGTCTGATCGTGTCATCTGGAGGCTAATATCATCAGGCATCTTTTACAGTCTGCTCTTTGAGTTGTCTGTACCTTCACGGGGGAGTCGTCTCCAAGTTTACTTTTCAAGCTTTCTTGGAGTGCCTACTACGATAATATTTGGTTTCTAGGGATCGATGCTTACATGACTCTTCCTTCTTTGTATATACTAACTTAGATTGTGTAAAGGATAAAGAAAGTTAATAGAGGAAGACTTTTGGACTGCGTGTTACACTACTACAGTAGATGTTGAAAAGAAAGTAAATGTTGATAGTCATAGAGCAATATGGTGTAAAATGGGATTTTTTTAATATTATGTAAGCTCGAGCATGTAGCAGGATTTCCCTCTCCTTCTTTGGTTTATTTGGAATGAAATTCCGACACATCGCTAAAAAAAAATTTGTAAACAGGGTTGGTGTTTTTCAATACATAAATCTGACTAATTGAAATTTTGTGCTCTAGAACACAAGTTATTTCCGTTTTCCGCATTCATTCGAATTTTAGTGTTCATAATTAGAAATTGTCAGAAATACACAAGAGGGTATTGGCGATGTTTCCTGGCCATTATTGGAGATTCAACTTCAGATATCTTCCCTCTAGTTTTCGCCTGACCCGCTTAATCTATAACGGCTTAAATTTGTAAACAGAAGGGAATTTCACTTACATTTTTTTTTTCCGGCGTATCACCCAGCATGTGATACAAACAAATACTGAAACGTTGCCTATGCATCTCGACTTTGCAAAGTCAACCCCATGTAGCTATAGAAAATGGCGAAACCAATGCTCAAAATTGCAACAAACGTGTCCAATCCGGTAGCATGTATAAATTACTGAGGTGAAAATACAACAAACACATTTGACGTGTATACAAGGAGCAAAAATGCCAGAACAGTCCAGTGGCGATACAAGAGATTTCCTGAGGCAAAAAGACCCACCTTGTGAAGTCAGATTCTATGATTTCATGGAACGGAAGAGGAAGCTCATTTTTTTGGATCTGGAAAGTATAGTCCTGTGCGGTGGCAGCAACAGCAGCATCATGGAGAGTACACTCTTCAAATTCCGAACATCACTTATCATTCCAATCCTTAAAGAGTAACATCATGTATAAAGGAACATTTACTGCTGCAATGATGGTGAGCATCCGTAGCATTCGGACCAGTCTCTGGATGATAATCTTAGTTCTAGATTTGCTTGTTTTAAGCGCTAGCTTCACATTAGAGCCAACATCACTATTTGTATCTACATCCATAGACACCTCAAAGTCCTGATTTTGTATTTTTGCTGTCGGTCGCATGACAGCACTACCCCTGCTTTGAAATAAACACAAAAACCAGATAAACTTATCTCAGCATCTATAGAAGCAAGATTAAGGAAAGCTTAGCACATTAAGAGAAATCATGCGAATGTGAAAACTTGAAGTATGTGCCAGACCTCATGAAAGAATGGAAGTATGATTATGTTTGTTCTTAATCACCTTACTACTGGACCTTTGTCATTCGAACGATTCGTAGGGCCATCTAAGCTTTTCTTGATAAGGTGCATTGTTCCTTCAGCGTCCCAAATCTCTTCATAAACGAAGTTTTCATCTTCATTTTTCTCTTTCGTTGCTCCACCAAACAGATTAGAGCTTATGAGATGTCTGAAATGGCCGATAGTCCCACAAATCTGATGCCAAAAGCTCTTGCTACTAGTTGGCCAGAAGAGGAGAGCAAGAAGAGTCACGACAAACAGCAAAAGGTACCTAACAACACCCGTAACTCTCAGCATGAGAATTAGATAGCGAAACAGGAAATCACATTGTGATGGTGAGATAAGATAATTACCATATGTAAATGTGAGTTTGCATAGGAAGAAAGCAGAGTTCGGTTAAAACTGCTTCTTGTGGGTTGGACGCAGTCGAATTTGTCACATTACTAACAGACAACAGCATGAAAGATGGATGTAAGTTCCCCTGCTGCCAACTCACAGTTCCTACAGTGTGCTGAATTCCACTGTCCATTAGATGTTATACACTAGATGCCAGATGGGTTGTTCCAACCAAATACCACGGGCTTACCTCCACAACATCCCCAAACTTGGCTTTATGTACCAGCGCGCATTGGTCATGATCATGGCCTGATAGAACAAGCACCTACAAGATAACTACATGTGAGTTCGTTACTAAGTATAAACAGCACCACTCTATTTTACGAGTTATAGGCTACATATTAACCTGACCTTTCATCTAAGCACAAAAAACCTAAATGAATTACTGCGCCTAGACAATGCACAGCCACGGAGCCAAGCATGGCCCCTTCCAACTCATTGTAATAAGCCAAAGAAACGAATTACTTAAAACTTCTTTGGGGTTGAGCTGTACCACTCCCCCCCCCCAGGGAAAACATAAGATTCAAGAGACTGCTCACTGAGCTCACGCAGGTGACATTTACATTGAATGTCTATGTCATTTTTCGCTTTTCTTGAGCTACCTTACTATTTCTTTTTTCTTTAATATGCATGTTTATAAGATTACTTTATTGTATCGCTGATTTGATAGGAAATATATATCTTCATATAATGAACTATGATTTCCAGAAGTAAGATAACCTCTGACAGATTCTTTGTTTTCTTTTAAGTGGCTAATTCCCTAAAAAAACCCAACTTTAGGTCCAACCCCAATTCTGCCCCAAGATTTATTCTATCTAAAAAAAACCCTCAACATTCACTTTAGTCCCAAATCTGCTCAAGCGTTCAAAAATCACCACTGGAGTCTTCAAGATACCAGACAATTTAAAAAAGTAAACACTTTAACCTTAAGGTGCTACAATTTCGAACTAACGTACAAGACCAAAAAATCCACAATTAGGACAATTACAGCGAGAGACCTAAAACCACTTGAATCCTAAATTTTGATTTCCTGCATTTAGGTCCCAAAACTTGTCACAGTGACCACTTCAGTCCTTCTGTTAGGCCCGTTATGTTTTCATGACAGAAAATCTACATGGCATTTTTAAATAGCAGTCACATAGCATTGCCAAAATGATAAAGAAAGCCACGTGGCATTTTCCGTGCTCTTAAAATTGACGGAGTTTATGGAAGACTCAAGTGCATCAAAATTGAAAATTTTAGAACTTAAATGCACAAATGAAAGTTTTAACAGCCAAGTGCATTATCATGACAAGTTTTAGAACTTGCCTTGTAATTGTCCCATCCACAATTAGGCCGGTGCTACCACAGATATGCATTCAGCAGAACTATTTGAAGGCTAAGTTACAACAGATTATTTCATCTCAGATTAATATAGCACGCAAAATCCAACTTACAGGTTTGACCAAATCCAGCAAGTAGTTAGATGATTCCTCAGTGATGTAGTTCTGGTACCTGTATCACTAACTGTCAGACTGAATTTTATCGTAACAAGCTGATGAGTATTCTGAGCATAGACAGAAGGTAAACAAGACGCTTACGCTATTCCTTGATTTTCAGTAGTTCGCTGGATCCTCTGGAAATTAAAGAGATTCATGTTACTTCGAGTGCCAAGAACCATAACCATGATAGTGATGAAGTATGGACCCACAAGACTAAATCTGGACCATACTTCCCAGTTATCAAAAGCTTATTGGCTGACCATAAAATGCCCACATTGATGTGGCATTGCTCTTATAAGACCATGCTGCTGAACAGTCCAAGTAAACTAAAAGTTTTATGGATAGAGACAATGCAATACCTATGCTACTGACGATGCACATATTTTCAATGATTTCTTCTTAACAAAAATCAGCTATGCTTACCTGATTGATCACCGGAGAATTACGATTGGGTCCACAATAAGTCCAATCACGCCGATACAAAGGAATATGAGTTAATAAAACCCTTGGATTTGAGTGTGAACCTAGAAAAGTGCAAATAATCTTGAGAACTGTTCCCAAAAAGAGATGGATTTGAACTGTCAAATATTTCACTAATCAACGAAGGAAATAACATACCCGAGGAGACATTTTTTACCAAATCCCAAGTTGATGAAGCATTCCCTTCTAGTTGACGCCCTGCAAATGAGATACTCCCCTGCCTCAAAATAATATGAATCTAAAGGAATCGACCCATTCCAGAATGATTTAGTTGTATTTTAAAGTACAAAAACAAAAAAAGCATGCATTACAATGCAGACGAGACTAGGCAGTTCAGATTTCAGAAATTGTCTAAGAGGCATTTCTTAAGTATATAAACTGAGAATATGCATGGAAGACACACATTTGTCTACAAGCAAATTATGCTAATTCAGGTCACTAGTTTTGAACTTTCAAGCGTACGGAAGAAAGCATAACATAAATTAAAACAATAATAAAATATCTTCACGTACCATCTAAAATTTGGGCATCTACAGCAATAAACTCCACTTTTCCAACCGTGAATCGGTGATTTGTCTTCCCAAATTCTCTTTCATACCGACTGAGAACCTGAAAACAGAAAATGAGTAAAAGCACAAACTTTTTTTCGGGGTGGTGGGGGAGCAATACATAGACAAACCCTATATAAAGCAAAACAAATAGCCTTAATTTTCTGTTACAACCTGACGACACCAGTTAAAGTGCCTCTTGCCCAGATTAGACATGGAGATGCACGTCACTCAGAACTCTATTACTACTAAAAATGCATAAGGGCACCTTATTGAGATACCTCTGGCTTATGGGAGTGAAGGCTTGCATATCCAACATCATGGTTTCCAGGAATGTAGTAGACTGGATATTCTGTATGCTTCTCCTGAGTTTTGAGATCAAAGATATGCTTGAAGCGGTTCAATGAATACTGCCATCTAATAGGATAAAACATGTCAATGGCCTCTCTTAAGAAAAAAATACAGAAATGGAAATTACATATGTCAATCTAACAAAAACAAGGATGCACAAAAGAATTCTGTAATTTCACAGTGGGAAGCTCTATTAAGTTTACTCCAAAGGTGAAAAAAAGGAACAGAACGGAATGTAATTCGGCAGCAAGCTTGTGCTCTAAATCTTAAGGGAATGAACAGATCAGATTTGCATCCGTTCTCAAAAATGTCCCTTGCCTACATATCGTGTTCATAATTGCAAGTAATTCTTTCTTATATTATTTACTGATGTGTATATATATGAAGCAATTGATTTTTTCTAATATTCCATAAACCTTCATACTTCTACAACAGAATTCATGGTAGGATGTCTCAGTAAACACGACAAGGAAATAAGCCAAATAATCAATGTGCTGGAGTGGTGCACAAATTCAAGCATTCCATAGTGAAATAGTTATTCGTGCACACAACTTTTCCAAAAGTAATACAGAAAACTACAGGCATTACTCTTCATCAGACAAATATGGGCCTCCATCAAAATAATCACCCAAAAACAAAACCGCGTCGGGTTTGAAAGGCAGAATGGAACTCAAGTAGGCTCTGTGCATAAACAGATCCGTATAGAACTGCGCCATCCCCAAAGCAAACGATTTAGGCGGCAGGCCGTGAGACGTTCTATCCATCAGCTGAGGACACACAAAATCAGCATCAGATGCAGGGGAACATGAACTGACACCGCCGACAACAAATGGAGAACACAACTTATGCAAGAATACCTGTGGATCAGCCAGAACAGCAACTTTAACATAACCATTCTGATCTCCCACATCACCCATCTGAGATTAGCACAAACAGGACAAACTTTCACTACGTATTCGCGCATTCTTAACCCATAAAGGTAATAACCCAACTAATTTCGCCTAACCGAGCATTAGTCCGATCAATTACGCACGCATACATACGTCGAGCGCCCGCAACATCCACAACTTACTGCAGATTTACCTCCACCCCCACAGTCGATACTTCTCAAGAACAGTCAACCCACAGCACGAGGCGCTAAAGCATGGGTTTTGATCTCCGTTACGGAATCAAACCTGCCCTCCGCAATTGAAGGCAGGAACTTTCGGCGATTGCAGCCAACGGGTGCGCGGTGAACAACGACACGTACAGGCACGACGGCGAGAAACGATGGTAAAACGCGAAGCCTCGCATCAAGAACGGAAACGGAAGACATCGGAGGAGGAGGAGGAGGAGGAGCACCGTGGAGGTGGGAGGCGGATTGAGGTGAGGCCATGAACAGGACCAGAGAGGAGGGACCCAGTAAGCCAACATCTCGCCGTAGAGAAGGCTGATCGCCCACGCCGCGCACAGCAACCCCGTCAGCTCCGCCTGCTTCATCTTCTTCTTCTCCTCCTTCGTCTTCTTCGTCTTCTCGCTCTAGAGCGTCGCTGTTCGGAAACTGAACTTCGAAGAAGAGGAAGATGCAGCTTCTGGCATTCCTCCTTCCTCCTCTGATGGTGACAACCTCCAAATTCGAGCCTTGGCTTTGACCTCCCTCCCCCTTATCCCTTTTGGGATTTGCCACTATTGAAATCTAAATATATATATATATATATATATATATATTTTAAATTTTGTGCAATCTTAATTTAAAATTTATTTAATCTATGCAATTGAGTATGCCTATCCGAAAATACTGACGTGGCTTTTTCGAATTTTCTTCTATAACACATGGCATTGACATAATGTCCACTTAGCGCCACATTAGAAAAAAGCCCCAAAAATTTAAAAAATTAAAGAAATTGAGGGCTTGTCGACCTAGCCATGTCGACGCCACCCCTTGTCGCCACCATGCGAGGGTCAACGTCCCCCTCGCGACTTCAATGCGAGGGTCGATCGACCCTCTTATGGCGAGGGCCAATCCCGTCAACCTTGGTCGACGACCCGGCGAGGGTCACTTGTGACGCTATCGCCGTATTGAGAGAGCAATTGGTCTCTTGTCTATTTTTAGTTTTATCTTATTTTTATTTTACAATTCTTTTGGGATCTTTACTAAAATGTATTGAAAATAGCCTCGTTGGCCTTTTCCATTATTTAAATTAGACAAAGTTGATAGATTATTAAGCAAACACTTAGTGCGGACGCTCCAATGCCACTAATCGCAACTTTAGAGTTTTAATATAATTAATTAAACATGCAAATTAATTCATTTAGAAGTCGTCGCTAATTTATTATGGGGTTAATCATAAACCTAAGATAAATGCAAGAGAACATATTACTTCTGCGAACTAAAAATTTGATAGAGACGAGAACTCGGTTACTCTAGATAATTTTGATGCTCTTTGAGTATATTTTCTCTTTATTTCAAATATATTTTGCAAACATTCTTAGTCAATTTTAATCCTAAGCTACTAATAGGTGATCGGTAATCGTGCATGCCGCAAGCAAGTTGTTTAGCACTGAATAAATCAAAGTAATAAACAAATTGCTAGAAAAGGATGAGAAAATTTCGATGCATTACGCAAAGTAAAAGGGGAGCTTTATTATCATCCTATGCATCAAGGGTTCTGCAAAATATTTACTATGAACCAAACAATGCATGCATTTCCTAAACATGACTTCTAAATGCAAATCTTTTCTTGACTCTTTTCTATGTGAATTTTTTGTAATTTCTTTGTATAAATATTGAATTATATACAATGCATGAGATGTAGTTATTAATTAACCTACATGATGTAATTATATTAATCCTAAGGCATGAAATTCACATATGTGACATGCATATTATGAGACTATATAATGCAATTTACATGGCATTTTTATTTGATTTGTGTTTAATAAAAATTATGAACTATCCTAAGTCTGTATGAATTAAATGCATGGTTCTAAACATGAAAGAACCGAAACGATGGATGCACCTAAGTGTTTGCAACTAATTTACGGCGTGTGATAAGCATGGCGATTAATAAACTTAAGTGATGAACTAAAATACATGTTATATGTATAACTCACCAATTTCACTTGACGGCTTGTTATTTTAAGGCAATCAAATTTCAATTAATCAATCAATCATGACAATCACATGCAAGACTATGCCATAGGTCCGACCTTTCGTCTCAAAATTCTAGGCCCCAAGACGTCTTAACTAATAGGACTAGTCAAGGCATAATGAAAATAACCTTAAGATCTAATTACTAAATAGCATGCATTTAAACTATATAATAAAATCAAATAGCCCACATAAATTACCAACCTCACCCTTACATCTTAGATTATGGCTTTGACCTAGCGAGGACCAAAGCAAATCAAAGCAGGGAGGACCGGCGGCTAGGCGAGCTTAGCGGTGACCGGCAAAGATGGCGGCCGAGCCAAGACGAGGCAGGGATTGGATTGCAGCAGCTCGGCAGATTGCTCGCCGGCGTGGAACCGGAGTACGGGCTTCCACAACGTTTTCAGCTTTGCTTCAAGCCTGGGCAAAGACCCATAAAAGGTCGGATCCACCGTTTTCCTGCAAGTTCCCATGTAATGCTCCCACTATCATCTCCTTCGCTCTCCCTCTCCATCACGGAGTCTCCACAGTTTTCTTCTTCTTTCGGTCTTCTTCCACTTGCCGTGACTTCTCGTCTCGTGTACGGAATGTATAATAATGCGGACGTGTGTGACTTGATCAAGGCACGGAAAATGACTGATGAACGCATGGATGTGATCATGAATTTGAGATTCTGTGTTGTAGACGAAACGATGGTAATGTAGATGCCGGTGGTTCCGGACAGTACTGCTCGCGAATGGCCGTCGTTCTCGCCGAAGCCGGCGATGAGGAGCTGCCGTGCTGGAGATTGCTTGGTGCTGGTGCTGGTGCTGGGCTGGAGAAACGCCTGGATTAGCTGGAGCGGCTACGGGAAGAGGTGGGCATGGCCGTCGGTGTTGGCATGCTGTGAGCTGCTCGATCCAGACGCGACGGAGCTGCCATGGGGATTTCGCCGGACATGCTGGTAGCTCTGGCCGTAAGTCTAGTGAGATTCCGCCATAATCTTCTCATTGTACCCTAACGAATATGTCCATTATTATCCATTTTGCTCACTTATTTCTTTCCTCTCTCTCTTCGTTCCAAATTAGGCAGAAAATTATGTTATTTATAGCCTCATTTTGATCAAAGAATGCAGTCCTTCCTAATTTAGAACACCCATGTGTGTAGCAATTTTCGACCATATGGAAAAGGTTCATGGGCTTGGCCGATTTGATGCCCTTGCCGGTCTTATTCCAGCTATTTTAATTGAGGTCGGAACCTCCCTACACTAGATCAATTAGAATGCAACTCAAGTTGGCTTATTACCACTAAATGCAATGTACATTAATAATATTTTTGTTTAGGGGTCAGGATCAACCTTAATTTTCTTACGCAATGAATAACTCAATAAGCTCGTAAAAAAATTACGCGTCGACAACAATCTAATGAAGGTACTTGATTGTACAAATTGAAAGTTTTAGGGTTTTGATTCCATCGATCCCGATTTCCAATTTATGATTTTGGATATGATCAATTTCCATTTTCACTTCGACCAAGGTCTTTTTAAATTTCAGGCAATGAGCCACTGCAATATTAGGTTCTCCAATTTGAAATAAGAATATCTTCAGATAGATATTTCTGTTTTGTTGAGTATATTAATTAACACTTCCAAGTAAAAGCATTGTCTTTATACTCGGGACATACGAAAGTAAGCCAAATCGAGCTTGAAAAACTTGACTTAATAGCTCGCAAGAAAGCCCAATCAAGTAATGGTAACTTTATACGTTTTAATTTCGTATATACAATTTATAGATAAAAAGTCGAGAACTTTCTAATAGTGGAAATGTTTTTCCTTTGGAATATGAACACGAGTGCAAGCTCAAGATTGATTTGAATTCGAGCTTTGAATAATAATTATTCAAGCCGATTCGAGCCTAAATATCAAATTTATCTCGATCGATTGCACCCTTATTTGTGTTGGAGTGTGGTTCATACTCTCCATCAATAGAGAGGCACCGAAGTATGAGCGAGCGGGGATCCAAGAGCAGCCGTGATAGAAGTTGTGCCCCCGCAATACCAATGGGGTTTTATAGTTTTGACCCGTATTTTATTAATAGTTTGGACTTACGCCCATGAATAGATACTGAGCAATATATAGTATCTTTCTCTTGTAATTAACAATTGTAACAACACAATAACATGATGAATCAGGATATATCCTTATGTCTCGATTTCTTTTTCACATCTTTATTACTCTCTATTTAGTTGTGTTTGAACGCTTAATCCTAACAACTTAAGAGTAGTTTGGTCAGTTAGAGTGTCTGAGTTTACTGAATCAGATACAGGTGAATTTGAATTTGATCCCATCCACTTCTTGCAAAAGCTTCACAACAAGAAGCTAGAAAGCTCTGATGGATCGATAGCTTCTTCACATCCTAAGACAAAAACAAAGGTGAGCTCTGTTCTTTATCAGTTGAACCACACCTTTTCCAGGGTAGCAGTACTTGACTGATCGTCTGCTTTTGAAGCTCTTCGAGACCTTGCCACTTACCCTCATGTTCCTTCGAGTATGCATTGGACATGCCCCTTCGTCTACTCTATCAAACAAAAGAATTTAACATTATAGCATTTATGGTCATTTCATCTAATCTACTGCTGCCAGTATCAATTGACAGAAGTTATGTATGATCTGGAAGATTATCACATATTGTTGCTGCACCCCCCGTGCCCTGCCTTTTGGGTTTAATTCATTCTACAAGAACAAAGTCATTTACTGTCAAATAGAAAGGAGAAGATACAAACCCAGACAAATGAAATCTGGATTGTCAATACACTCCTTCCCAACTCATCTCCTTCACTTTCTTTATTAACATATCACAGTGTGCGAGCAGCATCGAGATACAGAGCACATGGTGGACGAAATCAAACCATGTAAAAGTTTCTTACTTTACAGAAAACATGGCAACTTTCTCTGTAGGGAAGTGTAACATGGCCTTACCTCTTACAAGCTCAAGTATTCCTTTTTCCTTCAATGTAACCTTAAATTTGCATAACTCGAACCAAGCTGAGTTCTCACCACACAAAATTTTGCATCGAAGCCAACAATCCATTTTAGTGTGTATAGCCACTTTCTGGTAAAAACATGTATAGAAAGTAGGAAAGAGTGACGGTCCTCGAATGACGTTATTTACTCTCCAACTGCCTAAAGCTAGTGACCGAGTCACTGAATTACACCTCCTTTCCCCTGTACATGTCCCAGAAAATACATTCTCTAGTCTACACAAGCAAGTTACACGTGTAAGAACTGAAAAATCTGCAGCAACGGCATTCCATGATATTTGGGCTGCTTTGGCACCAAGTTCTAGCGATGTAATAAGATTCACTTTCCATTTGGGGTCAGTGAATTAATGCCTACATTCTTGAGCCAATCCACCACTTCCTTGATGGTTGGCCTCTTGAAAGGGTTGTCATTCACACATAGGCATGCCACATCGAGAACTTGCAGCATCTGATCCTCGAATCCCTTTCCTCTGATAAGAGAGTCAAAAATTTGCTCCTGTTTACCCTGCTTCCTCATTTCCTGCACCCACTTCACCAACTCTCTCGACTCTCTTGGCTTCGACACATCTACAGGTCGTTTCCCTGTAAGCAACTCCAGCATGACCACCCCAAAACTGTACACATCGCCTCTTAACGTGGCTATCCAAGCATGAGCATACTCGGGGGGAATATAGCCCAAGGTACCGACGAGCTCCGTGGTAACGTGAGTATGATAAGGAAGAATCAATCTAGACAATCCAAAATCAGCTACATGTGCTTCAAATTTCTCATCAAGAAGAATGTTGCTGGATTTGATGTCTCGGTGTACGATGTGTGGCTCGCATATCTGGTGCATGTAACCCAGCCCGCAACTTGCGCCCTGGGCTATCTTCAGCCTGGTGGGCCAGTCCAGTTGAGCCGGACCGTCACTCTTCTCGTGCAACCAACAATCAAGACTTCCGTTCTCCATGTAAGAATATATGAGTAGACGAGAGCCTTCATGTATGCAGTAACCCTGAAGGGCAACCAAATTCTCATGCCGAGCATTGGAAAGAACTTCCACCTCAGCTCTGAATTCCTTCTCCATAAGGCCCATGTCCCCTGAGAGTTTTTTTACAGCCAGCTTCTCCCCGTTTGGCAAGATTGCTCTGTAGACCAAGCCGAAGGCCCCGCAACCGATAATATTTGCCGGGTTGAAGTTGTCGGTGGCTGCCAAAATTTCGGATATTGTGAGATCCTTGAAGTCATTCATGTTCTCCTGGAACACTATCACCAAGCTCGTGTCCTTGTCAAGCTCCCGAGCCATCCCAAGAGTGGAATTGATGGACATGTTGTCCAAGTCGGTTTTATCTGAATCTCTTCGAGGACTGACTCTTCTCTTGGTGAATACCCACAAGCCAAAAGTGATCATGAGACCCGCAATAAAACATGTCCCCACAATCAGACCAACGATGAGCTTCTTATTTGGGTGTTTACGCAGCATAGAAGGGACCTTGGGTTGACTATCACAAGGCTTCTGTACAACTGCACCACATAATCCGGGATTTCCCATAAAGCTGGAGTTAGGGAAGGTGTCAAATTGGCCACCTGTTGGTACCGGCCCTTGGAGATCATTGTCGGCAACGCTGAACGAGGACAAGAAATGGAGACCTTTGAGGGATGCAGGGATTGCTCCGGTTAGTTGGTTAAAAGAAAGGTCTAATTTTTCCAGGTTCGTAAGGTTACATATTTCATTTGGGATGCTTCCCGAAAAATTGTTGTGATGGAGGTCTAGAACATGCAGAGATTGCAACAGGCCGATCTCAACCGGTATAGGACCAGTAAGGTTATTGTTATACAAATATATCGCAGGTGGGAGGTTTGAGAGTTGATTATACTGCTGATTAGTCGCGTTATTGGGCATGACAAAGACCGGCAGCTCGAGATAAGTCTGGTTCAGGAAAGCAACAGGATTCGCCAATGTCAAAGCCGGTAAACTTGTTAGCTCAACTGGGAATCCGCCGCTCAGAAAGTTACTCGACAAGTCCAAGTAGAACAAATTCGGCAAGCCAGCAAACCAACCTGGAATGGTACCCGTGATGTAATTCTGCGATAAGTCCAAAACTTCCAAATCGCTGAGCCTTTTTAGCCAAATGGGTACGTGCCCTGTCAATTGGCAACCACCTAGGGCTAAAATCTGGAGACTCCGGAATCCGCCTGAACCGATTATACTATCATCTTCAGGCATGGATTCGCCCAAAAAATTCTTGGACAGTGTAACAGTACTGAGGTTCTTCAGATTCATCAATATGCCGATCGCCCCGGTGATGTTTGACAGGGAATTGTTAGAAATCGATAAGAAAGTCAGCGATTGCAGCGAGAGTATCTCCGGCGAGATTTGCCCCTCGAGCCTGTTAGTGGCAAATCTAATGGCGGTGAGTGATTTACAAGAGTAAAGGCTCTGGGGCAGTTTACCGGTGAAGTTGTTGTTGCCGAGGTCGAGCGTCGTGAGCTGCTGAAGCGGAGCGAAGTTGAACGCCGAGATGTCTCCTCCCAAGTTGTTGACCCGCAGGATCATCTTCTTGAGCCTGACACAGTTGTTCAATGAAGAAGGCAACGATCCAGTCAAATTGTTGATGTAAAGCAGCAAGTACTCAAGCTTGGCCAACTTCCCAATACTGTCAGGTATGGAGCCACTGAAGTTGTTGGAGTACAGAGCAAGAAACCGGAGATTGCTCAAGTTGCCAATCCCATCGCCGATCGGGCCCTTCAATTGGTTCAAATGCAGAGACAGTTCCTGGAGCGATGCCGCGGCGTACAAGTCGCCTGGCAGCTCCCCGGTGAGCGAATTGAAGGCCGCGCGGAAGACCGCCAGGTCCGAGCAGCTCCCCAGCCCGGACGGGATCTCGCCGCTCAGGTTGTTGCCCGAGAAGTCGAGCGAGCGGACGAGGCGGGCACTGTCGTTCGCGGCGTCGCAGATCGGCGAGGGGATCGGGCCGGCGAGGCGGTTGTTGCTGGCGTTGAAGCTGGTCAGGTTCAACCCGGACCGGAAGATGGAGGGCGGGATCGCGCCGCGGAAGGCGTTGCTGGACAAATCCAGGGTCTGGACGGCGTTGTCCCCGGGGAGGATGGGGATGTCGCCGGACAGACCGTTGAAGCTGAGGTCCAGGACCCGGAGCTCCCCGAGCGCGGCGAAGAAGTTGGCGGGCAGGGGGCCAGACAGCAGGTTGCGGGAGAGGTTGAGGTGGGTGAGCGAGGTCAAATTCCCGAGCGACGGCGAGACGGTGCCGTTCAGGTGGCGGCCGGGGAGCCACATGCGGAGGACCCGCCCGGTGGCGGCGTCGCAGGACACCCCCTCCCAGCCGCAGCACCCGGGGCCGGCGGTCCAGTTGAGCGGGCCCGCGGGGGGGAGCGGGGATACGCCGGAGAGGAACGAGTAGAGGGCGTCGCGATCGGAGGGGTCGCAAGCGGCGGCGGCGGCGGAGAGGGCGTGGCAGGCGAGGAGGAGGAGGGCGGAGAGGTGGCAGAGCCCGGCGCAGCAGAGCATGGCTCTGCCGGGGCAAAGGGTGGTGGTGGGTCCGGGAGAGTGAGGCCTCATGGGGGAGGAGGTGTCATGGATTGGTGGTGGTGGTGGTGGTGGTGGTGGTGGAGGAAGTACAAGAAGATGCGGGAGTTGCAGAGAAAACCCATTGACCACACAGAGAGAGAGACACACACACACATATACAGTAGAGAGACTGACGTTGATACGAACAAACAGCGATGTTAATAATTAAAGAAAAGGAGAGGGGGATTATCTTAAGTTTAATGGTGGAGGGAGGTGTGATTATGAATGACTATGATGAGATTGGGGAGGAGGGAGAGGGAGAGGAAGAGAGAGAGAGAGAGAGAGAGAGAGAGGGCGGTGTTGTCTGCCTGACGAGGCGTTTACTTTCTTTGTTTTGGGGAGGGCGGCTTGCTGGTGCGCCCGTGGATGGATGGTGGCGTGGCGAGGTGTGGTGGACTTTTTGCCTTCTGTTATTTTTTTTTTTGGAAAGGATGCAGATGATGATTGATGGATGACCGCCCCCCCTCCCCCCTAGAGAGAGAGAGAGAGAGGGAGAGAGACTGTCCTGTGTAAAAATTCCATCTTTTTTTAATGGCCCTTCTCTCTCCTGCAGCTGCGGCAGCGCTTTGATTACAGTGGTGGCGTTTCGCTTCTGTTCCGCTTCAGGACTGACTTGACTAGCTGACTTTTTCCCCCTCCCTCTGCTCTTGCCCTTGCTCGCCTCCGTTCCCACATTCGACAGAGCGAGAGCTCCCTCTATCTCTGCTGTTCACTGCTAGATTTGAGAGGGTCCGGTCAACCCGTTCCAGTTTGGACAAAATCTAATTGCTTCCGACGCCTCCGTGTGGTCGCGTGGCCGTATACGAACGCCCCCCTCCCGACAGAGCAGATGAAGCGGGTTTTCGTCAGATGTATAGTTCAATGTTCGTGCGCGCGCGCGAAGAGTAAGCATCGAGTTTAAGTCGGGTTTCTGTCCTCTAAATGCGGGCGATTTCTCGCAGTTTGGTTGATTTCTCAATTCAATAAATGCGTAGGCCAAGTCCTTCTTCGTGGAAGGGCCGTAGCCAGCATTGTCGGTTTGGCGAAGCGGCAATGTTGACACGGTGGAGAAAATTGACGCGTGTCGCTAGGCTGATGCGACACGAAATAAGCACCGTATTGACGAAAGGAAAAATTAGAAAGCATTTAACGAGCAAGAAAGGGAGAGAGAGAGAGAGAGATGAGGGGGTGAAGTGCCGCCAATAATCACTGATGAAGATTTTGGATGTATTTCAATGCTCGCGCATTCACATCATGAATTCAGCAGTTTTTGCAATTTATTGATTTCTTAAATTTATTATCGTGTGAGTAAAATTGGCAGTGACCGATATTGTCAGTTAAGCGACGCGCCAGAGAAAATTGACACATGACACACTGATGTGGACGAAATAAGCACCACATCGACAAAAAAAAACATAGAGCATCTAGAGAGAGAGAGATGAGATGAGCGGGTGAAGTGCCGCCACCTAACCATCGATGAGGCTCTAATATTCGTTCTGGTAAGAGACGAGGGCCTGGCGACCTCATTAGGCTTAACAAACAACAGCCTAAGCCTCACACGAAGAGAGACAGGGGAGGGGAGGCGTCCTTACTGCCCTACGGCCATCGGCAACAGTTGCTTAATCCTCATCAACAGCAAGTGACGACTCGGAGAGAGTCACGCGATCCTCGTCGTGACAGTAGGACACCGTCATAGTGACGTTACCGAGAATCGCATGATCCTTGCCTTTCGTGCGGCCCTTGCCGGTGGGAAGAGATATAATCGTCTTAGTAAGCAATATGCTTGGACGTTGCGCTACTTGAATAATCAAATGTAAGTCCAACTAATGAAATCTCGTGAAATGCCACTTGAGGTGTTTTTTTAGAAAATAAGGGGAGTAACTATTGAGTGGCAAGAACAAATTGATTAAGAGTGCAAAAACAATCTCTGTAGTCAACATCAAGAAAATCACCCGCATCTAACTATCAAATTTTGTATCTTCAAAGCACCTTCTCATTTGATATTGCTTAACTAACATCTTCAAACGCACTCCTTTGCAAATGCACCAAAAATCACATTAGAAAATTTGGGAACCACTTCAAATTCCAAACTTTCAAAAAGAAAAGAAAAGGTAAAAAAAAAAACCCGTAAAAGAAATCAACACCTGGCATTTGGTGATAGAGCCTAGCTTTATTCTGGGGGATTGGATTACTGCAGACCATATCTTTCTAATCTCTCTTTTGAGTATGCGAATGATCAACTTAATCATTTCTTCGCTAGTGGTTCTTTGGAATAACCGAACTTTTTCCTTTCTAATTCCTGGAGAATATGTGCATTTTTCATTTGACCAAAAGGACTATTTAATGGAAGGGTTTTGAGGAACTTGTTGGTACATGATGGGCTCATGATCAGATTGTGGTTGGGGAAGAGCTGAAGTGGTCTCTGCTCACCTTTTTCAGCACCTAACAATATGGTTTTCAATTGCATATTGGCCTTTAAGCTTTCCAACCCTCGTTTAGCGCTCTGTTCTTTCTTTTATCATGCATCTTTCTGAGTGCTCCCCATAGACCCATACAGGTCGTGAAACGTGTACCTTAAACTAAGTTGGTGGTGGACTCTGAGGATGTCTGGCCATGGCTTATAGCTATCATCTTGCTTCTGACATTGGAAAGCTTTCGGTATAATATATATATGTCCCACTCGCAATTTTTGGGTGTGGATTCCTGCTGATGCAGCTGTGGATGGTCGGACGGAAATTGTAAAGTCAACAGTGGAGCCAGAACATTGTTGTGTAGATGTATTGATGGCCTAGGCTTCAACTCTTTATATCGTTTTGTTTTGGGGCTTGTTGCATATCTTTAGTATTAGTGGCGTCTCGAGTTGATTCTCAGGCAAGTGGTCGACCGCCGGAGGACCAAACACATTTCAAAATACTTAAGTGAACGCTATACAAATTAGTCGGGAGTTTTCTATCACACCCATTATTGAATCTCAATTAAATACATTATTAACCAACGGAGAGATGATCTCTCTCTCTCTCTCTCTCTCTCTCTCTCTCTCTCTCTAGTGACTATTCAATAAAAACTGACTGAAATGCATATGGTTCGCGACATCGCCATCTCGTTTATAAAATAGGGTTTTTCTTTGGTCGGAGGTCGAAGTCAACTGAGATTGTTGCAAGTGATTTGCGAGTATTGATCTGCATCGCCCGTTAATAAACTTGGAGAAGATGTTGATCTCCTTTTTTTAAGCAAATGAAAGGGAGACAAATGGCAAAATCTAGAACTGAAGTGCCAAGAGCCCGTGGAAACAAGAGCAAGTGGTGGTGGGGTTATCCAAGGGGGCGATTTCACTTGATTTAGAGGTTTGACTTTTGCAATTCAAGACATTGAAAAAACTGTGCATGGACTCATCTGCAGACACAAGTTGTGAATGAATGAGCACACAAAGTTTGAGAGATTTCTATTCCCACGCCATTCATCACAATGATTGTATACATCTTATTTCTTTATTTTCTAAAGAATAAATGATTTTAATTGTGTTTTACGTTTCGTCGATTAGCCGAACGAGACATCAGGATGACCGTTTGAAAGCGGCGAAAATCATATCATTTGATATGATATGCTATAAATTTGCCAGAATCAGGCGCTTCTGGACAAATGAGGAGCTCAGCCGCTACGTGCTGACCATGACTTGGGTCCCTCATTCAAAGGCTCTAGAGCCTACATTCCCCCTGTTAATTGCTTCCCTTCAATGCGATCATAGTCCACCAAACTCAACCATTTTATTTAATTTCTCTCGACCTTACTTAAAGACCAAGTTATGCTGATAAAAATAAGACGAAATTGAGATCGGAGTTGGAGGCTGCTTTTGGTTTTCTGGACTCTCGGTATCGGAGGTTCGAAGGTCGTGTCCTTTGGTGGATAAGTCAAATGTTAATTGATCGTGTTGCTCGATGCAAAAATCGGCCATGAATTGGAATTGAAGACAACGGGTCAATAATGGACCGTGGCTCGTTCGTTCGTTCGATCATCGGTCTAGGTGTAACAATTGCCCTAAATGCGGTGAAGCGTTTTTGTTTTTACTTGCTTAAAATAGATATCTGCTTGCAAATCTCGACCATCATCTCCTATTAATAGAAAACACATGATTTGATTATTATGGTGTTAGCTACCTTGATTTTCTTTTTTTCTTTTTTTTATATTATTATTAATCCAAGTGACGCTCCATAAAAGTAAATTCATCCATTATCTCGGCAATCTGATAATTTTTGCAAAAGGAAATTGCCAATTTGGAAAAAGTAAAATTAGAGGTAATCGACTCAATCGTTGGAACTCAAAGGTCCCGATTAAGAAGAATGGGAACAAAGATTCAAAGCAGCTTGTTCTTTAATCTACTTGTGAATTGGGTTGTCGCATTTTCAAAGTCGTGGTGCTAATAATTTTCAATATATTAGTTTCAATTTTTTAATGAGACAAGGCATTAGTTGAGTGTTTGGGAGCGTGCACTCCATCATGAAATAGGAAGGGTTTGAAACTTAGTTTGCAATATCATTTAATCTACTAGGTTGAACCGGCCTAGGTTCTCGAGTGGAATCGTCGATTCACATTCCAAAATTAGGACCTTTGTCGGGGTAAGTTGATATTCGAGCTTTACAATCGAGAACCAAATTGGTTCCTTTCAAAATTGACCTAGAACCATATCAATTAAGTTGGATTCTAAGTTGAATCGGATCCGATCCTCGGATCCTCGCTCCCTAAGTAAGATCTCGATGGCGTGGAAAGTTGGTGGATGGCATGGGAGAGAACTGTTGATGGTAGGCCCATTGGCTACACTGAAACATGGGTTCTTTAAGTCATTCCAAATACTTCCATGACAAGAAATGTGATTTATTCTGTCCAAAGAATAAATGGACATTAGGACATCATGCTTTGCAAGTAATAGTAACATATAGTGGCCATACTGGCAAGCGGCCAGTGGCAGGGGATGGCCAAATAGAGAGAACCAAGAGTCCATGATCTAACCAAGATCTTACCTAAATTCAATTGGAAACCAACCTCCTAGTTGCTTGATTTTCTCTTTTTTAGGTATGACCTTAGCAATTTGACTGAATTGGTTCCACCAACATGCCAATCGACATATAATCTTGTCAAATGTAGTTTATAAGAAGATCAAGATTTTGTGTTACTATTGTTGGATCCATTTTGAGAGTCGCCAAAAGGCCGACGATATGCAATCTTGGACATGTAGCTGTTTTGTGTGCCGCCTTCTGAACTAGAAATTGATATGGGCTTGAAAATCGTGCATTTGTTTGGATCATCGGCATGAATATATTATGTCGGAGTTTCTCAAAATATTGCCTCGAAGCTTGCCATTTAGTATTGTAAATTAGTAGAATTGTTCTCTTATTATTGCACGAAAAGGTTTTGGTATTTTCTCCACAAAAATAACTGCTACCTAAATGCCACCTATGAACAAATTATACACCTAAGTGAATAACGTGCTCTATATTCTATAAACTTATATATTAAGCAAACAATATAATCTATAATCTTGTGTGCATATATATCCACAAGAGCTTCTGTGCATTGATGATGTGGGTGTTTTGCAATTAATGTCTGCCATTATAGTATTATTATTCTTCTTATTATCATTATCATTATTTGGGTTTTGTGCAGTTGTGAGAGTTTTTGCAATTAGTTTTTTTCTCTAAAGTATTTTCTTATATGTACATACATACTTATGTATCTATTAATATTGTTATTATCATATCAATACTTATATTAAATACATCTCGTACATAAAAGGAGGGCTTCTGTAAAAGAGGGGTTTCGTGCAATAACGAGGTACAATAAATTAATTTAACTTTTACATAGATAAGATACTTTATCTTTATCTAACTAATATTATCTTATATTATCCTTTATATAAAAAGTGGATTTTGGTAGAGTTTAAATAGCTTTCCACTACGGGAGGCAAATATTGGTGCTTTATGGATCAAGAGGTGAAGACCAACATGATGTGATATCACTTAAATAGAATATATAACAGGAGATACCATAGTTCTTACCCACACTTTATATGCCCCATACAATATATAAACTCAATGAAAGCTTCATTTTTCTCCCTTACAACACAAAAGAGAAATGAGAAAATTACCCAATCAACCATAAACTTAATGAACAGATGTCAATTTAATCGTATCTTTTTTAATTTTGTCAATTTAATCCAAAACCTTTTCTACGAAATTCTAAATGTAATCCTTGACAATTGATTTCATATATTGCCAATACGACTGCAAAGAAAATCTCAGTCATCGTCACTACTTCCATTTGATCTTCTGAATATGGTTTGATGAACTCATTGGAAAACTAGATGTCATTCACAACGGGGGAAAATGTGCCCCTAGGAAGATGTGAGCGAAATTTTACTGTAAATTGAACGTTTTCTACTATATTACTTGTCAGTTCTCCGTCCACATGAAAGTGGTGAAACGCTATTGTGCTTAAATGATCATAATATTACAATTCATTAGATTAAGCATTTTGGATTTTTTTTTTGGTAAAAACATTTTGGATTATTATTGCTTACAGTTCTTTACAAAAGAGTAAATAGAATCGCAACAATCCATCAATTACATTATGATTGTACTCAAGTAGGTGACTAGTTACATATACTTGTTAAGCTAGTTATACATACGAATGTGGCTAGGAATTCGCAGATTAGGTTGAGCAATAGTGGGGTCGCCTTGCCACGGTCTTGCGGCCTCCAATTGACACTCACTAGGTTCCAAATCTAGCTCATCGAGGGTCACGCTATGCTGAAAAGCTTCGTCTCACCTTGGGTCGACGATCTTGTTGTCGCCTTGGCTGGGTTTGCCCAACCCTAATGAGCCTAGCCAAGGTCTCGTGGCCTCTAGTCGACGCCTCCAGGGGCTCCACTTCCACTATCACGACGCTCGCCAGCTCTAGTGACAACCACACTCTTTTATTTTTTGGAAAAAAATTCTACTTCAATTTAAAAGTTGCTTTTATGAGAGTGTACCAAAATCCAATTATTCAGACACTATTTGCTTTTTCTCAAACTCCTTGAGTCAAAGAATTCCCGATTTGACACCTAGAACTATTAATTCTACCCGAGAATCGATTTTTAGCTTGTTCCTGTTTGAAAAAATGACAGATATGTTCAACATGGATTTCAAACCTAAGAAGATTAGGAAATTCATCAATAAATTTTAACCACTATATCGTTTAAATGGTATGTTTTCCAAAATTAATAATTATATTATTTAAAGTGGGGCCTAATTCAAAGTCGATCCTTGAACTAGCCAGTAATCGATCATTCGATTTTAGGCTGCTTCCTTAAGAAAGCTGGTTATTTCTCGTTCCAAATATCAAAATTGGCTTAACATGATAGATTGAGTCTAGATGCGGAAACTGCTCGTCCTACAAATGATCATCCCTACTTGCCAGTCCCGATAAAAACATCATTGATTTTATCTGTTTAGTAGTTTTAATATTAAAATTCGTACAGACGATGAGATATATGATCGATTTTTTTTTTATTTTCTCGAAATTTTACGCGTCTTCTGGACTACATACAGAAGGATGTTTCATTTTTGTACCTAAGTTTTAAAGTATTATTATGCATATTCGACTCTATGAAACTTCGTGAGGCAAATAATGTAAGGGAGGTCCAGAGCAAAGTATAGGATTTTGATGACGATGGGCCAATCACTTTTCTAATGTGAAAGAAAACCTCCGAAAGTCCAAGACCACCCGTATTCAGACCCGACCCGAGATCCACCAAATTTCCTCGGCTCGCTTTCCCGTCGCGCACGCTACGCAGTCCCGTCGGAGCGCGGCGGAGGAGCGGAGGCCCCCCCACCTCGCGAGATCGGAGGGTTTCTCGTCCGGAGATGGCGAGGAGGAAGATGGAGTGGGCCGCGCGCGGGACCCACTTGCGGGGGATGCCGAGGCGGGCTGTGTTCGTGGCCGTCGGCGCGTTCGCCAAGGCGGTGGCGGGCCTCCTCAACACCACCACCGTCCACAACGCCGACACCCTCCTCCGCCTCGCCCGCCACCGGCCCCCCGGCGTCCCCCTCCTCACCGTCAGCAACCACATGTCCACGTCGGTGCTCTATCCCCCTTCTTCCGTCTTTCCGTTTCGCCGTTTCTTCTTCGTTCTTTTTCCTCCTGCTGCTGCTGTTTGTGAAGTCGGGGGTAATGTCCGTTGGATTGCTACGTGGGGACTGCTGACGAGCGGCGAGTTTGGTACCGATAGATTGTTTGATATCGAGTGGTTAGGAGTCTGCATTAGGCTGTCGGGAATTTCTGAAGATGATTGCTAATGAGCCGCGGTGGATTCATGTACAGCCGAAGATGGAAAGTTGCCCGCATTTAGACCTCAGTGAGGAGCTGCATTTGAGTTCTATTGTATAAAAGGAGCAATCTTGGCTCTGTTGAACTGTGAATCTGTTCGCTGTATCAGAGATGAGCTTTAGTTTAACCGCTTGTTATGGATTCCTATATGGTTATTTTACATGCTCTTGGTTCGATTTTTATAAGGAGACTTTTAATGAATTTCTTAGCTTAAGGGTGATGACTGCGATTTGTCGCGTGTTTTGGCAAGTTAAGGTTGATTAATTAAAAAGATTACTATGTTAGTTTCAGCAATGTCGTCCTCGTGTGTGATGCCAGAAAGTGATGGCACCAATCACGAAGCTTATCTCAGTTGTTGTTTGAATGTACTCTTTCGCTGTATGTGTTGGCTATTTGTGTTGAGCTTTTTTATCTAATTGGATCAGGTTGGACGATCCTGTGATGTGGGGATTCAAGGGATGCCCCTCCATGGATGCAAGGAAGGCACGATGGGTGCTAGCTGCTGAAGACATATGCTTTAAGAATGCAGTGCTCTCATATTTTTTTCGACTTGGTAGGTAATGTGTTGTTACTTTTGATGCTCTTTGCAACAAATTTTTCCTTCCTATTCTGTTAAGTTGGCATTGCCGGTTTCTTACTCCCAATCATGGGGATCTTGCTTAGATTAACACTATAACAGCAGCTGACTCTTACATTGTAGTTGAATATAGTTATTATCTAGAAGGTGACCCTGTGAATGTGCCTAAGATGCTTCATTTCTGGAAGAAACTTCATTTTAAGTCATAGGTTGCCAACCTTTCTCTTCTGAGATCTGTTTCCTTTGTATCTTTCAAGCTGGCGACATTGACTCCAATGGGAACCGGATAAGTATCGGCATGAGAAAAGAAATTTGGAGAACTAGGGAACACTCTTAGTTCCTCTCTCAGTGAACTGTTGATTAAGGTTTTCCCTGCCAGAAAAGTCTCTTCCTCTCTCTTCCCATCCCCAAACTTCTTTGGCAAGCTTTTGTCATTGATTTTTTCATCTTATGTCTGAGGGGATCATCTGTCCATTCCTCCACCTCATGCAAAGAATGACCAAATAATGCAAACATACTGTAACCTTGCAACACGATTTTATCATGGGTGTGGTCGGATGGTCATTGATTCAACGTGGTGATTTTCCGGTGCTATGGACAGTTACTTTATTGATCTGTATCATATGAAAATTGCTGCACAGTGGTTATTCAAAGTAGATGTCAAATGAACCCAAGCTGGTCCTAGAACAAAATTTCGAATTGTCATGATTCCTTACTTCGCCATTTAAACCCATGAAAAGGGAAATCTGTCTATCTTGATTCATTTCTCCCGCATCCTTCATTACTACCTTGGTTGTTCGGGATATACAAGAATTGAGCAAAGCTGGTGCTGCCTTGGTCTCAAAATAGTAGAATGTAGATTTTTCAGATCGTAAAGTTAACTTTTTAGCATGTGTGGCAAGTCTTGCTGAAAAATATTATTTTTGGGATAATAACGTGCAAACTCTTTACACATGCCGTTTTACTTAAGTAGTTAATGATGCAGGGAAGTGCATACCTATCACTAGGGGTGGTGGTATATTTCAAGAACACATGAACGAAGCTCTTGAGCGATTAAGTGATGGAGAATGGGTATTTATTTCACACCTCCTGCTCAATTGTTCTTTGTTCTTTAATTTTTCCTTCCAGTATTTAATAATCCTGTCAATTAAGATGGCTGAAATTTGTTCCCCTAGTAAGGCTTAGTGTCGTCAAGTATATTAATATATTGTTTGGATTAGTCTGTGGGCTTGTACTTGGTCAATGAATGTATTTGAGACAACTTTCGTTATAATATTTTGTCTATAAGGTAGATGTGATTGCCAAGGTTTTTCACTTTGAATTGAGTATGCATACATACCGTCAAACTCTCTTAGGATCTGCCTATATGTCCATGAAAGAGAATCAGGCTTTCTTCATTATTATTTTTTTTTGTGTCGACTAATGGATGCAAAAGCAATTAGTTGCTTGTTGTAAACGTTAAGAAGGCAATCTTCTGTATAGTGCAGGCAATAAGGTTTTCTAAGGAGAGAAAAAAATGGTGCATGGAGCTTTTCTGTATAGCTTATATCACTGCACTATCCATAGTGGTGGACAACTATATTTTTGAATTTTTCTGTGAATCCCTCTCTCCCCCCCCCCCCCCCAATCTGATTTGGTAGTTTTACTGAATATATTGTTGATCCGCAGTTGCATACATTTCCAGAAGGAAAAGTGTCCCAAGAAGATGGACCTATACGGCGATTAAAGTGGGGAACTGCTAGTCTAATTGATCGAGCCCCTGTAACTCCAATAGTCCTACCGATCATTCATCATGGACTTCATGAGGTAATTTGGAGATTAGCATAGAAGTAGTGATTGTATACCGGTCTATTGAATGCACCAATTTACTAATTGTTTATCATGTCAACTTGTTGGTCCACCAGTTAGAAGTCTATCTATGCTTCTTATTTTCAGTGACAAGATACATACACCTTTTGGTCCCTAATTCACTTCTTCTGCTAGTAAAATATTGGTCCTCGGATAATGATTTCGTATGTCAATCTGTCGTGGGGGGAATTAACTCTAGTTTTTATGGTAAGGACATAGACATGCTTGACTTGGTGTTCAGTGCTTACAGAAGGAGTTCATTATAGTTACCGTTGCTGCACAATCTCTTCAAAACTTATAGGAGTTACTCAAGTGAAATAGTAGATGGTGATTCCATGTGTTTGGGGATTGTATTTCTTGGAATACTGAAATCACTTTCACGTAGCATCCGACGCCATCTTCTGATTAAGACACACAAGGGAGAAACATTATCAGTAGGGTACGGATCACAGATCTATTTCTATTGGCTTCACTTTCTAATATTTTGAGACTACCTGGCTGTTAGGTGAGCAGCAGACCTCATATACCATATTTAGCGATGGAACATCTGGATTAAATGAATGTTTCTGGTTTTATCAATATTCTTGTCTTTGTCCGTTCTTTGATAAATTTGGCCTGTCTAAATTGCACTATTAACGATCAAATCAATGTGGACTATCCCCTGCAATTGAACATCTTACAAGAAATTGAACAATATGCACTGTACCCTGCAATTGCTTAACGATGTTAACAGATGATCTAGTAATCGTGAACTTAGGGCTTGTCTAGATTAATTTTCACTTTTTTCTTAATATAAATCTTGTGGCCTCAATTACTTTGAGTTTTTTGAATGCGAAATACCTGGAAACTTTCACAACATAGACATGTTGGCTTGGACTTTGGCGGGAAAAGCAAAAAGTTTTGCTGAAGCATAAAAAAATTTTGCTCTTAATGAGAAAGAACCCTGATTTAATCTGATATTGTTGATTTGTTTTTTGCTTGGGCATTCTTTTCCTCATTGATTCAATTCCTTTTCAGGTTATGCCTGAAAACTATGTCCGTGGCAGAAGACCTCCTCTCCCCCTATGTAATAAAAGAATAAATATAGTTGTGGGCGAGCCGATTGAATTCAACCTTCCTAAAATGAGGGAAATGGCAATAACTACTTCTCGTGATTTTTCGTTTCCTATTTTGGGATGGCCTAGCGCTTCTCCATGTGGTCTTGATGAGGCAGCACAGAGATCTCTGTACAAAGCTATATCAGATCGAATTCAAGCTGTTATGGAGAGCTTACGCATTTTTGGTAAAAAAATTTTAACGTCATAAAATTAAGGGCTACCCTTTTTTAGTTAAGCCCAGGCAAATTAATTTTGACAATTTGTCAGAATTTTGACAGCACCGGTGTGCTGCCTTGCAGTTGAGGATAGAGTAACAATATTTTTTCTGTTCATTTATGTCTGTGTGGTTTATTTATATACTCTAGTTGTAGCTCAAGAAGAGGCAGATTCTTTTTGGTCATGCCTTCTGAATTATGGAGTGCATCAGATTAAAGCTTCATGTTGAAGGATAGACAAAGCTTATCTTGAAGAAATAAGTAATAAATCTTGTTTTACAACTCTATCTTTGTATGTGTTCATTTTAGATTTCAAAGTTCATCTCCATATCAATCTCTTGTAATGCCTTTTCTGGCTACATGTGTTGTCCAGTGTGTGATTTTCCATGTGGATGAAAATTTGTACTCTGAATACCTGTTGCAGAGCAAAAGTTCGCCTAAAATCATGTCTTCTTACCTCAGCTGAAGTTGGATGCTTCTTGATTTCTTCTGCACGGTAGGTCAATGCTTATTGTTGATGCATTGGGAAGCTTAATCGTAAAAATTATGCGGCAGAGAAGAAAGTCACAATCCTCTCCTTTTAGATTGCTCGCAACAGTTAGTGCAATGATCAAGCACATGATTTATTTTGGTGTAGGCACATGATTTGGGACCCTTTGTTCGGAACTTTTTGCAAACGCGGTTTGTTAGGTAGCTTTGGGTTCATGCTACAGAACCCTCGGTTATCATAACAAAAGGGGATGAGTACATGCTTGAATTCAAAGAACCGGTGATTCGGAATCTTGTCTCGTGTCACTTAGCTTTAGACTCTTCCCTGCAAAGTAGCGAAAAGAGAGAGGCATTTTGCATTGGAAATTGGTGGGATTTGATTTAGCTTACCTCAGGTTGAAGTGCCATTGAAAAGCTTAACTACTGGCAAAAAAATCCAGAACAGAAGGCTAGAAATGCCATATGATTAGGGTGTGTGCACAGAGATTGTAGCTTTCATTGGTATGAGTAATAGGTGAACTTTGTCTTCCTTCCTAAAGAAGCATTCTGGTGACATTTCAATGTCCACGATCATTGTCCCTTGACCTCTCTACCTATATTTTGCCATAAAGTTTTAACATTAAGATTGGTGGATATAATCTGGAATAAAAAAAGAAGCCTTGCTTTCTGGGCTGAATCATTTGATCTGGTATCACCCTTTTCTCTATCCCTATCCCTGAACATGGTTGTTGGCTGCACGTACAGGTTCACGGCCAGTGCTGTCCCGAGTCTTTCCTTCAATCTTCTGAACTCAAGTAAGGAAACGATAAAAAGGGCGGCACACAGAGAGAGACTTAAAAAAGGGCAAGAAAAGACGTGTAGGGAAAACAGGAACTTGGCCATGTGTGTCTTAAATGCCACAATTGGTTGACCTGCTTGGGGTCATTTGTTGTTGGAGCTACATTTCTTGGTTGGCCTTTCACAACTCTGCAGACGCACGTATTGAGTGGTGTCCATCAATAAAGGCTGGTGGAGGAGAGTCAGTCTGGTATATCCCGTGAGCTTAATCAATATTCAATACACTACGCAAGTACACACATCGTCATTGGCCAAACCAAACCCAAAAAATAAAAAAAAGTTAAAAATACCCATTTAATTACCCTTTTAGCCACTCCTCCTCCTCAGTTTCCCCATTTGGAGAATTCTGCCTTCAAGGCATCAGTAGCCGGCAAGGCCGGCCATTGGGCTTTCTTCGCTACGTGGTCCCGACAACAGACCCTTTACTTTTTCTTCTTCTTTTAATAAAGTGATTAGGCAAATTGTCTACTTAACCCTAATGGGTGTCGAAATTTACCTCCACATGGGACTACTATACCAAGAGCCTTGATCGTCCCGCACATTACATTTGGCGAATCACGAATTTGTGGTGGCAGGTCCCGAGGAGGGGAACAAACAAAAGTGATCAAAAGATGGGCCTACAAGGAAAACAACCCATTCTTCCCAATGTTCCCGGGAGGGTTCCACGCATCGAGTTGGTATATGAAGATTTGGGACAAGACTATACAAAAACTCGAAAAAGGTCGTCGAATTGGATGCACGAACCAGGTCCAAGATGCTCGACCACATAGGATAGACCTCAATCGGTCACGAGAAACGCGAGAATCCACCGTGCCTCGGCAGCTCGGTCGGATCAGTATTTTCTTATCCGTCTCGAGTTAATTACACGCACGCCCAATCACAGCACACATGGACCCCCACGCAGTACAGCCGATCCAGCAAAAAAAAAAAAAAGAAGGAAATCCCAATCAGCAAAAGATAGGAGAAGAACAAAGCGATGGGACCCCACACAAAATGTATGAAGCCAGAAGTGGTCCAAGTCTATGCGGATGACGCCATTTGTGGGTGCCTGCAGCACAAGGAAAGGTCGCATCTTTGGAGCTTTCCCGCCTGAACGTCCCTCCGCTTCCCCCATCTTTTTCCTTTTTTTTAACTTTTTCTCGCCCTCGTCGTATATATATATATAAAAATACATATGTTAAGAAATTAAAAATTATTATTTGGGGGGGGGTGGCAGTCCCCGTAATTAAACGCAGCGGCAAGGGCGATTCGGAAGCGTTCGAAAAGCTGCCATCTTCTCGAATTCCTTTTCCAACCCCCCCCGCCCCCCACCCCTTCCTTTTTTTTTATAATTTAAAAAAAAAACTCCATAAAATTTTCCCTGACTGGTTTTTGTATCCTTCTGCGAAAAGCGAAGGGGAAACAAATCGGACAGCTCCAAAACTAAGACAATAAACAATAACGGGAAAATCGAATTATTTCGAATTTTTCCGATTTTTCTTCCGGTGGGGGGCGTCCTCGCGGTCCGCACTCCCCACTGCGCTCTCTCTCTCTCTCCCTCCCACGGACGCCTCTCCTTCCCTCTCCCTCTCTGTTCGATTTCGTTTTTAAGATCCGAAACGAAAGAGGAGGCCCAGGAAGGGTGCGCGTGGACGGAACGCCATCGACGACGACGACGCCATTACTCTCGTGACTCTCTCTCTCTCTCTGTCTCTCTATCTCTATCTCCGCGTGTGGTGCTGTTGCTGCTGTTGCTGCTGCTGCTCTTCCGGGGGTCGAAGGTGATCGAGGCCCCCAGATCTCTCCCCCTCCCTTCCGCGGAAAGGTTGCGCTCTCGTGTTCCTTATCCATTCCGGCGTTTCTCTCTTCCCGGTTCGGGGTCGTCTTCTTCTTCTTCTTCTTCTCGGTTGCGTTTTTGGGTCCCGTTTTTCTCGAATCTCGGAGCTGCTTCAATGCTCCTTCTCCTTCTTGTTTTTGTTGTGCGCGCGCCGAGACGAAATCTCGCGACGTGAATGTCGCTTCGCTCGTCTTGATTCGGGGGTCCTTGCTCCCTCTGCTCGTTCCGTGCCCGTTTGTGGGGTAATGCGGATGGATGGTGTACGCGGAATCTGCTTGAATACGTGGATCTCCGCTGGCTATGCCCCGTATCGACCTCGCTCGTTCTCGTGGGTTCTTCATTTCCCGTGTCTTCTCGGGTAGAATTTGAGTTCTCTTTCGCGGTGCTGTGTGGAATTTTTCGCTCGCGTCTTCTTTTGGGTAGATATTGCCTCTCTGCATATACGGGTGGTTTTTCTGTCAAAAGATTGTTTTTTTAAGCTCCGGAGATTATCAGCTGCGATAGTTATAATCTAATCCCCTGTATTTTCTGTTTAATTTGCACTTTATAGTGAAAGCAGCTCAGGAAATTGGCAGTTTAAATTGATAAGCCAAAAAAAAAATCATTTTTGGTAGTTTCTGTTTTTCCAGTCCAAATGATATACAAGTTGTGCCTATTATCATGGTTGTTCTAGGGAGGTTTCTAGTGTTCGCATGTCAGACTTGTTTGAGTAGAAAATGGAAACGGAAAAACTGTTTTCCAATGGCAAAAGGAGGCCTTTCTTTGTGCGAATTCTGATCTTTGTATGTCTTACATCTGCAGTCTTTACTTGGCTATATCAGGACAAGGAACTGTTAGATTATATGAGGAAGAGAATGAGAGGCGTTCTGTGAGATGACAATTGATACGCAGCCAAGTATGGCGCAGAGTTTCAGAAGTAACAGGTCTTCTTTTAGCTCGCTTATTGGAAATGAAGGATCCCCTTTGCACAACTCAGCTTTATCAAATGGAGATGGTTATGACAGCGATGGCTCCAATTTTGCACCTCCGTGAGTTACATGCGTTTATATTGACACCTCACATCTCACATACTGAACATGTGTGTTTCCTCATCTTGCAAGTCGAGAATCGAATTGGACTTCTTGTTCGTTTCCCTTTTCTCATTTTCTGTTCTTTCCAAGGACTGGTATTTTGTTTTAAATCGAGATGATTGTTGATGCGACATTTATTACGACAGAAAAATGATGATTCAATACATATGTTTTGAGAAAAAAAAAAGGAGTTTCTTTAACTTGATTTCATTGTCTACATTCCGACATCTTGCTACAGGTTGGCATTTTATTCATATTAAATTATCTCTCCATCACTTAAACTGTTATTTAGATATTTCAGAGTGATTCAGGTAACCATAATTTCGGTGGATATTGTTTTTTCTCCTTTACTAGCCTAGTTATATTAGCTCTTACAAGGCCTGTGACTTTTTAGGAGATAAATATGAATTGTGCTTATCCTTCTTAGTAATTCTTCTCAGTAATTCTATGTTCTCGCCCCCTGCAGCACACCAACTACTCTATCAAGGGCTATTCCACCCGAGCTTGCTGGCGCTATACCCTTGTTTGATAGATTTCAGGTGCTTAACCGATTCTTTTTTTCTTTTCCTATTAGCTGTGCCTTCTGATAATCCAGTCAACTAATTGCCATTTTCTCTAGGTGGAGGGGTTTTTGAGGTTGATGCAGAAACAGATTCAATCTGCTGGAAAACGTGGATTTTTCTCAAAGAAGTCTGTGGGCCCACAAGTTCGTGAAAAATTTACCTTTGAGGACATGTTGTGCTTCCAGAAGGTGAGCACATGTGGTTTTGATTATAGTATATACTTTGAGGTGATATAAACACATGGAGAGCTAAGTATTAAAGTTTGCAGGATCCTATACCAACTTCATTACTTAAAATCAATAGTGATCTAGTGAGCCGAGCGACGAAGCTCTTCCAGATAATCCTGAAGTACATGGGCATTGATTCATCCGATAGACTCTCTCCACCAAGCTTAGATGAGCGGATTGAGCTAGTGGGGAAATTGTATAAACAAACGTTGAAGAGATCCGAGCTGCGTGATGAGCTTTTTGCTCAAGTTTCAAAACAAACACGGAATAATCCTGAGAGGTGTAAACTTTAGTCTCCCATAGAAGTTTAAATATTATTTGGCTTGATTGATTTTTTTTTTTTGGGGTCAAATAATACTGATTGATTTCATCTTCAGCTAAATTGCCTTGTTTAAACTATTCCAGGCAATACTTAATTAATGCTTGGGAGCTGATGTACTTATGTGCATCTTCAATGCCTCCTAGCAAGGACATTGGTGGTTTTCTGTCAGAGTATGTGCATAATGTTGCACATGGTGTCAACACTGATTCGGAAATCCAAATTCTTGCATTGAATACTTTGAATGCTCTTAAGCGTTCTGTTAAGGCTGGTCCAAGGCAAACAACACCAGGACGCGAGGAGATTGAAGCTCTTCTAACTGGCCGGAAGCTAACAACCATAGTATTCTTCTTGGATGAAACTTTTGAAGAGATTACATATGATATGGCAACAACAGTGGCTGATGCAGTAGAGGTACCTTCAGACCTTATGAAGCAAATTGAATGTCGTACAGAAATATAAAGAGATAATTCGATGACAAATAGGAGAAAACATCATTGAACTGAACTTGTTTTTAGTGTTCTTATGTATGAAATTCAAACATAGCTGTTATTGTCATTTCCTTGGCGTCTATAAGTAATTTTTCTCTTTACTACAAAAAGAAATGGCTGTGCAATTCTCCAGCTATTATGCAGGACATGATCCTCTTTTCGGGATCTTTAAATAACATTTTTCAAAAGTTAGATACTAGGTAGCACTGCACTGCTCATTCGTCAAAGTTAACAACCATCAATTTTGAGAGAACTGAATGCTTCTGGTGATAATCACATGGTTAATTTGGAAATTAACATGAAAATAGATGCCACAGAAATCAACCTCCCAAAATTATTTTTAAGCTCCACAATGTCAGAATTCAGCTGATTGGTCTATTTTTCTCCAAACAGCTTAGAAGATTTTTGTTATGGTATGGATGCAGGAACCCTTGATCATTGCCATTTTTTGCCACATTCTCGTTTCCTTATTGTTAATTTAAGTTAATCTTTGGTGATATTTATGGAAGTGAATTTTATTTTCTGTACTTAACCTCATCCTTTTCCTCTTCTGAGCTTGAATGCACGGTAATGATCCAATTTTGTAACCGTTTCAGGAACTTGCAGGGATTATTAAACTGTCTGCATACTCTAGCTTCAGTCTTTTTGAGTGCCGCAAAGTAGTTACTGGTTCTAAATCTCCAGATCCAGGCAACGGTGCATACTCTTGTCTGCTGTTGCTTATCAAGCATGATTAGTTAAAGTAGTTATCTGAAGTTTTTTTTTTTTTGGTTATTTAGAGGAATATATTGGGTTAGATGACAACAAATACATCGGAGACCTTCTAGCTGAATTTAAAGCAGCAAAGGATCGGAGTAAAGGAGAAATTTTGCATTGCAAATTGACATTTAAAAAGAAGCTATTTCGTGAGTCTGATGAAGCCATAACAGATCCCATGTTTGTGCAGTTGTCCTATGTTCAGGTATGTATGCAATCACTATATTACCTTTTAGCTTTTGGAGCCACTGTTAGTCTCTGTTTGACAATGGTAAGGTTGCATCTTTTTTTATCTGATAAGTCTTTGCTACTTCATAACAGTTGCAGCATGATTATATTTTGGGCAATTATCCTGTTGGAAGGGATGATGCTGCGCAGCTTTCTGCATTGCAAATTTTGGCTGAGATTGGATTTGTTGGTAACCCTGAATCATGCACGTGAGTAATAATTTTTTCATATTCTTTCTAACTTAAAGCCCTACTGCACATAATATATGCGGGTATCGTTGACATTTCATTTTCTAGTTGATCTGCATATTTCTGGATCAGTAAACTAAGTGAATTTTTTTTTTTGGTCGAAAGCTAAGCGGAATTTTAAATGGATTTTTTCGTGTCTTAAGTTTTTTAGTCACTTGACGAGTCTTTGGCGTTGGGACTTCCATTTTCTCAGTGATTGGACTTCCCTTTTGGAACGTTTTCTCCCTCGGCAAATTGCAATTACCAGAGCAAAAAGGGAGTGGGAACTGGATATTCTCTCGCGATATCGGTCAATGGTGAGATAGTGATCTAGATGAAGCTCTTCAATGAAAAATCCCATATTCTCCCATCCCCTGCCCTCTGTTACTTCAAAAGCTTGATTGCTAACTTGAATTGAATGGCCCACTTTCCTCTTCTCTTCTCCGCCTTCTATACTATTGTTTAGTTATCTTGATTAATTATGCTTAATACTTAACTTGCGTATATAATATACATGAAAATCTTGTCTTACCTGTACTTTAACTTCTTACATATTCTTCATGACTATTGGCTGTTGCATAGGAGCATTTTACCAAAGATGACGCAAGGCAACAATTCCTGCGGATCCTGCGGACACTTCCTTATGGAAATTCGGTTTTCTTTAGTGTGCGCAAGATTGATGATCCAATTGGACTCTTGCCGGGCCGTATCGTTTTGGGCATCAATAAGCGTGGGGTTAGATCTATCTTGCATTTGTATTGATGCTCAAAATCAACGTATCTTTTTGGTTCTAATATCCTTTAATTTTCCTCGACTTGTACACAGGTTCATTTTTTTCGCCCAGTTCCAAAAGAATATTTACATTCGGCTGAATTACGAGATATAATGCAGTTTGGCAGCAGCAATACTGCTGTTTTTTTCAAAATGAGAGTTGCAGGAGTTCTTCACATATTCCAATTTGAAACGAAACAGGTTCTAGTGACTTTTTTTTTCGGTGAATTGCATATTTTCGAGTTCCTGTGGAATCCATTGTCAAAGATTGCTAAATCTTTGTACTTCATTTGCATGCAGGGTGAAGAAATTTGTGTTGCTCTTCAGACACATATAAACGATGTCATGCTGCGACGATATTCTAAGGCTAGGTCCGTAGCTAGTGGTTCTGTAAATGGGGATGCTTCTAACAATTTAAAACCACCTAGCGTGGAAGTTCATGAAAAACGTGTGCAAGATTTATCTAAAGCTCTGGAAGATTCTCAGAAGAATGCTGATCAGGTAAGTGACTAAACATCCTACATACAATAATTGGAGTAAGTTTTTTATTGTCGCTATAAAAGATATATTTAGTGCTTTATTAAGGGCTTTTTTCTTCAAGTTCTTTTCCTTCCTCTGTTTCTTTTTTCTGTGGGGATGGTGGAAGTACGCTAATAAACCCTGTCTGTTTTTCTTCTTTTCTTTTTGACTGGCATGAACATTACAACTTTTGAGGTATATTTTTTTCAACCAATACGACAAAGCCCGTATCTTGTGAAATTCTAGTTTGTTAATTAGCAGCCCAAGTAATTATGTAATTTGCTAGCATTCTCAGAGATATTATAAGGGCATTAAAGGCTCTCTATGTGACTAGTTTTGCATGATAACTGCTTGTCTATTGCATGATATGAATGCGTTGTTAGTTATGCAATCTCTACTCGGTACCGTTCCCATCTTTCTCTGTCTCACTCTCGCGAAAATTCATATGGTTGGCTGTGTTATTAGTTGCTGGAAGAATTACGTGAAAAGCAAAAGCAAGAAGTGACCCTCCAGGAAGAAATGGAGGCTCTGAGAGATTCTTTGAGATTGGAGAAGCAAAACTTAACTGAAATGACGCTGGACTGTGATAGGCTTAAAGCTCTTTGTCATGAGAGAGACACAGCTCTTCAAGTACAATTCTTTTGCCTAATTATCATTGTGTTTTTTTTTTTGTTCTTTTGAATAAGTTGTATTGTCTTTCAGGCTGCAATCTCAGAGAAGAGGAGCTTGGAAGCAAAATTGACCAAGTTGAGCAGTCAAGCATCAGAGAGTACTGCAAAGAAAGATACACTCTTAGCAAATAATCAGGTATGGCAATATATTACTTTGGTTATGAACTGAGATCCTACTGCTAGTTGTTATTTATGAATTGTTAAGGAAAATGGTGGATATTATAAATAGGTGGTTCAAAAACTTCAAGAAGAGCTAAAAGCACGTGATGAGGGGGCACATGAAGCAGAAGAAAACATGAAGAGACTGGTAAATGAAAAGGCATTGTTGGAGCAGAAAATATCTAGACTGGAGAGAAAAATTGCTGATGAGGTGACATCTCCTATAATTAATCTTAGCTCAACCATTCTGATTCTTTTTCCTTGGAAGATGTCTTGAATAGTTCTTGCAAATGCAGATGGAAATTCTTAAGAGAAACTTTGAACAAGAAAGGAAGTCCTTAAAGCTTAGAGTGTCTGAACTTCAAAAGAAATTGGAAGTGGCTACAAGAGATTTGTCTACATCTGAGGCAGCTCTTTCAAATAGAAACACAGAGCTAGCTGCCTTACAGAATAATTTAAAGGAACTTGAGGAATTGAGAGAGATGAAAGAGGTAATTAATCTTCACTTGATCGTTTATCATGAATACTATTTTTTCCCAGGTGCCTTTTATGTTGTCTCTTTCTGATATAAATTATTTTCTCCTGTCATTGAGTCGAAAAGAGCATTATAATTAACATAGATGCTCCATCTTCCAGGATATTGATAGAAAGAATGAGCAGACAGCTGCCATCTTGAAGATGCAAGGGGCTCAATTAGCTGAGCTGGAGGTCCTTTATAAAGAAGAACAAACTTTGAGGAAGCGGTATTTTAACACCATAGAAGGTTGTTTGCCCGTTAAACTTCTTAGTTTGGCTTCAATGTCATTACAATAGTTTATTATAAAGAAAGTCTTGCACGTGCATAATTGGCTATGGAATGTCTCAGATATGAAAGGCAAAGTCAGAGTATATTGTCGATTGAGACCTCTCAATGAGAAAGAGATTGTTGAAAAAGAGAAAGATGTGCTCACAAATGTGGATGAGTTCACTGTCGAACATCCGTGGAAAGATGATAAAGCCAAGCAACATTTATATGATCGAGTATTTGATGGCATGGCATCCCAAGAAGATGTATTTGAGGACACCAGAGTAAGTTTTGGATGCTAGTGAAGTTGAAATATTTTTATTTATAGAGCTATGCTAGTTGGTAATATATCTGTATGCTTAACCTATTTCCTACGTTGCAGTATTTGGTTCAATCTGCTGTAGATGGGTATAATGTATGCATATTTGCATACGGTCAAACTGGTTCAGGAAAGACTTTCACAATTTATGGATCTGACGGCAGGCCTGGTCTCACTCCTCGGGCTACTACAGAACTTTTCAAAATTTTAAAGCGGGATAGCAACAAATTCTCGTTTTCATTAAAGGTACCTTAATACTGTTGCTCAAGCAGTCAAACCAACATTCTATTGGTTTTGCTTATTTTGCAAAAATATGACGACTTGTTGAATATTGTGAACATATCATGTGGTGATTCGCTAGTGACTCTAGTGTGTGATGATTTGCTAGTGACTCTAGTGCTCAAGTACGTAATTTGATGTCAATGCCAATTTATAGGCCTACATGGTGGAGTTGTATCAAGATACGCTCGTGGATCTTTTACTTCCAAAGAATGCCAAGCGCTTGAAATTGGACATAAAGAAAGACTCAAAGGCAAGTAAAAAATATCTGGATTTGGTTGATTAATTTGAATGTCTTTTAATGAAGTTTGAGGTAATTTTGGTACTTTTAATTTGCAGGGCATGGTATCCGTTGAAAATGTCACAGTTGTATCAATATCAACAATTGACGAACTGAGGAGCATAATTCATAGGGGGTCTGAACAGAGGCATACTTCTGGGACACAAATGAATGAAGAAAGTTCAAGATCTCATCTAATACTTTCTATTGTTATCGAAAGTACCAATTTACAAACTCAATCTGTGGCACGAGGAAAGGTATTACGATGATTTGTCATTTTTGTTTGGTGTTTACTTGTGCAATGTTAAGTCCATTTTGCGAAACTTAGAAATTTCATTCCTTTGCCTTTTGGATCTGAGTGTGGGTTTTGATAATGGTTACTGGAAAGCATATCACTGTGAGTCTTTTGCAGCTTAGTTTTGTTGACCTTGCTGGGTCAGAAAGAATTAAGAAGTCAGGCTCTTCAGGCAGTCAACTTAAGGAGGCTCAAAGCATCAATAAATCACTTTCTGCTCTCGGGGACGTTATCAGTGCTTTATCTTCTAGTGGTCAGCACATACCATATAGGAATCATAAATTGACGATGCTAATGAGCGACTCACTTGGGGGTAATGCGAAGACACTTATGTTTGTCAATGTATCACCTGCTGAGTCAAATCTGGACGAGACTTACAATTCTTTGATGTAAGTCCTCATATTTATTATGTGCCTTTTCACTCTGTTTTTTTGGACAATTGTCTTTGTCACCATCTTTAGATGGTTGCTTATTTATGAAATAATTATTTACCGGATTGTCATTTCTAGTAAGAGCTGGGTGTATGCAACTGTTATATGTAGATGCTTGATTATGATTGCAATGGATTGTTAGTTTGTTTCCATTACCTGTATAGACTGTTGGCCAAAGACTTGTTGGGTTGAACTTCTTTGGTGACTCTTGGTTTATTGTTTTCCCTTTTTGAACTATCTAACTATATACCGACAACATAAAATTATCTGACAATATTCCTTAAATTTGCATGTTCAGGTATGCATCAAGAGTTAGGTCAATTGTGAATGATCCAAGCAAGAATGTCTCATCAAAAGAGGTCATCCGTTTGAAAAAACTGGTTGCCTACTGGAAGGAGCAAGCTGGGAAGAGAGAAGATAATGAAGATCTTGAAGAGATTCAAGATGAACGACCTTTGAGAGAACGGACTGATGGTCGGCATTCCCTGTAGTGTTTTATGATGGGATTTGCAAGAATAGCAAATAGGGAACAACCTATCCTGCAAATTACCGGATATTAATTATGAGACTGGAAGGTTACTCTCTTGGCTGTTGGCCACATTCAGTGACCAGTTAAGCTGACTGCCTCTCGCAAAAGCATCTGACAGCAATTCCAGCGCCATCACTGGTGGCTTTTGACTGGCCTAAAGATAATCTGTATAGAATATTGTGTATATACTTGTTACATTTCCCCATTGCATATCTAGAAGCTAGCTGGCTTGTAGAATTTAGTAGTTGAAATTTTTGTACTTTCAGGATGATGAGATTACAGGTACTTACATTTGTAAAATATACATTTCCCAATTGCATATTGAGTTGCCTTCGTTGATTGTTAGATTAGTTCTGTTCTTGATGCAATGGCGAAATTTCCTATTGATTTCTTCAAAGCTAATCAGCTTCTCTTCTTGTGATGGGACATACATAGCATGTTTACGCTTTGTCTCACATACTTTGTTCACATTACCGAGGATCAGTCCTATAGGTTGCAGGAGATCATGTGAGGAGGAGATCATGTGATTTATTGGTACTCAGAGCAAGTATATGCATGTAAAATCTAATCGATGCATCGAATATGCTTGTGACTTGCTTTCGTAATCCTTTTATTGTGACTTATTTTTTAACAAGGTTCCTAAAACTTAGAAGAGGTTTTAGATCTCGGACATCGTACGGGATCTCTTGAACAAAAGAAAGATACGATGTTGGTGTATTAGAACGGGGATTGCATTTATCTTTTCGGTTTGTGCTCTCATACAAGCTGGCATCTATTATCTTGATGAGACCAGCTCTTGTTTTGATGGGTTGTCATTATTTCTTTTTTTATAGCTTGTATAGGCCAAATTGTTTCTGAATAGGCATGAACCTTTGAGCTGCTCCGACATACTCAAGAAAAGCAACCTATGATGAATCACTTCATAGGCACTCATATATTAAACTTACGTGTGGTGAGAAGAAACTTGAAATTGAGGGAAGAATGGGCAAAACATCACCGGCCTACGAAATGTACGCCCAATCACATCCTCAGTGGTGCGTCTTGATCCAAACTTTCCTATTGGATGACGAACTCGATGAAGTCATCTAGTCATGGTCAACACTCACATGGGCGTCGTGAGACTAACATCAGCCTCCTATGCCTATGCAGTTTCCCACAAGAAACGCAGAAACTTGTTCCCGAGCGCCTTAAATAGTATATCAGTCTCAATTCCGGTCCCTCTTGGCCCTAGCAAGCGGGCCCTAATGGTCGCATGAACACTAATGAAGATTCAGAAGATCGGATCCGCATGTCACACAAAAGGACAAACAAGCAAGAACCGTGACGAATTTCCCAATTACCCATCTGGGTTCAATTCAACTTTAACCCTTCATATAATGAAGATTCGAAAAGAGAAGTCTTTCACAGCAAAAGAAGAAGAAAACTCTTTTGTTGTAAGAGAAAGAAGAGAGAGGGGAAAAAATGGTTGAGGGAGGGGTTCCTGCAATTGACATTCAAGATTTTCCAGGGCAATATCAGAAACTGAGAGAGGCATGTGAGGTTTGGGGGTGCTTCAGGATAGTGAACCACAAGATTCCATTGGAGTTGATGTCAGAGATGAAGGCAGTGGTGAGGTCTTTGCTGGATCTTCCCTCTGATATCAAGAAAAGGAACTCAGATGTGATAGCAGGTAGTGGGTACATGGCACCCAGTGAGAAGAATCCTCTGTATGAGGCTCTGGGGCTCTATGATATGGGCTCATCTCAAGCTGTCCAAGCCTTTTGTTCTCAATTGGATGCATCCCCACACCAAAGGTGCCCTTCCTCCTACTCTACACCCCCATTGTGGCGTAAGAAGTTGATTAACTCCCTCTCTTTCTATCTCTAGACTAAAGTGGACTGAAAAGTCGATATTTTCTAGAATGCCTTTCACATTGATTCAATTTGTATAGAGCTGATAGCATATGCTGCTGGTACTAATTGCTTGTTCAGGCTGATCTTGACATTGAAGTGTCAGGTGATCTCTAGAACCCATGACAACAGTAGATGGTCTCTACGACTCAGGAGAACAGTTCTCATTAGTTTCTTGATTGTAGAAGATGATGACTTTTATTGCCACGCCCATAAAATTGGTTGCCATCAGGGCTTATCTGGAGTTATCAGTCGACATAATGTTTCAAACTTGGCATTGACAGGAGGGATTTATGATGAATTCATGGGCTAGTCATAGAGATCACATCATTTTTATTTGGTAATTTGGTAGCGTGGATTGCTATTCATAATATCTCAATTGTCAATGATTGTGTTCTTTAGAAGGTTTTACAGCTTATTTACAGAAACCGGTGAATAGATGTATGGTCATGTCACAATCTGTATCAACAGTGGTTTTGTTTGTCCTTTTTTAGAGAAGTAATAGAGGAGTATGCTCAAGCAATACACGAACTCACCATGGACATTGCCGCAAAGCTGGCTGAAAGCATGGGACTAGACAGTGAAGTGTTCATGGAATGGCCCTGCCAGTTCAGGATCAACAAATACAATTTCACTCCTGAAACTGTTGGGTCTTCAGGGGTCCAAATACACACCGACTCAGGATTCCTGACCATTCTTCAAGATGACGAGAACGTTGGTGGTCTTGAAGTAATGGACTCGTCGGGTTCGTTCATTCCAGTTGATCCCTGGACTGGCACATTGCTCGTCAATCTAGGAGATATGGCAACGGTAGGCACTTCATCATTTCTTTGATGATTCCATCAAAGATCTTGAAAAGAATAAAAAAAGAATTGGCAAATTTATACTGTCCCCCCATTGTGTTGGCCAAATTGGTGGAAACGAAAACATCACGTTCGCTTAAAAAATAGTTCTTCATCCCATATTTTTATGGTTGTTTGTATGCAGGTCTAACGTAGAGCTAATAACAGGTGTCTGAAACTCGATAATCAGATCTTTAGATAAACCTGCAAAGGGAAGTCATAAGCACTAATTACCAGAGCTATAATTTTGGTTATTCCAATATGAGATGTAATATCGTATTACATAATCATATTCTTTTGTAGATTTTCTCGGATTTTTTGTTTGATGTTATGTGTTGTTAGGTGTGGAGCAACGGAAGATGGTGCAACGTAAGGCATCGAGTTCAGTGCAAAGAAGCGACAATCCGAGTATCAATTGCTACGTTTCTTCTGGGACCAAAGGAGGAAGTTGTTGAAGCACCTCGAGAATTTGTGGATTCCGAGCACCCGCGTCTCTTTGCTCCTACTAATTATGAAGATTATAGGAAACTAAGGCTCTCCACGAAACTTCAGGCAGGTGAAGCTCTTGCGCTCGTGCGTGCTTCATCCTGAGCAGATGTGCTGGAGCAGCTGAAAGTTTACAGTGAAATGATACCATGTCAAGAAGTGGAGAGATCCCCACTGATAATAAGGAATTCATTTCAATGGATGCTATCAGCTATGCCATTCTTGAGAGACATTTCTAATTGCAGACGATCTTAACTTTGCCTGTAGCCTTTTACGTGTATACGTATCCGGCAAGAACGTATTGTCTAGACTCATTCTAATATATCGGTTCCATCACATTTCAAAAAGTGGTTGACTAGACCCATTTAAGGCAGCATGCTTAACTTCCGCTGTGCGTAGATCCATATCATCTTAAGTCCTGTGCCCTTTAAATATACTCTTCTGTCATGGAACTCCTGGATCGAAGTTACTCTCGTTTGCAACAAACTGACAATGGATGTATAAGTGATCTGAATCCAACCATCTCTCATATAATAAGTTAGCCCTTCTAGCAGTTGCCAGATACAGTGAAGCTAAGACCCAAAATTTGATATTTGAGCCAAAAAACAAGTTCTATTGAGGCAAACGATCATATTTGTTGATTGATACTTTCATCAGGGTCTTGTGGCCCTATGAGAACTCCAGAGCTGATACCTGAGCTAAATAAACACAAATACACACAACATATTTATGTATAAATGCATGTAGGCATGTATACATACCTACATATGTCTATTCTCTGTTTGTTAAAAGTTTATTGATGACAAAGTGAAGGGATGTTGTTGCAGTTCCACACCTAGGACAGATTTCACTTGTAAAAGGAAGGTTTATTGAGAGGAAGAAGGAACAAGAACATCACGTGTCATCACTGATTATTAAAGGTCATGCACACTGAGCTCATTGTATGTCTCCTTAGCTTAATCAAGCCGGTCACATCTCTTATCCACGTCTTGTCTAGGCTTGGTCCACGACACCAACCACATTATACCTCAAATAAACAGTGGGACTAGCACAGTGCTGGACTTACTTAAAATATACGGTTTCCCGACTGCATGATCTTATTACCAAGATTAGGAAGATGGGGCCTGCGTGTTACGTTGAGTGGTAAACAACAGCAACCGTCTAGGAATTTAATGGAATCACTGTATTAGAGAGGTTAACATGAACTGACCCTTCCACAGAGAGAGAGAGAGAGAGAGAGAGAGAGAGAGAGAGAGAGAGAGAGAGAGAGAGAGAGAGAGAGAGAGAGAGAGAGAGAGAGAGAGGACATGATGGAAGGGAAGGTTCCTGTGATTGATATTGGAGATTTTCCAGGGCAATCTCAGAAACTGGGAGAAGCATGTGAGGCTTGGGGATGTTTCAGGATCGTGAACCACAAGATTCCATTGAAGCTGATGTCAGAGATGAAGGCAGTAGCGACATCTCCGCTTGATCTTCCCTCTGAGATCAAGAGAAGGAATGCAGATGTCCTAACTGGAAGTTGAAAGTCTTAGGATTAGGATAAAACTGAGGGCATTAGTTTGTTTCAATAGCCTGCTTAATGTCCTGTTGTTATGACTTCTTGAGGCGACTTTGAGCAGTACATTAGTGGCAAGTGTCAAAGCTCGTTAGTCGTTTGGAAGAACACACAATTTTCGCAGGCCATCAAGGTGCAGTCTTTCTTCGTCCCTAAATGATCTTAGTGATATTTGTCTGTTGACTTTCATTATTGCACGGCAGATATGGAGCCAACGGGAGGTGGCGCAACCTGAAGCACCGCGTGCTGTGCAAGGAGGCCACGATTCGTGTGTGTCGATCGCGACATTCCTCTTAGGACCGAAGCAGGGAGTTGTGGAAGTGTCCCCGGCGCTTGTCAATCCTAAGCACTTGGGTCTCTACGGCCCGGTGTTTACGAAGATTTCAGAAGCCTGAGGATCTCCAAGAACCTGCGGGCTGGCAAAGCTGTCATGGTCGTGTGCCCCCAATTTTAACCATATCTATGCTTTCGGGCGATTTCATAAGCCGCAGGTATTACCGCCGGAAATGAGCGGTCCGCATTCACGGACCGCTTCGCGACACATGCAGCATGAATTACTGATGGGAAGACAATGGTAAATGTTCAGAATGCTTTCAGGAAGACCAGACTATTGACTCACAACACTTGTTGAAGTTTTCTTCGCATTCACATCTTGTTTGCCTGAAGGGACGCAAAACCATCCGCTTTCTCTCCTTCTTCACAGCCCAATCTTACGCCATAAATCAAAGCCTCGATCTATGTCTTGCCAAGTCGCTCATTTCTTCCATTTCTTTTAAGGGGTTAAAAAGTCAACCAAAAATTTTGTCAACTGTAACATGTGTTGGGTGCGTTCGTTTTACGGAAAATGAGTAATTTAAAAACTATTTTTTGAAAAACGATTATTTATGCCGTTTAGAAAAATTAGTCAACGGAAAATATTTTCCATCATCGATAACAATCTATGCGTAACTATTTTCGTAGGCAATGAAAAAACTTTTACTTATTTATTTTTGTAAGCGATGCAATCAATTATTATTCGGAAAATATTTTTCAAATCTCTCGTTTTCCGCGAAACCAACTCACCCAAGCAATTATCATTGACAATAGTCACCAGAGCAATTTTCACTCGTCTCTATCCCCTTTTTTTTTCCTTGGCGATAAATCGATTTTCCTCCTGCATTAACCAAAAGAAATTTCTTTTTTCAGTCATCGTTTTAGCTACAATTGTATGGAGACCTCCTCCTTTCCAATTGAAGAAGCAAAAGCGATTTAACGGAAAATATATAAATAATTAGACGACCCGCAAATGAAAAAACAACTGAGTTACTAAATCGGACGAAAAGGAAATAAAATTTATACTCCAGTGGAAATGATATAGAGGAAGTCCTAATTAAAAAAGAAGAAAGAAAACCTCTTCTTTTTCCCGCAGCACAGTTGCAGTTCCACAAGGGCCATTCCAATCTTTTCTTCTTCACGCAGGAGAGCTATTTCTGCAACCGGCATCGCTCTCTTTATTCACGTATCTCGGAGTCCAGCCCGTTCGGAACAGCAACGACGTCTCCGGCGTAGCGTCCGCGGTATCTCCATCCTCCGTCAGCGGGCTCGCCGAGGGCCAAACGAACGCGGGCTTGAAAGGCGGGACGTGCGGCACGTCCGCCGACCCCGAAAGAATTTGCACGATCGTCGGCGTCTTGGGCCTCTCGGCGGCGATCGGGTGGGAGCAAGCTAGCCCGAGGAGCAGCAACCGTCGGGCCTCTTCGACTACGTACTCCCTGCCCAAATGCTCATCCACCGCCTCCAGGATCCGCCCGTCGCGGTGGAGCAGCCACACCCAGTCCATCAAATACTGGAACCCGCCGTACCCGGCCCTGTTCCACGGGCGCTGGCCGCACACCGCCTCGAGGATGACTGCACCGAAGCCGAAGACATCGGACTCCTGGGTGGCCTTGCAGGTGAGGATGCACTCGGGGGCGACGTAGCCGACCGTCCCCGGGAAGCCCTCGAGCTCGGTGTAGGAGGTCTTCTCGTTGTCGATGGCGCGGGCGAGGCCGAAGTCGCCGAGGCGGGCGTTGAAGTCGGAGTCGAGCATGATGTTGCTGGCCTTGAGGTCGCGGTGGAGGACCTTCTGGTCGTACTCGTGGTGGAGGTAGTGGAGGGCGAACGCGACGCCGGAGACGATCTTGTAGCGGTGGCTCCACTCTAGAGTCTGCTTCTCCGGGCCGCAGAAGATGTGGCTATCGAGGCTCCCATTCGGCATGTAGTCATAGACCAAAAGCAGCATCCTCTTCTTGTGGCACCATCCTGTCAGAAAAAAAACGCGAGTAACTGATTAAGCCTATTTCGCAAAAAATATATAATTTAAAAAATATATTTTAAAAATTAATTATTTATAGCACTTATAAAAATTATAAAATAAAAAATATTTTCATCGATCACGAAAATATTTAGATAAATTATTATTAATAATAAAAAATATTTTATTGACTAAGAATAGCAGGATAAAATACGAATTTCCAACATTACAAAGTAGGATGCCAAGGTCACAACACTTCATCAAAAACATTAAGGGTTAATACCAAGAAAAACCCTAAACTGGTACACTTGTGATAAATTTACCCCAAACTATTATTTTGACTACAAAAAACCCTAAACTGGTACACCTGTGACAATTTTACCTCGGACTAATTTTTTGACCATAAAAAACCCCATACTGATATACTCGTAATAATTTTACCCCCGAACTAATTTTTTGACCACCAAAAACCCCAAATTGGTATATCTGTGACAAATTTACCCTCCGTTAGTTTCCGTTAAATTTTACTGTCAAATTGAGAAATTTAATGACACGTGGTAATTGACATGTATACCGGTTTTGGGTCTTACCCCTCTGTTTGTCTCAAGTTTATCAATTTGTGATTTTTTGTTATATTAATATAATTTAACGGACACTAACAGAGGGTAAATTTGTCACAAATGTACCAGTTTGGGATTTTTAGTAGTCAAAAAATTCGTTTCGGGGGTAAAATTGTCACAGGTGTACCAGTTTAGGGTTTTTGTCATCAAAGAAATAGTTCGGGATAAAATTGTCACAAATATACCAGTTTGGGGTTTTTTGTGGTAAAAAAAATAGTTCGGGGTAAATTTGTCACAGATGTACCAGTTTGAGGTTTTTTGTGGTAAAAAAAAATAGTTCGGGGTAAAATTATCATAAGTGTACCAGTTTAGGGTTTTTTGTGGTATTAACCCAAACATCAACAAGAATTTTCTTCTTTTTTTTCCAATTAATCTACATGAATGAAAATGACGACATAAATGGAGCAAACATCCAAACATGGATTAATACAAAAAAGGATATGTTGACCGGAAATTTTAAAACTTATTACAAATGTGTAATTAAGTACTAAAACATGCAAAAAGCGTAATTAAGTTTTAAAATTTGTTAAATTAATATAATTGAGTCATTCTATTAGTTTCGTCCAACTTGATTGATAGAAAATACTGACATGACTTATAATTTTTTGACTAAAATACCACTTTTTCGGCGACAGAATAGTTATCGATCGGCTAAAGGTCCTTATTTGAGAAGATTTGGCCACTTTAGACCCTTATTTGAAACGATTTGGCCACTTCATACTTTTATTTGAGATAATATTCAAATCATGCTCTTTTTTAAGAAAATGACTCTACTTAAGCCCATTTTTGGAATTTTCCCAAATTAAGAGGAGTGGATTTTAAAACCCTTTATCAAGATTCGTTGATTTAAAGCTTTTCTTTAAAACGTGCGCTGTGTCTTTTATTTTTTTGGACGAAAAAGCGCGCTCTGTCAACTTTCAATAAAAAACACGCATCCAAAGAAAAAAAAGAAAAAAAATAAAAAAAAAGAGAGGCGAAATTTAACCAAAAAAATTCGAACTCACCGAGCAAGGGGACGAGATGGCGGTGGCGGAGGCGGTTGATGATGGTGAGCTCCGCCAGGAAGTCGTCCTTCCCCTTCAGGTCGTCCCTCGAGAACTTCTTCACCGCCACCTGCCGATTCTCCGCCGCCAGCACCCCCTTGTAGACCACCCCGAACCCTCCCTGCCCCAGCTTGTTCCGCTCCTCGAAGTTCCCCGTCGCCTTCTTCAGATCCCTGAACTTGAACTCCCTCGGCGTCCCCGGCAGGCTCTTCAGCGTCCCCACTATGTTCGGGTCGCTCGCCTCCGCCCTCCGCCGCCTCACCCAGAAGAAGCCCAGGACGGCCGCCCCGGCCAGCGCCAGCGCAGCCGCCGGGATCCCGGCGGCCAGCCCGATCACCAGCCCCGCCGGCATGCCCTTCGGCAGCTCCTCCACCGTCAGGTTCCAACTCACCACGCAGTTCAACTCCACGTTCTCCCCGGTTGACGCAGCGAACCCGAAGTAGGAGTTCTGGCTCACCACTGCGCTCGTGTCGAGGCTCGCATTCATGATTGGAGACGCCGGCTTGGGCTTCGTCGGGGTGGACTCGTCCTCGTCGGTCATGTAGACCTTCAGGAGCTTCTGGGCGCCATAGTAGTCGATCCAGACGTGGAAGAATTTGGTGCCGTTCGGAGCGAGCTGGAAGCCTGGGCCCGCCAGCGAGACGGTCTGGTTATGCCGGACCGTGTTGATGTCGAGGCCGATGTGGTTCGCGTCCGGGTCATAGTCCTGCTTGAAGGTGTCGAACTCGACGGCCAGGAGGTGGTTGCTGGCGTGGCCGTCGGTGGTGGCGTTGGTGAGCCCGAGGTAGCCGCCGGAGCTCCCCGGCGGGTGATTCAGGTCCTGCGCAACGATGAAGGCCAGGCCCTCGCCGGGGGTACCGTTGTTGACGCGGTTGAGGTTGATGACGAAGGAGGTGTTGAAGGAGGCGATCTTCGTGGGGGCTGCGGAGGGTCCGTCCCAGAGCTTGAAGCCCCTTTTGTAGAGGATCCTGCCGGATTGGTTCTTGAGGGTGAAGTCGCCGGCGGAGTCGGCGGTGACCTGGAGGGCGTTGTTGGAGATGGCGGACGGAGAGTCGACGGAGAAGTTGTTGCGGTTGGAGTCACCGAAGGAGCCGAATTGGAAATCTAGCGTTTTGGGGGACGGTAACGGAGAGATGAGAGGGAGGAAGAGGAGGAGGAGGAGAGAGAGGAAGGTGAGGTTTGCGGGGAGAGGCGCTGGAGCTTGGCCCATTTCATGGAAGCGTGAGTGGCGCGGTGGGATTCAAGAAGATTATGAAGAAGTAGAAGAAGAAGAAGAATATGGAGACTTTTGTGGTGTCCTCGTTTCGATTTTTGGCTTTTGTTTAAGCAAATCACACCAGGATAAGAGCTCGAGCCGTCTCCATCTCTCTCGTTGCTTGGAACTTTCTTTTGAAATATGTCTTCAGTTTGAATAAACTAAGCGAAATCCGACCTGAGATTGATTAAAGAAAAGTCCAACAACGAGAAGTTTTCTTTTCACGTGGTTTTCTGATTTGGAAATCAGATTACGTATTGCCGTGAGTGCAACGAATTATTTCCTCCAGTTAAAAGCGGGCCAAGGACGAAAATAAAGAAGGAAATAGTGGAAATTTAGGAACTGGTTACTGGATAGTACCCGATTCTATTTTTTCGTTTCTCGAAATAAAAAAAGAACAGAAATTCATTTGGTAAATTTTTTATTCCCGGGCACAAATTTGTTCTCAAAATCAGTTTTAGAATAGAATCAATAATAAAAAAAAGTTCATTCTTAATTCTGGAAACAAGAATAAAAAATGGAAAAGAATTTTTTTTTCTTCTTCTTCCTAGTTGGTCTTCTTCATTTTTCCTGACCTGTGGCTGGTCGTCGGCCACTGGCCACCAGCGACTGACCACAGGCCAGGGTCGGCGAGCGTTCAGCCCTCACCAGATCTGCCAAGGGCAGCCCTTGCCTAAGCCGCGTGTCGCCCTCGCCGGCCCTGGCCTATGGCCGATCGTCGACGCCGACGACTACCATGGGCTAAAGAAGGGGAAGAAGAAAAAAAGAAAAGAAAAAAAGGAAAAAAAAGAGAAAAAAATATTAAAAAATTCAAAATATCATTAATAAAAAGAAATTTTGCGCAGTTACGAAACGCATTTCTATTCAAGGAATATAAATTTTGGGTAGTTATCAAACGCCTTCAAATGCTTATAAATTATTTTCGAAAATAGAATAAAAAAATTATTTCTAAAGAAAAATTATTTTCGAAAATAAAATAATTATCGAAAGGATCCTTGCTTTCCTAATGTGGATGAGTTGGCGGCTAACAAAAGAAGAAAAAGAATAAACGCAAAAGGACAAAAAGGGGAGTTGACTTTTTGACTGGTCTATCTTGGGACGTCTCCTGGCGGGTGGCATATCTCAATGCAATCGAGGTTTTCTCCTGGGCGTGGCTTGATCGCATTGCAGTAAAGGAGTCTTGAAGCGCCATGATTGATGTGAAGAGATTATTGAAGCGTGGTTTCTCACGCGAGTCCTTGGCATTAGTTTCGTTGGTACAATTACATCGATAATTTAGTGTTCGAGCTGATTAAATTTTGTTGTAAGATTTGTATGTAATTCTTTTGCGAGATTGAGAAATTATTTCTTGAAGAATTATCGAGGCTAAACACTACGTGAATTATTGGGTGTAATTGGGATTTGGGTAACATTTAAAGTATTTGAGTGACTTGAGTGTAGTTGTAATATCCGTTATCCATTATATCGCTTAATCTACAGTGAAATTTCGTGCTGCTCTTCCCGCGGACACCATATAAATTTGATGTCCAGTTTATTTTTATTTTCTGTCTATTTTATTATTTGATCGCTTGCTTCCGCAATACTTTCCATTACTGTAATCCACTGTGAGTAAGGCCAGTGACAAAATTGCTTTAGCTGGAGATAAACTTATCTGGTAAATGGGTTAAGAATATGCCATACCTGTAATGTAATTCAACTTTCAAAATCAAATTTTACATCTCAAGCATGCATTGCTGCCCAAAATAGTAAAGCAAGTAAATTCCAACTGACAAACATATATCACTTTTGTATTTCGACTAAATCTAATATCAGAGTATCTAGCATTTTTTGCGGCCCCGTTAATTTCAACCAAGGTTATTCGTGTCTGATCGCACGATGGGGATGAATTTGATAGGAAACTAAGGATCTCCAAGAAACTTCAGGCAGGTGAAGCTATCGTGCGCTCGCACGTGCTCCATCCCGAGCAGATGTGCTAGAGCAGCTGAAAGTTTACAGCGAAATGATATCATGTCGATAAGTTGCAAAGATCCCCGCCAATAATAAGGAATTCATTTCAATGTGTTACGAAAGCCAAACGATCGAATAATAAAATTAACAGAATAAGAAACTAAATCGGACACCGGATTTATGTGGTTCGGTCGCAGTGATCTATATCCACGGGGAGAGCAGCACGAAATTCTACTATAGATCAAGCGATATAACGGAGATTACAACCACACTCGAGTCACTCAAATACTCTAAATGTTTGCTAATCCCTAATTATACCAAATAGTTAATGCAGTATTTAGATTCATAATTCAAATCGGACACCGGATTTATGTGGTTCGATCGCAGTGATCTATATCCACGAGGAGAGCAGCACGAAATTCTACTATAGATCAAGCGATATAACGGAGATTACAACCACACTCGAGTCACTCAAATACTCTAAGTGTTTGCTAATCCCTAATTATACCAAATAGTTAATGCAGTATTTAGATTCATAATTCTTTACGAAATAATCTCTTAATTTTGTGAAAGAGGTATACACAAATCTTATAATAAGATTTAATCATTATAAGCACTCGAACTTTTGATATAATTCCACGATAAAAATCCACGCCAAGCATCTAGCACTCATGGATGACCCACGGCACTCGAAGCGGAAACGGTGCTTCGAGAGGAGTTCGCTAAAGCTTCCCCTGATCCATGAGCAATGTATATCCTGACACCCGTGGACTGAAGTTCTTGGTCAATGAAGCAATTTACGTTTTAATTTGGGACTCAAACGGGAAACATCACACTAATTTCACCCGGGAAATACTTCCCGTGCGATTCAAAACGATATCCAATGCACAGTTGAAATTCGGTCAAACCATTGGACTTTCCTTTTTATTTATTTTGCTTGACCGTGGCTTCAGCTTCAAGATTATGACGTCCTGAAGACTAATTTGTGTGCCCCGAAGAAGGGTTTACGTATTGCCCAATTTCGGACGGCAGTAAAACTATTCAACTCCGAATATTCAAACTTCCATGAATAATATTTAATTTCGAATCGAATTTCATTTATCGGGCTCAAATTCGAAATATATTTTAACAAAATAAATGCTGTCAGCTTCACCTTTCCTGAGAAACACTTCAAATTGGAGGCAATCTTATCTCCTCCTGTAGGTGTAAATCGGTCCATTTTAGGATGGCAGTTGGATGAGGCATCCAAGAAAGTCAGACTCAGACTTTGTTTTGGTGTGTCCTTGTTTGCCTATTATAATTTGTTTTAGTCTTGGAATATATATATCTATATATATATATATATATATATATAAATTCAAGATTCAATCAACAAGAAAGTCAATAGGGGTGATCGGTTCTAGGGTGAGAAGGTTGGAACCTACCCTGTTATAATCGGTTCTCAGTTTTTGGAACATAGAATCTAACCATGTTTGTCTTGTAACCAGTTTTGGAACCTATTCTGTTTTTCCGGTTCGGTTTCAGGATCTATCCGAGAACCTGTTTTTGTTTTGTTCCTTTTTTCTAGCACAATAATGAGTACTAATGAATCGATTCAAAGTAAAATATGAATAATAAAAATCACTATTCGCCAAAAGTAACAATCTCTAAGATAAGCAATAAAAATTACTATCCACCAAAAGCAACAATCCAAAATATAGTAATACTATGATCTACCTTTTTTTTTTTTTAAGACAAGCTAAAAACCAGTTTCAAAACCGGTCCGGATTGGTCTTCACTTGGAACTGGGAATCGGACCAGTTCTCAAAAAATGGAATCGGTTCTCGGACCAGTTCAAATAGGAACCGATTCCCGGACCTGTTTTTTGGGTGGTCTGATCCGGCTCTTGGGTAAACTCGGTCCGGTTGCACACCCTTAATAGCGAAGGCGATGGTTTGTTTAAATTTGGAGATAAATATTGAATGTTGACGGGAGAGCAAACAAAATCCAGTTTAACCGCGTTGTGGACTGCGTTAAAATTACAACGCACTTCGCGTGTTTTTCGTCGAACTGTCTTCACATCTGCGGTGGACCGACTTAAGACAAAATTTTCGCCCAACTTATCCTTAACTAAGAGCCAGAAGATGGTCACCAACAACCGTGTAGGAATTCTCCGATTGCCATCTTGCCTTTGACAACAAAATTGAAGTGGCCATAGTGGCTCACCCCTGGAGTGGCCAGCTAGTAATGCTTTGACAGGAGATTTATGAAGAATTCACGGGTTACCGATTGACATCACCATTCTGTTTCTTTGCTGATTGTTGTTCTTGCGGATGCTACGTGGGGTTTGATTCAAAATGTCTGTAACAATTGGTTAATCTGCATTAGCAGTATCTTGTTTTTTCTTCTTTGGAGGAAAAATTAGAGAAGCATGCCGGGGCAGCAGTACACGTAATGATCATGGCCATCGCAGCAACGTTGGCACGAAGCATGGGAATGGACGGAGAATTGTTCACGGAATGACCCTGCCAGTTCCGGCTAAACATACGCAACTTCACTCCCGAAACTTTTGGCTCTCCAGGGATCCAAATTCACGCTGACTCTGGATTTTTTACCGTTCTTCAAGATGACGAGAATGTCTGTGGTCTCGAGGTAATGGACTTGTCCAGTTCATCAACACCAGTTGAGCCCTGGACCGGCACACTCCTCCTCAATCTAGGAGATAGTGCAACGGTAGACACTATCATTTCTTTCATCTACTGAAATTGGGGGCATCATATTCTATCCAAAAGCACTTAATCCCCACTTTCTGTAAATGAATTCAGATAGTCATAATAGACCTGCAACGTGAAGTGATAAGCACCAATTGCAGGGGCTAAAATTTAGGTTATGGCAAAATGAGGGGCAATTAATCAAACTGAAATTTTCTTTGAAGATCACTTTGGATTTCATTCATGTTTATGTGCTCGGTATGTAGCAACATAAGGTGGAGCAATGAGAGGCACCAAGTGCAGTGCAAAGAAGCGACTGTCCAAGTGTATTGCTACTTTTCTTCTGGGACCGAAGGAGGAAGTTGATGAAGCACCTCGAGAATTTGTGGACTCCGACAACCCATGTCTCCATGGCCCTATTACTTAGGAAGATTTTAGGAAACTAAGGTTCTCTACAAAACTTGAGGCAGGTGAAGCTCCTGCGCTTGTCTGTGCTCAATCCTGAACAGGTGTGCTGGAGCAGCTGAATTTACGTTGAAACGATACCTTGCCAATAAGTTGCAAAGGTCCCCACCGATAATAAGGCATTCATTTTGATGGATTTCTGATTGATGGAGATCTTAACTTCGCTGGTGGCCTTTTACTTTCAAAACATTATGCCATTTGATAAGTTGAATAACAGGAAGTTGCTTTGCTCTCAGATAGATCAGCTGTGTCTTTTCTGTTTTTCTTCGTTTATGTTGCTTTCATGAAAGGAAGTTAGATTACAACAAGAGTGCTTAGATCGATATCATCTTAAGTCTGCTTAGTATCGGTGTGCTGACAGGGCTTAACTTTTGCTGTGCCCTTTAAATGCACATTTCTATCATGGAACTCCTGGATCAAAGTTACTCTCGTTTGCAACAAACCGAGAAGATAACGGATGTGTAAGTGATCCGAATTCAACCGCGTCTCATATAATAAGTTAGCCCTTCTAGCAGTTGCCAGATACAGGGAAGCTAGGGCCTAAAATTTGATATTAGAGCAGAAAAACAAGTTCTGTTGAGGCCAAAGATCATATTTTTCGATTGATACTTTCATCAGGGTCTTGTGGCCCTATGAGAACTTCAGAGCTGACACCCAGCTAAATAAACACAAATGCATACAACATATGCATGTATTTACGCACGTAGGCATGTCTATGTGCCTAGATATGTCTATTCTCTGTTTAAAGTTTTTTGGTAAACAAGTTAAGGGATGCTGTTGCGGTACCATACCTTGGAACAAATTTCACTTGTAGAAGGAAGGTTTTATTGGGAGGAAGAAGGAACAAGAAACATCATGTATCATCGCTGATCATTAAAGGTCATGCAGGCTCAGCGCATTGCATGCCTCCTTAGCTTAATCAAGCCGGTCACAGCTCTTCGTCTTGTCTAGACACAATCTATTAGACCAACCAAATTATACCTCAAATAAACAGTGGGACTTATACAGTGCTGGACTTAAAATACATGGTTTCCTGACTGCATGATCTTGCTATTAATATTAGGAAGATGGGGCAACACACAAACTAGTCGTGGACATAGCGGCAACACACAAACTAGTCGTGGACATAGCAGCAACACTAGCACAAACAGTGGAGTTAAGCGGTGAGCCATTCAAGGAATGGACTTGCCTACTCAGGATGAACAAGTAGAACTTCACTCCTGAGACTCTTGGCTCTTCAGTCATCGTTTTAACTACAATTGTATGTAGACCTCCTCCTTTCCAATTGAAGAAACGTACGCGATTTAACGGAAAATATATAAATAATTAGACGACGCCCAAATAAAAAACAACTGAGTTTCTAAATCTAACAAAAAGGAAATAAAATTATACTCCAGTGAAAATGATATAGAGAAAGCCTCAATTAAAAAAGAAAAAAGAAAGCCTTTTCTTTTTCCCGCAGCACTGTTGCAGTTCTACAAGGCCATTCCAATCTTTTCTTTTTCACGGAGGAGAGCTATTTCTGCACCCGGTATCGCTCTCTTTATTCACGTATCTTGGAGTCCAGCCCGTTCGGAACAGCAACGACGTCGTCGGCGTCGCGTCCGCGGTATCTCCGTCCTCCGTCAGCGGGCTCGCCGAGGGCCAAACTAACGCGGGCTTGAAAGGCGGGACGCGCGGCACGTCCGCCGACCCAGAAAGAATTTGCGCGATCGTCGGCGTCTTGGGCCTCTCGGCCGCGGTCGGGTGGGAGCAAGCTAGCCCGAGGAGCAGCAGCCGTCGGGCCTCTTCGACTACGTACTCCCCGCCCAAACGCTCATCCACTGCTTCCAGGATACGCCCGTCGCGGTGGAGCAGCCACACCCAGTCCATCAAGAACTGGAACCCGCCGTACCCGGCCCTGGTCCACGGGCGCTGGCCGCACACCACCTCGAGGATGACTGCGCCGAAGCCGAAGACGTCGGACTCCCGGGTGGCCTTGCCGGTGAGGAGGCACTCGGGGGCGATGTAGCCGACTGTCCCCGGGACGCCATCGAGCTCGGCGTAGGAGGTCTTCTCGTTGTCGATGGCACGGGCGAGGCCGAAGTCGCCGAGGCGGGCGTTGAAGTCGGAGTCGAGCATGATGTTGCTGGCCTTGAGGTCGCGGTGGAGGACCTTCTGGTCGTACTCGTGGTGGAGGTAGTGGAGGGCGAACGCGACGCCGGAGACGATCTTGTAGCGGTGGCTCCACTCTAGAGTCTGCTTCTCCGGGCCGCAGAAGATGTGGCTATCGAGGCTCCCATTCGGCATATAGTCATAGACCAAAAGCAGCATCCTCTTCTTGTGGCACCATCCTGTCGGAAAAAAAACAAGAGTAACTGATTAGCCATCTTCTTAAATTTATTCTGTTGGAATTTGATTTAGCCATCTTGACATTTCGAAAAAAATGAAATGTTCTCAAAACGACGTTCATTCGACTAGACATAATGTGTTATCCCAACCGTCCCGACACCTTTAAATGCACACACATCACAAATTTCGGCCCCGGAACCACCTCCGTGGTCTTGATCCCACCTCGATGGATCTGGGTCCAAGCGTTAGGGTTTGAGGCTTGGTCTCAATGGATATGGGCGTGGGTGCCAAGAACCCGGGCAAGAGCGTCAGGGTCCGAGGCCCGGGCTCTGTGGTCTTGGGCTCGGGCGTCGGGGTCTCGGGCTTGGTCATTTTGGACACAGGATCGGTGCCCGTTCTCATGTTCAAGAGCCAATAATCCATGCCCAGACCTCGGTATCTGTGCCCGATTCCCCGGTTGTTCATGCGCTAGTCACTAGCACCTTTATGTCTATTTAGGAAAATCTTGATTTTCTTTACTACACGACAGAAAATATTTTCCATTACATTTTCAAGTTTCAACCAAATACTAAAAAGATTGTCATTTTCCAGAAAAATGACTTTCCGAAAAATATTTTCCTGAAATATCATATTTTTCACAAAACAAACGGAACCTTAATTACTCAATTGCTGATTTTATAGGTGCATCATTGGAAAATACCACTGTGTCTTTGAGAATTTTCTTTTAGAATAAACGAAATTAGGAGTTTCTTAATTTTCCTTATGTATAATCATTATAGACTATAAGGCGCCGTTTGTCTCACAGAAAACATTTTTCGGAAAAATCTCCGGCGCTTGGGCTTAGGTCTATTGAGGTCAAGCCTGGGACCCGGGTGTGCCGGTGCCCACGCACGGGTCCATCGAGGTTGGGCCCAAGGCCCTATTGCATGTACTTGATGCCCCGGCACCCTAGCTTGAGTCTATAAATGCCGTGCTTGGGCTCTCGAAGCTCGAGCTCCGGTCCCAGCATTTAGGCCCAGGTTCACAAAGCCGAGCGCGGGTATCCGACTATCGGGCTCGAATCCTTAATTAATGAAATATTCGTTCTTATAAAAAATATATATTTTTTAAATCAAAATTTTTATTTTTTTTCTTTTTCTTGTTCCTTCTTCCTTGGCCAGTGACGGCGATGGCCAGCGATCGGCCATAGGCAAGAGACGAACTCGCCAGATTCCGGCGAGTCGAGTCTTGCTGGCCTCGGGCAAGGCTCCACCTCGCCAGATCGGTGACCTCAAGGTCTCGCCAGAGGTCGGCGAGGTTGAGCTTGTAGTAGCAAGCCCAAGGCCTTGTGAGTTGTATTGAGCTCGAGGCCTTGCTGACCTTGGGCAAGCTTGTCCCTCACCTGGTCACTCTGGCTTGTCACTAGCCAAGGAAAAAAAAAATTAAAATTTTAAGTTTTTTGGTAATTTTCCCGGCAAAATAAAATCAGATTTTTCATATTAAAAATATTTTTTGTTCATTTTCAAGTTTTAGCCAATAGTAAAAATTTTTGTTATTTTCCTGAAAATTGACTTTCTGTAAAACACATTCTAGAAATGTCGTATTTTTTTGCAAACAAAGGAAGCCTCTAAGTCTTAACTAATTGAGCTCCCCTTTCAAGTTGTGAAACGGAGAAAGTGGATAGTTTTAAGGACGTGTTCTATTTCAATTTCTCTAGATTTTTTTATTTCTTATTACATAAATAGATACATAATTATTCGTAAATGGTTATTGAATGGACTTTTCTCCCAAATTTCTCTGACCCTTGAAAAAAGGTGTTGAATTGAATCTACTCCAACATAATAAACTTTCCAAGGAGCCATATGGAACATCTATTTCTATCCTACCAAGCAACCATAATTTGACCATTCAAGAAAGATCATCAGCCTCTCCATTGTCTCTGTTCCCCAAAAAGACATAAATTTCATAATAAATGAAAAACATTGAGGAGTGTATTATTTCAAAGAGTTCATATTACGAAAAACTCTAAAATGATACATCTGTGATGAATTTACCTTCCATTAGTTTTCTTTAAATTTTAACGTCATATTGCTGAGTTAAATGACACGTAATGATTGATGGGTGTACTAGTTTGGGATTTTTCACAAATATACCGGTTTGTGACTTTTCGTGGTATTAATAAAATTTAATGGAAACTAATAAAGGGTAAATTTGTCATAAAAGTACCAGTTTTGGGTTTTTTGTAATAAAAAAACTAGTTTGTGGTAAATTTATCGTAAGTGTATCCGTTTGAAATTTTTTGTGGTCAAAAAAGTAATTTGGAATAATCCTATTTCAAAACCCTTTTATCAAGATTCATTGATTAAAAGGTTTCCTATTTTTAGGTCGAATAGGATAAAAAAAATTCTGACAAAAGCTTTCAATAAAAAAAATGCTGACAAAAAAAACTTTCAATAAAAAACACGCATTCAAAGAAAAACGGGAAAAAAAAAGAAAAAAAAAAGAGAGAAATTTAACAAAAATTCGAACTCACCGAGCAAGGGGACGAGATGCCGGTGGCGCAGGCGGTTGATGATGGTGAGCTCCGCCAAGAAGTCGTCCTTGCTCTTCAGGTCGTCCCTCGAGAACTTCTTCACCGCCACCTGCCGGTTCTCCGCCGCCAGCACCCCCTTGTACACCACCCCGAACCCTCCTTGCCCCAGCTTGTTCCTCTCGTCGAAGTTCCCCGTCGCCCTCTTCAGATCCCTGAACTTGAACTCCCTCGGCGTCCCCGGCAGGCTCTTCAGCGTCCCCACTATGTTCGGGTCGCTCGCCTCCGCCCTCCGCCGCCTCCCCCAGAAGAAGCCCAAGACGGCCGCCCCGGCCAGCACCAGCGCCGCCGCCGGGACCCCGGCGGCCAGCCCGATCACCAGCCCCGCCGGCATGCCCTTCGGCAGCTCCTCCACCGTCAGGTTCCAACTCAGCACGCAGTTGAGCTCCACGTTATCCCCGGTCGACGCGGCGAACCCGAAGTAGGAGTTCTGGCTCACCACTGCGCTCGTGTCGAGGCTCGCATTCATGATTGGAGACGCCGGCTTGGGCTTCGTCGGGGTGGAAGCGTCCTCGTCGGTCATGTAGACCTCCAGGAGCTTCCGGCCGCCATCGTAGTCGATCCAAACGTGGAAGAATTTGGTGCCGTTCGGAGCGAGCTGGAAGCCTAGGTCCGCCAGCGAGACGGTCTGGTTGGACACGACCGAGTTGATGTCGAGGCCGATGTGGTTCGCGTCCGGGTCATAGTCCTGCTTGGAGGTGTCGAACTCGACGGCCAGGAGGTGGTTGCTGGCGAGGCCGTCGGTGACGCTGGTGGTGAGCCCGAGGAAGCCGCCGGAGTTCCCCGCCGGGACGTTCGGATCCGGCGCAACGACGAAGGCCAGGCCCTCGCCGGGGGTACTGGCGTTGTCGATCCGGAAGATGTTGATGACGAAGGAGGTGTTGAAGGAGGCGAGCTTGGTGGGGGCTGTGGAGGGTCCGTCCCAGAGCTTGAAGCCCTTTTTGAAGAGGATCCTGCCGGATTGGTATTTTAGGTAGGGGATCTTATTTTTGACGGGGAGGATTTGTTCCGCGTCGGGGGTGACCTGGAGGGCCCCGTTGGAGATGGTGGACGGACGGTTGACGGAGAAGGTGTCGTAGTAGGAGGGATCGAAGGGGCCGAACTGGAAATCTAGAGTTTTGGGGGACGGTAACGGAGAGATGACAGGGAGGAAGAGGAGGAGGAGAGTGAGGAAGGTGAGGTTTGCGGGGAGAGGCGCCACAGCTCGGCCCATTTCATGGAAGCGTGAGGGGTTTGGTGGGATTCATGAAGATGAAGCAGAAGATGATGACGATGAAGAAGAAGATGGAGAATTTCGCGGTGGCTTCGTTTCGAATTTTGGCTTTTGTGAAACAAATCACACCAAGAAAAGAGCTCGAGCCGTCTCTATCTCTATCTCTGTCTCATTGCTTGGAACTTTCTGTCTCATTACTTGGAACTTAAAATATGTATATGTCTCGAGTTTGAGTAACTAAACGAAAGTCGACCTGAAATTGATAAAAAGAAAGTCCGCCAAAAGAGAAGTTTTCTTTTCCCCTCATTGTCTGATTTGGAAATCAGATTACATATTGCGTGCAAAGAATGATTTCCTCAAGTTAAAAGTCGGCCAAGGACCCAAAAAAAAGAAGGAAATATTGGAAGTTTACTTTCCGAGTGTGCACGACTTGGCAGCCAACAAAAGCAGAAAAAGTATAAACGCAAAAGGGTAAAAAGGAAAGTTGACTTTTTTGACCGGTCTAGCTTGGGACTTCTCCTGGCGGTGGCATATCTCAATGCAATTGCGGTTTTCTCTTGGGCGTGCCTTGCTCGCATTGCAGTTAACGCCGTTGTTGATGAAGAAGTCTTGAAGCTCCACGGTTGATGCGAAGAGATTCTTGAAGCGTCGTTTTTCACGCGAGCGCTTGGCATTGGTTTCGTTCATGCAATTGCATCAATAATTTAAAGTTCAAACTGATTAAATCTTGTGATAAAATTTGTTTGTGGTTCTTTCGCGAGATTGAGAAATTATTTCATGAGGAATTGTTGGGACTAAACACTATGTGAATTATTGAGTATAATTGAAACTTGGACACCACTTAGAATGTTCGAGTGACTCGAATGTGATTGTAGTCTCCATTGTATCGCTTAATGTATAGTAGAATTTCGTGCTGCTCTCCCTGTGGATGTAGGTTACTACTATCAAACTATGTAAATTTGATGTCCAATTTATTTTCTTGTTCTATGTATTTTATTGTTCGATCGCATGCTTCTGCAACACTTTCCATTACTATAATCTATCGTGAGTACGGCCAGTGACAAAATTGCTTTAGCTAGAGATAAACTTATCTGGTAAATGGGTTAAGGATTTACCACACCTGTAATGTAATTCAACTTTCAAAATCAAATTTTATATCTCAAGCATCCATTGCTGTCCAAAATAGTAGAGCAAGTAAATTCCAACTGACAAACATATATCACTTTTGTATTTCGACTAAATCTAATACCAGAGTATCTAGCATTATTTGCGGCCCCGTTAATTTCAACCAAGGTTGTTCGTGTCTGATCGCACGGTAGGGATGAATTTGATAGGAAACTAAGGATCTCCAAGAAACTTCAAGCAGGTGAAAGCTCTCGTGCGCTCGGGTGTGCTCCATCCCGAGCAGATGTGCCGGAGGAGCTGAAAGTTTACAGTGAAATGATGCCATGTCGATAAGTTGCAAAGATCCCCACCGATAATAAGGAATTCATTTCAATGGACGCTGTCAGCTTCACCATTCTTGAGAAACATTTCAAATTGAAGGCAATCGTAACTCCGCCAGTAGGTGTAAATCTGTCCATGTCGCAAGGGCAGTTGGATGAGGCATCCTAGAAAGTCCGACTTGTACTTTGTTTTGGCGTGTCCTTGTTAGTCAACAAGATAGTCAAGGCGATCGGTTTGTTTAAACTTGGAGGTAAACATTGAATGTTGACGGGGGATCAAATAAAATCCAGTTGACCGCATAGTGGACTGCGTTAAAATTACAACGCACTTCGCGTGTTTTTCCTCGAACTGTTCTCACATCTGCAGTGGACCGACTTAAGACAAAATTTTCGCCCAACTTATCCTTAACTAAGAGCCAGAAGATGGTCACCAACAACCGTGTAGGAATTCTCCGATTGCCATCTTGCCTTTGACAACAAAATTGAAGTGGCCATAATGGCTCAACCCTGGAGTGGCCAGTTAGTAATATGCTTTGACCGGAGATTTATGAAGAATTCACGGGTTACCGATTGACATCACCATTCTGTTTCTTTGCTGATTGTTGTACCTGCGGATGCTACGTGGGGTTTGATTCAAAATGTCTGTAACAATTGGTTAGTCTGCATTAGCAGTATCTTGTTTTTTCTTCTTTGGAGGAAAAATTAGAGAAGCATGCCAGGGGAGCAGTACACGTAATGATCATGGCCATCGCAGCAACGTTGGCACGAAGCATGGGAATGGACGGAGAATTGTTCACGGAATGACCCTGCCAGTTCCGGATAAACATACGCAACATCACTCCCGAAACTTTTGGCTCTCCAGGGATCCAAATTCACGCTGACTCTGGATTTTTTACCTTTCTTCAAGATGACGAGAATGTCTGTGGTCTCGAGGTAATGGACTTGTCCAGTTCATCAGCACCAGTTGAGCCCTGGACCGGCACACTCCTCCTCAATCTAGGAGATATTGCAACGGTAGACACTATCATTTCTTTCATCAACTGAAATTGGGGGCATCATATTCTATCCAAAAGCACTTAATCCCCACTTTCTGTAAATGAATTCAGATAGTCATAATAGACCTGCAACGTGAAGTGATAAGCACCAACTGCAGGAGCTAAAATTTAGGTTATGGCAAAATGAGGGGCAATTAATCAAACTGAAATTTTCTTTGAAGATCATTTTGGATTTCATTCATGTTTATGTGCTCGGTATGTAGCAACATAAGGTGGAGCAAGGTGAGGCACCAAGTGCAGTGCAAAGAAGCGACTATCCGAGTGTATTGCTACTTTTCTTCTGGGACCGAAGGAGGAAGTTGCTGAAGCACCTCGAGAATTTGTGGACTCCAACAACCCATGTCTCCATGGCCCTATTACTTGGGAAGATTTTAGGAAACTAAGGTTCTCTACAAAACTTGAGGCAGGTGAAGCTCCTGTGCTTGTCTGTGCTCAATCCTGAACAGGTGTGCTGGAGCAGCTGAATTTACGTTGAAACGATGCCTTGCCAATAAGTTGCAAAGGTCCCCACCAATAATAAGGCATTCATTTTGATGGATTTTTGATTGAAGGTGATCTTAATTTCGCTGGTGGCCTTTTACTTTCAAAACATTATGCCATTTGATAAGTTGAATAACAAGATGTTGCTTTGCTCTCAGATAGATCAGCTGTGTCTTTTCCGTTTTTCTTCGTTTATGTTGCTTAGATCCATATCATCTTAAGTCTGCTTAGCATCGGTGTGCTGACGGGGCTTAACTTTTGCCATGCCCTTTAAATACACATTTCTATCATGGAACTCCTGGATCGAAGTTACCCTCATTTGCAACAAACCGAGAAGATAACGGATGTGTAAGTGATCCGAATTCAACCGTGTCTCATATAATAAGTTAGCCCTTCTAGCAGTTGCCAGATACAGGGAATCTAGGGCCTAAAATTTGATATTGGAGCAGAAAAACAAGTTCTGTTGAGGCCAAAGATCATATTTTTCGATTGATACTTTCATCAGGGTCTTGTGGCCCTATGAGAACTTCAGAGCTGACACCCAGCTAAATAAACACAAATGCATACAACATATGCATGTATTTACGCACGTAGGCATGTCTATGTGCCTAGATATGTCTATTCTCTGTTTAAAGTTTTTTGGTAAACAAGTTAAGGGATGCTGTTGCGGTTCCATACCTTGGAACAAATTTCACTTGTAAAAGGAAGGTTTTATCGGGAGGAAGAAGGAACAAGAAACATCATGTGTCATCGCTGATCATTATAGGGCATGCAGGCTCAGCGCATTGCATACCTCCTTAGCTTAATCAAGCTGGTCACAGCTCTTCGTCTTGTCTAGACACAATCTATTAGACCAACCAAATTATACCTCAAATAAACAGTGGGACTTATCCAGTGTTGGACTTAAAACAAATGGTTTTACTGACTGCATGATCTTGCTATTAAGATTAGGAAGATGGGGCCTACAAGTTAAGTTGTGTGGTAGACAACAGCAACCGTGTAGGATTCAAATACTATCGTTGTATTAAAGAGATCGACATGAACTAACTCTTGAGAAATGAGAGAGGGGATGGTGGAAAGGAAGGTTCCTGTGATTGATACTCGAGAGTTTCCAGGGCCATCTCATAAACTGGGAGAAGCATGTGAGGCTTGGGGATGTTTCAGGATTGTGAACCACAAGATTCCATTGAAGCTGATGTCAGAGATGAAGGCAGTAGTGAAATCTCTGCTTGATCTTCCCTCTGAGATCAAGAGAAAGAGTACAGATGTCATAACTGGAGTGGGTATTTGGCACCCAGCGAGATCAATCCTCTGTATTAGGCTCTAGGGCTCTATGATTTGGGCTTTCATCACGCCGTTCATGCTTTTTGTTGCCAATTGGATGCCTCTCTTCACCAAAGGTCCACAACCGGGCCCCCCGAAGCCCGCCCGCCCGCCCCACACACACACACACACTCTCTCTCTCTCTCTCTCTCTCTCTCTCTCTCTCTCTCTCTCTCACCTGTTCTGTTTTAATCCAATTGAGAGCTAATAGAGACAATAGAGAGCTATGCCCAGGCAACACGCAAACTAGTCGTGGACATTGCAGCAAAAATAGCACAAACGGTGGAGTTAAGCGGTGAGCCATTCAAGGAGTGGACTTGCCTACTCAGGATGAACAAGGACAACTTTACTTCTGAGACTCTTGGCTCTTCAGGAGTCCAAGTACATACAGACTCAGGGTTACTCACCATCCTTCAGGACGACGACAATGCAAGCGGTCTCGATGTCATGGACTCCTCCGGCTCATTCGTGGCTCTCGTCCCGTGGCCCGGCACATTCCTGGTCAACCTCGGAGACCTGGCAACGGTTGGGTAAATTCGGCTTCCGTCCCTCGCTAATCGAAAGTCTCAAGATTAGGACAAAACGAGGGCATTAGTTTGTTTCAAAAGCCTGCTCAATGTCCTGTTGTTATGCTTTCTTGAGGCAACTTCGAGCAGTGCGCTAGTGACAAGTGTCAGAGCTCGTTAGTCGTTTGGAAGAACACAAACTTATCACAGGCCATGAAAATGCAACCTTCCTTCGTCCCTAATGATCTTAGTGATATTTGTCTGTTGATTTTCATTACTGGACGGCAGATATGGAGCGACGGGAGGTGGCGCAACCTGAAGCACTGCGTGCCGTGCAAGGAGGCCAAGACTCCGACTCGGGTCTCGACTGCGACATTCATCTTAGGACCGAAGCAGGGAGTCGTCGAAGCACCCCCGGAGCTCGTCGATCCTAAGCACCCGCGTCTCTATGGCCCCGTGGTTTACGAAGACTTCAGAAACCTGAGGATCTCTAAGAACCTGCGGGCCGGCGAAGCTCTCATGGTCGTGCGCGCCCAATTCTGATCGTATCTATGCTTGCAGGCGCTTTCATAAGCCACAAATATTACTGCCAGAAATAATCTATCTACATTTGAGGATCGCTTTGCGACGCATGTAGCACGAATTACTCATGGGAAGAAGAAAATCGTAAATGTTCATAATGCTTTCAGGAAGATCAAGACTTTGAGTCCCAACATTTGTAAATCATTCACAACAGTCATTAGAGCAATTTTCATCTGTCTCTATTCCCATTTTTTTTTTTGGCGATAAATCAATTTTCCTCCAGCATTTACCAAAATAGAAATTTTTTTTTAGTCATCACATTAACTACAATTGTATGTAGAACCCCACCATTCCAATTAAAGAACACATAAAAAAATATATATTAACAATTGACCGAGGCCCAAATAAAAGACAACTAAATTACTAAACCGAACAAAAAGGAAATAAAATGTACACTCCAATTGAAAATGATATAGAGAAAATCTTAATTAAAAAGGAGCAAAAAAAAAAAAAACCTTTTCTTTTCTCCGCAGCACTGTTGTAGACCTACAAGGCCATCCAACCTTTGCATATCACACAGGAGAGCTGTTGCTGTACCCGGTATCGCTTTCTTTGCTCGTGTACCTCGGTGTCCAACCCGACCCGAACCTCGACGACGACGTCATCGGCGTCACGTCCGTGGTGTCTCCGTCGTCGGTCAGCGGGCTCACCGAGGGCCAGACGAACGCGGGCTTGAAAGGCGGGACGCGCGGCACGTCCACCGACCCGGAAAGAATTTGCACGATCGCCGGCGTCTTGGGCCTCTCGGCGGCGATGGGGTGCGAGCAAGCCAGCCCGAGGAGCAACAACCGTCGGGCCTCTTCCACAGCGTAGTCCTCGCCCAAGCGCTCGTCCACCGCCTCCAGGATCCGCCCGTCGCGGTGGAGCGACCACACCCAGTCCACCAAGAACTGGAACCCGCTGAACCCGGCCTTGTTCCACGGGCGCTGGCCGCACACCACCTCGAGGATGACCGCGCCGAAGCCGAAGACGTCGGACTCCCGGGTGGCCTTGCAGGTGTGGAGGCACTCGGGGGCGATGTATCCGACCGTCCCCTGGACGCCCTCGAGCTCGGCGTAGGAGGTCTTCTCGTTGTCGATGGCGCGGGCGAGGCCGAAGTCGCCGAGGCGGGCATTGAAGCCGGAGTCGAGCATGATGTTGCTGGCCTTGAGGTCGCGGTGGAGGACCTTCTGGTCGTACTCGTCGTGGAGGTAGTGGAGGGCGGACGCGACGCCGGAGACGATCTTGTAGCGGTGGGTCCACCCTAGGGTCTGCGCCTCCGGGCCGCAGAAGATGTGGCGGTCGAGGCTCCCGTTGGGCATGTACTCATAGACCAGGAGCAGCACCCCGTTCTGGTGGCACCATCCTGTCGGAAAAAGAAAACATTGCCGAGTAACCCGATCAGCGTATTTTCATCGACTTTCAATGAAAACGGATAATCGATAAGAATACGATGATAAAATACGAATTTCCAAACTTAGATAATATTTGCGGGGTCAACACGAATTTTGTTTCTCCTTTTTTTCCCAATTAATTTACATGGACGAAAAATGACGACATAAATAGAGCAGGCATCGAAACTCCAATTAATACAAAAAAAAAAATTAAGAGTTTATTTTATCTTACCGCATGTTCAAATATGGCGTCGGATGAAGCGGCGCATGTGCTAAGATTCGTGGCCAGCCTTGCACGCGTGTGGGGCTGGCCCACAAATTGTCAATTTGCCAATTTAATTAAAATAAGAACCAGGGGGAACTAGCTGCGTGGCGGGGCCGGCAGCGATCTGATTTGGGTCCTCATTTGGACCGTCGAACCCTTATTTTATGATAGAATCTTTGTACCGTTTCAAGCCATCACGTTCTTCGATTCGTTTTCTGCCATCCACACCCAATCAAAACTCGACGTGGATTTGATAGACTAGACGACACTTTCAAGTTGGGTGGGCATTTATTTTCTTAAATTTATTCGTTCCGAATTTGATTGGGCCATCTTGACATTACGGCAAAAAAAAAAAGAGAAGAAAACAACGAACATACGATTTTTTTTTTTCATCGACGTCGATTCGACCGCACACGCGTGCTATGCCAAACCGGCCCGACTTCTTTAAATGCGCATTCATCACAAGCTTCGACAACGGATTTTGGAAGCAAAGCTTTTATCTATTTCGGAAAGGAGACGTAGGCAATTTTTCAAGATAGTGTTTGACTTTTATGTAGGATGAAAAGCCTCGAATTGAAGTGCAATTTCATTGAGAAAGGAAGGGAGAATGACGTAAATGTTCTAATAAATTTTAGTCAAACGCACAACATCATCTATGAATTTTTAATTTATTTAATATGGTCTTTAAATTTTAACATAATATATAATATCGTTCCTAAATTTTTAATTTGTTCGAGATAATTTTTAAATTTTTAATACGTGTTCAATCTAGTATATGGACTATATGAAATTCAAGTTCCTGAACTATATTGAATAATTTTATATAGTCCATAAACTAAATTGAACATATACAAAAAGTTTAGGGACCATATTGAATAATTTAAAAATTTATGATCGACATTGCATATTAAGATAAAGTTTAGATATTATACTGAACAAATTAAAAGTTCAGGAATCATGTTATATATTCTATCAAAGTCCACGACTATTGTGGAATTATCCCACAAAACAAATAAATAAATAAACAAAAGGGTGGTTGGAGGGCGGACCGAGATTGGATCTGAAGAGTCAACTATTGGGGGGGCTCTTGCGTCAAAATATTGCTTCATAATTCCTCCATTGCTGATTTTGCATGTGCACCATAGATAATACCACGTGTTTTTGTGAATTTTCTTCTATGATAAACGAAAATTAGTTTCCTAATATTCCTTATTCACAATCACTATATAGACTAAATCTTAACAAATGGAGCTCCCCTTTTTAAGTTCCATGATCAGTTATCCTTTGAAATGGAGAGAGGGGGTAGTTTTAAGGACGAGTCTAATTTCAATTTCCCTCGATTTTTTTTTCATTTCTTATTATATAAATATATACATAATTATCCGTAATGGTTAATGAACCGATTTTCCTCCCAAAATTTCTCCAGCCCACGAAAAAAACGTGTTGAATTGAACCTACCCCAAAATTCCAAAAATTGAAAAGTAATAAACTTTCCAAGAAGCCATATGGAATAAGCTATTTCTATCTTACCAAGCAACAATAGTTTGACCAATTCAAGGAAAGTCTATCACCAAAAAAAAAAAAACAACCATAAATTTCGCGATAAATGAAAAAAAAAACATTAAGGAGTGGATTTCAAAACCCTTTATCAAGATCAGCAGCTTTTTTTGAAACGCCAACTTTCAAGTAATAAAAAACACGCATCAAAATAAAAAAAAATAAACAGGAAAAATAAGAATAAAAAAGAGAGGAGAAATTTAACAAAAGAAATTGGAACTCACCGAGCAAGGGGACGAGATGCCGGTGCCGGAGGCGGTTGATGATGGTGAGCTCCGCCAGGAATTCGCCCTTCCCCTTCAGGTCTTCCCTCGAGAACTTCTTCACCGCCACCTGCCGGCCCTCCGCCGCCAGCACCCCCTTGTACACCACCCCGAACCCTCCCTGCCCCAGCTTGTTCCGCTCCTCGAAGTTCCCCGTCGCCTTCTTCAGATCCCTGAACTTGAACTCCCTCGGCGTCCCCGGCAGGCTCTTCAGCGTCCCCACTATGTTCGGGTCGCTCGCCTCCGCCCTCCGCCGCCTCGCCCAGAAGAAGCCCAGGACGGCCGCCCCGGCCAGCGCCAGCACAGCCGCCGGGATCCCGGCGGCCAGCCCGATCACCAGCCCCGCCGGCATGCCCTCCGGCAGCTCCTCCACCGTCAGGTTCCAACTCAGCACGCAGTTGAGCTCCACGTTATCCCCGGTCGACGCGGCGAACCCGAAGTGGGAGTTCTGGCTCACCACCTTGCTCGTGTCGACGCTTGCCGTCATGATTGGAGACGCCGGCTTGGGCTTCGTCGGGGTGGACTCGTTCTCGTCGGTCATGTAGACCTCCAGGAGCTTCTGGGCGCCATCATAGTCGATCCAGACGTGGAAGAATTTGGTGCCGTTCGGAGCGAGCTGGAAGCCTAGGTCCGCCAGCGAGACGTTCTGGTTGGACACGACCGAGTTGATGTCGAGGCCGATGTGGTTCGCGTCCGGGTCATAGTCCTGCTTGAAGGTGTCGAACTCAACGGCCAGGAGGTGGTTGCTGGCGTTGCCGTCGGTGGTGGCGTTGGTGAGCCCGAGGTAGCCGCCGGAGCTCCCCGGCGGGGGATTCAGGTCCTGCGCAACGATGAAGGCCAGGCCCTCGCCAGGGGTACCATTGTTGACCCGGTAGAGGTTGATGACGAAGGAGGTGTTGAAGGAGGCGATCTTCGTGGGGGCTGTGGAGGGTCCGTCCCAGAGCTTGAAGGTCTTTTTGTAGAGGATCCTGCCGGATTGGTTCGTGAGGGTGAAGTTGCCGGCGGAGTCGGGGGTGACCTGGAGGGCCTCGTTGGAGATGGTGGACGGACGTTTGACGGAGAAGGTGTCGTAGTAGGAGGGATCGAAGGGGCCGAACTGGAAATCTCGCTCTTTGATGGACTGTAACGGGGAGATGAGAGAAAGGAGGAGGAGGAGGAGGAGGAGAGCCAGGGAAGCGAGGTCTGCGGGGAGAGGCGCTAGAGCTGGATCCATTTCATGGAAGCGTGAGGGGTTTGGCGGGATTCAAGAAGAAGAAGAAGAAGAAGAAGAAGAAGAAGAAGATGATGATGATGATGATGATGATGAAGAATTCTGCGGTGGCCTTGTTTTCACTTTCCGCTTTACTTTAAACAAATCACTCCCCCCCCCCCTTCCCTCTCTCTCTCTCTCTCTCTCTCTCTCTCTCACATACTCATTACTTGGAACTTTCCATTACTATTATCCACCCACGAGCAAAGGACAGGGAGAAAAGTTGCTTTTGCTAGGAATAAATTACTTGTAAAATTGGTTTAGGATCTCTATCACCCCTGGAATCCTGTGCTCCTCCTTGCGCATAACTGTCCAAAAAATAATCGAGCAGATAAAGACGCGTTCGAGAAAGTATTTACTTTCGCAACTCAGACTAAATTTAATAGGGTAAATATCACAAAAAAATCTAAAACTGATACAACCATGATAAATTTACACATAACTAATTTTTTAATCACAAAAAATCCAAAATTGATACACTTGTGATAAATTTATCGGAATTAATTTTTTGACCACAAAAAACTCTAAATTGATACATCTATGATAAATTTATCCCAAATTAATAGTTTGACCATTAAAATTCTCAAACTGATATACCTGTAACAAATTTATCGTCCGTTAAATTGGATTAATACCACGAATAATCACAAATTGGTAAACCTATGATAAATGGAGGGGTAAAACTGTAAACGGATACACTTGTCAACTATCATGTGTTATCCAATTCAATAATTTGAAGGTAAAATTTAACGGAAATTAATAGAGAGTAAATTTATCACAGCTGTACCGATTTAAGGTTTTTAGTGATCAAAAAATTAATTTGAAATAAATTTATCACGAATGTAATAATTTAAGATTTTTCGTGATATTAACTCAATTTAATATCGGAGCACTTAGCGTTATTTGCGCCCTCCCTAATTTCAACGAGGGTCATCCCTTCTTCGGTCGCGCCGTAGATTTGAACTTGATCTGGTGCGCCGCGAGACAAACCCGAAATCGAAATAGGAGGGAAACTGAAATTACCAACGGATCCTTCCTTATTTGTCTTCAGCGGGAGATGGCAAAGGACGCTGCTGTGCCATTCCTATCCTCGGCTAGGAGGATAATTGAATTATAACTGCGCATGCTCCCCGTGAAGTCGTCTCCTCTTCAGCACTTGTGAACGGTCAAATTTCTATATTTTGCAGCGTATGACTTTCCATTCATTTGAGGGCAAGAGGACCTGTGCTTGGTTGGTACTGCTCTCCCTCTGATTACATCATATGTGCATAACAATTAGATATAATCCAAAGATGACATATGGTTCAGTTGAAATAAGATTGGGTTTGAACATGAACTTAGTCCTGTGCGATCCTAGCTGTTGGGATCATTTCACACTCGTATGAGCTCTTCTCAGAACAAATTGCTGCATATAGTAACTTCAGCTATTGACATGGAGAAGGTCAAAATGGCTTTACAGTCAACAGCTGATTGCTTCGTCGGGCCTGACTTTTTATTGAAGTGACATGGGCATTTTGGAGCAAACGTGTTGCAGATCACCATTTTTATCCTAGCTATAAACGCAAATGAAATACCTCGTTTTTAATTTCGTATAAGATCAAAAGCATACGCAAGCGGTGATACTCAGCAGCTTGAATATTGAGCTCGCGAAATCTACCATGGCATCATTGAACTTGCCCGACGCATGTTGAATGTAATTCTTTTTGAAATCGTGGAACCGTATTTATGAGGCCATTATGTTGATGGGTTCTTTAAAACCTTATTATTTTACATAGAGAAGAGAAAAGACCAGATTCTATCTGAGATAGTCGGTTCAATCAAATCGTATATCATCGATTCGCTTGATGTTTTGGAGTTTATCTCAGACAATTGGCAATTGGTATGACAATTTTGGGGTTCTGCTGGTGTGAACAGGTTTATGGAATATGCTGTGGCTTGACAAAGACACAAATTAATATACACGCTAAAGAAAGCTCCCACCCTGGTTAATTGTTCTTGTTTGGTATTGCAGTCCAACCATGATCAACAAATATTCTCTCCAAGCTCTTGCTCATGCATCTGTCTCCTGTCTTTACAGATAACGTGCCCTTCCCTATAAAGTAACAAAAAGGCGAAACTAAAGTTGAAAGATTAATACAGGTGATAGTGAGTTCCCACTTGAGAAACGTCGCACTATCATTCACCTGAGAATTAGATCTCTTTTGATCGTGTTATCGGATCCAGAAAAGGTTAGCTTTTGCCTCGTAGTATCGGATCAGTTCTGCTTTGTGTTTGTGATTACCGAATAAAGACCATTATTAGGAAGCAACTTTATAAAGATGGTACCTTTAAGCCTCTAATTTTTGTTTACTTTTGGGCGGAGTCGGAAGGTGTTCATTGGACACGGTTTCTTGACATTAATGATGAAATGAAAAGATTGATGCTCACATACACCCACCTAATAATCAGACATTAATGATGAAATGAAAAGATCGATTCTCACATACACCCACCTAATAATCAGACAGAAATGTTGGTTCCTAGAGGAATATCAATCGGTTTATGCACTTAAACGAAGAAGCTTGAGGAAACTGTATATGCTATTTCCTCATCAAAGCTCCAGGGAATAAGATCAGATGAAATTTTAGACCAGTAAAATCTGCCGTGAGCAAGTCTGACTTTATAAAGTCTAAGCTTCATAGTTCAAGGTGTATGTGAAGCTTCCCTTGCATTGCAGGGTTCCGCAATACCAAGGAAAGAAAGAATTCAAACTGGTTTCAAGAAATTGACCAAAAGGCAAATGCTTTAAGTCTAAGGGCCCTTTCGTTTCGCGGAAATGTTACGTTTCTGGAAAATATTTTCTTGAAAAATGATATAATTTTTCGATGTTCGGCTAAAATTTGAAAAAGTCTCGAAAAATATTTTTCGTTGTTTGGTATCTCCATGCAATACTTTTAACAATTTTTTTTATTAAAATATTTTTAATTTCTTTATTTTTCTTTTTCTTCTTTTTCCTTCTTTTTCTTCGGCAGGTCATCGACCGGCCACAGGCAAGCTTGAGCCTTGCTTGATCTGGCGAGGCCGAGCTCGCTCAGGCCTCGCCAAATCCGACGAGCTGGGTGAGGGTTTGGCGACCTCGGGTGAGGTGAGCCTCGCCCAGCTCGCTAGATCTGGCAAGGCCCGAGCTTGCCCGATCGGCCTTGGGCGAGCTCGGCTGCACTGGATCAGGAGAGCCGGAACCTCGCCACAGGTCGGCGAGGCTTGAGCTTGTCGATCTCAGGCGACCACCATGGCCGACGATCAGCTGAGGAAGAAGAAGAAGAAGGAAAAAAAAGGAAAAAGAAAATATTTAAAATGAATGGTGAAGAAGGAGGGGGGGAAATGTTTCCTTTTTTCAGAAAGAGGAAAAAATTTTCCTCAAAAGTGAAGGTGAAGAAGGAGGGGGAAGGAAAATATTTTCTGTGGGAAGTTATTTTCTGTGATACGAATATCGAAAAATCTGGAAAATATTTTCCTAAAAGTTATTTTCCGTGAAATGAATGGAACCTAAACCTCCGTCGCTAGATCCGCTCCAAATCAACATAGCTACATGTCCATCCAATCCGTACAGCATAATGGCCCAAAGGAGGGAATTTCCCGACATTTTTCGGCAGAAAAAAATGAGATTCAATTCAACATTTGTTGTCTCGGCGTTTCTGGTTTAGTCCCAAATTGACCAATTCAGCAGAGATGAAAACCAGTCCGAGGAAACAAAGAATGGCAGAATGAAATAATGATCCGAGACTCAGAGGAACTTGATCTGACCATGGCAAAGAAAAACGTGGCAAGACTTATGGCTTTCTTGAGCCTGTGTACACGGTAACAAACAAGTGCTAATCACAAGAAGAATGTAAAAGCTGTTTACACCTAGCGGAAGATTGTCCTTTCTGTGAAGATCAGATCAAGATTCAAGATGCCCATGTGAGGGCTGTGGTGAACACAGATCACGGATTTCTGCAATTATGATAGTTGACCATTGGCCAAGCAGAATATTTTCGATACCTACCGCACGAAAAAGGAAGTTTCTTGTTTATTTAAGCTCTTTTGGAACCATCTGATGCGAACCATATGAGAACCATTATCCTAAGCCAGATCAAGTCGAAGTCTTTGCGAGTCTTTTATTACTCTGAAGGAGTTGCTTCTTCTAGCGAGAGATGGTGGTACTCTTCTCTCCTCTTCCAAATCTTGCATGTCTACACCCTTGATTCGGTTCCATAGATATGCACATATCTTCGATAGCCATGTCGACATCTGAGATGCCCCTATTGCGAAATCCCGAGCAAGATGGTCTCGAATTGAATACCTTGATGATGGACGTTTCAACCGAAGACATGGTTAAAAACATTATCTTTGTTGTCTTCATCGGTTTGTGCCTTTTGAGGATCCAGAATTGGCACAAAATTATAACGACTATTAGCATTAATTTTTGACTTGGGGGCATCGGCAAACTAAGTCTAGTCCGTATATATATTCGATATCTTGTCTTCGTTTTCAACATCTGCAGTTTGTTTGGCCTCTTATGTGAGAGTTACTATGAAACTTTTTTAAATAATATCTCAAATTTGAGCCGGCTATATGGAAATCTTATCTGAGTTGTATCATGAGGACGAAAGCGAAATTTCGGCGGTGTCCTTTAGGTTGAAATATGATCTGGATCAATAATAGAATTGTTGACACAAAAAAAATGATCAACTTTTAGTTATTATCAACAAATGACAAACTTAGTCGATAGCAATAATTTGATCAGAATAGTCGACAACTTGAATAATCGACAACCCGTCTGTGAAGTCATCAAGGATGTGAAAGTTATCGACGAAAGCTTCACTAGTCAACAAGGCTATTGTAGATTTTACGGGTAAAGTACTGAAAAAGTCCTAAATTTATTGCACTTGTATCAATTCAATCTTAAACCTTTCAATTGTGCCAATTGATTCCTAAACATTTTGACAATTTGCTAATGTAACATATCTTGCCAATTTTGACTGGAAATCGCTGACATGGACGTCAGCCATCTACGTGGCACGACCATCACTTATTTGGATAGTTTTTAAATTTTTTCAAATTATTGTGAATTGTTTATTAGTTTTTTCTTTTTCTTTTTCTTTTTCTTTTTGCATGGGCCGGCAAGGTCGCCGACTGACCATCGTCGGCCATAGGCGAGGGACACGATGCCCTTGCCGAGCATCGTGGCCCTCGCCCAGACTAGACGAGGGTCACTAGCCCTCACCTGTGGTAGATGACTTTGCCGGCCCGGAGCTCAAAAAAATAAAAGAAAGAAAAGAAAAGAGAAAAGAAAAGAAAAGAAAAGAAAGGAAAAAATATTACAAAATTCAGAAAAATATTTAAAAACTTACAAAATATATTAAAAATTTGTAAAATTTGTCTACATCAGCGGTGGCTGTGCCATGTAGGACGGTTAGCATTCATGTCAATGATTTCCGAGCAAAATTGACAGGATGGACTATGTTGGCAAATCGTCAAAAGGTTTATGACTCAAATGATACAATTGAAAGGTTTAAGGCCGAATTAGCACAAGTGCAATAGGTTTAAGACTTTTTTACTAAGCTTTGAACTTGAAGGCAGTGATAATGAATAGACACAAAAACATAAATGCTGGGTTTTGTAGGATTTTTATAATTTCTTGTGGATAAGTGTTGCTAGATAATGGGAGATCGTGTAACTTCTTGTAACTACCAATAGGATTAAGAAGTTTTTTTTTATTCAAATTCAGTAACTATTAGATGTAACTGTCTGTAGAGTGTTATAAATACCTCAAGTGTGTTCGATGTGAAGGACCCCTGATCAAACCCCGGAATCAACATGTTTTGGCAAATTTATCTTTATTTTTATTTTCTTGTAATTTACATGACTGATCGCAATTACCTCAAGTCTCCGTACCTTTAAATTTCTTATCAAATACTTTCTTGTCCAAAATAAACAAAGGTACCTTGCAACCTTTGTCGATTCAATCGAAAGATATTTCATCATCACATTTTTGGTGAAACTAGGGCATAACTATATTCGTCTTGATTAGGCAAAAGCCTATAAAAAGTGTTTGTCTTCTGTCGAACCGTTGACGAGATATGCTAGGATTTGTTGTCCAATCCTTCTCGATTTCAATCGGCAAGCAAGTGCATCAGAATAAAAGGCACGCTCAACGTCAGAACAGAAGGGGAGTATGTTTACTCTCCGAATTTTCTTGATGAGTATACTGCGAGGGATGGTGAGTAAGCACAATTGCCAATATATCGGTATGATTTTAGTGTTTGGGAAACACTCGAGCAATTGAGTAATTGTATAGTGGATTCTTTGCAGTTCCGTAAAATAGAGGGAAAAGTGTTAGAAAAGTCATAAATCTTTTGTCATTGTACCAATTTAGTTCTAAAACTTTTTTTTGTGCCAATTCAAGTCCTAAACCTTTTGTCATTGTGCCAATTCAGTCATTTCAACTAATTTTGGCAGGATTTTGCTGACGTGGACACCGGCCGAGCTACGTGACACCGCCGGTGATAACGTAGATAAATTTTAATATTTTTCGATTTTTTTTAATTTCTTTTCTTTTTCTTACCTTTTCTTCTTCCTTCAGTCGGTCAACGGTTCGGCGATTGGTTGGTGGCCAGAGCCAGCGAGGTTCATCGGCCTCTCGTGAGCCTAACCCAGCTGGCTACTGGCGAGGGCAGCCTCGCGCTGGGCTAGGCAAGGCTCACCCTTGCCGAATCTAGGGAGGGTCAAGCCTTGTTGGCCATGGGGGAGGCCCGACCTTGCCAAATTCGGCGAGGTCATGCCTCACCTAGCCCACCTCGAGGCCGCCCTCGTGGCCATCCGGCGAGGGCTTGAGCCTCGCACTAGGCTGTGTGAGGTTGGCCCTCGTCAGATCTAGTGAGGGTTGAGCCTCGCCGGCCATGGGGGAGGCCCGACCTCGCCAATGGCTAACTGGGTGAGCCTCACCATTGGTTGGCATGGCCAACTGGCCCGGGTCTCAAGCGGTCGCCAGTTCGGCGACCGGCTGGGGGAAGAAGAAAGGGTAAGAAAAAAAAGAAAAGGAATTAAAAAAATCGAAAAAAAATTAAAATATCATTAAAATTTATTCACGTCATCGCCGGCGGTGCTACATAGGCCGGCCGGCATCGACGTTAGCAAAATCCGACCAAAAATAGCTGGAAGGACTGAATTGGCACAAAGACAAAATGTTAAGTACTGAATTGACACAAAAAAAAGGTTTAAGACTAAATTGACATCAATGCAAAAGGTTTAGGACTTTTTGGACACTTTTCCCGTAAAATAGATATCGACTCTTGGATCGAATCGCGAATATCTCTGGTGTTATATTTTGTGCAAAACGGAACGCCCGGACTGGATTGGACCGACCGGCTTAGTCCGTTCTCGAGAGTATCGGCCTAGTCCCCGATTCCCGAAAGTGGAACCGGTGTCCGGATGGTCCGGTTCCCGATCTCAAAGAGAGAACCGGACTCGACCGTCTGCATATATTTCTTAATCTAAAAAATATTAATAAAATGTGAATTGAATCCGTAGCGAACTCCATCGATAAAGATTCATTGGATAAAAATTAATAAAACGTGAACTAAATCCTAAACGACCCGATTCCCAAATTTTGAGAACCGGTTCGAACTCACGAGGATGATGCATGCCTTTTAAAGCACGCGGGGGGATTCTAACTCGAAGCAGAAACCGAATGTAAAAAGCACTAGGGGACAAGGGGGGATGTGGACCGGTGGGTCCCGGTCCTCGTCAGCGTTTAGTCTGATCCTAATCCTATCCACTGTGCTGTCTCCTCTCCTTTTTCTCCTCCTTTTTCTCCTCTTCAGTTTTTTGGCGCCCCGAAAATATTTTCTCCTCCTTTTTGGCATCGGCAAACTAAGTCTAGTCCGTATATATATTCGATATCTTGTCTTCGTTTTCAACATCTGCAGTTTGTTTGGCCTCTTATGTGAGAGTTACTATGAAACTTTTTTAAATAATATCTCAAATTTGAGCCGGCTATATGGAAATCTTATCTGAGTTGTATCATGAGGACGAAAGCGAAATTTCGGCGGTGTCCTTTAGGTTGAAATATGATCTGGATCAATAATAGAATTGTTTACACAAAAAAAATGATCAACTTTTAGTTATTATCAACAAATGACAAACTTAGTCGATAGCAATAATTTGATCAGAATAGTCGACAACTTGAATAATCGACAACCCGTCTGTGAAGTCATCAAGGATGTGAAAGTTATCGACGAAAGCTTCACTAGTCAACAAGGCTATTGTAGATTTTACGGGTAAAGTACTGAAAAAGTCCTAAATTTATTGCACTTGTATCAATTCAATCTTAAACCTTTCAATTGTGCCAATTGATTCCTAAACATTTTGACAATTTGCTAATGTAACATATCTTGCCAATTTTGACTGGAAATCGCTGACATGGACGTCAGCCATCTACGTGGCACGACCATCACTTATTTGGATAGTTTTTAAATTTTTTCAAATTATTGTGAATTGTTTATTAGTTTTTTCTTTTTCTTTTTCTTTTTCTTTTTGCATGGGCCGGCAAGGTCGCCAACTGACCATCGTCGGCCATAGGCGAGGGACACGATGCCCTTGCCGAGCATCGTGGCCCTCGCCCAGACTAGGCGAGGGTCACTAGCCCTCACCTGTGGTAGATGACTTTGCCGGCCCGGAGCTCAAAAAAATAAAAGAAAGAAAAGAAAAGAGAAAAGAAAAGAAAAGAAAGAAAAGAAAGGAAAAAATATTACAAAATTCAGAAAAATATTTAAAAACTTACAAAATATATTAAAAATTTGTAAAATTTGTCTACATCAGCGGTGGCTGTGCCATGTAGGACGGCTAGCATTCATGTCAATGATTTCCGAGCAAAATTGACAGGATGGACTATGTTGGCAAATCGTCAAAAGGTTTATGACTCAAATGATACAATTGAAAGGTTTAAGGCCGAATTAGCACAAGTGCAATAGGTTTAAGACTTTTTTACTAAGCTTTGAACTTGAAGGCAGTGATAATGAATAGACACAAAAACATAAATGCTGGGTTTTGTAGGATTTTTATAATTTCTTGTGGATAAGTGTTGCTAGATAATGGGAGATCGTGTAACTTCTTGTAACTACCAATAGGATTAAGAAGTTTTTTTTTATTCAAATTCAGTAACTATTAGATGTAACTGTCTGTAGAGTGTTATAAATACCTCAAGTGTGTTCGATGTGAAGGACCCCTGATCAAACCCCGGAATCAACATTTTTTGGCAAATTTATCTTTATTTTTATTTTCTTGTAATTTACATGACTGATCGCAATTACCTCAAGTCTCCGTACCTTTAAATTTCTTATCAAATACTTTCTTGTCCAAAATAAACAAAGGTACCTTGCAACCTTTGTCGATTCAATCGAAAGATATTTCATCATCACATTTTTGGTGAAACTAGGGCATAACTATATTCGTCTTGATTAGGCAAAAGCCTATAAAAAGTGTTTGTCTTCTGTCGAACCGTTGACGAGATATGCTAGGATTTGTTGTCCAATCCTTCTCGATTTCAATCGGCAAGCAAGTGCATCAGAATAAAAGGCACGCTCAACGTCAGAACAGAAGGGGAGTATGTTTACTCTCCGAATTTTCTTGATGAGTATACTGCGAGGGATGGTGAGTAAGCACAATTGCCAATATATCGGTATGATTTTAGTGTTTGGGAAACACTCGAGCAATTGAGTAATTGTATAGTGGATTCTTTGCAGTTCCGTAAAATAGAGGGAAAAGTGTTAGAAAAGTCATAAATCTTTTGTCATTGTACCAATTTAGTTCTAAAACTTTTTTTTGTGCCAATTCAAGTCCTAAACCTTTTGTCATTGTGCCAATTCAGTCATTTCAACTAATTTTGGCAGGATTTTGCTGACGTGGACACCGGCCGAGCTACGTGACACCGCCGGTGATAACGTAGATAAATTTTAATATTTTTCGATTTTTTTTAATTTCTTTTCTTTTTCTTTTTTTTTCTTACCTTTTCTTCTTCCTTCAGTCGGTCAACGGTTCGGCGATTGGTTGGTGGCCAGAGCCAGCGAGGTTCACCGGCCTCTCATGAGCCTAACCCAGCTGGCCACTGGCGAGGGCAGCCTCGCGCTGGGCTAGGCAAGGCTCACCCTTGCCGAATCTAGGGAGGGTCAAGCCTTGTTGGCCATGGGGGAGGCCCGACCTTGCCAAATTCGGCGAGGTCATGCCTCACCTAGCCCACCTCGAGGCCGCCCTCGTGGCCATCCGGCGAGGGCTTGAGCCTCGCACTAGGCTGTGTGAGGTTGGCCCTCGTCAGATCTAGTGAGGGTTGAGCCTCGCCGGCCATGGGGGAGGCCCGACCTCGCCAATGGCTAACTGGGTGAGCCTCACCATTGGTTGGCATGGCCAACTGGCTCGGGTCTCAAGCGGTCGCCAGTTCGGCGACCGGCTGGGGGAAGAAGAAAGGGTAAGAAAAAAAAGAAAAGGAATTAAAAAAATCGAAAAAAAATTAAAATATCATTAAAATTTATTCACGTCATCGCCGGCGGTGCTACATAGGCCGGCCGGCATCGACGTTAGCAAAATCCGACCAAAAATAGCTGGAAGGACTAAATTGGCACAAAGACAAAATGTTAAGTACTGAATTGGCACAAAAAAAAAAAGGTTTAAGACTAAATTGACATCAATGCAAAAGGTTTAGGACTTTTTGGACACTTTTCCCGTAAAATAGATATCGACTCTTGGATCGAATCGCGAATATCTCTGGTGATTTTTTCTTTTATCATTCCTTATTGATTTTTCTAATATTTTATTCATCTCATGTTACATTTGAATTGTAACATCCGTTAACTTCTATGTTACTTATGATGTGAGCACCATGGGAGTAAATAAATCATCGAATCGATGGCGGAAGCCATCACATTGTACTCTCTAATGATTCAATTAAAAACTAACGCTCAAATTGCGGCTGGTTATCAGCAAAAGAACACGAGATCATTTATGTTCTCAACAAAATAGAGAGAAGTGCATCAACCATGATCATCCAATTTATCAAGAAAGCAACTACATTTCTGAGTTTAAGGCAGAATGATCTTGAGAGAGAGAGAGAGGGAGAGAATGAAAGTTGAAGAAGCTTGAGATTTGAAGCAAGGAAAGCCTACTTATAATGGTTAATCACATCACATTTATAGACATTAAGGCACATTAAGGATTGTTAAAAAATGAGCCAAGGTTTAGTGAGAAACGTCGGGGTTGATTCATCGATAGAAAAGTTTAAAGTTATGTGGCCATCAACAAAGGAATTATGCGGTCAAGAACTGACGAGCGCCCATTGCGGGTTCGGCATCGGACAAGTCATGATGCCATCGATAGAGAGAGCAAGGTAGTTGTCAGTGCACAACGACCGGTCATTGACGTCTGAAGAAAATCAAACTGAGAGAAATCTTTAAGATCGTAAGTGCTTATGGATAAGAACATGCAGTTAAGGATCGGCATCGGACAATTCATGATGCCATCGATGATACAGAGACCAAGGCAGTTGTCAGTGCGCAACGACTGGTCAACGACGTCAGAAGAAAATCAAACTGAGAGAAATCTTGAACATCGTAAGTGCTTATGCATAAGAATATGCAGTTAAGGATCATGAGGACGGAGGCGAGAATCTCGGAGGCGAGAATCTCGGAGGCGATTAGGGCTTGTGACGTATAAAGAAACCGCTTATTGACGGTTGCACTTTGTACAAGGATATATAAGGCCAAGCAGAATCAATTGTAAAGGATCCGCAATCAATCATGCTTATCAATTTTTTCCGCAATTTACTTATTGATTCTTTATTCGCGATTCTTTATTCTTTATCATTTTAGTAATCATAGTACATCCAAGATCCAGTTTTTTCCGTTTGAATCGCCACAAAACCCAATTCACTTTAAAAAACCAAAGATCATTCCCTTTGGGGAAAGGTCTTTCACCGAGGATATTTTCGGCGAAACAAGGATTAAGATGAAAAATATAGATATTTTTATTGGGTGAATACTCGGGAGAAAGGGAGTGATCCGGGGAGATACCGCCAATGATATTCCCTTCTTTGGCCAACCATGCAGGGATATTCTTGCGCAAAGACGAAAGTAAATAATAAATAAAAAAAGAGTGCTGGATGTATAAACCTTGAATTTTAAGTATAGAATGTCTTAAATACTAAAAAACGAAACCGAAAAATAATTTGGTTAGAAATGGAAAATTAGGCGACCAACGCGATGAGTTTTCTTCTAGAATCATCGGTGATGGACATTACAAAAACCGTGAAATAGAAGATAAATTTGCAAGACCAATTCCGAGAAAGAAGTGATGGGAATTTCGCTGTCAATATCTTTGGAAAACCGGAGAGTGTATTCCATCTCCATATTCCTTCGACAAGATGAAAAATTCTATCCATATAATTAAGGGTGAGCATCGGTCCTTGTTCAACTCGGGAAAGCATCGGTCCTTGTTCAACTCGGGAACCGGCGGTTTTGGGCAATTCCATGGAGCCGAAAATTAGTAAAACAACCCGACCCGACACTACTTTCAACCTCAAATTCAGGTCTGAAATTGCCGTATATATTGACGGCTTGTATTAGTCATGCATTTTTTTAAAACACCAGGCTTAATTTATCATAATTTGAAAGTTGGCCCACATGCTTAGATTGCGTTTGGTTCGGTTTTTGGGAAAGCCTTTGGGAAAATACAAATGACGTTAAGTGAAAGAGTTTTTCTGAAATACAAATAGTATTTGGTGACGTGTAATGTAAGAGTGCATTTCGAAGCAACTTTAGTTTAAATGATGTTTGAAAAAATCACACTTGTTAAGGACTTTTGCTAATTAAAAAAATGAACTCAAAGCCTTCTTTGAATGCGACCGAGACCAGCAACCATCACATAAGGTCTTGTGACGCTTACCAGTGACGCTACGCAAATTGAAAATGGTAAGGGTATTTTCAGAATTTCCAAAGTTTAGTGAGGGCAAAGTAGGAAGAAAACAATACATTTGCATTCTAGAAATGCTCAAAACTCAAATGATAAGGTCTTTACCTGCCTTGACCTTTCAGCATTTTTGGAATGCTAAAATCATGGATTAATGAAATTTGGCCAGTTTCCTTTTTTGCCTTCAAATATTGAAAGTCCAATTTTGCCAATTTTAAAAAACAAAACCCTACTTTTCCCTCGCGACTACTCCTTGCTCCCTCGTGATTGCTCCGCTCAACTGCTCTCCCGCCCTCGTGACCGCTCCTTGCTCTCTCCCTTGCGACAAAAATAAAAAAAAGGTTTATAATTAAATTGACATAATTATAATATATTTATAATTTTTTTGGTAATTTTTCCTTGATTACGAGATAAACCAGAATCGACTGCACCGTGCAGCGACATCAAGACAAGAAGATAAACATAAGATCTGTCAAGTGAAACATGCTAAGTTCCTAGGTATTTAATTTAACCTCTGCATCCAATGGCCGAAGGACGCTGGGGACGCTCCGAGGCGCAACAATGGCAAACAAGGTTCACGTTTCGCCTCAAACGCAATCGGAAAGGTTAATGCTATTATTTTTTTCGTTGTTATTGTTCCCCTCACTGGCTGAACTGGAAACAAGAATCCCTTGTGTGGTTCCACTGTTACTGCACTTAGCGAAAAATTGTCCGTTCTTCTAACCTCACTGTCTCCTGTACCGATTGCATCGCACAGTGTCAAGATCGCCACGTGAGCGCTAATGGGTCGTCCTAGGTTTTTTGTTTATTATACTCGGACACGATCTAGGGGGGACTCATTGAGCTCAACGTTCTAGATTCTCCATTTTTGTACGCTTTCGCGTACAAGTCGTCACCACCTAAGCAAAATAAGCCCATGTGTTGTTTATATACCCTCCACGCGCACGGCGTGTGGATTCCGGAATGAGGCCACACTCTCCCTCCTCTCGGGCGCTTGCGATCTTGCACCTTGGTATTCCTCGTGGACATGTCGCAGACTTCTGGGGGGCAGGGCGAGCTTCCGTCGTCGACGGTGGGGGAGAAGGCCGAGACCGACGCTCGGGGTACTGAGCTGTTGCAGCGGGCTCAGTGGCTCCGAGCCGCCATTCTTGGGGCCAATGACGGGCTGCTGTCGACAACTTCGTTGATGCTCGGTGTTGGCGCCGCGAAGGATGATCGTCGGTCCATGGTTCTCTCGGGCATTGCGGGCGCTCTCGCTGGCGCTTTGAGCATGGCGGTTGGCGAGTTCGTCTCGGTCTCGACCCAGAGAGAGATCGAGCGGGCGAACCTTGAGAAGCGCGCCTCTGTGACCAAAATGGAAAAGCCAGAAGAGATTATGATCACCGTCGCTGCTACAAAGCACGACGGGACCGACTCAGCGGAGCCGACTCAGCGGACCCCTTCCAGAAGCACTCCGTGCGGGATGCTGATATGCAAAATATCGGAAAAGGGGTCAACGGCAACAACAGGGGAGCCTCAGTTGATCGCGCTATTCTCGCCGAGATCGCCTGCACTCAAGGTGCTTGCCGAAAACGCTGCGAAAGCAAAGCAGGAAAGAATCGACGGAGAAGAAGCTTTACCCAGCCCTTACAAAGCTGCGGCTGCGTCTGCTTTGGCTTTCCTTTGCGGGTCGTTGTTTCCGCTGCTGCCGGCCATCTTTGTCGCTCAAAACACCCTCAGAATCGTGATTGTTGCGGTGGTTGCGTCCATAGCTCTTGCTCTGTTTGGAGGCATCGGAGCTCATCTCGGTGGTTCGCCCGCGAAAGTCTCGGCTGTGAGGGTTTTATTTGGTGGGTGGATTGCCATGGGAATTACTTACGGGTTGCTCAAGCCTTTCGACAAAGATGATGATAAGTAGTTTCAATGGTGGCCATTTCTGTCATGTCAATTTCTCTGTTGATGGCTAAGATGACAGAATGTCAATGATACTTGATACCCATAAGTACGCGGCTGCTTTTCTGTTCTCTGTCTTCTTCATCTATACTTGATAGATGATACACATAGATGCACGGCTGCTTTTCCATTCTGTCTTCTTCTTCTTCTTCTTGTAGCTGTACTGCCCACGGACCTGAGGCGGGAGAAAAACACAAAAACTGCCAAAAGTTGTGTACGGTATTTACTTTAGTGTCAAAAACTTCCGCTGACTCACTTAAGTGCCAAATCGAAGGAAAAACGATTACTTAAATGCCAACGGCGTGATATTCCGACCAAAATTAATACGTGGCTTTTTAAATTAAATCTTGTAAATGACTTGACAAATTTTTTAAAAAATAAAGTCCACGTGGACTTCAAAAACAACGTCGCATTGCCTACGTGGCTTGGACATCCAATGCGACGTTGTTTCCCCTTGGTTAATTAAACGACGTTGCACAATGAAGGATGAAATTAGGGCTCGTCTGGTCGCTTGTCTGGTCGTCGTTCAAGCGAAGGAAGTTCCCATTGTATTTGCTCGATCGATTGTCGTCATCGCTGTGCTCCGTCGCCGTCGTTATTGGCCACTGCTCACGTGTCGTCTTTTATCCTCAGTCATTCAGGTTTGTCATATTCTCTCCATGGCTCAATTGGATGGAAAAATTAGGGCTCTAAGGGGATAATTAGGGCTTCGAGAGCACAATTAGGGCTTCGAGGGCACAATTAAGGCTCGGGGGAGAGATAAATTAGGCATGACAGTAATAGAGAAGGAATTACAAAATAGTGATTGTGGGGACCGCAAGTTCTCATTGTGGGGACACTGGTGCTGGCTCTGTTACTTCGTTTCTACCAAACGACAGCGACTGAAATTATTTTATTTCGACAATGGCAATTTGTTTAATCATTTAGTTGAGGTTGTGGGATCCTCCATGTGAACTTATTGGCTTTTGTGCATTGTAGTTCCAAAAACTAATTATTTTGTTTTCTTTTGGTGCAGCATGGGCATGGGGGACAATGTTGTCGCCATCATTGTTTGCTATGGTGTGGAATTTGTCATTGGCATTGAGAAACAGGAATATGCTGGTGGAAATGAAGGTGCCATCTTTTTCGATGTAAAGAGGCCAACATATATTGAATTTATGAGGGACATAATGCATTATTTACGATACAAAGTACATAAATTGCATTATTGTGTTCTTGGAAAGAGCTTGAAGGACGGCTTGAGGTTCTTTAGTGATGATAACGGTATTAAGTACATTATTTACCATTATCTTCATGGCGAGGAAGCTAAAGTCTATGTTGAGTATTACAGTAATTGTGAAGATGATGAGAGCATCGAAATAGGAGAAGTAGGAGAATGTATTTAGGTTGGGGATGAACGGTAACAACTAAGGTTGGAGATAGAGACAAGTCATATAGAGAGAGTTGAGCAAATGGGGAGAAGTCCCTAAGTTTCTAGTGAAGACAAACCCGATGAAGAATTGACCTGATTAAATTGGGAAGTTGCTCAATCTAGTCAATCGGGTGATGACGATGACGATAAAGAACTTGCCCAATCAAAGCAAAAGCAAAGAGACTTTGTGAGAAATAAATTTGCATCATTACGAGAATCGCATGAACCACAACCAGTAAATAGGAACGAAAAAGGTCCAATCTGATGGTAATTAGACTGAATATGAACAAAGTGACAGTGAAGATGAGAGTGGTAGCTCCGAGAACGAGCTTGAAGATGACGAAGCATCTGTCCGTAGAAGGAAAAGTAAGTATCCTTCCTATGATCGGACTATTGCATATTCTGTTTTGTCTGTAGGAATGAAATTTGACAATGCGAAATTGTTTAAAGAAGCTATTATTAAGAACTCCATTACTGAACAAAGGAGTGTTGAATTTATTAGAAATACGAAATAATTTGTGAGAGCTAAGCGTTCGCAACCAAATTGTTCATGGAAGATCTATGATGCACTAAATGGGAAAAACGAGTCATTCCATATTAGGTCATTGCAGGAGGAACATACTTGTTCCATTATATTTGACAATAAAAGGATAACAAGTGTACGATTGTCGAAGCACTTCTTCAATACTATCAAGGCGATGCCCGAGATTAAGAGTCCTTAGTTGAAGTAGTTGGTGAAAGAGCAAGTAGGAGTTAATGTATCGAGGAATCATTACAAAAGAGCAAAGCAGAAGGTGATGAACACATTGATGGGTCGGTATAAGGAAGAATATGGTTAGGTTTGGGATTATGCTTGCGAATGTATGCTTCAAAACCCATCCAGTAAAGTATATGTAGAGGTTATTGAGAGGCCATTGCATGGCTGCGGGACTAAGTTTGATAGCTTTTATATTTGCTTTGATGTATGCAAATGGGGAATTTTGACTGGTTGTAGAAAAGTTGTAGGATTGGATGGTTGTTTTTTGAAGGGTTTATGCAAGGGAAAGTTATTGGCATCTGTTGGGAGAGTGCCAATAACCAAATGTTTCCAATAATTTGGGCTATTGTCAAGGTAGAGAGCAAGGACACTTGGTCCTGGTTTCTAAAAAATATAATGGCTGACCTTGAGATAACCAACGGGGAAGATTAGGCATTCATGAGCGACCAACAAAAGACAATACCATTTAAAATTGCTGGCTTTTTTAATATTAATCGCACATTTTTTTCTTATAAGTATTTTTTTATTTGAATTATTGTAGGAACTTGTTCCTACATTAGTTGAGTTGATGCCATATGCTGAACATGGAATGTGTGCGAGACATATATATACAAACTGGGCAAAGAATTATAAAGGGGATAAGCTGCATAAGCAATTTTGGCATGTAGTAAAGAGCACAAATATGATTGATTTTAGAATAGCCAAACAGGGGTTGTTTCAGTTGTCAAATGAAGGTTTTGAAGTACCGTTCCAAACAGAATCTAAGCATTGGTGTAGGGCTTTCTTTAGCAAAGAATTCAAGTGCGATATCATTGACAATAACCTCAATGAAGCTTTCAATGGCAGAGTACTAGAGGCCAAGTGCAAACCCATCATTAACATGCTTGAAGACATACGAGTTATGATCATGACTAGACTGCATAGACAAATAGATGAGGTTACAAAGTGGACTAGACAATGTGGTTCATGATTGCAAAGAGATTGGATGAAAATACAACTAGTAGTAGGTTTTGTCATCCAATTTGGAATCGAGATGATGGATATGAGATCATGAACAATGCTGATAAGTATGTCGTCTATCTAAAGAGGCAAAATTGTTCATGTCGAGCTTGGCAACTAATTGGAATTCCTTGTGCACATGCCATTTGTGCCATCCAATTGAAGCAATAAAACCCGGAGGATGACCTAGATGATCAGTACAAGAAAAGCACATATCCTGTTTCGTACCAATTCATGATGCAGCTTATTGAAAATAGCAAATTATAGGAGCCAACAAATCATGAAGCCCCTAAACCTTTGCCACTAAAGAAGCAAATTAGAAGACCAAAAAAGAGACGAAGAGTGCGGGAGGGAGAGATCTCAACTCAGAGGATGAGCAAGACTGATGCAAAGACGAGGTGCTCCTATTGCTAAAAAGAAAGGCACAATAAAAAGGGTTGTGCATTAAAGAAACAATGTCATCAACAACAACAAAAACAACCATATGTAGAGGCTAATGCAGGGCTAACCTAAGGACTAATTGAAGGGCTTGCTGTCGAGCTAGGTGTAGGGGCTGATGTATGGCCAGCTTAAGAGGCTGATGTAGGGTTAGCCTATGTAGCACCGACACGTTCCAGAGGCCACTGTGTCGGTGTTCGATATCGACATGCATCCGAACATATTTAAACACGCGGTCAATAGGTGTTGAAAATCCGACATGTGGTCAATGCACCGGACATGCAGGTGACATGTGCGTCCGGAATCCGACACGCAATTCTGACATGCACAGTAAAAAAAAAAAGAAAAAAGAGTGATAGGGAGAAAGAAGAAAGAAAAGCTTCTTCGGGATAGATCCCTCGCTCACCAAAGCCATAAACAAAGACACATACGTCGCATTGTCCTCGACGCTCCCCTGCAGTGAACATGTCGAACACCTTGTACTGACCAATCCCGATCCCTTTCGACAGCAAGTACCCATTGATCTGGAAATGGTGGGAGCCATTAATGGTGTCGATAATCGATGTCGACAAGGAGGAGGGAGAAGACGAAGAAGCCTCGACGAATTCTGTCAGAAAAATGGGGAACGGAGAGGCGGGGGATCTGGGAATCAGTTGGGATAGGGGGAAAGAATTTGCCAGGGGAGGGAGGACATGGAAATTTAGGGTTTGGGATTGAGGAGGGAATTTGTGATTTTGGGTGGGGGTGGGGGGGGGGATGGGTAAGGTTTCATTTGTAATCTTTTGTGGGCAAAAAACGAAAATGGTCAAAGAGAAAAATATATATGGCCAAAGGAACTTTACTATATCACATGGCATAATAAAATATGTCATGAATAATTTATCAAATTAATTTGATTTTTTTATTTATTTGTAGATTTGAATTAAATTAATTTGATTGAAATAATCATAAAAATGATAATTTATCATGTATATATAAAAATATATATTTAATATATAACGTGTCCCAACGTGTCGGAATCCTCTACTTTTTGAAAAATGACATGTCGTGTCATATCGTGTCGCGTGTCAATGTCGGTGTCGGTGATGTCACGCCCTAAACCCCATCGAGCACGCGACATACTTATCTGGTTGAATAATGCGACGTCCCAGGGTATCGCCAACCCAATTCAAACTTATCAGAGATTTAAAACAATCAGCGAAAGCCACAAATACCCGGACAAGAAACAACTGGGGAAAAAGGGAGAATGGACTTATCCATTACTTAACCAACTTTATACAACATCCATCTCTTATACATGCACACCGTACTATCAACTACACACCACTGATATCAAAAGATCGATGGCCTAGGTATCCTATCATCCAAAAATGGAACACCTCAAAAGACCTACTCCCAACCTCCACACTAGCCCCTATGCCCACGAGACGACGTCCACTTAGAGTCCGACTCCTTGGCACTCGAGTCTGAATCTCCCTGAACTGTCTGCTCCTCTAAGGGCTCCGGCTCGACCTCGATCTCAATCGGGTGGTCTGTGTTACCCGACTCCACTGAACTGCAACTCGCTCCTCTTCAACTGGCTCCTCGTCCAACTCATTCTCTGGCACAAATTCAGGATCGTACTCTGGCTCGTACACTGGTGCGTCCTCTGGTTCTTCTTTAGACTCATCATCAGGCTCTACTTCTGGGGCCTCTTCAAGTTCTGCTTCGGGGTCTTCTTCTTCTTCTTCTTCTTCTTTCATCTGGTATCACCTCGAGATCCACATCCATCGGATCATACCCCGCCTGAGATTCTTCTAGCTTTGGATCATGCTCGATTCCCGAGGGCTCAGGTGCTGCAGGCGCAAGTTGAAGTCCAGATTGCGCTAGACTAGTCTCCAAACTAGGCAACTCACCATCAGGAGGGGGTATGGCTAATGGATCCCAATCCCCAACTCCATTAAAGGGGACATCGAAACCTCGGACATGGCCAAACTTATCTACCTCGTCTCTGAACATCCAGACAGTGTACGTATGGGTCTGCCAGAGGGGTAGTTCTATATCTATCCAAACTACTGTAGTATGCTTAACCCAGGTCATGTTGTCATCCATCGGGTACTCTACAACATCGTGGTCGGTGTGTATAGGAATCCCAAAACGCTGTGGAGGTAGTGGCAGAAGATTCATAGCTCAGGTCGGGGTTCTGGAATTGTTGGTTGAAACAATCATGAGATTATATCTCAATAAGTACACACCCTAAACCCCACTTAGGCTATCACGTACCTTCAGACAATCACAAACACAACCACACTCATCCATCACATAGTAGGCACACAATTTATACTTACCTGGGTCTTTCTTGCGTGCAACCTGCACGTTGACCACAACAGTACAATTTTCAACCACATGCACATTCTAATTACATTTCACACACTCATTCTTGCCTCATCACATTATTTTCATTCGACTCGCCAGTGACTCGCGTAATGGTACCGCTTTAGGTTCACTACGACCATCTTGTATTTTCCACTCAACTCGTCAGTGACCCGCGTAGTAGTACCGCCTCAGGTTCACTGTGACTTATTTATATCAACACTTCCTGGCCCGCGTAATGGTACTGCCTCAGGCCGTGTATCTTGCCCTCGTAATGGTACCTCCTCAGGCTCAACACCCACCACCTACGACACAACCCGCGTAATGGTACCGCCTCAGGTTGGCCGTCCTTCGGTAATATCCGGCATTGTCCCGTGTAGTCGTACCGCCTTAGGACGGATCAATTCCCCACGTAATGGTATCGCCTCAAGGACTTCTGTAACCACACATACCACACCACACATGACTTCTCACTCGTTCATATGCTCGACACCCACATGCCAATATACTGGCCAATCACACTTGGCCCGTGCACGCACCAAATCACACACATTTCTTATGCTTAATAAGCACCCAACACGGCCGATTGACAATCAAGTTCAATTCAGCCCAAGCGTGCACATAACGTCTCACATTTCAATCAACCAAAACACGATTCAACAAACATACAAGGCCGCTAACGGGCTCACAATCACAACCACATACACAGCCACAATTTCAACATTTCTACGCATATTTCAAGCCAAAACGAGTGCCACCACATAGCCATACCATAACACACCAAACCAACACCAAACGTCTCCAAATCGGACTGTATGCTCGTCATTCCAATCTCCAATTTTCCAGCATTCAACTCAGCACCAATTCAGCCCCAAATCATCATAATTTCATCCAAAAATCAGCCACAACAAATTTCCAAATCCGTCCTCCTAAATAACCCCTAAACAGCCCTTAATTAACCCCTAAACCAAAACTAATCAACTCGATTTAACCCCTGATCGCATTTATCGATACCCGACATCCTAAATAGGGTTTCGGGGGCGACTTACATGAATTCTAGGCTAACTCGACTACAGTGGAAAGGGGGCGGCAGGCCGGTGGCCTCACGGCGGCGAATGGTGACGGCGGCTCGACGGGCTGGTGGACGGCGACAACGGTGGCTGCTCGGCTTGTCACGGCCACAGTGATGAGGGAGTCTTGGTTGTGTGTGTGTGTGTGTGTGTGTGAGAGAGAGAGAGAGAGAGAGAGAGAGAAGAGAGAGAGAGAGAGAGAGAGAGAGAGAGAGACAGGAAACGACAGTGGCGTGAGGCCGGTGAGGGCAAAGCTTGGCGGCGCGGCGACGATGGGGCGGCGGATGACGGCGGTGCGGCCAAGGGGGAGATGATGGTTGGTCGGTGAGGGGGAGGGGTGAGCCGAATGGCAGAGAGAGAATGAGGGAAGAGAGAGAGAGAATTTAGCTTAAATATCCAAAACACCAATAATTGGTGTCACATGGCCAATGGAAATGACCATCCTACCCTTCTCTCACAATCCAAATCAACGGCATAGATTCAATCTTATCTTGAAATCAACGGTCCGGATTGAATCTTTTCCAAAATATCCAAAGGCAATTTGGGGATTTCTAAAAAAGTCCAAGGGCAAAATTGTCCAAAAATCTCTATTTCTAAGGCTAGGGAGAAATGACCAAAATGCACTTCCCCAATTACATTGGCCTTAACAAACTCTCAAGGGTAAAATGATCACTTTTCATTTTCTCGTCGAAATTGAATTTTTTTGAAGGATCCGGGAAAATCCAAAGCTAAACATTCCAATAACAACGTCGTCCAAATGACCTGTCATGGCTTCCTAAATTTCTAATGCCCAAATTGACTTCTAATTAATGACTGAATTTTAAATAACATAACTTGAGCGAGTTTCTAACTAACTGGCGGCTTTTGGGGAAATTCACATATTCGACCCGTGACTGATACTAAATCAAGTCACATGCAAGTTTGTTCGGATCGTGACAACCTCGGTTGTCATGTAATCACGAGGATCGTTCGCTAGTTCCGACGGGCGCGATCGTTCAGTATAGATTCTAGATCGTTCGTCAATTTATTTTGTGGTCAAATGGAATCACCTGTGATCCACTTGTATGACAGTAACGAATCGACCCATAACTATCCTAATATCGGTCTACATTGGCTCAAAATGTCACCTCGATAATTCTATGGTCGAAAATCGGTTCACGATCGAATTTCTCTAGCCGCACGAATTTAAATCCGTAATTAGCCTTTCCCCAATGGTTAGTATCCCAAGAATGATCAGTTTCGGGCGAAAACTAACTACAAGTGCGTTCATAAAACCATTTATTTCATAAATCCCAAATGGGAAAAATTTCAGAATGTCACAGGTGCTACATAAGGGCTAGCTAGAGGGCCAGCTTAAGGGGCTATGCAGGCCCGGCTGAAGGGCCAGCTCAAGGGCAAACTGAAGGGTCAGCGCAAAGGCCAAGCACTGAGTCTACCGTTGAACAAACGAGGAGAAAATATATCGTAAGCTATACAATTGGTGTTTGTATTATTTTTTGAGCTAAAGTTTAACTTTAATATGTCTTTATCAAGGAGAAGAAGACCGATTCCAAATATTGCTGAAAGTGAGGTGCCACTACGAACAAGAGAGCTTCTAAGGAAAATGCTAAGAAAATATGGTTATGGCATTTTTACAAATAAGCGTACTGGAATGACTCTTTTGAATATAAGTTTTGTAAGACTCCTGCATTTAATTTATTTATAGTATTTCTTTTTATTGATAATATGGTTATATTGTTATAGCTTGGGAGAAGTTCGGAAATGTTTATCTTCCAAGGTGGCCCAACTCAAGAGTCAACGGGTACACCCAAAACAAGAACCCAAGTAGCAGGAAGAAAGACAAGGGGGACGGCACCAAAGACCATTGCTCTAATGAAGAAAACATCGGGTGCAGCTCTAAAATAGCCACCAACAAGGAACCTAATACCAGTTGCATCTCAACCAAAATGATCCCTGCACCAACAATTACCCTACCGAGAGTTCTCATCAAATGACACGGCCTACAAAGAAAATGAAAGTTGCTAAAAAGAAGATATATAGGATAAGAATGCCAGTTGAAGAACCTGCACATCCAGTTAAAAGAGTGCAATGATCATGAATCAAGCCAAACGTCCATTTAAAAGAAATGAACTAGGGGGTTATGCATATTGATTGATGGGAGGGTGCTAAATATGGTAGTTTTTGATTTTTGTTGAGAGGTTTGACTCATGGATTAACATTATACAGCGTTGAGTTAGTTGAGTGTTTTTGCTTGGTAGGAAGCCATTCCATGGGTATTGATGTTTTAGTTGGTTATTCATATTGACCAAATGTAAAAACTAAGTTTAATGTCAATGGACCGATATTTATTTTGTTTATGCATTTGAAATTTCTATATTTTGTTATTGGTTGTGCTAATTGTGTTGCTATTATGCTAGTTTTATTGGATGTTCTTGTTGTGCTAGTTGTGCTTAGCTGGTGTAGATAGTGGTGGCATAGTGGTGGTGGTGGTGGTGGTGTTGTAGTGGTGGTGGTATTACTTGTCTGGTATAGGTGGTAGTGGTGTTGTGGTTGTGCTGGTGGCGATGTTACTTGACTGGTATATGTGGTGCCGCAGTGGTGATAATGCTATGATTATATTGGTGCAGTGGTGGTGCTGGTGGTGGTGTTACTTGTTTGGTGTAGGTGGTGCTGCAATTATGGTAGCGTGGCTTGGCTGGTGTAGGTGGTGGTGGCGGTGTTATGGTTGTGCTGGTGTAGTGGTGTTGCTTAGCTGGTGTTGGTGGTGGTGGTGGTGCTTGGCTGGTATAGGGCTTGGTGAAGGTATTCAGGGTACTTGGCTAATGCAGGGTTTGGTGCTGGTATTAGTGGTTGTGTTGGTGCAGGGCTTAGTGGAGATGTTGCTGGCGTTTGGCTGATGCAAGGCTTGACGCCGGTGGTACTTGGTGTCTGGTATAGGGCTTGCACCAACAATTATATGTCCTAGGGCAAGATGCAAGCTGATGGTGCGCTAGTCTACCAGCTATGTGTCGATGCAGCACATAGGCATCTTATGCTTGCACCAACTATGTATTGGTGCAAGCACAAGATGCACTCTCTACCAATACATAGCTAGTACAAGCAATCACACCAGCTATGTGCTTGTTGCTGGTGCAGTATTAGTGAAACGAACATATCAATAATTAACACTTAAGTAATCACTTTTTAACAACAACTGGCATTTAAGTGATCACTTTTCATCATGATTGGCACTTAAGTGATCAGTTTTAGTAAAACTTGGCATTCGAATGATCATTATTTATAACATATGACATTGAAATAATGACTTGTGTACTTGGTACCACTCCTTCATTTGACAAGTGTTTGCAGCAACTATTGCAACAAACCAACATCCCATTACCAATAAACGCTACAGCAAACAATTACCAGCAATGCTAGTAAATCATTGTAGTAATCCAAACATCACAAGCAAAACTAAGCAAATAAGAATTGAGAATACACAACTAAGCAAGAGAACTTGTAAATGCTTACCAGTAATGAATTTCAATCTTCCATTTCTACCATAAATTGCCGCACCCTTTTGTTCCATACAAAAATAGGCTAATACAACAATATTTACAAATTACCCAATACAAGTACGTACTCCACTCATCTCCAACTATGGTAGATTGAGAAATTTCTTCTCATTACTCGCTTTACATTTAACCACAAAATAGGCTACACAACAGGATAACAACATAATCAATGCTCGATAACACTTCTTGAAACTTCTTTCTTCAAATGGTTGATCAGAGATGCTAAAACCTTCATTTCAGCTTGTATTGAGTCCATATCCTCCAATTCATCCATTAATGTAGGTGGAGATTGATGGTGTCCTCCAAGTAGCCCCAAGATCAACTTTATCGGTCGACCGAAGAATTTAGCATCAACCCATTTGAAATATTTGCACTCGAGCCTTCTCTATACCTGGCACAACCATTAAATCTTCTTTCGGGATTCAACCGAGTCCAAAATGTTCTTATTGGACTCGGTAACACGTAAACACAGCAACATTCACCCTCTTGTTCGCTTCGTTGAAACGAATTTGAGTTGCTGTCAAAGCTGCTGCTCTTCATTTGCAAGATTGAGCTCGAAACTTTGCTGGTGAATCTAAATAGGGTTTCAATTGGTTATAGTTGCAAATTGGGGGATTCTCTTTAAATTTGGGGATTTAGGGTTCTTATTTGGGGGAAAGAGTACTAAACGGCGTCGTTTTAGGGATTAGATTATGACTAGACTCGGCGAGTCATATCGGCTTAAGAAACTAATAAACAAAGATCACGTTAGATTTCCGGTCAAATAGATTGGAGTTGGCATTGAAATGATCGTTTTTCAAAAATTTGACACTGAAGTGATCCAAAATGAAACTTTTGGCACTAAAATGAGCATTATATACAACTTTTAGCACTTCTGCTGTTCTTCTCTCAACCTAAGGTTGTACATTTCACATTGCACTATAGAATATGGTACATAAGAGGTTGCGTTGTAAGTATAATGTTAAATAAGCTTTTATAAGGTCACTTAACGATGCCAGATTGGTAAAACAAAGAACTTTGTCTAGTAGAAATTTTTAAAAAAAGGTGCGGGTGGATTTAATGTCAATATTTGTTTGAAGTATTTTGAATTTAAAAAAAATCAAAATGTGCGAATAAAAAATCTTAATTGTATAAAAGGATATAGTTAAAAGCATTCCACGCATGCTCCTGAAGCACTGATCTCTGGTAAAATAAAAAGTCAATATACCCATAAAAAAATGTCAATCCAAGATAAGTCATATAATTTTCATCAACCTTCCATTCGATGTCTTTTAATTGAAATGAACTTTGGCTACATGGGTATATCTAACTAGTGGTCACTAAACTTTATCGAACCTTTACATTTAGGTCATTACAATTTGATTTCACTCACTCAGTGGTCTAAACTTTCAATCTATTTTGTTCTTTTCAATTGATGCATTTTAATTGAAATTCGAGGAAGTTTTCCATCAAAGCATTGATGTGCGGCATTGGTGACGTGGATCTAGAAGCAAGTTTTCATTTTTTTTTTCTCAAGGTTTGATTCCATAAAAAAAACTTAATTTTAGGTCTAATCACAATCCTGCCTCTTTTGACCAAAAAAAAAATCCCACCTCGAACTTTTTTGTTTAAAAAAAACTCACAAACTTTCATTCTAGTTGCAGATCTGCCTCGTTAACCCTCTTTTGAAAAGTCGCCTTTGGTTTCTTCAAAGTTATGGTGGTTGTTGTTCCTGAGGTGTTGATAAAGATGCAGATTCTGATAATGAATCTTTAACTGACTTTGACACTAATAATTTTGAAGAAACTAGTAGCAATTTTTGAATGGCGGGTTGATAGGGGTAGATTTGGAATTAGACTGAAAAATGGTGATATTTTTTTAAGAAGAAAAAGTTAAAGACATTTGACCTAAAATTGGGGTTGTATAGGAAATTAGGCATTTTCTTTTCAAGGAGCAAGAAACTATTACATAAGTACAACAAATATACTTGCTTACACAAAAATTTAACTAGATCTTCGACATGAGCAAATACGTGGCTAGAAGACAAAAGGTTATCAACACTAGATATATGACCCATTGTTGACGATCGAAAGAGTGGTCAACATTGATATACATCAATGACCATAAATCAGCTATTGATATATGTAACTCCCTAAATTAATCACTAATATATTGTCCGCTTTGACCCGTTCCATGTCAAGTTTCACGATTTTGTCCTTTGGCGTATAAGTGAGCACCTTCCTAGGAGGTCACGTATCCTAGTAGTGTTCCCATCTAAGCACGCTTGTTACGTCAAATGGCACATCTGTGAATTAATTATAGTTTTCATATATATATATATATATATATATATCTTAGAATTGATCATCCCATGTTCGATACACAATTCGATTTATTCATGTCTCTTTCGTCATCTTAGAGCATGTTAGGAGCCACTCCTAGTCCAGGCCTTTTGGCTCCGGCGACCACTCCTCGCCCTCGTTGGACTAGGTTGTTACGATATACAACGGCGTATGGTTGACACATAGCAAAATTAGTCGGCTGATGCAAGAGCATTCGATTTGATGGAATAATTCTTAAGTTCCGACATGTTTCCGTTGACAAATCCAGCCTAATCAATGTTCATTCAAGCTAAGGTTGATTTTGATCATAACTTGCTTCCGTGAGTTGAGAATAAAGTTATCGACGTAAAGGCTATTGACCAAGTTATCGATTAAGGAGTTGTTAATTCTCCTTTGTTGATCAAGTATTAAAATACCAATTCTCCGAGACTAGTTGTTGATTTCAACGACAATCAACTACATATCGATGGGAGGCTATTCTAAGCAATTCCTTTAATATTTGTTGATTTCCTAAGATGGTTGTTTCTTGGTCAAGATTGGTTGATGAATTTTGGAAGATGAACTGCAAGGTTGAAGAGTTAAGATTTCAAATCTCCATGTTATAAATGACTTTTCTAGTTACTAGGTCGTTAATTGCTCTCTAGTTCTAATGTCTTTAATGTTTGTCTATCTCCTATTTCCTATTTTCTATGTCGTAGTCCCTCCATAAATAGAGGAGAGTTCTCAAATGTAACGCATAGTTGATGAATCTTACATGAGTGAATATTTATGTGATTCTTTATCCAACATCGTTGATGGTGAATCAACCAGCTATTTATCCTTGGCCGGAGGAACAATCATTTATGCCTTGATCGTGGGCTGCCATTATCCTGGTTCTTCATCCTTGGTCGGTGGCTCTTTACACTTCAGTGACTAACCTTCCCATATCTTTTTGTCCTTTACACATTATTTCATTCCATTTCAACACACCCGTCCATACACATAACCAAAAAAATCCTCATATCTAGAATCACTTGTCCCACGCATACATCATTGGTGAAGATACCGATAGAAAAGGAGCGATAAGTTATCGATTGAAATACTGAACAAAGACTAGATGTTTGAGAGGCACTAAGAAATAATTATAATATTCTAATTTGAAATCACTCGTGGAAAGAACAATGAAGTAGCAGATCGTGGAGAATAGATAAAATTAACTCAGCAAGGGCAAAAAGATCAAGGCGCGATTTGAAAGTAGTACCCACGTGAAGATAAGATCGTGACATCATGAGGATATGGGATCGAGATTGTTGGAAATGTAGAAGCATGGCAAAAACTACAGCAGAACTGCTCTGGAATAGTTATGTAATAGGCACTATAAATCCCGGTGCTCAACTACCGGAAGCCTCACCCCCAAACAAACAAAAACGTTATCTTTTAATTATCTTTCAATCTCTACATTGTAGTTATAGTTTTCATATTTGCGTCATCGATTAAATTTCGGCGTATTTCTTAGCTGTAGTTTCATCCGCATGTGGATTAAAGTCCAACATGTATCTTTCTGTAATTCATGGATGCATCATCGTATATTAAATTCCGGCTTTGCATTTTTATCTACTGTGTCTGCAATTAAATTCCGGCACGGCTTGTGTATATTTGGTTCCATATAAAGTGAAGTTGTCGGTTCTCTTGTCTAACTGTGATATTTTGTGTCCATAATTGCCATAGAACTTGTCTTTTCTTGTAAAAATCAAAAAATGATTTTCGGTGGAAGGTTTTTTTATCATGGAGTCAAATTCCGGCGAAACAGTACTAAACTAAATTCGGACAATCCGATATAATAGTGGGTCCATGTAGATTTGGCGTGGATTCCCTTATATCATTCATCAAGTTCAATCTAGTGTACATGTAAGTTTACTTTATTTCTTTGTTTCTAGGACTGTGATGCGCGTGTGTTTATATAGGTTGATACGATGATTTTTCTGGATTGGCGGACGAGGGTCGAGTTCTTGTCCTCTCGTCGGTGAACAGGAAGATGCCATACGAAAGGTAAATCTCTACCGAATGTCGTGGCCACTCGGTACTCCGAGAAGAACAGCGACAACAGAGAAAAAACAATCGGAGCTCTTCTTTTTCTCCTCTGATAAGTTTTGTCTCTTCTTGACATTATTAGCGGAATCGGTGATCACGCAACCATGCATGGAGGAGGGCGGAGGACCGTGTTTCGTCTGGAAAGCCCGAGACGCCGTCTATATAAGTTCTCCAGATGTATCGACCCCGAACAACATCGCCTCTCGCTATTCATCATAGCACACAAACCACGCTAGGGAGGCTATCTCTTGAGCAAGAGCTATAGTTCTGTGGCTTATCAATCTTCGGCAGTGGTGATGGGTGACGAGAGCGAGATGAATCATCAACAGCAGACCGAGAAATTTCTAGTCTTCAACGGGAGAGAGCAATTTCCGTCGTCGAACGTGTTGCACACGGTCACGGCGCTGCTGATATGGCTCGGCGCGATCCATTTCGACGCCATACTCGTCCTCTTCTCTCTCCTCTTCCTTCCTCTCTCCAAAGCCCTCCTGTTAGTTCTCTCTGTCTCTCCGCTTCTTCTTCTTCTACTTCTTCTTTTGGGGGTTTAAATATATTCGCTTTTCGTTCGTGGTTTTGCTTTCTGCTGGTTTTTTGGATGGGCCAGAGTGGTTGGCTTCCTCGTGGCTTGTATGGTGATTCCCATAGATGATCAGAGCAAAGTTGGGCGAAAGTTGTCCAGGTGGGTTTTCTCAGTTGGTCTCTCTGTTTGATTTCTTTGGATTGACGCAGTGTTGTTGACTTGTTGCTATTTTTAGTTTCGTGGTTTTGAAGGTGGGTCTGGACTTTTTCTTTTTGCAGGTACATATGTAAGCATGCTTGCCGCTATTTCCCACTGACTCTGCACGTGGAGGATATAACAGCCTTCGATCCAAATCAGGCTTATGGTCAGTTCCATTCCAGTCCTTAATATTGTAGTTTGCTCTTTGAAAATGCAAAATCAGTTGGCGTTTTGTGTTTCTTAAACTCTGTTAAAAGAGAATTAACTACTGCCTAAGTGAGCTGTTAGTTGGCTGATGAAGAGTCTGGTAGATTACACCAGTGCACTTTTCTCTTGGTTATTGAGCATGAGGTCTTGTGCTTCGCTTTATTGTGCTATAGAGCGCACCTCAGTTCTTCGTACACAATCCGATTCTTTCAAAGACTCATGGCTTTGTCGGTTGATGTTTTGCATTACTTCTTAAAAAAATGGTAGGGCTCTGTTCTTGACTCCCACATGGTAGGCTGGCGATGTTCGATATATCTTCCAGAGACTTTTTCGACGAAACTAGCACGATGACCATTTGAATCTGTTTCTCCTAGTTTTTCCAATGGGGCAACTGAAATTGTAGCGCTTTATCCTTGCAGTTTTCGGCTACGAACCACATTCGGTTCTGCCGATTGGTGTCATTGCGCTGGCTGACCTCACTGGGTTCATGCCTCTCCCCAAGATTAAAGTCCTCGCAAGTACTGCGGTAGATATTCCATCCTTGGTCATGTGCACTCTATGTTCTTACGAAACCTTTTACTGTACCTCTCAATATCTATTACTTATTAGGTCTTCTATACACCAATTGTGAGGCACATCTGGACATGGTTGGGTCTCACACCAGCAACAAGGAAAAATTTTGTCTCCCTTTTGGAAGCCGGTTATAGCTGTATCATTGTGCCCGGTGGTGTTCAAGAGACATTTCTTATGGAGCACGACTTCGAGGTCCGTGTCCTCTCAACTCTTTCATTCAGTTTCAATTGTTATCTCATTTACTTGGTTCCTACTTGTTTAGAAGTCTCTTGTCTGCAATTAACATGCATGGTTTGGGTTTCAGTCTACAAAATAGCCTTTCCGTTTTAGCTACGCAGTTTCGCATACCCCCAGTCAACATGATTCTGCAAGTGTCATGTCACTAAGTGCCTCACTTCCTGGTTCATGGAGCAATAGCTGCTAGCAGCAATTTCCACGTCCCAATAAGCCTACCGTGGATCATACCCTGTAAAAGATTCTCTTTTACCTCTGTCATAGCATTGTGTTAATGCTATTTCCTGGGAAGGGGACAGAAAAAATTGAACACTATTTTGAGAGAGAGAGAGAGAGAAGAGAGAATTGCTTTGAAAATTTGCTGGAGTTGAGTTGTCATATTTAGAGAAGATTCATTGCTCTGCCATAGCATATTCATTGCTGCGCTCCATCAACACAGAAAGATGTCCTTGAAATAAACACTTGGAAATTTACTGCTTTTTGTCATTGATATCGAAGTACTTTTTTGTTTAGGAGGGAGATAATTGCATGGCAGGACATTTAAGAACACCACACTACCTCTAGTTCTAGGATTATCTACTGTTTGACTAGATATATGCTGCAAAAAGTGTGAACAAAATATCCAACTAGCGTAATTTGGTACACCGAATCATATTGCACTGCGGGACATTCATAGTGTACTACCTCTAGTCCTAGGATTGTCTACTATCTGACTAGATTTATGCAGCCAAAAGAGTGAACAATCTATCCAATTAGCAAAATTTGAGACACCGAATCATAAGAAGCACATACATCGACCCCCTAGTGCACAGACAGGGAAGGATGATTAACAGTTCAGCTTTTGATGTGACAAACTAACATTGCCGCACACTGTTTGAAGATTGCATTCCTCAAAGCTAGAAGAGGATTCATCCGCGTAGCAATGGAGACAGGCCGACCTCTAGTTCCAGTGATCTGCTTTGGTCAAGTACTATTCTTTTCGCTTCTCTTTTTACCTTCATTTTTTCTCTTTTCCATGTTTGACAGCTTGGGATTTCATCGTGCTTTCCTTAGTGTTCTGCATCCATTTGTTTGAATGATTTTATGCTTTTGTGCTCCCATCCAATCCATGTTCAAGCATGGACTATAACTGGTGATTACACATTGTGCATTCTGTTTCAATAAGTTGGGAACTTCTTTTCTCGGTCCTCATTTCCGGTTCTCTTTCTGAATTGCTCGGCATACATGTAGTCGCATGTCTATAAGTGGTGGAAGCCCAGCGGGAGGATTTTCTTGCAATTCTCCAGGGCTTTCAAGTTCACCCCGATTTTCTTTTGGGGAATTCTTGGGTAAGTTTTATCGGAGATGTGTATATTGTGCGCTCAATTCGCCTCGTTGTCTTTGACATGGTTCTCTGCTCACATACAGGACTCCCTTACCCTTCCAGCAGCCGATGCATGTGGTGGTAGGGAAACCGATTGAGTTCAAGAGAAATCCGAACCCCACCGTTGAAGAGGTATGAATAGTTATTGCACTTTGCTTTGTGATTATGTAATGTTCAAGTGTTCATTAGGAAGGCAAATAAGAGCATGTTCTAAACCAGTGGAAGGATCGAATTTGAGACCGTTTGAAGGCCGGCTTCTCTCTGTTATGGCTCACCGGAGTCTTCACGGTATTTGCTCTCACTCAAATTCAGGTAAATGAAGTCCACACTCAGTTTGTCGAAGCGCTGAAAGATCTTTTCGAGCGGCACAAAGGGCGACTTGGGCATCCTGATCTTCAGCTGAAAGTTCTTTGAGCTGATCGTGACCAAGAGTGCACTTCCTATCGATGCTTATCAAGTCACCGTAGCAAGTCAGAAAGGTTTCTGACTATTTGGCATTGAATATTTACACCAAAGTCCATAAGATCCTTCAAAGCCCTGTTTGAAGGATGCCCAATATCACAATTGTAAGATAATACTGCACATTTGGAAGAAGTAAAGGCAGCCCCTCTCTTTCTTCTCGTGAATTAATCTTTGACAATGGTTTGTAAGCAACTTAAATGGAAGTCGGTAAATTAAAACTTTTAGATAACCTAATGAGAGAAAGCCGACGAGTCACACAAACAAAAGTTTGTAAATAAAAGTTGCAAAAATTCATTTTTTTAAACGGAACAGTAGAATCCATCTTTTAATGTGCATGGAATATATGTGATTGAGGTACTTTATACCACCCAGTCTAGACCGAGTACTTACTCTGTTTTTGGTGCACACTGCACACTCCACCAACCGATCGGGGTTTGTTTGGTTCCATTCAATTCCGAAGCGGAAATGGCCAGTGTAATTACATAACGTATTTAACAACAGTAGTCTCCTCCAGGAAACTGGAAATGGAGAGCTGTTCTATGGACGATCCAATGGAGAGCTGTTAAATGGAAGATCCATAGTTGTCTCTCTTACGTAATGTCTTAAGTCCAGCATGTGCTATCCGCAACTAAATGCGCAATACATGGCCCGGCATTCTGTCAAAAGAAGTTCACAGCCGAGTGATACACATTCAAACCGAAAAGGGTGCCTTTCTAATGCTACTGATAAGGGAGGGCTGATACTGTACATCGAATCGAGTAGAATATATCAGTTACTCTCACTTGCCCAAAAAATAAATGAACTAACTTCTGTCTTTTGAATTGTCAATCTCAAGATGGAAAACCAATTCTTGGAAATTCATGAACTTCATTCTGGCAAAATGATGCAAGAACTGAGAAAATCATCGATCTCGGACGAGAATACTTACTCTGTGTCCAACTGAGAATTGAAGGTTCTGCTGTCCTTGGTTACCGCAGAATGAGAGAATTTCTTGGTTTGATCTTGATCTTGTGTAAGGTCACGTTTCTTCTTACCATTGTTCTCTTACTTGGAAAGCATCCTTGTACATGACAAAAATATCGGCCAAAGAAAAGAATATTCCTATGACACAAGCCACATAAAGAATGCCGACCAAAGTGTTAATGAAACTGCTGCCAAAACATAAGTCCACAGCATAATGACAGAACATTCCGCCTCACCAGCTCCGAATAGTTGGGTCATTGTTCCTGCCAATCGAGAATAACAAGTCTGTTCAGATAAGATGGTTTTAACTAAATCTATGGTATCATAAAACAAGATTGACGCTGAAATTGAAGGTCCATAACCAAAAAATGATCACTAGTGAGGAAGGAAATCATCCATATAGCAGATGGAGCGTTGTTTTCTGCTGTCTCATTGCTCTCCTCCTCATACTTTCTCCCAGCTTACTCAGAGAAGCAAGAAGCTTTGTTTGATAAGGACAAAGGCATGTTTTCTTGTCCTACCCACATTGGCATACTTACATGTAAAAGAGCTCAGCCTCATATTACTTCAAACCATCGTCATTAAAACAACCTCAAAGAATTGGCAATTTGCTTACTATATCCTATCCACAAGGCGTTCCCACAAGTTTGAGAAACAAAAGGATGATAAAGTGAACGTTAAACAGTGAATTGTCGTCCTTACCTATATTCATGGCTGGAGGCAGCGCAAACTGAAGTAGAAGAACAAACTGATACAAGGGATCTGATTGCACCAAACCCAAATAAACTGCCCCTCGAACAATCACCATGCCCAACAATGGCAAGGCAATGTACCGAACTGCTAAGATCCCAATGACGACTGTCAGGTGTATACTTGATCTTTTGAGACCTAGACACCAAATATATACTGCTTTAGTGTCCAAATACGAAAAGAGAACCAGACAGTAGAGAAGTGAACACAAATCAGATAATAGAAGCATTACCTCTGAGAAGATTAGCTCCCAGTATTAATGTGACGGTTGGAATGGCTGCATCCCTGGAGGCATACAAGGACTACACATGAGAAAACAACCCATGGTGATAAATGCATTTGCTAGAATTTGATTGCTCAAGGGTCGCAAATCCCTTGGTTTTTCCCAATACAGAAGGGCTGAGCAATCAAAGGTGGCATAAGATTCCAGTCTGTATGATCATATCCTGCAGCGGCTGCAAACTTTTGAATGCTCAGTCACAGTGTTTTCTTCAAAGAATGATAAGTTAATGCAGGACTGCCAATATTCTTATTCAGTCAAATACTCTTGACCAATGCTATCATAATGATTCATACTGGTCTAACACCATCACAGACAAACAGAGAAGCAAAGTTTGTCTGACAGTTTTAAGGTAGTGGCAAGTTATTTTATCCATGTCAAAGTGAGAACACGAAGCAACTTTGGCTTAGAAATAATATTTCTTCAATTTACCACAGCAAAGCAAGTAAAAAATACAAAGAAGAAATTGGGATTCCAAGGTATCAGACCTGCAGATTGAAGTACCGAAGAGTCAGCATTCATGCAACACATACGCAAGGAACCATTAAGCAGTTCTGTGTAAGCATTTCATCACTTAAGGCACTCGAACATTTACAGATCATTAATTTGTTTTCGTTGCTAAATTCATGTTTTCCTATATAGCAATTCCTAACATTCAAATAGATGACATCAGGCTGAGCATACGCCACCAAAAGCATTGGAAAAAACCATCAGGAAAGGATACATAGTACATACCCCAAGAGTGATGCCGAATCCTGAACCACATGAAGAGGAGCACTATCACCTATAGTTGCTTTTCGGAGTGGAGGCGTAGCACCAATTATGAAACCTACAATCTGCACAGAAGTCTCTAGTGTTAAATCTGAAACATAGTAAACTTTCTCTCTGAAAAAGGTGAAGGAAAACAATAGTATCAAACTATAGCTCCATAAATTAAGAATGCATAACGCAGTGTAGTTTCTTATGTGAAAGATCACATCAGAAATAAAAATCGATCATTAGTCAACACCATAGGCACGTCATGCGATGTTTTTCTCCTTCTTGCCACCTTGCTTCTCTCACACTAAAAGCCTCTATTATGAGCTGCATGAGAAAATAGAGTTTCAATAGCTGTATCATCCTAAGATGGTTATAGAACACATGATGTTTCACCGACTCCAAAATTATTGGTTACTTCTGTAGGAAATCAAATCAATTATCAATTGGTAGGAGGTAATACCATTCAATGGATATTCATTCCCCAGTAATAGTGAGAAACTTTTAGCATAATCTCCACAAGGTTGTCTGAAAATTAATTGGATGACCCTAACTTCCATATGGTTTTAGATTTATGTAATTTTATGCCTCTCATCATCTACTATCTACAAAGTATGGAAATTCCAACAATACGGACAAATAGCATACCGCTCCAATAGTTGAAGGTGCAAATAGCGTTCTTGGGTTGATGTTTGTCCATACCATTCTCAGAAATTTCTTTACCTCGGCTGGAACATGAACCTGATTATGAACCCTAAAAGAGTCAGCTTTGCTGCTATCTACTGCCATGTAAATTTGGAAGAAATAGAAAGTGGCAGTTGAACAGCTATCAACTTCTTCAAAGCACAGTCAAGTCATTTTTAGGTGGTATTACTGATAAAAAAAACGACCATAAGTGCAATCTTTGTTAATTTGCAACTAGTGCTGCTTAACCATGTTTCTAGCTAAAGGAGTGTCTAAACATCAATTTTCTCAGAAAGTAAGTGCTTGCAGGTGCAAACAGTTAATGCTTTTCACTTTACATTGTCTTGGGAAACGTAGTTAAACTGCCTGCAGCCTGGAGGACATGCTGGAGGATTAAGCCATAACCTTTTCCATTATAACTGTTTTCATATTATTAGAATACTGAAACTTAGCCACTAGCAGTTAACTATGGCCTAAAAACCAAAGAGGTTCGACTATCCCATGTGCTTAGATAGAGTCTCAAATGAGGATTTCTAATCGTTTTCAGACAGAGGCAACTTAACAATTGCAGATAGACAGGCAGCAAATCAGAAGGTGAATGAACCTTTCTTGTTCCCTCGAATGTTGAGACATCAACTTCAACATGATCTTCGACTGACAAGAACTGCTGTAGAGGAAGAAGCTCTGACTTTTGAATTTTCGATGGGTTTCTGTTTTCTCCGGCAGAGTGAATACAGGGCATGGAAACATCAGGTTCAGATCCCTGACAGCTCCTACTTGAAAATATGCGCATTATGTTGTATACATATGACCACATGTAAATGGCTCCAATCTGAAATCACAATTTCAAGTAGTTTCTAATGAGAAAGAATTTGCAGTGCCTTATGCTAGTTTATATAACATAGTGAAAATAAGGAACTATAACCTCTAATTATTGTTACAACTAGTGATATTGATTAGAACAAAATTAATCAGTCATACTGCCATAGATAGAGAAGCATAGGCCATTCCATGTGTATTACAGCTTTCAGGATCACCAAATGGACTGCCTTTTTCTCTGCAGACTGCTGGAATGATAATCAGCAGCATGTTCCCCAGATTGCCTGTTCAGAGCATGCTATTAGTGGAATGAGAGTCCCATTGGAATCAATTACTAGAGAATGAAACATTTATAATGCAGTATGTCCATTGTATCAATGTCATGGTTTTATACCCCACCTTAAAAAAGACATCCAAGCATTACAGGAATAAGAAAGCTCAAAACAAAGGTAACCACTTTTATTTTCTTTATCCTCTCTCACTAAAAGTTTCTGATAAAGAGATAAGGATCTTTGTATTTCTACGAGTAAAACCTATCGCCGTTAAAACATTAATTATCATTTGCAAAACTAGACTTTTCTACTTACATATTAAGCATTTTGAAACTGGATTTTACATTATAATCTTGTTTTCGAATTTAAAAACAAAATATTCTAAATTTGGTCTAAACACTTCAAACCGAAATAAACCAAAATATATAGTTTTGTTCACTTTTCTTCAGTTTTGTTTGGTTTCTGTCTGGATTTTTCAGAAATGACATTTCACTTTCTTTTGAAAATCGCTCTTCTCCAGACAAACTAAACAATGGATACCGCTGAAGCAAGAGGTTGGCGTCTTTTTGTTGGTGAACACTTTCCAACTCCATTGTTGCTGCTATTTCACAAGTTGTACACCATAATTTCGAATCTTCTTTGTTGTACTGGCCCAAAGACAAGATCATTCCAGTGTAAGAGTCATAAATCTGACGAAGGCTTACCTGCTGCACAGCATCCCAAGACCAGGCCTTGCAGATGATCAGGAGCCCTACTGAATCTTATGAGCATCCATCCAAGTGCTGAGCCAAGAATGAACGTAAGAAGAATGTTGCATGGCATGAACCACCTACATGGATTTGCGGACATTTACTCCTGGAAAACCATTATAAAAGAACATGTATTTGGAAAATAGACATTGGTAGTGTGCAACTTACAACAAAGCCATGCTTTTGTATGTTATAGATTTGGCCAGGTAGCTGAACACAAGTGCGGGATTGAAGACAAAAAACACAATCTGTTAGACAAAAACAGCATTTCAGTTGATGTTGATTAGGAATTCAGTTGCTGAGTCCAAAGGAATGGAGCCAACAATTTTTCGGAATTCTGTACATAAGATTTGAAGTGACACTCCAATTGTTGTACATGTCAAAAAGCTCACTCTACCTTTTGTACCTGACAACTTGTATTATTACAAGCACATATCTCTATATTCGAAAACTAACAGTAGCCTTTGTTTCCACACATCACGCATGTAAGTATAGACTCATAAAAGGTATTTCTTGTCAAGCTAGGTAAGAGTGATCTAATAGGTCAGTATCCAACACCTAATGTTATCCTTACATCAATAAATCACAGACAGATGCGATATAAAGGAACCACTATAAAGGAGCATCAATTTCGTTAACTAGATTTCCAGAATTATACTCTTTAGTTACCATCCTTTTTGTAATCGCAATGATCGTAAAAATTTCAGTAGCCAATCAAGTAATTACTCTGGACAAGCAATCAACAGCACTAATGTATAGTCAGCTTAAGGTTGGAAACAAAAGGAACATCTGGAACTTACATTATTCAGATGCTTTCGAGCTTCTTCCCCCAGTATATCTACTTGCGCAATTGCAAGGAGAGAACCAAGAGCGGTAATCAGAAGGACCTTCAAAACCGGCATCAGCGCAACAACGAAAAGATCCAGCAGCACCAACGCCATGGAGGAATTTCCCAGGTCTCAACCTCCCTCTTGTACTTCCTTAAGAAACAAAATGCATTATTGAGTCGTGGGCAGTTTCATTCTTCTACGGATAAGTCAACAGAAGTTCGATCAGAAACTCATCCTCGGTCGAGTGTACAAGTGGGCATGGATCCCAGAGCAAAGCACAGAACTTTGACCCGAGTTCATGAGAAAACTGGTAAAATCGTACTAAGACTGCACTCTAGCAGTTCAATAAAAGTTAAGAGAGTAATCTGGTAATTTTAGATCGAACATCTCGATGCAAATTCACTTGGGGCACCAATTTCAACCCACCCACACTTACAAGCAGATGCCATGAAACTCACAGTGTACCGCAAGAAAGAGAACGGTGGTGATACCAAATGGTATCATCGAGCGCACAGATATGCAGATAACTCTGATGTTTAGAACCGCAAGTTTACCAAGCGACGAGCTACCATTACCAACCAACAAGCACAGCAAAGTAAAGTCCTAAGCGAAGAAGTCGCCACTTCCTACACACCATTAACGATGAGCGACGAGCTATTCCAGACTAACACACGCGAACTTTTCGAATTCTCGGCGAGACAAAAGAGACGAAGGAAACCCGTAAATATTCATCTGCGCTGCCATCCAAGTACTCGCCCGCATGCGCGACTCGTGCCCGTGCGAACGAGTAGCAAATGACGGTGAACGACGGCGGCGAACGGCGAGGCGCCCGCGCTCTCGCGGGCGAAACGGAAGAGATGATTACCGCAGCGATGCAATGCCGTCCCGGAATCGAAGCTCCGGCGGAGTCCCTAACGAAGCGGGGGGGCGCTGATAACGAGACGACGGCGGTGGAGTTAGAGGCACGGGGGGGAGAGAACCGCAGAAAGAACGCACGCGAGGAAGGCCCTCGAGAGTTCACATTTGGAGAAGAGGACGAGCAGAAGAAGAAGAAGAAGAGGAGGTGGTGGTGATCGGCGGGGAAGGAGAAGGTGAGCGAAGAAGAGACGCCTGGCGGGGGTGGCTGATTGGCACGTTGGCACCACCGCGTAACTGAAAATGTTGCAGAGCCAATAAAGCAAGGCGGAGTTAGTTACAGCGGGTCGGGTCGGGTCGGGTCGGGTCGTAACGATGTCCCTAGGCCGGGCTTGGTTGGGTTTAATTAGATCTGTTGAATGGATAGATTTGAGTTCGAGTTGAAAATAATCTGATCTAAATTGACATGTTTTCATGCAATAAAATTTAATGACTTATACTCAGCCCAACTTATATAATTAAAATATTTTTATATTTAATTAAATTTAGGAAAACTTATATCCGAATTATTATTTCTTTGGTAAATTTTCGATAGCGGCCACTTCTTTTATGTACTCATAATTCTTTATTTTGATCCTACATCATATCTAGTTTTAGATCAGTCATTCTTGTTCGGGCTCGGGGCTTGCTTAGGAGAGAGAAATTCTAGAGGCAAAAATCAACTGGACATATGGGAGATTTCAAGGAAAAAAAAATTAGACAATAATAAAATATCAATAAATAAATAGAAAATCACACGATTCTCGTGAGATGAACATACAAAATAATATCGTCTCCAATTAATTCATTACACCGATGAGTATGCTCGCAAACCATTGAGCTTTTGTTGCTTTTAGGGAAAATACCATCAAAAACCCTAAACTATGCTATTTGTGATAAATTTGCCTTGAACTTTTTTTTAACACGAAAAATCTCAAACTATGTCACTTGTGACATATTTACCCTACAATACTTTGGCTCAAGGACATTTTTGTCTTTTTCTATTTTTTTTTCTTTCTTCTCTCTTTCCTTCGTCGGCCATGGCAGAGGGAAGTCGACGAGAGCTGCCCTCGCCGGCGTTGGGGTGGGGCTCGGGCTGCCCTCGCTGGATTTGGCAAGGGCAACCCTCATCGACGTCGGGCTGCCCTCGCTCGCCTAGGCGAGGACCGTCCTCGCCATATCCAACAAGGGTGACCCTCGCCTGAGTTGGGTGAGAGCTGCCCTTGGCCGACACTAGCGAGGATCGCCCTCGCCCCACCCCAACACCGGTGAGGGTTGCCCTTGCCGACTTTCCTCCGCCATGGCTGGGGGAGGGAAAAGAGAAGAAAGAAAGAAAGGACGAAAATACCATTGGGCCAAAGTATTATGAGGTAAATGTACAACAAGTTGTATAGTTTGGGATTTTTCATGTCATAAAAAAAAGTTCAGGGTAAATTTATCGCAAGTGGTATAGTTTGAGAATTTTCGTGTCGTAAAAAAAAGTTCAGGATAAATTTGTCACAAGTAGCATAATTTAGGGTTTTTGGTGGTATTTTTCCCTGCTTTTATGATGTGTGATTAAGTAAAAAAAATTGAAAGAACAACAAAAAAAAAACAGGAATTTAAATCAAACCCAAAATTCAGAAAAGCCACACAAAAATAAATGACCGGTAAGTGAAGAAAAAAATCGAAATGGTGTCGAAATAGATACTGAAATAGTTGCGTGCAAAATTCGCAAAAAAAAAAATAAATAAATCAGGCCACGAGCCACATGAAGAAAGTTGACCAAAGAGTCAACGAGAAAGCTGCCACGGCATAAGTCCACAGCATCACCACCGAGCATTCGCCCTCGCCAGCCCCGAACAGCTGCGTGATCGTGCCTGCAGCATACAGGAAGAGAGCATGAATGGATAGAGAGACTCGAAAACCGGATCCGAAAGCGAAGCTTCCTCGGAGCCCGGACGCGTACCGACGCTCATGGCGGGCGGCAGGGCGAACTGAAGCATGAGAACGAACTGGAACAGCGGGTCGGACCCCACGAGCCCAAAATGGGATGCTGCTCTGACGACCCCGACGCCGATGATCGGCATGGCGACGTATTTCGCGAGTATGACCCCTATAATCACCACCACGTTCACTTCCGATCTCCGCAGCCCTGAGCAAGGAGGGGAAGGAAAAAGAATCCAAATGGTAATGCAGAACAATGAACTGCTAGGAGGAGGAGAATCGACAGAAGGCCTTCATGCATGTTTAGATGAGGCGGTGATGATCGAGGCATAAGCGACTTATCTCGCGAAAATTAGTTACCTCTGAGGAGGTTCGCTCCGACTACGAGAGTCTGCGACGGGACTAAAGCTTCCCTGCAGATCGGACACGGAAACAAACGGAGAGTGTCAAGATCAATGTATGTGTGTCGACAGCAACCTTTTCGTCGGAGATAAGGCGCCACTTTAGTTACCAATCAAGCTACTGCAGCAGTTGATAAGAACTAGCAATACATTCCTATGAGATACTTTACTACAGCAAGCAACGCGACATAGCTACGCATTGTCGCTGGAAGTAGACGAGAGCTTTAGACATCACAAGAAAGCCAGAAGCAGTGTGTACTATACCCCACTAAATATATGGATCTCTCGATGAAGCGGAGAGGAGCATCGTCACCGACGAGAACATCACGGATTGGGGAGACTATCCCGATGACGAACCCAATGATCTACACAAGAAAAGCGCATTATCAGACGGCCCCCCCTCACCTTAGGCCGATCCAATTTGGAAAGAAAAATAGCACATTTGAAGCATTGCGGCTAGGAAAGAAATGAATCGTTCGAAGCATCGATGCAGATACAAAGCCAACAATTAAGGAGATTGTCGCTTCAATTGTGTCCAAAGGAAACATTTCGAAAATCTGATTAGGCGCATCCTCTATTGTTCTTCGCTTTCGAGCGTTGTTATGACGTTCGAGAAAAGATGCAAATGGCCAGTAAGAGAGTCATCGAGACGTGGCATTTACCGCTCCAATTGTTATCGGAGTAAGCAACATCTTCAGATCGATTCCACAGGTGAGCATCTTAGCCTTCTTCCTAATTCTCCGGAGGAAAGTCTCCTGCAAAGCAGCAGATACCACCCGTAAATCGCTATCCCACTTAAACCAGACGAATGAAGTTTATCCGACACAATGACCGTCTTCACACTCCAGTCGAGAACTAAGCAAGCAGAGTTCTCAGAGACAGAGCCGTCGCATAAGGACATTCAGAGACCCATTACCTTTTCCTCAGACTCCACGATAGAAGAATCGACTGGGGCTGAACTTTCTTCGAGGGTTATGGAATGAAGAAGCGGTTCGGTAGAGCTCTCTGCATGGGTTTCCGACGTCTGCCCGGAAGACTTTATGCTGCTACCGTCCTCATCTCGCGTACTTGTGCCTTTATTTGCGGATATGCTTATGATGACATAGACATAAGACCATATATAGATCGCTCCTATCTGCACCAGCAGAGAGGTTGCAGATCGGGATAATTAATGTAGAAAAGCGGAGACTCGAGTAGACGAATTTGCTTAGAAATTTGAAGTGCTTGTGCCGTGCCCCATTAGTATTCTTCTCTGCTCCATAGACACTAGGCCGACTTTTAAGGAAGAGGACTTGTACCACTTTAGAAGATACTTTCGAAACGATTCAGCGAAATTTTACACAGATCATTTCAGAACATACCAACTAGCATACACATCCGTCCTCTCAGAGCAGAACGTACCGACATGGAAAGCGAAGTGTAAGTGTCTCCATTGGTGGTGCACGTGGTCGAATCTCCAAAGGGACTATTCGACTCATCACAGACAGCTGGGATGATGATCAGAAGCAGGTTTCCCAAATTTCCTGTCCAGAGACAATCAGATTATTCATCAGCTAGTGGTAGAGATGGAGGGATCAAGAGAGATTCAGCGGGTGGTCTTCTCGGGAATACATCATTCACGGGGCTTAAGTTTGCTCATCCGCTTGATCAATGTCAGGGACAACAACCTGAGACAAACATAGTCCACTTTGGTTTCTGATAAGGTTTGGTTGGTGATATCTTCGGCTTTGGCGGGCATGACTAAATAGTCCAAACTGACTCTTGAGAAGTATCTTAGAAAGGCGTGTACCTGCAGCGCAGCACCCCATGACGAGACCTCGTAAGTGTTGAGGAGTCCTTGCGATGATGTTAACTATCCAAGCGAGCAACGAGCCGATTACGAATGTGAGCAGGATGTTCACCGGCATGAACCACCTATGAAGTAAAATGAAAATAGCGGGAAAGTGAGACCAATACACAAAAGGGACAGTGCCATCGAAGGAATGATCACAAGCGAACTTACAGTTCCTCCAAGCTTTCCAGTGTAATAGTCTCCGCCAAGTAGCTACAGACAAGCGCAGGACCGAACACATAGAACACAAGCTGTCGAATGGAGATTGGCTAGTGTTAGTCCTAACCAGAAAGCGAGCAAACCAAGACATAGAAAGCAATAGTCTCCTGGGATAATATCCAGTGCAGGGAGAGGAAAAATAAAGAGCATCGACAAGATTCTGAGATTTTCAGGTTGCTCGAAAAAGTTGGGGGCTTACGAATGTCTAAGATTTGGCCCCGGGTTTACCAGGATTAGGAAATGAAATGAGAAGGGGCTACTTACATCGTTAAGGTAGCGCAGCGCATTTGGTCCCAGGAGATTTACGCGCTCTAATGCAAGTACTAGACCGACTCCCGTGATGATGAGCAACTTCAAAACAGGCATCAGCGCCACGACAAAGAGGTCCCAAAATCCCATAGCTGAAATTTCTGCAGGACAATACCAGAACAGTTTAGAGAAACGATCGAGTTATTTTAACGATACAGGCTATAAAAATTGCATTATAGTGTGCATTTTTCATGTATAACCATACTCATAAACTGAAGACATATTCACTAAAGATGATGCAACAGGCTACGCCAATTAGCTTAATCAGTAAGCAGAGGAAATCATCTCAAGATGCGTATATGCTCTGCTTTCTGTTTGATACTCGCGTAACTAGTAGTGCCATGCCGGTTTTGATGGTCCCAAGAGCAGAGAGAAGAAGAAAAATGGATATAACTCGAAATCATGTAGAAGCACAGACTGGATCATGACTATGAAACCCGTTCCTCCCAAATCTACCAGGAAACTGGGTTCGGCACATCATATACGTCGAGCATATTTCTGAAACATTAGCTTCCCAACACTGAAATCAATGGGGCCGAAAGTTTTTGGAACTCCTTGAAGCAGAATCTTACTCTTGGGCAACTTCACTCAACTGAAGCTACTTTAACATGAGCGGTGAAACATTATGCGCTTGTTCAACGCCCGCAAAGATGTCGATCCGTCGCTTGCACGGTCACAAATATGACCCTGCGGGGATATAGACCCGCATTGACAACGAACAACTGGATGAAGACCTCGCACTTAGAGAAATCCTGTATGCCAATCACAGACAAACAGAGAAAGACATGGTCACTTCATCGCAAGCGAAAATTGTACAACTGCAAATCGAGAAAGTGAAACCCAGTTCGGAAGCAGAAGCAATCGCACCATGGTTCGCTTCTTGGATCCGCAAAAGCGAAGCCATTAATCCCCCTTCACCAGCTAACTGCCCTGTGGTACCATCCCAGCACTGGACCACTCTAAACTTTTCCATCAGCACGATACTCTCATTCTCTGCAACATAACTACTAAACTCAAGTTTCCAAACCCGGAATCTTTTTATAATGTATGACTCGAGCTGGTTCGGTTTGCCGAGCAGTGGAACCCATCCCGGCCCTGTCAGCATGGTGGCGAAAGCGACCACGCGACTCGAGCCGTGCAGACATCAAATGCCATCCACGGAGGCGCCTTGAGGGCCCACTTAGCCCCACAAGGCTCGGAGCCGGCCAATGTTCATCGCCAATTCGCCATGATGTCTCTTCCTCACCTAGTCTTCTTCACCATTCATTCCATCCACTGCCGAGAACGCGAAACAGCTGTGGCGCCATAAGAACAGAGAAGTGGAGGGACAAAGGGAAAGCGCTAGCTGCGTCGAATCATCTGGCTCGTGTTCCCCGCTCGGCCACGATGGCGAGAAGGGCATGCTTGTCTAGCTTTCAGGATTTGTGCCGCAACATGCGCGACCTATGAAAAGCAATAACATATAAAAAAAAATACTATAGAACATGCAACGATTAAATTTTGCTTCTTCAATGTCACGTGACACCTCTACTAGTTCCCGAGACTCAATTCGTAAGTTAATGAATATTTTTCTATTAGTTTATGAGATGGGATAGTTTATTTCCTGCAATCCTCGTGCGACATTGAAAATAGGACACGTGCCTTTTCTGCGGCGGACTAATAATGGCCAGGGAGAATCGGCTCACGTCCAAGTCTATTGACATATCCAATTGGAGAAACCTTCGCTCGAGAGTTTAAGCTAATAAGTTGCATATTGGGGTGTGGCTTGTGCTCCCCATTGACAGGAAGGAATTGAGGTCCATGAGCGGGCAGGCGAGCGGTCTGAGGGTCACGAGGGCAGTGCCTTCGAGCCATTGGAAGACTTTTATAATTCGGGCCCGTATTTTATTGGGAGTTTGGACTTTGGCCCATGAATAGCTATCGTGCCGGTTATATATAATTTCTTTCTTTTGTAATTAAGAGTCGTAACATTAAGACGGGAAGTACTGATTATTAGGGGTGTCAGAACTGACCCGAAAAACCAAACCGAGATACGAACCAAACCGAACCGAAAATTTCATGCATTTCGGTTCGGTTTCGGTTTCGGTTCAGATCATCAAAATAAACCAATTTTTCTTTTCGGTTCGGTTTATTTCGGTTCGGATCGAACCGAACTAAAATAAACACTTTGGTTTATGGCTATTTTTCTCCCTCTCTCTCCCCTTCTCTCTCCTCTCTCCTCTCTCCTCTCTCTTTTTGCTTAATGAACTTGAAATCGAAAACCGATCCGAACCAAATTGAGTTTTCGGTTCGGTTCGAATTCGGTTTGGTTCAAATTCGGTTCGGTTCAAGGGGCACCCTTAATGGTTCGGTTCGGTTCGATTTTCTCGAAAAACCGAACCGAACCGAACCATTTACACCCCTACTGATTATAAGGAAATCCTCTATTGGATTCAACTCCATTTTAAGGCCAGATCAAGATGAAATCTCGAGTCTCGATTTCTCTTTCTGGCCTATACTTTTTTTATTTCGTTGTGTTTGCACGCCTGATCTTAACATCAGAGGCCCACATTGCCCATGATTCTCCGATACGAGGCTTTTCGGACACGGCTCACACGTGCATCGTCTCGCCGTTCACCGACATAGAAATCGAATTTGGTGGGTGGCGGATGCAAGCCTCTAGCCGCGCACCAATCGTTCAACGTGGAGATGGGCATCGATGATGCGATTGCCGTGTTCGTTGGGGTGGAGGGCGACGACAAAATGAAATTTAAAGGGATGAAAACGATGAGGACAATGTTAGAGAAGGGCCAAAGGCTGATCGCTCGAACGTTTCCCACCCTTATGTCGAGGACCACATTGAAATCGACTTTTTTATTGGAGGGGTCCGTATTGAAAAAAAAAAAAAGAAACCGGAACCGAATCGAACAAATTACTTACTTCATCGGCGAGAATTTTCTCATTTTTGCGTGTTTACATTTATGTCTAGACAATTTGAAAAGGAGACCCGTCATCTATAAAATACACATCCTAATCATCCATTTGTTTCTCCAAACAATATATGATATAGGAATACCTTGGGAGCTATACATTCAATTGATTAATCGAAGCGAGCGACACGCAACAGCAGCGAGACGCGCGCGAGAATCTTACCCCAATTTTGCCTTTCGGGGTAACAGATTTGTCCACGAATGCCAAAGTCAAGTATTAGTACAATTTGGATCGTTCCGTGACGTGTAGAATCACTCGTACACAGAATATGCATACTTGTTAGTACAATTTGGACCCTTTTTTGTTACGTGTACAATCATTCGTGCACGTAACATAATATAAATAGGAGATTGCCATATTTCATTATTTTGCTGGCTACTTTAAAAGCACATGCACTCAGGCCCCGTGGACCGGCACAATAATGGAATCGAAATCTTTCTCTTCTATGTTACATTTGCTTCACGAAAAATAAACGATTTGAAAAATATTTTTTTTGAAAACGATCGCTTGTATCGCTTACGAAAATGAATAAACGAAAAATATTCTCATTGTCCACGAAAAATGTTTAGACTAAGTTGTTGTCAATAGTGAAAATATTTTTTATTGGCTGATTATTTCGAGCTTTTCAAGCAATCATTTTAAATAAAAAAAATTACAAATCATTTACTTCGGCTCAACAAACGAATCCTTAATTTCAACGACTTTTTACATTCTTAGGAAATACTTGTTATCATGGATGGATTTTGGTTATCGTATGCTCTCGATATCAAATTTCGATGATATACCAAATTCTCGCAATTCACTTGATTATGATGCGAAAATGAAAAATGAAAATTTTAAAAAAAAAAATCGAATGTCATAAAGTATTCCATGTCAAATTTCGAATTTTTGCACAGTTTCAACTGCTTAATGTAAATTAAAGCATGTGACCAAAAATAATGTGTGTGTATATATATTAAAGCACAACTTGGGGCGCTACAATAGAAAACAATAAAGGATCTTAATTGATTAAAATAAGAAATAAAACTATTTAGGTCCCAGAAAATTTGGTCATGTGCCAATTTGGGGTTATTTATATAGAATTCTTTATTTTTTTATTTTAAAAAGAAAAAAATTGCTTAATTCACACATCACATCACATTAATAAATAATTTTTTTTGTAGTTATTTGTTCCTTTTCTTTTCTGTAAAATCTCTGGCATGCTAACAAATAATGGAAAAACAAAAGAGAGTGAATAAAAAAGCTAGACAAACATTCATGTGCATGTGCCTTTTCCATTTTTATTCACTTTAGCTTAATGAAAGCCACACCACTGGCACTATTGGCCTTGTGATATGTACGACTCATCCTCATTCAATCTCTCAAAAAAAAAAAAAAACCGAAACTCAACCTCCTTCGGCTCGTGCCGATGCTTTGCTAACCGTTCGAAAATTGATGAATTATCGTAGGTATCACAGATCTCGAGAATCGTCGTGTTCGGATAGCAAAGTTACGCTCGACCTCTGGCCATGTCTCGGCTCAGTCCAACCCGCCCCCCGATTGACGTCCCGAGTTCGATTTTGGAAATGTATAAGCGGCGCGTCTTCCATTGCTTGTGCACGTACATCTAGTGCTGTCTACACCTATGTTAGGGCACGCATGTGATGACATTATGATCACAACCAATCCGACTTTATTTCGCCATCATTGAGCATTTCGCCCATGGAACCACAACTTATGGGTCCAAACTCAATGACCCCGAAGCCAAGGACAAGACATAGGGGTCGCGTCCACGTGAAGGCATCGCTCCCATGTGAAAATGAAGGGGTTGGCATTATTGCTTCGAAAATGGCCCCTGCACTTTCCCTTCGTTTGGGAGGTTCATGGCCCGTTCCCATCGCCGATCGGTTCACGCCATCGCTTATTTGTCTAGCTGTTCTTGTTGCGAAAGTTAAGCGATTGATCGATAAAATTAACAGAATAAAAAAAACAAATCAGACATCAGATTTACGTGATTCGATCATAGTGACCTACGTCCATGGGAAAAAGCAGCATGAAATTTCACTATAAATCAATCGATACAACGGAGATTATATCCACATTCGAGCCATTCAAATACTCCGAGTATTTCTCAAGCCTCAATTACATCCAATAACTCACGCAGTGTTTAGCCCTCACAATTCCTCACGAAATAATCTCTCGATCTCACGAAGAAATTACACATAAATCTTCTCACAATATTTACGCTTGAACACTAATTCTTCTCGGACGTAATTCACGAACAAAACTCCACGGAAAACACCCACTGCCAAGCACTCACGAATGCGGCGCTTTCTTCTTCGTGCACGATAACAGTGCTTCTTCGTGCACGGCCCACCGTGCACTCGCATTAGGGCGCGTGCGAAGAGGAAATAATGGCATTCGGTCAACAAGTCCAACCTCGTGGGACTTTCCTCTTCACAGATTAGCCGCGCTCGTCCTCAAGAAATAGGAAACAATATATTTTATTCTCTGTAGTCTTCTTTCTCGGTCAAAGTCCAACTTTCGATTCCAATGTGAAATTCAAGAAAGCATGTGTTTTCTTTCTTCATGAACTTCCAGGCTCAAAAAACTGAGGTTGCCGTAGGCCGCACTTGCCTGATTTCGAGCGTTCCGCAAAATATTCAAACTTAGAGGTGATCGATTCCAGAGTGGGTAGGGTCCAGACCTGAAATCTGGAACCTATCCTATTACAACCGATTTTCAATTTTTGAAACTTGAAACCTACCCTGTTTTTCATAGACTCTATTTTGGAACCTACCATGTTTTTCCGATTCGGTTTCAGGATCTGCCCGATAACCTTTTTTTTTTTTTCTGATTTCAGAAATTTGGAGCAAAATAAACGATCCACAAGCGTCATGTCCAGCAATTGACATGCTCCCCATGACATGTTCACAAGTGCTCTGTGCTTTTCGAAGTAATAAAAATGAAAATGATTGAAATATATCAGCTAATGCATAATCATGTCAATTAGTTTCGAGCGAAGAAAGTTTACCAAATATTCACCCATAGCGGATGGATAACACACAAAAGAACTAACCATGCTAAAACCCTGCAATAACTTTGTACTTTTACAATTGAAAAGTCAGTGCTTTAATAAAAGGGAAAAAATTACCAAAAACCTCAAACTTTGCTACATGTAACACATTTACCTCGAACTTTTTTTTGTAACACTAAAAACCCCAAACTATACTATTTGTAACACATTTACCCTATTGTACTTTAGTCCATAGGCATTTTCGTTTTTTTTTTTTACTTTTTCTTTTTTTTTTTGCTTTTTTTTTCCTTTCCTGCGAGGGCGGCCCTCGCCAACGTCGGGCGAGGGTCGCCTCGCCTGGGCGAGCGAGGGCGGCACTCACCCGACGCCAGCAAGGGCAGATTCGGCGAGGGCGACCCTCGCCGGAAAGGACAAAACAAGCAAAAAAAAAAGACGAAAATGCCCATGGACTAAAGTACAATGGGGTAAATGTGTCACAAATAGTATAGTTTGGGGTTTTTGATGTCACAAAAAAAAGTTCTGGGTAAATGTGTCACGTATGATAAAGTTTGGGGTTTTTGATGATTTTTTCCCTTTGTAAAATGAAAATGATGAAAATCACCACTGTTCCTGGGAGAAGACAATAACAAGACTCATCCTAAAAGACCAATTCAGCCACAGCTCCATGAAAATATGAAACAGCAAGACCTAACAAAGTTCTTGCATTGCAATCATCTAGAACCATCACGGGCATGGTAAAAAACCTAAAATTCATACATAAAGAAAAATCAACTAGAAATCATGCTCTAAAGACAAATGCAAATATGCCAATTAATGAAGTCTATTTACTCACCACCAAATCGGACTTTCCACAAAAGAAAGTCTATTTACCAAATGTAATATCCTAGATAAGACAATCCAAATCTAAAAACAAAAAAAAAAAGATTAAATGAAGTATTCACTCCATAGATAAATATGTGAATGAATTACAAGATAAAAAGAAATAATGAAATATACACGACTTACCCGACTCAAACTTTTCCGCGTTCTTAATGCACTCTTCAACATTAATCAGCACACAAACGGCTCTTAACCAATTTTGAGTGCAAATCAAACCTTCGACCACTCTAGGAGTTAAAAAACTTCGAAAGCCATCAAGCACATGTCCCAATGTACTAAAAGCCGACTCCGAAGCAATGGTAGTCAGGGGAATGGACAAAACATCTCGAGCCATCAAAGATAAAATTTTATACTTTGACCCACTACTCTTCCACCACATCAAAAAGTCCAGATTAATGACATCTTCACTTTCGGCTTTAAGATACCGATCAAGCTCATATTTGTTTTCATTAAACACTTTTTTCTTCGCATAAAAAAGCTTTTTTCGCCAAGCTTGGATGTCATCCTCATTGTTACCTTCATTGTTGTCAATATTGGCATTGAACCTACTACTGCTAGTACTTATGCTTGAAGCACCAAAATGTTGTTTACTAGAACGAATAAATGATTGCTCATAAAATTCATACAAACGCTCTAAGGCAAACTTCACCTTATCATACATCTCATCAATTTTCGCTTCATCATCATAAATTTGCCCATAACAGAACTTCATATAATTCAACTTTTTTGTAGGATCCAACGCAACTGCAATCAACACTATGATGTTTACTTTATCCAAACTCTCATAATATTTGTCAAACTTTTCCTTCATTTTTAAACCCATAGCTTAAAGCTTAGGTTATTCAAATATTTATACAAAAAAGCTATACCCTCAAAATAATCATTTGAAGTAACATATGAACTTCTTGACATCCATTTGCTGGAATCATAAAACTGTTTCAGAAACTTAGAAAGAATGATGGCATTTTCCCAATCTTCATTTCGAGGAGAATTATTGTCAATCTCGCTTAAGAAAGATGAATCATCGTCTTTCATCCTTTCAAAAGCTTTCCTATGCTTTATGGCTATATCTAACATTAGGTAAGTGGAGTTCCATTTAGTGGCAATATCGAGACAAACTGAACCCTTGTATGTAATCATCGCACTCTCTATACAAGATTGAAATGTTCGAGCTCTCACGGGAGAACTTTTCACATTCCTAACTACATTTCGAATATGTACAATAAAATCACGCAACTCATTCAATCTATATTTTGCAATCAAGTTTAATATATGAGTAATGCACCTTATATGTAAAATGTCACCATTCAAGATAAAAAACCTTTCCTTTGAAAATTTTTCCTTCAAATAACCAACAGTCACATAATTAGAACTAGCATTATCAACAGTTATTGTGGACACCTTCTTTTCTATTCGCCACTCATAAATACATTTTTCCACTATTTTCCCAATCTCTCTACCCTTATGACTATGCATACCACAAAATTGATGATTCTTTTATGCAACTTCTAATTTTCATCAATAAAATGTGCAGTGAGACATAAATAGTTCAAGTTTTGAATGGAACTCCACATATCAGTTGTGAGTGCAATCCTAGAATTAAGCTTACCAAAGTAAGCTTTCAAACAAGTTCTTTTACTCAAATATAACTTTATACAATCTCTAGCCATCGTAAATCGTGATAAATGTTGGAATAGAGGCTGCAATTCAGTGATAAAAATCACGAAAACCGACACGCTCAACCGTGGAAAAAGGTTGTTCATCAATAATGATCATCCTAGCAAGCATGTGCCTACAACGTTTTTAATCAAACTTCCACGTTGTTAAGACACTACCATCACCAGTATTTTCTCCTACCTCGCCAATCACGTCTTTGTTACGTGGTGCAAACAACATTTGCTTCTTATCTGTATGAGGATACTTTTTGCAGGTTCTCAAGTGCTTCCACATACTAGATGTTCCATGATCAACAGAGTATTTATACTCTTTCCCACAGTGAATGCACTTTACCATAGTTACTTTCTTTGTGTTCTCATCTATGATTTTCGAAAAATTATCCCATGTCTCCGATTGATTAGCTTGCTTTTTACCAAGAGGAGGATGGGAGTCAGGTATCCTCACATTGTTTGTCATACTCACTGTTATAGAGTCCACTTCAGCAGTCTCGTGGAATGGCAATTCCATGAGAGGACTCATTTCATTATATCCATCCGCTTCCATTGATATGTCTTTGTCTTGATCCATCAACTGAAATTAAACAATACAAAGTTAGGAATCTACAGAAGACAAATTTTACAACAATATAGGACCAACAATCATAGAATAAGAAGTTTGTAACTCTTCATTTGTGCAACAACAATTACAGCCACAAAGCATAGCGAACCAAAGTCAAACTCTTCGTTTTTGTTTTGCAATGGATTGCTCATTGATCCATATCAAAGGGCATGCATCAAAATATGTCAAAGCGGGACGAGAATAAGCAAGAAACAGAGAGGTGAGAACAAAAACTTCTCGAGCCCTTCATTAGACACATACAGAATCGTGCTCAAGACACATACATGAATTCTCTCCTGCATGCATGCATGCATACAGGCAATTCAAGAGGAAATCAGCATCAAGTTGCTACTAGTAGAAATATTCGGCATGTCTCGTAGCTACGGATCAAATGAATGCATGTCTCATAGCTATGTGATCAAGATCTTCCAGGTCCTATATAATACGCTAGTCACAAATTCCAAGTAATGGTTATTACCACATTCTCATCCTGTAATTCAAATGCGAATCATACCTAACTATTGAACTGATATGGCTCTAACAACACTCAAGCAAAAACAGAAACTAATTTGAGAAGCTACATGTTGCCGACTCCGGTAAGTCTTATCATTGGTACCTCATAAGCTTATCTTTCATTAATTAGGTTTCACTCAAACATTCAAGAAGCTTCCAGGAGCTTTATCTTCTAGGTAAATTTCCCCCATAAACGCTACGGCACATAAGCATAAAAAGAGAACGCTAAACTGTTGTGAAGGCCTCAGAAATCAGAATTGACAATTAGCTAAACTGTTGTGAAGGCAAAACCAACTGGGTTGCCCAAAAAAGTTCCAAAAAATTCAATTGCGGACTCACATTTCTCTCGATAGTTGCATCGGAGTCGATGACAACAAGGCGAGAGGCGACGAGAGGGGTTGTGTTCTTGTGGGCCGCGGCAACGAGAGGCAACGAGCTCCGTTGCGGCGACTGAGGCAGCAAGCAGCCGCGTAGCACTGTTCTTTAAAGCCCGGCTTTTTGTCCACAGGAATTTGGTGCTTCTTAGTCACACAATTTCCATATCGTGCTGCCACGTTGTCTCCAGTGCCTGGACCGCCAGATTTTTTTTCCTCAGGAGAAAAACAACCAAAACACGCCCTTAGAATCTCACACGAGGCATCGAAAGATCCAAGCTTTGACAGGGGACCAAATCGAGCGAATCGATTCGCCGTCGCACAGAAATCGCGAGCTCTAAAAACAACAGTAGTAGTGGGAGCAGGATCGGGGGGGGGGGGGGAGGGCCGTGAGTTGACCTTCGCGGCGGCGTAGGTTGGACGAGCTGGGTTGCGGTGACTGAGGTGGCGAGCAGCCACAACGACGAGCTGCGACGAGTTGGGTTGTGGCTATTGAGGCGGCGACGAGGGGTGACAAGCTGGGTTCTAGCGACGAGCGGCGTTACGACTATTCAGGCAACGAGCAGCTGTGGCGATGAGTTGGGTTGCAGCGAGCAGCTATGGCAATGAGATGCTACGAGCTGGGTTGCAGCGAGTAGTCGCGACGACTAGCTGGGTTGTAGCAACGAGAGGCGACGAGCAGTCGCGGCGATGAGCGGCGAGCAGTCACAGCGACGAGTTCTTGCGAGCAAACTGAGAAGGGCCAGAAGAAAGGGGACTCGCAAACTGGAAGAGACTCAATGGAGAGACTGAGAGTAACAAATGCTAGGGTTTTTTTACACTAACTTAAAACCGGTTCTAAAATTGGTCTGGGTGAGTTTTCACTTAGATTCGGAACCGGACCGGTTTCAACTGGTTCCGACAAAATAGAACCGATTCTCGGACCTGTTTAAACGGGAAATGATTCCCGGACTTGTTTTTCCGGTGGGCCGGTCCGGTTCCCAGGTAAACCCAGTCTGGTTGCATACTCCTATTCAGACTTTCCCGATTAACAATTAACTTCGGATCGGATTTCGTTGGCGGATTTAAACTCGAGACATATTTTAACAGTTCTCGCATGCTTTGGGCAACAGCGTTCGGCGCCCCCGCTAAGCTTCTCCAATTCGAGAGGCGCAGTTTTGCTTCTTGCCATTGCACTTGGCGACAGTGGCAAGTGTAGATTTGTGCATGAATGGGGGCCGGGGGAAGAGAAAAAAAGACTGAATGATCCATTGCAAATTGTAAAAAAGTTTAAAAGATTCATCGCAACTCATATATAAAAGAGAGAAACGTATCGAAATTATAATTTACTTATAACAGCGTATCTAAATCTAGATACATCTATCAAAGTGTCAGCTAAATATGCAAAACATAATTTTCGAAACATATATACAGTCTGGGCCTATTGACGGCTCCGTCCCGCCTCGCTGGAATCCCCATCACCCGTTCCTTAAGAGGAGAATCCGTCCCAACCTGGTCAGTACCCCAGCGGGGCCGGCATGCCGATCTCTGCAATCACCCTCGAAGGGTCTACTCACCTTAAGGACAAGGAAAATGGCGTGATTTGCAAACTTGTTCCCCACCTTTGTCGAATATTGATTAAAGTAGCTTCCACCATTCTCGTTTGCCTTTGACGAATAACACTGAATGGTGTGGTCCAATGCTGTTTCTCGTTCTTTCCTTCTCTACCCTAATTTCAGGATTTCTCGGCGACATACTCGTTTTCTTTATGGGGTCGACAACAAAAATAGAATGTGACCTTTCTTGTCCCACCTTCGTATGACCAAGCACCCGGGGGGGTGTTTGCCGAGCCATCAAATCTCAACCCTAGTCATGGCCACAGGCTGGTTTCGGCCCGGTCAAACCCAGGCCCGTCCCGTTGTCCAAGCCGGCCGGGCAGGCCCGGTTCCGGTTCTAGCAATTTTGGAACCGGCGGTTCAGGGCCTGGTTCCAAAATAAAAAAAATTAAATTAATTAATTAAAAAAAACCTGTAGCAGGGCCTGCACGTCTGCAGGCCCTGTCGCGGCCCGTTGCCAGGGCAACCTTTGCAGGCTGCCATGGCAATGGGCAAAAATAAAAAAAAATAAAAAGATAATCGGAAGTCCCTCCCTCCCTCCCTCCAAACCACAACGAAGCATCAAAACTCAGGAGCACGCGAGCACGAGAGAATCGAAATTGGGCCATCATCGGAGAATCCACGGCAACTCTGTCGGTGATGTGACGATTCGGCGAGCGTAAAAGAGAGCACGCAAGGGAGGAGCAGCAGAAGAAGAAGAAGAAGATCCGACGTGCCATCCCACCACCGGATTGGATGCACTCGTACAATCAGCTCTCGAGTAGCGGACACTCCAAATCTAGAACCGACTGGAACCGAAATTGAAACCGGAACCAGAACCGCCAGGGGCGGTTTCGGTTCATACATTTCCACGAACCGGAACCAGCCAGCTCCGAACTGTGGCCATGACTACTCGACCCTCGAGAGGTTCATATGGCCATGTGCCAAGAAAAAATGAATAAAGTTTGGGGCATTGGAATTTATTAACTTAGGACAATTAAATGGGTCATTTCAACTTTTGAAATTCCCGTCTTCTTTAGAGGACTCTAGATCCTTAAGACCTTATGTGGACCATTGAGCGTGTTCAAAAATTTTAGTCCAAAAACTTAAATTAATAAGTAAAAAGAGATTAGATATATATAGAGAGTATATAAATCCCGCATATTGAAATCTCATTTTCCTTTTGTTGTTCGGCTTTTTGTCCGTGCCAACAAGCTTTAAAAAAAAAAAGAAGTATAAAAGAAAATGCAAAACGCTTCCGCGTTTGATTCGCTGAAGAGATTAACTTAAATGGTCGTGGAATGAGGAAGAGTTGAATTGAAATCTAGAAGGTGAATGACGGTGAAGTTACACAGTAATTATTTTGATGCGCGAAATACAATATTACCTATCATATAGAAGTAGATTTTTTCTTCTTCATTAATGTTATATATAAGCTTTTATGGGATTTTCGGGGTAAATGGACTAAAATCTTTCTTGCAAACTTGCTTTCTGCTATAGGAAAGAAGATCTTGAAACTCCAAAAAAGAAAAGTTTTGCATACCTCCACTTAAGAAGCCATTAGGTACCTCTTTATTAACTTTGCAAAATTTTATACGTCTTAAAATTTACCCCTTTTTTAAATTTTTTTGGACAAAGACTCGAATTTTTTATATGTATATATATATGTGGATGATTTTAGTTATTTGAATGAGAAGTGAAGCTCATCCCGAAAACTAGAAATAAAGATTATTCCAAATGCATGCATATTTGGGGGTGGCTTTACCCTTTTTAAATTTTGGAATAAAATTTAAGGGTTTTTGAAATATAAAATAAAAGATTAAGGTGCATTTAAATATCATCATTTAAATGTTTGATCAATCTGGGGCGTTCGATGTAAAATCTAAGTCTAATTCAACGGGAAAATTGTCCAATCAGTCCTAAACCTATTGTACGGCGGCCAATTCAGTCCTAAACTTTTTAATTTTGCCAATTCAGTCCTAAACCTTTTAAATTTTTGCCAATTGAGTCCTTCCGGGCAATTTTGACCGGTCGGCGTCGGCCGTCCGGTCAACGCTGACGTGGCAATTTTTAATTTTTTTCTTCAATTTTTTAATCTTTTTTTTCAATTTTTTTCTTTTTTTTTCTGGTTACTGTCCTCTGGCCGGTCCAGCGACTGGCGGCCGGCCAGAGGGGATGGTCGGCGAGGCCCCTCGAGAAGCTCGCCCCGCCGGCCACCGGCGAGGGCGAGCCTCGCCGGCCCCTGGCTGGGCGAGGCGAGGTCGGCCTCGCCTCGCCGTCGCCTGGGTCACGACGGCGACGGCGAGGTCGACCTCGCCTCGCCCAGCCAGGGGCCGGTGAGGCTCGCCCTCGCCGGTGGCCGGCGGGGCGAGCTTCGCCAGGGGCCTCGCCGGCCATCTCCTCTGGCCGGCCGCCGGACGCTGCTCGCCGGACCGGCCAGAGGAGAGTAACCAGAAAAAAAATTAAAAAATTGAAAAAAAAATAATAAAAAATTGCCACGTCAGCGTTGACCGGACGGCCGGCGGCCACGTCAGCGCCGGCTGGCCAAAATTGCCCGAAAGGACTCAATTGGCAAGAATTTAAAAGGTTTAGGACTGAATTGACCGCCGTACAATAGGTTTAGGACTGAATAGACAATTTTCTCCTAATTCAACTCTCAGAAGTTAACCAAAACGATGTTAAAGAACGGGCTCTATGAGTTGTCGATACAAACGCTCGTATTGATGAAGTGTTTGTGGTAGCGAAACCCAACACCACCGGTCTTGAACATTGCAACCCCCACTCTCTTCTCGTGCTCTCCCTTCCCCCTTCGTCTCCTTCAAATGATCTCGCCTCGAGCGAATGCCTCGGCAACATGAGGTCCACATGATCCAAGAAGTAACATACAACCTTCCGAGCGATCAATTAAGCTTTAAAACATTTTCTACTGGATCAATCAAGCATCCTAGCAAATTTTCTCGCTAGAAGCTTAGAATAGGCATATGAGAACGCTAAATCGGTCGAGCATGGTATTTTTTTTATGCTAAGAACATCAAACAAACTTTGCATTGTCCATGGTCGTTAAAAAAATGGGCTAATTAAAAACTTTACTTTGAGCGATAATTCTGGGCCGAACTTTTTGTTGTCTCGATAAAAAGCACTAGCGTTTACTCGAGTTTCAAATCTAACTCCTGTGATGTGAAATTTTCAAATTATTAGGGATCAGATTTGGGAATTAAGTTAAAGTTGGTGATTTTTTATGAGACAAAAAAAAGTTCGGTCATAATTGTCACTCAAGGTAAAGTTGGTACTTTTTTTTTTTTTTGGAATTAGGTCCTTAAAAAAATAATTGAAATCTCCTAATTTTCATCCTATCTTCCTTCGCGTGTTGTCATTTTCTCCATTTCAATTTAACAATGGTATCGGTAGCTAGGTAGCCTCCCTAAGTAAGCGAGCTCTGGGTACCACTCTTTTTTTAAATCATTCGCGTCATTAAATGATTCTAGAGCGTGCTTGTTCCGGAAAAGATTCCACAATAAACGAAAACATTTTCCAGGAAATCATTTCTCCGAAAATGGTTTCGGGAGATTCATTTTCTTAATCTCAAGCATGCGTATTTTTCTTTTGACCGTAAATATTTTTCTGTTGACTGATCATTTTCGGTAAACCAAACGAGCGCAGGTCCAGAAAAGCTAATCCGCATAAAATTCTTTCATCTAAACAAACACGCCTTCATTGAAGCAAAGCTCCTCTCTCTCTCTCTCTCTCTCTAGGTTCAAGAAGTTACCCAGGAGGAAGAAGATGGAAGCCCAAATTGCGATGTCCCTAAATATCGGATCCTCCACGGGCCGTGTAGCAAGCGATCTGGATCTTGTCGGCCCGGCCCAACTATCGCCGAGCTTGGGCGGCCTCTGACCCGGCCCGTATCGGCGAGACAAAACCCGGAACCCCGCGAAAACGCCGCCGTCTCAGCTTCACTCTCTCGCCGCTCTCATCTCGACGCCTGCGTCTTCTCCCTGATCAGAGAGAAACGGGGGGCGGGCCAAAAAAAAAAAAAAGGAAAAAAAGAAGGAAAAAGAAAAAATTGTAACTGCTCTCTCCCGGGCATGAAAAGCGTTTTTCAATTTCGTTGTTCTCAATTCGCAGATCTCTCCGCACGGAGCCACCGTCGCCGCCCTCCTCCTCCTCCGCCTCTTCCGTCGTCTTCCCCGTAAGGACACCCCTCTAGGGTTTTTGGCTCGCATTTCTCCTTGCAAAATCCTCCTCCTCCTCCTCCTCCTCGGCGAATCTCTGCCCGCTGCATTTCCCGCGGCGCCACAGGTCAGTCTCGGTCTCTCCCTCTCTCTCTCTCTCTCTCGGCATGCAGGGCCCTGCGTCCGCGTGCGCGGTCCTGGTGCGGTTTTTGGTTGCCTGCTCTCCCGGCGCGCCTCTCGTTCCGTCGGTTCTGCGTCGCGGTCCTGTGCTTGGGTAGGTTTAGGTCATTGTGGTGGTGGTTTTTAGCTGGAAGCCCTAGAGCGGCGCCTGGTTGGTTCGGTTGCTGCTCGGGGGCTCGGGGCGGGGGGATGGGTGTTCTGTTCGCGTTCGCCTTAGCTGGGCTCGGCGAGAGAGTGCCTAGTTCGGTTTCGAGGCGAAGAGGAAATCGGCGGGCAAGTGCATGCTCGCACATACGTCGAGAGCCTGTGAATTTTTTTTTGTTTATTTTGGGGGGGGGGGGGGGGGGGGGGGGGGGTGGGGAGGGGGGGGGGTGTCGCTGAAATTTGCAGGGGGGATGTGACTGTTGTGGGTTTGGCTGGGGGAAATCTTTCTGGTAAACCGAAATTGGCTCCGGGAATGTGTTTTTGCTGGCATGCCTTGTTCTGGCCTGTTGGAAACTAGGAGAACTTTGATGGTCGTTGTTAGAAAGAACGAAATTTTATCGAGTGGTTTTCGTGTTCTGCTGATGTTCAGCTGCGACGAGAACCAAAACTTTGAAAACGGTCTGTTATGTGTTGTTTCAAAATAGTGCACAAACAGAAGTCCGAAGCGAAAGACACCGAATAGTTTTCGGAGGGAAAAGGAGATGGAGTAGTTTCCTGGAATGGGAAGTGCCCTACATGTGCCTTCTTTAAAGGCTGGAAAAGAATAAGCGCTGTTAACATTAAGGCCTTTGTTTTGATAGGACTGTCTTTAGAAGCACAAGATGAGCGATTCAAAGGAGAATGAGGAGATGGATAAGGAGGTGCCGCCAGCTCCAAATCTCGTTGATGAAGGGCAGCCAAATGAAGTGCAAGTTGGGGCATCTCATGAACAATCCCCTCATTCAGTTCCTGTAGAGGAAACTTTGAAGCCAATTGAGAATGGACACACTTTGCCCGTGGAAGATTCTTCAACTGATGATAAGAAACTAGAACCTGTCTCAAGTCCTCCACTCTCTGCCCCAGATAGTATAGCTATTGCAGAAAATCAGCAAGATGTGCCCAAGCGTGATAGTGGAAGTGCTGAATCTGCTGCTGCTGCCACCGCCAAGGATGAGATACAGAAAGAAGCCACTGATTTGCTTCAGAAGGATGCCACTGATTTGCCTCAGGAGGAAGCCACTGATTTGCCTCAGGAAGAAGCCACTGATCTGTCTCTAGAGGAGACCAAGGTTGATTCTACCACCCTAGCTCAGAAGGAAGCCGCTGAGTTGCGTCTACAGGAAACCAATGTTGATTCTACCACCCTGGATCAGAAGGAAGTCAGTGAGTTGCCTGTGCAGGATACAAAGGTCGGTTCTACTGCCCTGTCAGCAAGTCATCCAGAACTTGTCGAACCGATATTGGAGCCCAAAGCAGAAGATACTGAGATGGTGGAAAGTAAAACAGGCACTGTTTTTGAAGATTTATCCTCAGTAGAGAGAGACAACATTGTTGCACCCAATGAGGCATCCATTGACACTAACGCTGAAATTGAGAAAGTGGAACCAATGAAGGTTGAGGCGCCTCAGATTGAGACCCCTGTAGCTAAGGATAATCGCAACTCAACTTTGAAACATTTATTTCTGTTAGACGAAAATGATGAAGGTAGTGAGTCCGGGACAGAAGAGGAGCAATCATCATTCATGAAGGAACTGGAGAGCTTCTTTAGGGAGAGGAACATGGAGTTCAAACCACCTAAGTTTTACGGGGAGGGTCTAAATTGCCTCAAGTAAGTTAACCGTGATTGTTTTTTACTGAAATTTGGGAGGAATTGTGTCTGGATATTACCTATGTCAAAACTAATGTTTTTATTCTTGAAATGGTGATGAAGGTTGTGGCGAGCTGTGACTAGACTTGGAGGTTATGATAAGGTACATATCTCTCTGGATTTTGCTTTTGATGTTCATTCTCATGCATTGGGCGAACTATCATTTATCAAAATAATATGCTTTCTGGGGATTGTCCAGTCGATAAGAATGTTTGTTTTACTGTGTAACATTTTCGCAATCGTATTCATGAGACGGTTTATTTTGATGTGCATTTTGTCTTTCTTATGTTGCTTTGCACTTCATGTGTTTTGAAGTGACCCTTTTTGAGCAAGCAATTGAAGATTTATCTTTGGTGTATAGGTTACATCATGTAAGCTGTGGCGGCAAGTTGGAGAGTCCTTTAAACCCCCCAAGTAAGGAATGGCTTCTATTCTCAAGCCTAGGCTAGAGCTGTTAATACTGCTTATAAGAAATAGCTGTTGTCCTGTTTATTGTCTTCTCCGTATATCATGAAGTTGTGATTGTTGGATTTTAATTTGTGTTGTTTACATGTTCAAGCTCTCTGGCTTCTTTTGCCAGTCTCATTTGCCTGTTGCTCTTTTGCGGTAGTTATAGTGGTTTGTCCCTCTACTTTGAAAATTTGTATGTTGAGGCATTTAGGGCAGTCATTGACAGACAGAAACCAAGGATAGTCATTTGAAGTCTTCTTTCTTTCCCGCTTATGAACATGTAATCACATTTTCAGCTTGATACATACATAATCAGTCCAGTCCTTCCATGCAGGACATGCACTACAGTGTCTTGGACATTTCGTGGTTTCTATGAGAAGGTGAGTCTTAGTTTGATACTTTGTGCTCTTTAGTTATCTATATGTATTGAACTGGTTCTACAAATTTGTTTTGAACAGCTGCATGTATGAACTTTTAACTATTTTGCTCGTTTTCTAGGCACTCCTTGACTATGAACGGCAAAATATGCGTAGTGGGGAGCTTAGTATAATTGCTGTTTCTCCCACAGAGCCCATGGTTGGTGACAATCAGGTAATGTAGTTATTATATGAAGATTGCCCATTTTGTAAACGTCATCAATTCTGAACAAGAGTGATTCTATTAAAAAAAGGACTAAGAAAGATATAGAAAAATTGGAACCATGTAAAGTTTGAACTAGATATCCTCGGTTCAGTTTTTCTAATTCCATTTTGAGTTCTCTTTTACTCTGAAATGTGATTAAGGATTCTGTCGAAAGTAACTCATTACAGTTCTCTGTGTTTTGTTTGATACTTTTTGAATTTTACTCAACCAACGGGATATCTTTTTGGAAAAGAACATTCAGGAGGCACAATTTTGCAGCAGTAATAAGAAAAGAAAAAATCCACTTTTGCTGATACTATAAGCTATTGAATGCTTCTTAGGGTTAGCTATATGCCACGGGTTCTGGTTATGGAAATTGTCCCTTCTAAAGAAACGAGGGAACAATGTGCACAACAGAGTCTGCCCCCTGACCATCGCATAATGGGAAGCCTCGTGCATCGGGGTTACCCTTTCATTGTTGTTTGTGTGTTTGATCTTATAGATTTTACCTACTTCCTCCATTCTCTTCTAATTATTTCCAAACAACGTGTAGAGTAGGTGTAATTTTCAGCATTTAACTTATATTTCCTTATTATAATTAGGCATCTGGATCCGGTAGGGCACCCAGAGATGCTGCAGCTCGTGCAAGGCAGGGTTGGCACTCGCAACGTCTTCTTGGTAATGGTGAAGTTAGTGATCCTATTATTAAGGTGTGTACCATGTCTTACTAGATCCCTGCTTTTATGTTGTAATTAGATTTGGTTTCCTTGTGCTTACTTTTTTAAGGCTCTAAGCTTAAGTATACTTGTAATTGTAGGATAAGAATGCAATGTCTATGCAAAAACGTGAAAAGCAGCTTAAAAGCGTTGGTATGCCACATATTGGAATTTATCTTGTCCCTTCAAATTTAATTCTGTTCTTTTGGATGTATCATTACTTCCTCTACTGTTTTATACCTATCCAGTTTCTTATTGTGGAGTGGTCACTGCAGGTCCAGTGAAACGTAAGAAGCAACCATTCTTGGAAAGTTCTATTAAAGCTACACGACCAAAAACTTCTAAATCACAGTTAAGGTCCTCTTTCAGTATGTATCCTTTTCAGCCAGGGTTTTTGTAATGTGACTGCTATTAAATTAGTTTGTTATATGATTGTTTCTCTTGGTTTAACTATCACAGAATAGTCTGATAATACTTTTTAATTAGTATAACCAGCATTAGTATCCTCTATATAATTTTAGTTTTGGCTCAGTAGTTTCATTTCCCTGTTAAATGACTCTTCTGGTGTCTCAAAAGGGGTCTCTTGACTCAACAAGGTTCCATTGTCATGTCTTTACTCTAATTTCTCTCGAAACATATTTATTGGTCTATTTATTACTGATTTTGGTTTATATTAATGAAGAAAAAATCAACACATTTTAAGGAGAGATATTTAGGCTCCCTATTCATTGAAATTATGGAAGATCTACTTAATCACTTTACTTATACGAGTGGTTCTGAATGTTTAAAATCCTTCAGTAAGTCATATTTTTTGTATTCTTTTGTCTAGTTTATTAATTTCTAAAGAAGACTGGTTATAATGTTGATCTTTTATTTCTTCAAACCATTTTAATATGGTTACCATTTGCCAGATTGGATATACCAGTAGTTGACATTGGACAACCAGCTGATTGGGTAAAAATCAACGTACAGAAAACTGTAAGTGTATTGATTCACTTGCCTAGTTTTCCTCTTCAAGATTCCAGGTCTTGCTAGAATTTATTTTCAATACGTGCAGAAGGATTGCTTTGAAGTCTATGCCTTAGTCCCAGGGCTTCTACGGGAGGAGGTCAGAACTCAGTCTCTGGATTTTATTTTCATAATTGTTGTTAGATTTATTCATGAACTTTAAAATGAGACAAAGGTAGTAACCCCATTTTATCGGTCCCTTTCATGTTGAGTTTTTGTGGACTGAGGTTTCCAGATAGCCATTTCTGTTTTCGCAACTGAAAATCACAAAAGCTACATTTGCATCACTCTTTCCTTCAACGGATTTTTAATACTGAAGTTCATTGGTAATGGAGAAAATGAAACAGCAAACTTCAATGGTTCAAATGCCATAATATTGAATGTATCATATCATATATGTGACTGTGGATGGTGGTGATAGTTTCTTGTCAAATTGATGGAGTCATTTCACTGGAAATTTAGAGCGACAGTAGGCTAGATTGTGAAAGCGGGGTAGTGGCACAATAGGTTCCAATATAGAGAGTCATCCATCACTACTTTCTTGACATCACTATTACCGTGATGTTCTATTAGCGTGTTCCTTGCCTTTTAAGGCCATCCTATCTCTTGGGGTCCATGTGAATCTGGTTATGAGTGAACTTATTGTTTGAGTCGACTCGGTTTGATGGGGCAGTGTCATACAACTACTTCTATTCCTTTAAGTTTGAATATGTCATATTCACATATAGTTGGTATATGATTGGGCATGCCTCTCCAAAACATATTGAGGTAGCTTTATGAGAAGTGCAAGTATAATAGCAAACAACCTCATGTTGTTTGTTTAAACACTTTCTGTGGGCCTTATACATGAAATTGTTCCCAATTTTTTGAAAAATTAAGATGCCTTCACCAGAACAGAGAAATATCTGATGTTTCTGTCTTTAGTCTTCTTTTCTTCTTTTCTCCTGTTTTTCTTGTCTGTTGGGCTTTGGTTGGCTACATGTATTTGCTTAAGATGTCACATTTGCTTCTTGGGAATATCCAGGTCAGGGTCCAGTCTGATCCTGCTGGAAGACTGGTTATAAGTGGTGAGCCAGAGCAGCCCGATAATCCTTGGGGGGTGACTCCTTTTAAGAAGGTATATTGTTTTCTCAGTAAATGAGTTCCTTCTGAATTAGTAATTTGGCTTTGAAGGATCCGTCCTTATAAAACTACTTTGGCAAAGTAGACAACAGCAGACGCTTCAGCAATGCCTACTCCATTTCCTTCTTGACTGTGCTTCATCAGTGCTTGTACATGGAAGCCAACAATCAGTCTTTTTCTAGGTTCTCTCCAGAGCCAACCCCCTGCCACAAGTCTATTGCCTTACAATGCCTGCTATTTATTGCTGTTTGCTAGAGGCGCTATTAAATCTGGATGACATGGTTATGCTCAAGGATCATAGTGCTATTCTAGATGCCTACATGATGTAGATTGTATTGATATAGTCACAATCGTTAACTTTGTGTCATTGTGCTACTGGTAGATGTTCCACTACCTTGCTGGGACTTATCATTCTCAATTACTCACAGTATTATAGTTTAAGATTGGGAATCAATTAACGGAGAAGGAATGTTTTTTTCTTTTGTACAGATCGTGAACTTACCTTCAAGAATTGATCCACACCAGACATCGGCAGTGGTCACCCTGCATGGGCAGTTATTTGTTCGGGTCCCCTTCGAGCAATCAGAATGAGCTACTTTGGCGTGCTTATGTGCATCATGTTGATTGAAACTAACTTTAGGTGTTAGCTTCTGTAGTTCATTAAACCATGTCCACATCTTGAGTTCACTCTCCTTTTTACTCTTGTGTAGCGGACTAGATTAACCTCTGATTTATGTTATCTTTTAGTTCTTATTTCGCATGCGGTTCTTGTCAATTACTGTTTTGAGATCCTGCTCGTTTCTCCCGATCCTCCATCCATCTGGCTGTGCTTATTTAATGATTTCTGGTCTAAAATCTGATATTTGTAAAAGAGGGGGAAGAAAGGTTAGAAGAGGCAACTCGTAGGCTCCCGAGATCTCCAGCTCCTGGATGGCATGTACTACTTTTGTCATGCTGTGGTGCACAGTCCTTGTTCACTTGTCTGATTTACTGATGTTGTGCTGTATCCGAGTCCTTGTTTTATAAGCGAAGCACTGGAGAGGGACGCTCTTAATTCCGTGGGCTAGTCCATGCAATCTTGAGTGCATCTTAGCATTCACTAAGTGAGGAGATTTATAAGGCTGGGCACATTTGTTGGCTCTCGTTAAAGGTATCTCGTCCGACACCATGGCCTAATTTTCAAGAGACTAATGCTGCTGCAGAGCTATGGATCAAATTGAAGGTTCTCATTATCCGGAGCGGCAAAGGTCTGGTTAGGTTATCCGACTCCGCTCAGATGATGCTGATTTGATGATTCGGAAGGAACTGCTCATCTAAGATTCCGATTAGCCTAATGCGCCTGCGACAATGAATTGACAATTCTGTTATCTGTCTCGGTTTCTCCTCATCAACCCACTGAATCGCCGAACCCTCGGAAACACGCACTAGGGGATTCCTGCGTGCCCACTTAGACCTGTCCTTATCCGTTGCCACATCCACAACTTGCATCCCAAAGAATAGTTGGATGAGATCTACTCCTCACCCAGGAAGTGACGAGCGTCGATGAGATCCATTCAACTACCCATCCCTCCAGATGCGAGATGGGAACTATTTAAATTCGGCCCAAACAGCCCAATTGGGAGAAAAAGACAGGCGTCGCCATTCCCGGTACTACTTCAGGTGGAAGTACAGGTCTTTTGCGACGCCCATTGGAAGGACGACGCGTCGCTCGATCAGCAGCAGGCGTCAGTTGGTGCAGATACCATGCCAACGTGATTTTCTGGCGGTTGTTTAGGTTCGTGATGTTCTAGGAGTTATCACGTGCCTCGTGCACCGGATGGCGATATGTCCAGGGTCAAAGAGACACTTTTAACGGAAACATCTCCACGAAGTCGAGGAGGGTGGGGGGGTGGGGGTTAGGAAATTCTCTACTTTCCCATTGGAGTCACGCTTGGTGAAATGAATAAAAAAATGAAGGAAGCCTAGGAAAACACTTGCATGGTGCTCTCGCTTGCCACGTGACGATTAGGGGACACATAAGCACAATTTCGGCTACCTACTCACTCTCAGAATCCCCAAATTTAATAAAAGTCGCAGAGGGATTTGCACGGATACGGCTTTTCAGCCCCTCGTGTCCTGCCGGCAGTGTTGATGAAGTTTGATGACCTACATCACCACCTTCCCACACCAGTTAGTACCTTTGATCCCCCAAAATCACTCAAATTTCGAGAGTATGGTGCTAAAACTCCTATGACATTAGACAACAGGCATTGATGACTTTCGGGCACAAAACTAAAACTGCTATGGCTTTAGGCCAAACCGATGTGAAATCAATGGTGATACGTTGTGTCTTGATTGTCGTATTCTTATGTCTAGCTCGTTTCGTTTGGTTTGATAATGACCCATATGGATTTTTTATGTGCAAAGCTCGACTCACATGTAAAATGAAGCGGCTTTAGATGCTTGATAAAGTGGCCATTTCGATATCCCAGCTCACTTGAAAGCTCCGATATCTCTCCAAGGACGCAAGTGAAGTTTGAAAAAAAACAAAACAAAACAAAACAAGCTGCGATTCTCTTCCGTATCCTTTCCATGGAAAAGAGGTCACGTTCAAGTACGTGGCCTTCTTTAGTCTTCATTATATTTATATCATATGTTAAACTAAATAACTTAAGTCGTAATGGCCAGCCATGCTTTCCTCCAAAGGAAGACAGCCACGCCAACCCTATCACTTCTGCATTAGACAAAATTCGCCACTCTTTCCCACAGAAAGGAGACACCATTTCGAGTCCAAGATCGGGGAACGTCCAAATATTAAATTCCGCAACCATGCCTCGTGGTTGATCGAATTCGTATTGTTGCCGAATAATATGTCCGTGTACGTATATAGTTGGTTTCCTAATTGCATAAACTTTCGAGAAAACGATAGACCCAACACGATAGTTGCGCACAAGTCGAGAACTTGAATCGCGATGCTCTCCTCCTACTTCTCTCCTACTTGTAGTTCTTCCCCTTTTTTTGCCGGTTCTCCTGTCTCCCGGCGGTTGTTTGACGTGATTACGTTGTCCACATCCTATATCGTGCAAGCAAGGACCAGCTTGCATGCGAAAAAGATATTAAGTAATTTGTATATGTTGAGGTTAATGTCTTGTATTCTGTTATCCAAGAGATTATAAGGCGGTTCTGAGAGGCCCCCTAACGACTAGATAGCACAGGGGTTCCGCTCCCCGGTGAGCGGACCGGGGTCCGGGGGGCCACCCTAACGGGGGTCACGGGGGTAGCGCCCCCGAGCCGCCAGAAGCGTTTTATATTCAGTTATAAAAGGATTTATATAGAAAAGCTAAATATTTTAGGTTATGTGGGCAACTTTATAATTTGTGCCATGTATGGTTTCGCTATATATTTAGGACGAAACGGGTCTCTAAAATAGAGGCAGGGGGTGAGGAAAAGTAACTGTACACTTTTTTAGGTTATTAGTGAAACGATCTCTTCTCTCCGTGAACGTAGGTAGGCAGAACATCTCCCCTGTTGAACCATGTAAATTCTTGTGTTGTACAAATTTCCATTACTTTCTTGCATCGTTAATAGGATCGAATTTAGATATTCGACAGTATATACTCACTTGAAGTCCTAAAATTTGTTATAAAAGTACAATTAAGTCTTGAAACTTGTTAAATTGATACAATCAAGTCCCCACTTTAACTCCGTTCACTAGGTTAACTGAAAATGACGACGTAACCTTTTTTTTTCTAATATTTTCTCTCTTCTACATGGCGATGGCGAGCTAAAACACAAAGCATAAGCATAAAACGATGTCAATTTGATCCAAATTTGATTTTTAAATAAAAAATTAAGCTAAAAAAAGGAATTTAGAACCGAGGGGTGATGGTGGAGGAATGGTCGGCAGGGTTGCTGGGCCCCTTCCAAGCGCCATGTAATCGTCATGTAATAGTGAAAAAATATTTAAAAAAGCCACATTAGCATTTTTCGTCTAACTGTACGACTCGATTGCATTAATTTAATAAGTTTTGAGACATCAGTGCACTTTCTGTAAGTTTTATAACGTAATTATACTTTAATAGCAAGTTTTAGAGTACTTCTATAACTAACATGCTACAGGTAGGTTGTTACCTCGGATCAATTTTCTAACATGGCATCATCGCGCCGGTCCATTCAACCTTTCTTTTCTTGTTCCAGCACAAACAACAAGGGATACCATTTTGGTCATATCTTGAGGCGGGGGCCACTTCTTCCTCTTTGGAGTCGCCCAATTTCAAAAAAGAGAACAGGGCACTCCCCCGATTTCTTCCCCCCTTTCTTGTCCCACACGGCCCCACACCATCGTACTCCCTCGGCCCACGTGTATATTCCAATCCTTGTTCTTCTGTTCTTCCTCTTGTCGCCATTAAAATTTTTTTGCATTTGGCCAGCGACCGCATTCACACCCACCATTGTTAAAGAAAGAAGCACGAAAAGAAATGAGCCGGACATCTCTATAAATCCGCTCACCACCGGCCACCCCCCGAAGGCCCGAACTACCAAAAAGAGCTGCAGACATCCGGCCCAGCTCGTGCTTTGCTCGTACAAAGTCCTTAGATTGCTTCAAAGGTCCCGCGTTCGTCGGCCTCGGGACGTTCGATCGCATTCTTGCCTGGTCGGTCGGTTCGTTGGCGTGTTTAGGCGTTGTTCGGCAGTCCGTATAGCCCCCGGGATTTGTGGGTGGGTGGTGTTTTCCGTCTGAGGTTGTTTTGTTGTCGTGGAGGGAATGAGTCATCTGGGTTACGCTGGTTTTGGAAGGAGAGGCCATGGAAGCAGCGGCAGCAGAGGCTTCAAGGTGAGCTCGAGGAGGTTCTCGGTACGAAAACTGCGGGCCAAGTTCGTGTGCCTGCTCAGGGCGTTAAGCAGGTGGAGATACAGATATGGTCGAGCTCTCAGAGCATTCAAGAGGAGCATCTGTTGCAGAGAAACCAGCACCGATAGCACTTGTTCTTCATCTTGTTCGTCTACTTCCTCTTCTCTGAAGAGGAGCAGCAGTAGCAGGAGGAATCTGGTGAAGGACAACGCAGGGCGTTGCACTTATTACTACAACTCGGGCGTGTCGGAGAGTTGTAGGATGCCGTCCTTTGCGCGGTCCAATTCAGTTTACTCGGAAGCCATCGCAGATTGCTTGGAGTTCATCAAGCGGTCCTCGGTTTCGGTCGATGAGCACCAGGATCAGCCGAAGATGGAGTCTTGTTGGGTCGCACATACATGAAAGGAGTGTAGTAATTATTCTGTGCATAAGAACACCTTTTGTTTTGTTTGGTTTCTGTTCTTGTTTTGGGGCCGTTAAACTATTCTGCTTAGCTCCATTCGCAGCAAATTTAGGAGCTCTCCTGTGTCAATATGATGTATGATGATCCAAAGGTATTTCAAATCCCATGCCATAGAACTTGTTCGAGAGTTCTAAGCAATTTGGTCATGGATTGATTTGCTTAGTTTCACTCTGTATTACTAGGATGTTTTTGGTGATGCTTTAGTCGATGAGAAATGTGAGTGCCAGTACTAGAATGTCGCAACTTCTGTTCAACTTCCTGAAATGAGATTCATAAGATTCGCAAAGGAATGACAGAGCCCGTGTTACATCATGCAGAAGTTTTCTTTCTTTAGACAATTCTCTGTGATGCTGATTGCTAAACTTCCTGAAAGGAGATTCATAAGTTTCACATTGGAATGACAGCCCGTGTCCCATCATGCAGAAATTATTATCTTTCTTTTGGCGATTCTCTGTGATGCCAGTCAGGTCTATTACTTCCCCGCATCGAATTAAGTCCACCAGCGTATCTCGGTACAAGTAAATGCGCAAAGAATTGTTTCTGTCAGATATGAGATTACGTTCTCCGGTACATGAAATTCCAAATCTCCTATGCTTGATTAGACTAATTCCTCAAGAGTCGGCAGCTAATTAAGAGTCCAAAAACGTAATATCCTCTGACAGGCACATTTCTCTGGCTTGACTAAAGAGAGCATAAAAGATAATGTATAAGGATGAAAAGTGGAAGTTCTAGTTGGAATTTTGAGAATCAAACGGCCAATCATTGTTTCAAACTTTTATACAAAGCACTTGTTTGTGTTTCCAGGAGGAGACCTACCTTTGTTGAATTCTTTTATCTTCGGATTGACAATCACATGGTTTAAGATATTGGTCACAGCTGTTTTTTCGGCTAATCCGTTTCATACTATATTGTCATGGACCAAGTTTAATTGGAGAGAGCCTAAGTGTCAAAGTAAATTTACAGATTTGTTTTTGGAGTACTGTCAAAATTAAGGGGAAATGGTATCTCAAACCAAATACAAACTTTAGTTTATCTTGGTCATTCTCAGCTTGGAGAAAAACGATTCAGATTAGAGGGATCATCTGAGTCATCTCTTGCCTGTGAACATGAGAATAACTTACTTTGTGAAGTAAGCCGGAGAGATGAGCTTTGAAGCATCATGCACAGATGATTCATGATTTTACATCCAACCTTAACAATACCCTCTCTCACTTTCTCCGAACACATATGTTCCTCAAATCGATCCTACATAGGTTCGCAGCGGTTAGGCGCTTAGACCTTTCGTCTCGGGGAGCGGGACATCTACGGTGCCGCCCCGCAGGCCTCATTCTAGACCCGCACCACCCAATAAGGCATCGGTACACGTTCTCCTTCTCCTTTTCGCGTGTTGAAGGCATACAAATTAAGATAAGACATGTAATAAGAGACCAATAAAACAATGCTCATGGGTTATGGAACGACAAACAAAGGATTACACTTAGCCCACATGTTTTTAGGTTCATTTGTCCTATGCTTAATACTATTTGTTTTTGGTCCATCCTATTTCTGACTGCAATCTTTTCTGGCGTAATTATACTTGGCAAGAAAATCTCCATTGGGCTGTGCGTACCATTGGGGGGCAGAACTTCCATCATAAAATTACTCGTTTTGCACTTGGCGCAATGTGCCATTTAATTTAGTCGGTGAGAAACAATATTCTCTTCAGGGACCACTCCCCTTCATGCCAGCTCTCCGCAATCATCTCACCAAATTGGTAAGGGATAAAGACTTTTCCATGAAGCCGGTTATAGACAATGACCTCAACAGAAGAATTTAGCAAAAATGGGACATCTCCTCTTCCATTTTTGATTAATCCTTTGATTTTTGTGTCTGTATTATGTTGATCCCTTTTTGGTTGGCCTTTTCTGTGGGATTATAGTATGTAGCCTGTTGATCCCCACTTCGGTTGGCCTCTACTGTGGCTTCTCTATTGCTTGTAGCCTATTTTCGAGTCGTTACACCTTTGCATTTGTCGGAACACTTTTTGTGTCACCTCAAGTGCGAGGTTTTTGTGTTCGACTTGTCTCCTTGTATATTTTGTTGTGAAAAGTTTATATAATATCTTACCTTATCAAAAAAAAAAAATACTTTGAACTTTACACTTAAGTCCATGTACCCTTGTGCACGCACCTCAAAAAGCACACACAGGTTTTTCTATTCTATTGCTATTTTCCAAGTTACTTCATCTGTACTCGGTGTATCTGCATGATTTTGCTGATAGTCGTGCTGGGTTATCGTGATCGGACAAAGTCCACTGTCGAGCTCTCGCTTGATTTCAATTTGATGCTTGAACTTTATTTTTCATAAATTTGATCACAGAAGAACTCGTGGGCTATTAATCTCTATTTGTTATGACGCCAATATATATCAGGGTCCTGCGAACCATTTATTGGGAAACCTTGGCTAATTGGATGTTAAAATCTCAGAGATTTGCCTGTGGAAGGAGTTTTAACGAACATATCTTATGCTGGAAATGTGACAAACGAGAGCAAACTTACAAAGCACACAAGAAGCGCAAAGCACATAAAGACTCACTGTTCTGACAAATTAGCAACAGATGCGAAAGCTGTCCAATGACCAAAATATGATTAATAAACTAAGAATTATTAACTTCAATGAAAACTAAACTTCAGAAGTGATTGAATAAACGGCAAATGGGCCAAGACAGTGGCCTTAAACAGCCTACCCATGACTAATGATGGATTTTGAGGAGGAAAGTGACAGCCGACGGCTCCCTACTTACAGTAGAGTCCTCTGGAGAAACTTTCAAGATTGCTGTTCCTCAACTCAAAATTATGGTCCGGTGACCAAAACACGCACAAGTTCCATGTTTGAACCCGCCTTTCGAACTTTTACCTTTCAAATGCCTCGGAAATTCATTTGAAACCGCAATTGTGTCAATATTTGCAAATATTATTCTCTTCTGCGATACCATATCCCTTCGAAATCTTCACTTGAATGGTAAGAGTAAGAGTTCTGGATCTTGAAGTTAGCAGTAGATAATGATGAATGGGAACTCCACCCTCTGAAAAATGGTACGATGGAACGATGGTGAATATCAGAACTGCTGCAGTTAGTGTTCTTGGATTCAACCCACGAATTCAGTTCAGCAGTGAATCTTTTCCAAGAAAAGATGCTGAGTTTTTCCTCGGGTGATGCCATTGTCAATGGGTGGTGCGACATTTGAAATTTGAACAGACAAAGTGATTTAAGCGTATGGCTCGGTAGCAGTCATAAATTTACTGCTTATGCCGGCATAAGTTCATTCTATCTAACCCTCCTGGGCAACTGCAACACCTGAACCAGAAACATACTATCGCAGTGAATAATCACCATCGTATTCCATGAAGAATGTACACCTTGTGGAGTGCAAGTCTGCAAGTCACAACAAAACCAGAGAAACAAACAACACACATTCAGATGCCGCATAGTAAAAAATACTGATCTAGCTTTTGTCTTGTAGGATAGCGGACAACATATCTTGGCCTGTGAGGGAGGTTCTTCAACTTGGTGGGTCACATGTTTGCGCATCATTTTCAAGTCTGTCAGTGACTCAAAAAATTTGTGAGAGGGTGATGCACCAAGCCAGATTTCTATTTCTTGTGAAGGAAAGCAACACTTGGGTCTTTTCTGTTTTCTGGTCTTGGTGCCTGAGAATGTCCAGAGAGAAGTTGCAGAATAAATAAACATAAATCCCAGATCCCACCCCCAATAAACAAGTAGACTGTAAGAGATGCCAAAAGAGTTGCACCAGAAAAGGCCAGGAAACATTTCATTTGTGATTTAGGTTGGTTGATCTACTCTTAAACCAAGAACCAAGAGGTAATCACTGTTTAAATTAGCATCGATGCATTTTAAATGTCTTACAGAACTTGGATGTATGCAGAAAATAAAAATTTCTGACTAGAACATCAGGTATTGGACATTAACCTATTTGCCCTGAATCCAGATTAGGCAGAGTAGCTTTTTGATTTCTAATTGTCGATTCTTAGACAGACAGTAGTGACATGTTAGTAGTATGCCTTCCCAGTTAGCTCCTGTACTATATCCAGGATATGCATGGTATCCAATTCATTAACTCGTAACTAAGTGACCATTTTCTTGATTTGATTCACCTTTTGTCAGTATCAAGGTCTAAATTGATCATATTGCAAATTTACTTTCTCGGCTAGCGAAGGCCCTTCATCTTACCCGGAAAGGAAAAAGAAGTCCACTGTGCATGAAACTACAACATTCTTCAGCTTGTTTATGCAAATAGATGGAACTAGAAAGAGAGGGCAAAAGAAATATCTAAAACCTCCTCTGATATGTCCCTCTCAAAAGGCAAGACCATTATGCTAATAAAAAAACACATACAGATCAATGGAGATTACAGAGAGACAAGGCGAAACAACTGATCGCTGGCAAGAGAGAACCAGATTGCTGGTGTAATCTTGGCCAGATTGGAAAGAGTTGCAAACAGAAGAGACCCTTCATTAAAAGACAGGATCTATTATACACATGGACATAGAAAGACCTAACTTTCGTATGGCTTTCACTAAATATTCCAATTCCTAAGTCTTTGCCTTCTTGTTTTCTTCGTACTACATGCCCTTGTATTATTAGTCCTTAATGCCTGCCCTCTTCCTAATTCTCTCTCTCTCTCGCCATGTCCAGCATAGATGATTATTTCTAACTTCTCTTAGCTTGTTCTCCCCATTCCCAACGTTTGAAGGTGTGTGATATCGTGAATCAATGTGGGGTCATCTTGATCTGCTATTGGCATGCCATTTTGGAGACATCCCTGGAAGATCTGTTGTACTTCATGTGGCTCTTAACGAGTTGACCGGCAGCCAGAGCGGACATGAGTGAAAGCTCCCCAGCTAACACGGCACCAGCCACAATGGTGGCCAAAAGCCTCGAGTTCGAGCCGGGAGAGTCTTGGCTTGCACCCTTCACACCGAGTAGGTTAAGACAAGCCGATTGCGATGCAAGTTGGGTGCCCCCTCCAACTGTACCCACCTGAATCATAAAAATAACAAATTTTAGTAGAGGCAATTCACAATTTCACAATAGATTTTTGAGAACTTTCTAGGATTCAAAAGGAAATAGCTCTCTGCCATTTTTTGAATTCAACTTCCAGCGGACACCTGATCGGATTCAAAGTACTTAGCTGAACCCCAATGAAACAGGACAAAGCATGTTGTAATAATTTATTGTTGCATGACTTAGGCTTATAATCTCAAGGAATCACTCATGGGCTCATCTAGATCTGCAAAATTTTGAAATCTACGAACAGTCATGGAAAAGCTAATTGTCTTCAGGAGTATAAGACAAACCCACAAAAGTAAAAAATCTGGGGCTTTAGTTTTTGGACAGAGTGGATGTATTGATTCTTTAGTAGGTCATGAAAGTTAGGGAGGAGAAATTGCATTTTATGAGTACTCTGCTAATCAACTAACCTCTTTATCTTTCCATTGTTTGCCTGTAAATCCTTCGACGACAACAAATCTCAAACATGGCAAGCAACTTGTTACGTAATATTCCATATGTACACTGTTCACCCGTTCCTCGTTGCTTAAAGTTTTGGGAAAACAATTTGTCTAATATGTTATCAAAGAACAGTTCACGAATTTGAATCTTGACACTTGCTCTTATATTTGCTTTGTTTGGTACACTTGTCATCCTGTCTGTTTGCCCTGCCACGGATTGTCTGGTTGAATTGGTTCATGTCCACCTCCTGTGTCTCACATGTAAGATTATTCAAAAATGGGATTGAAGAGGAATTAATCACCTCAATGGAAGGCATGGACACGGAAATGTGAAGATCCTTGCCATCATTGACGGCCTCCATCATGGTGATGCAGTGAGAGCTCTCCACATTTTGCGCCGGATCTTGTCCAGTGGCAATGTAGATGGCTGACACGATATTGCTGGCATGGGCGTTGAACCCACCAAGCGCACCGGCCATGGCCGACCCAGCCAGGTTCTTAAGCATGTTGAGCTCCACCAGTGCCGGTATGGTTGTCTTCAGCACCTTCTGCACCACCTCCTCCTTTATCACTGCCTCGCACACCACCGACTTCCCCCTTCCCTCTATCCAGTTAATCGCTGCAGGCTTCTTGTCCGAGCAATAGTTTCCTGCATTGTGTGCACGTGTCCCAAATTACATATTCCTAGAGATTCATCAAAGAGAGTGAACTAAACTTTGAACTTTGAACCATCTTGCAATTGCCCATTTTCTTGACATTGCTTCTATGAATTTCGCTCTGATTTGGGTTGGTCCATGAGATTGAATAGCTAAACTATGGAAGATATTAGCTACCTAGCGTGGATAATATGGGAGGAAGAGAAGTGGACCCGTTCTGTAAGGATTTTGTTAAAGCAATGCTTGATCTCATAAACATTGGTTGAGCACACCAGCGACAATTACAGGTCATTTACCGGAAATGCCGATAACGTCCATGTCAGGGAAGTCGGTCCGGAGGAAATCGAGGACGTTTTGGACACCTTTAGAGACCATGTTCATCCCCATTGCATCGCCTGTGCTGCACATGAATCTCATGTACAGATTTTTCCCCGCGACTGCGCACCTAATGTCTTGTAATCTGGCAAACCTGCTTGACCTGCAATTCAAGATCAAAATCAAATTTAACCGGAAAAACCACTGTTGAAAATGCTCGAGCACAGAAAGAAACGTATCTCTTTAGCGAAATCCAAGGACGTAAGCAAGATTCATTTATCGCGCGAAAGGAGCTTGATCACTTACGCAGTAAAATATCGATAAAAAGATTATAGTAAAAATGCCGTCAACAGAAGAGATTAAGTAAAAGATCTACGTACTTCTTTTTCCTGCACTAGTGAAGTAATTACAAGGTCGGATTGACAGGAACATGGTGAAATTGAAAGAGCACCGTTCCTCCTCGGAGAATCTAGACTTATCGTACGTACTTAACAGAACGAAAGATGCCGAAAGCCAGAGAACAATGGGGTAGATGTAGTTACTTCTTCTTCGAAATGGTTGGTAGATTTCCAAAATACCACATGTATCCCTTCACAATGTCGCTAATCAACACTAACCTGTTGAACACAACCGATATGGTATCGAAGTTGCTGGGATCTTCCAGGAACAGCTTGAGCTCCGCAGCACGCTTGGCAGAGCCGAACCTCACCACGGGGGCCCGAGTCATCCCGTCCCTCAGCACGACGCTTGTAGCGCCGCCGGACGTGTTTATCGCCTTACAACCCCTGTTGGTGCTCGCTACCAGGCAACCCTCCGTCGTCGCCATCGGGACCACGTACTCAATCCCGTCGAGCAGCAGCGGGCCTGCGACCCCCACGGGGACCTGCACGTACCCGATCGGCATCTCACAGCACTGGCCCAGAATCGACGCGTAGTCGAAGCCCTCGAATGCCAGCCCCTCCATGGACCTCCCCGTCATGCGCTGCACCGCCTCGCGCCGGATCGCAGCTGCTCTCTTGCAGTCCCCGAGCTTTGACTCCAGGGAATAGGACGGTGTCGTCCCGGCCACGACAGACTTGATGACCTCCTCGTCTTCCTCAGTCAGGGAGATAAACGTCGAAAGGGCGCCGGCAAGCGGCCCCACGGTGCACTGGGTACATGCGCCGCCACAGCCCTCGCGGTCCTCCTCCTTGATGATGAACTTGTCCTCCTCTTGCTCCATGACGTGCCAAGGGCCGCTAACGCCACCGATGTCGTGCCGGGCGGGCGACCGCGAGACGAAGGACTGCACGAGGCCGATGCCAAAGAAGCCGAGAAGGTAAATGAGGGAGGCGAGGAGGGAGACCAGGGCGGCGAGCTCGGATAGGGTGACGACGTGCAAGGGGGTGGAGTCGCGGATCTTCTCGCGCCACCGGCGGAGGAGGAAGTAGGCGACGGAGAAGAAGAGGGCGAGGAAGACGGCGTTAGTGAGGCAGAGAGGGAGCGGGAGGGCGTCCGAGGCTTTCGGGTAATGGTGGTCAGAGCCGAGGAGGAGTTCGCCGGCAGTGGTGGAGGATGGTCGACGTCGCCGGCGACCGTCCATGCCAAGAATGTAGGTTTAATACAAGGAGGAGGAGGAGGAGGAGGAGAAGGTGGAGGAGAGAGAGAGAGGAGGTGGAAGCTGTTTGTGTGGAAGGAGAGGGAGGAGGGACAAGAATAGTAAAAGAGGGCCGTCGGTGAGAGGAGTAGCGGAGGTTTAGGCTTTTCAGGGGAGGGGAAGATCTCCTCTTCTCTTTTATAGAGCGAGAGAGAGAGAGAGAGAGAGAGAGAAAGACAGTGGAGAACAGCTTTGAAGAGGCTTTGAACCCTTCCCTACGCCTACACGTATGGCGTCCATGCGAGCTCGATGCATCATGCATTAATATTTTCGTTCTCGAACTATATTATTTTTTTATAAGATGATGGCACTTCACGTTGGACACATCGAGATCGGTGCATTATATTTATTCAATAGTTGGTGGAGTAAGTTCTCGGGAAAAGGAACCAAATAATCTTTCAACTTTTAGCTAAACGTGCGATGTTTGAACACCACACAACAGCTCGTTTCTTTCTTTTCTGCCGTAATCAACTTGTGACTCATCGCATTAGTCCGTGAACCGATTTTGTAAACTAGTGTATATTTCCATACCCAATGCAAATTCGTGGTAGAATTCACACTCCAGATCCCGTGGAAAGAGATTCGAATCGTGTGCATTTTCGCATTTGCGCCGTTGGGTCTTTGTGTCGCGGCAAGGGCGATGCCGTCGCCATTTCTAATTGCCGATGCCCCCGGCCCCCCCTCGCACACACATAGACACAGAGGGAGGCCGGCGCTACAAGAAAACCAACCTTTGGTCATTGGCCACCTCTTTCTCACCACTCACTACAGAATATCGCGGCCACACATCCCCTCAGCCATTCCCCCTCTCCCTGTCGAGCACCGCCGTCGACCATCACGTTCGACTCTCTCTCTCTCTCTCGGAACCGTCTCCGTGGGGAACGGTAAATTGAGAACTGCTCTACTTGGGGAAATTGCTTCTGCATATGGAGGCACAATGCATCTTGTTTCTTATTCAAGACTCCTAAATTCGTCGTGCTAATTCTTTGTATATTCACCTGCAGAATCGAGTCCCTTTTTGCTCGTTAGCATATTGATTATGATGGACTATGTCTCAACTTAAGGGTCCACTGTTTTACTTAGCCATGACGATTTTCCTCCGCTTCTCCGGAAAGGTCGTTGTTGTAGTCAATTTGCTTCGGACTTGCTATCTCTAAAATCAATTATGTTATGGAAACAAGTGATCGAACAATAAAATAGACAAAATAAGACAATAAATCGAATGTCAGATTAACGTGATTCTGTCAATGTAACATACATCCACAGGAAAAGCATCAAAGAATTCCATTATAGATCATGTGATACAATGAGAATTACAATCACACTTGAGTACTCAAACACTCTTACGGTTTTCCAAACCTCAATAACTCCCATAGTGTTTAGCCTCACAATTTCTCACGAAATAATCTCTCGGTCTCACAATGAAATTTACAAATCTTACCATAAGATTTATTGGCTCTCTATTACTTCAAAGTATAATTCACAAGAAGTCACCTCTTGGATAGTCTTCACAAGAGGTCACACTTCTCATATATACAGAAGAGATTTAAATTCAAAATAGGAAATCTATTCAGAATACATAACTACTTACATAGGAAATCAACTTCAATTAGGAAACTTATTCAAATTAGAAAAGTTTCCCTTGTGAGCTCAAACTCGAGTAATAATATTCACATTGGCTCGACTTCTGAGCCAAGTCACAATCGCTTCACTGAAATCTGAATTTCACTACTATTCTTCCACAGCCTCTTATGAGCTCGATTGCCACAGATATCTTTCAAATTCAAGTCTCGCTTGAACTTCGCTATAACCGTGGACATCACTCACTTCTAACAATGCATTGATAAGTAGTAAACCAGTTATTATTTGGTGTAGCATGGAACGAACAACCATAATCAATAATCCATCCGTCAAATGACAAATCCTCAATGACAAATAAGGCATAATCAGCATTACCCGATCTATTATTACCTACAATCATAACATCATATGTACACTCGACTCTAATTCCCCCCACCCTTCTCATTCTTTAGCTTAAGGCAATCATTTCTAATATGCCTCCTTGCCAGAACTCTAACAGACAGCACCACTAGTCCTAGATTGATTTCGTATTTCGAGTTTATACTACTTCTACTAACATGAGTACTAATTACTCCTCTACTTTCACCTACTAAAGCAGTAGACACAGGTTGAACATATTTTCTATTATGGATGTCCTCGCTCAGAATCAAACAATGAACCCTATCAAACGTCAAGATTGTTGGCGCAGAGGAATTTTTAATAGTAGTCGCAGTAATATTCCAACTATTCGGCAATGAGCATAGTAGAATCAAAACATATACCTCATCTTCAGAGTCAATTTCAACTAAACTCAATTAACTAATAATCACAATGAATTCATTGATATGATCAACAACTAATGCATATTTGCCCATCTTTAGGTTAAATAAAGTGGCATCAAGTAGACCTTGTTGATTGCAGAGAACTTCTCGTACATATATGACAGGGTTTTCATCAAACCTACAGTGATCTTCTCTTTCACAATGTTAAAAGCGACATTATGAACCAACGTCAGCCACAATGCTTGTCTATTCAGCAATTCCCATTCATCTTGCTTCGTCGACTCTAGTTTCTCCCCAAATAAGGGTAAGTGTAGTTTCCTTTGGTACAGATAATTCTCAATCTACATTTTCTAGAAACCAAAATCCTTCCCATTATTTGATCGATTCTCCCTTTTCTTTCTTCTATTGACATTGATTCGCTTTAACTCAGTTAAGCCTAGCTCTAATATTAATTATTGCGGAAACAAGCAATCGAACAATAAAATAGATAGAACAAGAAAATTAATCAGATACTAGCACTACAAAAAAACATGAAAATTGCGACGGAAATTTGCGACGGAATTTTTGCTGTCGCAAATTTGCGACAGAATTTGCGACGGATGTACGTTTTCGTCGCAAATTTGCGACGGAAATAATCCGTCGCAAATTTGCGACGGAATTTGCGACGGCATTATTGGCCGTCGCAAATTTGCGACGGAAACTTACGTCCGTCGCAAATTCCGTCGCAAATTTGCGACGGCAAATGTAATACGTCGCAAATTCCGTCGCAAATTTGCGACGGAAAAAATTCCGTCGCAAATTTCCGACGGAAAATAATACAGTCGCAAAATCCGTCGCAAATTTCTGACGGCAATGTACTTCCGTCGCAAATTTGCGACGAAAACGTACATCCGTCGCAAATTCATAGTTTATCAAGCTTATTGAAAATCACTTTGTCTCTCTCTCGCTCTCTCTCGCTTTCTCTCGCTTTCTTTTGGTTTTCTCCCCCTTTCATGTCACTGAACTCAGCAACATCTACGGACGCACATATTAATCTCGGTAAAGCTTTTGTACCGGTAAGTGCAAAATTGCTATCTTCGTCTTTATTTGTCGTTACATTGTAATTTTTTTTTAAAATTTATGTTTATATTTGTATTTTTTCTTATTTGCATGACCGGTTTAACGCCGGTTTAATGACCGGTGACCGGTTACACGTCGCCGGCCTTTGGATGAGCTGAAAGGCCGCGCCATTTGCGACGGAATGGGGTATCCGTCGCAAATTTGCGACGGAATGTTATGAATCCCGTCGCAAATTTGCGACGGAATGTGGTATCCGTCGCAAATTTGCGACGGAATGTTATAAATCCGTCGCAAATTTGCGACGGACACTTTTGTCCGTCGCAAAATTGCGACGGACACTGTTGTCCGTCGCAAATTTGCGACGGATACGGTATTCCGTCGCAAATTTGCGACGGACACTCGAATCCGTCGCAAATTTGCGACGGAATACCGTATCCGTCGCAAATTTGCGACGGAATGTTATAAATCCGTCGCAAAATTGCGACGGACACTTTTGTCCGTCGCAATTTTGCGACGGATTTTGCTTTTATTCGTCGCAAATTTACTAGAGATGAATTCCGTTTCCATCGTACTTTAAAAAATATTACAATATTTCAGCAACATCTAATTGCGACGGTCAACAATTAAGTGATTTTTTTTTGTTTGTGCCTAATTGAAGGTCTCGCAATCCAAGTGGTCTTTGCAATTCACATCCAATTGATCACTTTGTCCTATCAATATTTCAGTCAAATTTTTGGGTAAGTCTTCTTTGCATTGTAAATTGTTCTATTTTTGCAATTTCATATTAATTGTTGTGTGAAGAAAAAAAATTCTAATTTCCCAAATTTTATAGTTTTAATTACGAACAATAGATATGATATTTTAAATATTTTACCAGTATTTATTATTTTAATACAGACATAATGCAAAGAGAAAGGGCTTGGATGTATAATAAGAACTTACCTGGACGTCAAGGATTGACGAATGAGTTTCGTACTGGGTTGGAACTATTTTTGGACTTTGCTAGTAGTAAATATGAGTTTATGGATGGAAATAAGTTAAGGTGTCCGTGTAAAAAGTGCGGTAATGGTAAATTCCAGAAGTGTGATCAAGTTAGAGAACACCTTATTAGATATGGGTTTACTCCGAACTATTATAATTGGACTTCCCATGGTGAACCATTTATAGCTGATGATAACCGATATGGAAGAAGTGACCACTTTTCAGTTAGTGAAGAATGTGGCTATAATCCGTCGCAATTGAACCCATACGAGAGGATGGTGATTGATGGAGCTCGTTATAATTTTGGCACAGAATCAAATCATGCAAGTACTAGTTTTACTCCTACATGTGAACAATTGAGTAGTAGTCATGCTTCACAATTGGAAGATATAGGAGTAACGGGTTATGAGGAGAATGAGAATGTGTATAATGAAACTTTTCAATCTAATCAGTTCTGGGATGTGTTGAAAGCAGCAGATGAACCTCTATGGGCAGGTTGTGAGGACCACACAAAGTTATCGGTAACAGCCCGACTATTAAATATCAAGGCAGAGCATAATGTGTCTGCGGATTGCTTCAACTCTTTTGTTGAAGTAATGCGAGAGTCATTGCCTCATGATAACAACATGCCAAGTGATTTTTATGATATGAAAAAGCTAGTGGATAACTTAGGTCTTCCGGTTGTAAGAATTGATGTATGTAGTCGGGGTTGTATGCTATATTGGAGAGATGATGAAAATGCAGAATCTTGCAAATTCTGTAGCCAACCTAGGTACAAGATTAACAGGAGGGCGGGTCGTCATCAGAAGCGTAGAGCATGCAAGCAAATGTTTTATCTGCCCTTAATCCCCAGATTGCAAAGGCTTTATGCGTCTAAAGCCACTGCTGAACACATGACTTGGCATGCAAATCATGAAACAGAAGAGGGTCTAATGTGTCATCCTTCAGATGCGGAGGCATGGCAACATTTTGATAGAACATACCCTGAGTTTGCAATGGAGCCTCGGAACATCAGGTTAGGTCTCTGTGCCGATGGATTTGCTCCATTCGGGAAAACAGGAAGAAGTTATTCATGCTGGCCAGTTATCGTAACGCCGTACAATCTTCCACCTGGTATGTGCATGAAGACACCTTCTATGTTTTTGACATTGATCGTGACAGGGCCGCAAAATCCGAAAAAGTTGATAGATGTTTATATGCAACCATTGATTGAGGAGTTACAGCGGCTTTGGGTTGAAGGTGTCCCTACGTATGACGTTTCTACTGATCAAACATTTGTCATGAAAGCTGCCCTTCTTTGGACGATAAATGACTTTCCAGCTTACGGAATGTTATCTGGCTGGAGTACAGCTGGGATGTTTGGCTGTCCGATATGTATGGAGAGGACAAAGTCATTTAGATTAAAACATGGAAAGAAGCCTAGCTATTTTGACTGCCACAGACAATTTTTACCGCCAAATCATCCTTTCAGAAGGAATAAGAAAGAGTTCATCAAGAATAGGACCGAAAGAACGCGTCCACCATTGAGGTTAACCGGCGATCAAATTTGGGAACGTGTGCAGGACTTTCCAACTGTTATTGAGAACCCGCACGGCACGACTTTTGCGTACGGAAGTACACATAAGTGGACAAAACGCAGTATATTTTGGGATCTACCATATTGGAAGGCCCATCTTATTCATCATAATCTTGACGTCATGCACATAGAAAAGAATGTTTTCGACAATGTCATCAATACTGTGATGGATGTCGCCGGAAAAACAAAAGACAACTTGAACGCAAGAAAAGATATGACAGATATTTGCGATCGGCCAATACTAGCTGTGGATGCAAGCAGCATGGGACCAAAACCGAAAGCAGTTTATACATTGGCTAAGGAGCAGAGGCGAGTTGTTTGTCACTGGTTGAAATCTGTGCGGTTTCCTGATGGATATGCTTCGAACCTCGGGAGATGTGTTGATTTGAATGAATGCAAGTTGACAGGTTTGAAGAGTCATGATTGTCACATCCTAATGGAAAGACTACTGCCAATAGCTTTGAAGGAAGTTCTACCGAACTTTGTATGGGGCGCCATTACAGAATTAAGCAATTTTCTCCATGATATTTGCTCGACAGTGTTAAAAGCATCGCACCTGGAAAAACTAGAGAGAGATATTCCAATTATTCTTTGCAACTTAGAAAGGATATTTCCTCCGGCGTTTTTTGATTCGATGGAGCATCTCTTAGTTCACTTGCCTTATGAGGCCAAAGTTGCAGGTCCCGTCCAATTTCGCTGGATGTATCCATTTGAGAGGTAATGTTTTTTTTTAAACGCGGTTCAAATTAGTTTATCATATAATATATTCCGATAAGCTTCTTATTATTTCAACTAGATTCTTATATCATTTGAAGAAAAAAGTGAAGAATAAGGCACGTGTTGAGGCTTCAATTTGTAATGCATATATTGTGGAAGAAGTGACAACATTTGCATCATACTATTTTGAGCCGCACGTTCAGTGTAAGAGGCGGAGAGCAGGCAGAAATGATGATGGCCCCATTGATCCCAATTGCACGGCATTCTCTATTTTCAATTATCTTGGTCGACCAAGCGGCGCATGTCAGTTTCGTTACTTATCAGGCGAAGAATTGCATGCAGCCCATACTTATATTTTATTGAACTGCCCAGAAGTGGAGCCATACTTCAAGTAAGTGTAAATTTGCGAATATATGTTTTGCGTGTCAAATATTTGCTAATAATGATGTTGTTTTTAATATTAGGATTTTCCAAACTTCAATATTTGGACTACAACCAAATGAGTTTGACCGTTTGTGCGATGAACAATTTGCAGCATGGTTCAAGACATATGTAAGTTGACTGTGGATTAAAACCAAATTATGAAAATTATATACATCATTTAAATAAATATATATTATTAACTTTGCATGTCTAACCTTAGGTTCATAGTAAGTATGATGAATTTGGAGGGCAAGGATTGCTATATTATCTATCATGGGGTCCACAGTTAAGAGTTCGAAGTTGGCCAGCATATTTCATAAATGGATATAATTTTCATACTCAAGAATATGGAATGGGAAAATCCACAATGAATAGTGGTGTGTCTGTTCGGTCATCCAATAGTGACAGTTTGCAAGATGATTTTTATGGATTGTTGGATGAAATCATTGAGATTGAGTACCCTGGACCATTAATGATGCGGGTTGTGTTATTTAAGTGCACGTGGTTTGACCCCGTCAAAGGAATGAAGGTGCATACGAAGTTCAATTTGGTTGAAATAAATCACAAGAAAAGGTATATGAAGTATGAACCATTTGTCTTGGCACAACAAGCAATTCAAGTATGTTATGCATCATATCCTAGTTTGAAACGCGACAAAGCTGATTGGTGGGCGGTTTGTAAAATCAAAGCACGGAGGAAAATCGAGGAACACTGGAAGGATAGAGCCTACCAACAAGAGGAAGTGTGTAACACTGTTGAAGTTGAGGAATATGACATACCAACTTTACGAGATCCGTCCGGAGCAATGACAGATGTGGAACCAACGGAAATTAACGAATTAAATGTACCAGAATGTTCCGAATCTGATTTGCAGACAGATGACGAAGACGAGGACGAAGACGAAGACGAGGACGAAGACGAAGACGAGGACGAAGACGAAGACGAAGACGAGGACGAAGACGACGATGGAGATGAAGCCGACGACGACGACGAAGACGAAGCCGATGACGAAGATTGACATTGTTGTCACTCAACAGTACGGATGTGTACTTATTAATGCTACAATTGCTATTTTGGCTGTTATCATTATTGTTATTGTGCTTTTGTATTATTGGTATTGTTGATTATTCTTGCTAATTTAAAGTATCATCTGAAATTTCAGACCGAAAAAAGAAGACAAGTTAAAAAACCACACGTAGCATATTTACGACCCATACCAATGCGACGCCACATTTTTGACCGAAAAACTGTTCCGTTGAAATTTTGGCTATGGAATTTCTACCGTTCGAAATTTTCGACTGACTCAGACTTGGTTGTTGCGAATTTTGCCAGGGAATATTTACCGGTTGAAATTTACAATTTTATATCCGTCTCAGAACTCCAGCGTGGTCCGTCGCACATTTGCGACGGACAGCTCCACTCCGTCGCAAATTTGCGACGGACGCACTCCCGTCCGTCGCAAATTTTCCCCGGGAATTTTTTTCGGTAGAAATTTGCGAAAAGTTGAAATTTGCGACGGATCAACTCGTCCGTCGCAAATTTGCGACGGACACACTCATCGTCCGTCGCAAATTTGCGACGGACACAATCCCGTCCGTCGCAAATTTGCGACGGACACACTCACCGTCCGTCGCAAATTTGCGACGGATACACTTTGGTCCGTCGCAAATTTGCGACGGACACACTTTGGTTCGTCGCAAATTTTCCCTGGGAAATTTTCACGGTAGTAATTTGCGATAGTTGAAATTTGCGACGGATCAACTTGTCCGTCGCAAATTTGCGACGGACACTCCCCGTCCGTCGCAAATTTGCGACGGACATACTCACCGTCCGTCGCAAATTTTCCCCGGGAATTTTTCCCGGTAGAAATTTGCCAAAAGTTGAAATTTGCGACGGATCAACTTGTCCGTCGCAAATTTGCGACGGAAGTACTTTTCCGTCGCAAAATGCGAACGTTTAAAAAATTTTTACCGAAATAACGATTTTCCAAAATTTTGCGACGGACCACGCCGTTCCGTCGCAAATTTGCGACGGACGAGCGCGTCCGTCGCAAATTTGCGACGGAAAGCACGCTGTCCGTCGCAAATTTGCGACGGAACGGCGTGGTCCGTCGCAAATTTGTGTCGGTGACAACAAGTTGCGACGGACGAACGGTGTCCGTCGCAAATTTGCGACGGATTAACGGTGTCCGTCGCAAATTTGCGACGGACACCGTTCGTCCGTCGCAATTGTTGTCACCGACAAAATTTGCGACGGACCAACGGTGTCCGTCGCAACTTTTGTCACCGACAAAATTTGCGACGGACACCGTTGGTCCGTCGCAAATTTGCGACGGACCAACGGGATCCGTCGCAAATGTGCGACGGACCAACCGTGTCCGTCGCAAATTTGCGACGGACCAACGGTGTCCGTCGCAAATTTGCGACGGATCCCGTTGGTCCGTCGCAAATTTCTGCATTTCTTGCGTGTTCTGCTCTTCTTCTTCGCAAAGTGTGCAGGTTCGTGGCCGTCGCCGCCCAGCCGTCCGCCGCCGTCGCCGCCCACCCGTCCGCCGTCGCCCTCGCAGGTCCGCCGCCCGTCGCCCGCCCCCGGCCCCGGCCTGGCTCCGCCCCTCCGCCCCGCCCCCTCGCCCCCCTGCCCGCCTCCTGCCCCGCCCGCACCCCGCCCCGCCGCACCCCTCCGCCCTCTCCCCGGCCCCGCCCCTCTCCCCGGCCCCGCCCCGCCCTCCGCGCCGCCCCCTCCCCTGCCTCCGCCGGCGGGCGTCCGGCCCGCCCCTGTCCCCGCCCCTGCCCCCTCCCCTCGGGCCCCGCCCCGGCCCCTCCGCCCTCCGCCCCGGCCCCGCCCCCTCGGCGCTCCCCCGCCCCGCCCAGCCCGCTGCCCCCGACCCCCTCCGCCCCGCCCCTCGGCCCCGCCCCTGCCCCCTCCGCCCCGTCCGCCCCCTCCGCGCCCGCCCCCCTCCGGCCCGCCCCGGCCCCCGTCCGCCCCCGTCCGCCCCCTCCGGCCCGCCCCCGCCCCCTCCGCCCCTCCGCCCCGCCCCCTCCGCCCCTCGGCCCGGCCCCCGCCCCTGCCCCTCCGCCCCAGCCCCTCGCCCCTGCCCCTCCGCCCCGCCCCTGCCCCTCCGCCCCGGCCCCCGCCCCTGCCCCCTCCGCCCCGGCCCCGCCCCCCTCCGGCCCCTCCGCCTCGGCCCCGGCCCCCTACCCCCCTCCGCGCCCCCTCCGCCCCGGCCCCGGCCCCCTCCGGCCCCTCCGCCTCGGCCCCCCACCCCCTCGGCCCCGCCCCCGGCCCCCTCGGCCCCGTCCCCGCCCTCCGCAGCTGGCGCCCTCATTGCCCACCATTAGCGCCGACGCTCGAGCCTGAGCAGATCTCGGCCGTTACCTGCACTGGAGCACAGCGACCGTGGTCGCACTACAGCCGCCGCCGACGCCGCAATCACCATTGCCGCCGTCGCCCACGCCCGTGCCGGGTTCGCCAGTGTCCATTTCGCGGGTTTTTTTCGTGCTTGAACCAAGTAAGCCAACTCTTTCAGCACCAATTAGTATAATTAGGTAATTAGTCGGAGTTGTTTAGGGATTATTTAGGCTAACTTATCATTAGTTAAATTACGGGTCGATTTCAGGATTGCATGTGGCATTGATCGATGGTCGACTGTTTAATTTGTTTATTATGTGGATGATTTAGTGTTAAATAGGCGTTTTCGCAGAAAATGCTTGAAAATTAAACAAGTCTACAAAAATTCCTGCACAATTATGGAAAATTTAAAAAACTGTATATGTTGACAACAAATACGAAATTTTACCGTAAAAGTTTTTAAAATTTTATAACAAACTTAAATTTCTTTAGATGGCCATCAACTTGTAGTGAAATTTAAATTTCTTTAGATGGCAAAAAAAATCATAATTTAAAATTTTTCAACATTTCGCCGAATAGCTTATAATATTTGTGGCCACCCACTTTCAGTTATATTTAATTGTTTTAACGTGCCCTAAAAATTATTTAAATAAAGAATGACTTAAAAAAATTGGAATATTGTATCTAATAGCTTAGACTACCTGTGGCCACCCAATTTTCGTATGGAAATTTTTTTTCCACGGAAATATTTAATATTAAATTTCATAATTTATAAAATCTTAAAATTGTCAAAATTTCAAAAATTTTGACAATGTCTTATAATATCGGTGGCCATCAACTTTTAGTGAAATTTTTTGTTAGGTCCCAAAAAAAATTAACAATAATAATAATAATTTATTTCTTACAAAACTTTACAGAATGACTTAAAATATTTGTGGCCACCCACTTTCAGTGAAATTTAAATTTTTGTACGTGGTTACAAAAATTTAATCAAAATGAATGCGACTCATATAGTGATGTTTCATACCGGTGGCCACCCATATCGTGCTCATACATTGATGTTTCATATAAAAAATGAATTGGATTTTGAGTATATTTGTTTGTAGGAAATTGCACGTCATAAACACTCGACATTGGCTCATATCAAGGAAACTTTTTCTCTGTCATTCCATCAAAATGGTAAGCTTCGTTATCGGTAACATCATTATGTGTTCGTAATACGAGTCAATAGTTCTTTACATATTCGCATAACTTTCCTACTTGTCAGTATAAACGTGGAGGTCACATGCCTAGAAGACAAGGCCATTCCTCCTCCTCCTCCTCGTCCCCGTCCCTTTCCTCTTCTCATATCCCGGCATCTAACTCTCAACCACAATATAATCCTACGCAATATGGGCACGTTGGCCCTTCCTTCCACACTGAACAACATGTTACGGGACTTGACCACATGCGAACTGAACGTTCTCCAGTTCAATCTCCTTTGGCTCCCTCTCCTTCCGTTCCACCCAATTATTCGGCGGAACGATCGAATATTGACGGAAACATCGGTCAAGAAGATAACCGATTCTTCATATCCCCATTTGGAGATTCGTAAGTGCTTCATATTTATTTTAGTATATGTCATATTTAGGGCTTTAGATGTTGATGTCAACTGAATTGTCCATGTTGCACAATATTCGTATAAATGCAGATTCACGGATGCTACGTCTGTTATCAAAGAATTGAACAAAATAGTAAGAAACTTTTGGATGGGAGAGTATCTTAATTACAGAAGTGTTCCACAAGAAGCGAAAGAAATGTGGTGGAATGAGTTCAAGGTAAGTTTTACATATTTTATTTGCTTGTCAATTCAGTTTGGTGTAGTATATTGATGGTCAAGAATGATGTTAATGGACCAGAACAACTCTGTAGTTCTCGATACCTAAAGGACCGGATAGTTTCCCGACATGAACTGTACAAGATATTTATATGTGTCTGGTTCATGATTATGGATATGTGATCATCAACATAATTTTCAATTTATGTTTTCATTTATTGCAGCGGAGGTTTAAGTGGGAGGAAGCGGAAGACAATGAAGTGAGAAGAATTTTCGATAGGAAAATAAGTGATTTCATGCGAAATGTCATGAATAGAGCGAAAAGCCGGCGTGCGAAGCCATCTTTCTTCACAGCTGATAATTGGGTGGCAATTACCAGATTTTGGGAATCTGAACAGAGTCGGCTACTCTGTGCACAGAATAAGAAGAATCGATCTTCTAGTTCTAGTGATGGGTCAGCCACATATGCTGGGGGCTCTATCAACATTGCGGAGCATCGCAAACGATTGGTAAGACTGTTAAATGCGTTATAAGTTAATTTAATTCAATTACTGAAAATTACATTTTGTAGGCACAAGAATTGGGGACGGAACCGACATTTGCAGCTACATTTGAACGCACATTTCAAAAGAAAGATAAGACATGGACTGGCGAGCGAGCAAAAACTGTTAAGGTATGTAAAGTTATACTTTAGCTTATATATAAACTACAAGTTTGACCGTGAATGCTTTGCTGATTGATTGTGTATATATATATATTTATATATATTTATATATATTATATAGTTATTTTACTTTCATTTTCAATTGTTAATGTAGGACAACTATGATAAACTTGTAATGAACACTGCTAGTGGTAGTGATGATTGTCCTGAGTCCCGGCCGCCAGTTGATAATGTGGCATTATGGATGGAGGCAACGGGTGGGGTGAAAAAAGGGAAAATATTTGGGCTGGGATCGTTGTCAAGGATGTTCATGCCGAATACTCCTGGAAGTTCATCAGGCGCTGGGACTAGTCGACGGAGGTCACAACCAAACGCGCAATTGACCCAAGAAGTGCATCGTCTCAATGATTTACTTGTTAAGAAGGATGAACGAATATATACCTTGGAAGAACAAATGAGAATGGTTATGCAACGCCTTAACATGGATCACAATTACGGTCCTCCTGTACCTTCAGCCAATCCAATAGGTGATGAGCACAATGATGACCAACCTATTGCTGCCGGGAATGCTGCTGATGCTGATGATGATGATGATTTTCTCGAGGATTTGTAGTTGACGTTTTTAGGTAAGCAATCTTGTTTTTTCATAATTTCACTCATATTCATATGTATGAACATTTATGTTCGTTATGAAACATATTTGTGTTATTTTACACCTAGTTACTTCCACATCCATGCATAATTGCTAATTTAATATTCTGGACTGATTTATGTATCGACATTTCCTCAGGTCTCGACGGAGGTGACTACTTTTGGTGTCCAGCCATCGTACCAAGGCAAGACTGCGTCTTCTTCTGTCTGGTTTTTGTTGCGTCTTCTATGGTTGTCCCGTCTCTTACTTCATGTTTTGAATGTATTGTACGATTTGATATCAAATAGCAAAGTACGTCAGACTTTACAACTTTCCTTCTGTTATTTGTTTTAATTATATGTCGTTGTGGCCGGTTTGTCAGAACGTATGTTTTGTTCGTTTTTATGTTTCAATTATATGTCATTGTCTATTTTGATTGATATGAACAATAATTTACGGCCGAAATGATCTAAAAATAATCCATGCCGAATTTTACTATTATTAAAGTTTGTCGCAAATTTGCGATGAACTTCGCAACGCGTTTTCCGATGCAATGCATGACGAATTTTCGGCGCAAATTGCCGACGTAATTTACGATGGAATTTGTTCGTCGCAAATGTGCGACGATTTTGTGACGGATATAGGGATGAATTTTGCGACGGATTTTGCGACGAATTTTGCGACGTATTTTGCGACGGATTTATAAATCCGTCGCAAATTTGCGACGAATTTTGCGACGGATTTATAAATCCGTCGCAAATTTGCTACGAATTTATAAATCCGTCGCAAATTTGCGACGATTTTTGCGACGGATTTATAAATCCGTCGCAAATTTGCGACGAATTTTGCGACGGATTTATAAATCCGTCGCAAATTTGCGACGACTTTTGGGACGGATTTGCGACGAATTTTGCGACGGATGTATAAATTCGTCGCAAATTTGCGACGAATTTTGCGACGTATTTTGCGACGGATTTTGCGACGAATTTTGCGACGAATTTTGCGACGAATTTTGCGACGGACATGTTCCGTCGCAAATTTGCGACGGACTGTTTGCGACGAAGTTTGCGACGGATGCTTTCCGTCGCAAATTTGCGACGAATTTTGCGACGGATTTTGCGACGGATTTTGCGACGAACTTTTGTCCGTCGCAAATTTGCGACGAATTTTTCAATTTTCCGTCGCAAAAATTTGCGACGCGCTAGTTGCGACGGAAATTTTTCCGTCGCAAATTCCGTCGCAAATTCGATTTGCGACGGATTTTTGCGAAATTTCCGTCGCAAATCCCGTCGCAAATCCGGTTTTTTTTTGTAGTGTAGATTTACGTGGTACGATCGATATGACCTACGCCCGCGGGGAGAGCAGCAAATAATTTCACTATAGATCAAACGATACAACAGAGATTACAACCACACTCGATTTATTCAAACATTCTCAGTATTTCCCAAATCCCAATTACACATAATAACTCACATTGTAGTTGACCTCACAATTTCTCACAAAATGATATGTCAATCTCACAAAGGAAGGAATCAACTCTAACTAGGAACCTTATTCAAATTAGAAAGGTTTCTCTTTTGAGCTCAAATTTGAGACATATTTTCAATAATTTTTTAACTTTGTTTAATTTGAATGTGACATGCGAAGTGCTTACCAAGTGGTCCATGAAGAAAAAGAAGCCATTGGAATTGGACATGCGAAAATCCCATCACGATGGAGGTCGTGTAAAGCTGAAAATAGTAATCGGTGAAGTATGTAAACGAGGCATGCGTCCAGGGTTGAGACGCATCAAGACACCCATGTGAATGTTACACGAGGCATAAAATGTACGCCTCTCTCCCCGGATGGAGATCCTTTGCCCCGCACGATACTCCCATTAGTGTCCCAACCAATTTGTTTACCCGCAGATGTATGTAAATGAGGTGTGCATCAATGATTGTCGGGAAAATTGTTATTTCAGTCCTAAACCGATGTACGAACGTCAATGTAGTCCTAAACATTTCGATTGTTCAAATGTAGTTTTAAATGTTTGCATGAAATTCCGACTCCTTTCGGCCATTTCTCGCCTGAAATTGTTCACATGATAATTGAATATTTACCGGCAGCTTTAAGTGTCACGACCGGCGATCTCGACAAATTAACTCAAAATGTAATTTGGTTGGGTTCAATCTAACCAGTGGAGATAAAAGCGAAGGAAATTATATTCCCTCGTCACAACAAACGAACAAAAAAATTATTCACTAATGGAAGAAATATATAATTTTCATATTAGTTAGTGTTTTTCTTTTACTTTCTGTGAGTATTTGGCCAGCTCATTGCACGGGTCTATGTCGAGTACATGGCAGAGCAAAGCAATAATAAATTTATTCTTTCAAAAGTAGAATAATAAGATGCAATATTTTACTTTTGCTAGATGTGATTAATCTAGAATAGTATGATGCTACATATATACACACACAAACGACCCTCAAATAAAGTATCGTGCCTCACGTACTTTTTGAGAATAGGACAAAACTTTCCTTTTTTTTATTTGATAATTTAGGGCCATGGGCACAAAATCTTTTAATGTCAACCGCGGAATGGGTCACGACAAAGCATTCAAGTGACTTGTCAGAAGAACCCGATTCATCTCAGTTTGGTATTGTCTTTCAAGACAAGAAGTTCAAATACTTCGTCATGCTTGTATGTCCATTGACAATTCATCCCGCGACTTTACGCCATGAAGATTGTTTTAATGAAGGACGATCTTTGTGAAGGGAACTCTACTCGAATTATGTACATATATGTTATGCGATCCCAATGAAAACGATGTATCATCTAGGAGCATGAAAAGTTGGAATAGCTAGTTCCCAACTAACATCTCTCGAGTCGATAGGCTCTTCGGCCCATTGAACAACCTTATCGAATGCGACCCAACGATGGTTACTCAGCAATGTTACTACGTTCGTTAATGTCTCTCGTGACATGTTGTCGTAGGATCAGTTGGACTTTGCTTAGTTCAAGGGGCGCGCTTGCAAGAGAAGAAGGAAATAGCTGGTGAGAGGTAGATTCTCAAGGGGTGTTGGTAAGAGAAGCAACTCTTCTTGGGCGCGCTTGTTCCTTTCGTCATAATCAAACTAGCGATTCATCACATTGGTCTGTGCCCCGATTTCATGAGCTAGTGTATATGTCCTGTCAAAATATGTCTCGAGTTTGAGTTTCAAGGAAATTTTCCTAATTCAAGTATTTTGAATAGGTTTTCTAGTTGAAAAAGGTTTCCTAAAAAGAGGTTTTTTTATTTTTATTTTGGATCCAATCCTTGCCCATATATAAGAAGTGGATGTTACTTATGAAGAGTATCTAGGAGATGACTTCTTGTGAATCACACCTGAAGCAATCTGAGAGTGTTGAAATTAATAAATCATATGGTAAGATTTGTGAATTCCTTTGTGAAATTAAGAGAATATTTCGTGAAGAATTGTGGGGTAAAACATTGTGTGAGTTATTGGGTGCAATTGGGACTTGAAAAATACTGATGGTGTTTAAGTAACTCAAGTATAGTTGTAATATCCATTGTATCGATTGATCTATAATGTAATTCTTTACTGCTATCCTAATGGATATAGGTCATACCGATTGATGTATTTCCTTGTTTTGTTTATATTATTATTCGATCATTTATTTCCTCAACATTTCCATACCTTAATGTTACTCGTAATAGAATTCGCACGCTGAGTTCTACGTAAAGAGACCCGAATCATGTTGCATCAAACTTGTTTAGGGCAAACGAAGACCATTGTTCATCCTCAAACAATTTTCCGGTTGTGCACTATCATCTCGGCTTCTTTCTTGTTTTGCGCCGTTGGGTCCTTATTGTTGGAGTTGGCGAATACTTCGGGAACCCTTGTTTCTCACACTGGATACGCCCACGTGAGTTTAAGGAAACTGAAGTGTTATTCAACGACATGTGATCCCTGTATGCGGAATGCAAGGGTTCGGAGGCAGTGCCCCCGACACTGGTGCCCCGCTGCCCGGTCAGCGGGCGAGGGTTCGAGGGCAACGCCCCTCGACGGTGAGCAGGTGGGAGCTCGGGGGCAGCGTCCCCGAAACCTCAACGGATTTGGGCTTTTATTTAAACTGGCCCGTATGGTGCGAGATTAAAAGATTTCGTATAGATTTAGGCTTTTGGTTCGTTTGGGGCACACATATATTTTGTTCATTTTTCTGATCATTGTAACGAGTTGAGTAGCTGTAAATAAAAAATATAGTGAAATCTCTTTGCAGAAAGTAACCCTATTCGAGGGTGAACCTGAGTAAATTCGCGCATCATCTATTTTTTGTCTTCCGCGTGATCGTTCTGTTTCGGTTCTCGATACTTTCTTTCACTTATGTGAGCCCGATGGCAATGAGGTTTAGTGATCTTCGCTAGTGGTGGGGTGATGCAATTGCCATTTCTAATCACCGATGCCCCCGGCCACCCTCCCGCAGTGAGAACTTTTTTTTTGCGACCACATTTTATAGTTCGGTCGCCACCTTTCTTGTTGCCTCTCCTCCCTCCCTCCCTCCCTCCCTCTCCACTCACTAATGTAAATCACGGCCACACATACCCTCAGCCATCCCCCTTTCCCATTGAGCGCTGCCGTCGACCACCGCGTACGACTGCCACCCGTGGAAGGTGAGCGATGCTGAATGACTGTGATATGATCTTCAGGAATCGTCTTCGTCAAGAACAATAAATTGAGAACCGCTCTAATTGAGGACGTTGCATGCTTATGGAGGCACGCTGTGCCTTGCTTCCATTCAAGACTGCTAGATTTGTCGTGCTGATTCTTTCTATATTCGCCTGCAGAATCAAGTCCCTTTTTGTTGGTTAGCAATTTGATTACGATGTGTGCCCATTTCTCAAGTTAAGGGTCCACTGTTTTGCTTACTTATGATGGTTTCTCTCTACTTCTCCAGAAAAGCCGGCATTAGCGTAGTCATGTGCAGCGTTGCCAAGTGACAGTTCGTCGAGAAAAGGGAATTCACTGGACTTGGACAAGCAACACTTCGTCGAGACGGAGGATGCGCGAAGCAGAAGATCTCTATAGGGGTTTTTGTTGATATTTGGAACAAGTCGAGGAGTTCTACTTGCTTAGGTCAAAGGGCAAAATCATGTGTATATTAGGAATTTGTAATGTTTTTGGACTTGAAATTTTTTGTATTGTGTTCTAGTATAAATTGAGTTGCTTCTTGAGTAGTGCCGATCTATATGTTATGTACATTTATATGGATCTTTGAGGAAAATTACCAAAAAAATCCTAAATCTATTACGGTAGTGTCAATCCAATCATAAACCTTTCAATTTGATCAATTTAGTTTTAAAATTTTTGACAATTTTCCGATATAGTTCATTCGGCCAATTTTGACCGAGAATCGTTTACTTGGACGCCGGTTGTTCTATATGGCATAGCCAATGCTAATGTGAAAATCTTTGCAATTTTTTTGAATTTTTTTTTATAATTTTTTTGTTTTCATTTTCTTTTCTTTTTTTTTCCCTTTTCCTTCTTACTCCACCGGTCATAGAGCCTCTACAATGCCCTATGACCGGCCACAGGTGAGAGCCGACCTTGCCAGCCTTGCTCACTGAGCAAGGCTCGCCCTCGCTAAATTTGGCAAGTGTTGATGTCACTAGCTTTATGCGAGGCTCAATAGAGGTCACCACTTTCCAGCCTCATCCGTCCTCTCCCATGCGAGGGTTGGCCTCACTAGCTTTGGGCGAGGCTTGATAGAGGTTGCCCCTCGCCAGCCTCAAGCATCCTCGTCTCCCCAGAGGCCAACGAGGGTCGGCCTTGCCAGGCTCAACCTTGCCGGTCTTCAGCAAGGCGGTGAGGTCGACAATGTCAGCCCTCATTTGTGGCCAGTCACCAAGCATTCGTGATGGTCGGCGACTGCCAAAGGAAGAAGTAGAAAAAGAAAAGAAAAGAAAAAGTAAACAAAAAATTCAAAAACATTGCAAAAATTGAAAAAAATTGCAAAAATTTCCATGTCAATGTCGGCAATGTCACTTAAGATGACTAGTGTTCACGTCGGTTAAAATTAGCCGAATGAATTACATTAGTAAATTGTCAAAAGGTTTAGAACTAAATTGGCATAAGTGTAATAAATTTAGGACTTTCTTTTTGTAATTATCTCTTGATCTTTGCATAACTTATATTTGGATTTTGTCATGTCAGTCAAATTGAGATGAAAGTATTCGAGTTTCCTTATGCGGATTGCAAATTGAACTGCCACAGTTTGTAAGTCAGGTTTTTATGGATCGGAATTGAAAAAGTAGCATTGATAGAATTCTGGAAAATTCTAGCTACCGGATTTCGCAAAACTGGTCGCTACGAACTGACTTTTTCGCGACCGAAATTCTGGTTGCTCTATTGTCCTAAAGCAACTTCTAGGTACTTTTTGGCTACCGAATTCTTTGGTCTTGCGACCACTTCCCAGCGATCAATTTCTTACAATCAAATACGGACATTTTGTGACCAATTTCTCTAGTGAGGGTCGGGGTTCACGCCAAGGGACCATGTCCATAGGTCACAATCGTAGCCGTCATGCGCAATGACAAATTCCCTATGTGTCACTTAAAAGTAGCCTTGGGTCATCCTTAAATTGCACATCCCAATATGTTGCGAACATATGCGGAAGAGCAAAACACTGAACACAGAAATTTACGTGGTTCGATCACAACGTGATCTATGTCCACGGGCAAGGCAAGACAAGATTCCACTATAATCAAAAGAGAGTACAGTTTTCAGAAGTCGAAAACAACGACAAAAGCTCACAACTCACAAAACTCTCTAGAAACACAATTTTATTTATTTATTTTTGTACCTCAATGAGAAAATCTAGCCGCAATATAAATAGGGCTCTCAAAATTTTTCCTCGGGGCTACACCCCCGAACCCCCCAAGATATTGGTTCATTTACTCCAGCTTGGGCGATCCGCTATAAAAATTTGTTCACTTGCTATGGGTTGGGCCTATCAACCCAACCCTTCGGGTCACGAATCAAATCTCAATTTTCTCTCCACTTTCGGATCGCACAAAAATATATGTCGGGTCAGGTCATGAACCGGACCAAGTACATAAAATTCAAGACATATTTAACACAATATAAGTTTAAGAATTGCTTATATTTTGCAATACAGGATCCGGACTTAATCGAACCGTGAAAGACTCATGACTCAATTGCCTTTCGTGTATAGCATTTAAGACTCGTGGTGCAATTTTTCTGCAATTTCTTTCAATATTTTTACTAGCAAATACTCATATGACTGCTTCACCCATCACTTCGTAAAGGTATTTCTACTATTACTCTTTTAGAGATTTACCTACGCATGGAGGGAAGAAATCACCTGAACAAACGAACAAGAAACTCATTTAGAGAAAAATATAATTTTCATACTAATTTAGGGTTTTTCTTTTACTTTCTATGAGTATTTGGCCCGATCATTGCACGGCTATACGTCCAGCACATGGTGGAGCAAAGCAAGGTTAAATTCATTCTTTCAAAAGCAGAATATACACATAAATATGTTTATTAAATATATATTATTGTGTACAATAGAATTTGACTTCTGCTGGTGCAACTAGCTAAGTATTTTACCTATACCACTTTGCTCAACACGGCGTGGTGATGCAGCAAATGAAGTTTATAATAGGCAAATTAAGACACTCATCAAAATCCTCAAACAAAAGTATTTTGTCGCGCGCGCACTCTAACAAAAATAGAACATTCTTTTATATATATTTTAGGGGTACATATATGAAGACACAACTAATGTCAACCGTTGGATGGGTCACGACAAAGTTATCGAGTAATTTATCAAAAGAAATTTATTTATCTCAAGATCCGCTTGTTTTGCAAAAAAATATGAAATTTCTGGAAAATGACTTTTAAGAAGCCATTTGCTTTTTTTCGAAAAATGATAATATTTTTCGGTGTTTGGTTGAAACATGAAAATGAACTGAAAAATATTTTCCGTCGTTTGATAAAGAAAATTTATTTTAATTTTCCTAAATAACGTACACTATTCGGGCGCCAATGGATAATCAAAAAACTAGGCACAAACACTAAGGTCCCGAGCTTAGATCCCCGACTCCCAAGCACAAGCATAGGCACTGGGGTCCCAGGCCCGACCTCTTTAGACCCGAGGTTGGCCTTGATGGACCCTGGTGGACATGCCCCGACCTCTAGACCTGGGTCCACTACCAAGGGCTCAGGAAGGAGCATTGGGGTTCCCTTGTTCGAACGAAAAGTTTCTAATCCAAGCGTCAATATTTGATTATATTTTGGAAAATGATTTTCGATTTTTAAAGAGGAAATCATTTTTCTGAATTTAAGCATAGATTTTCTGTTGACCCATTTTCCTAAGCTATCCAAATGCCGAAAAACAAGGAAAATATTTTTCGCAAAACAAACGGAGCCTCAATTTGATAGAGTTTGCCAAGACAAGAAGTTCAAATACATCACGATCTCGTCTCTACCTGTATTCCCCGTTGCTCTTCAACTTGTCACTTCCATGATTTAATTAATTCCTCGACTTTACAGTTAGATCATTTTGGAATCGAAATAACTTTTTTGAATGGAAATTACATTCGTGAAACGCATCAAGGACAATCTACGTCAAGAACCTTTACTCATATTATGGACATATGTAAAGTAACCTGAATTAAAGGCTCTGTTTGTTTTGTGAGAAACAAATAATTTGGAAAATATTTTCCTACAAATAATCATATATATCACTCAAAATAATTAATTAATGAAATATATTTTATTATCGACAACAATTTATATCTAAATATTTTCATAAAAAATGAAAATAATTTTCGTTTATTCATTTTTTTTATGGGAAATAAGTAATTATTTTTTGAAAAATATTTTTTAAATTATTTATTTTTTACAAAATAAACGCACTCAAGAATGATGTATCATCTAGAAACATGAAAAGTTGGCATAGCTAGTTCCCAACTAACATCTGGCGAGCCAATAAGTTCTTAGACCCATTCAACAACTCATTAACGACAACTGCTAAAAAACGTTATTACGTTCATTAATTTCTCTCGTGATATATAGTGGTACAGTCATAAAGGGGGGAGCTCTAGTCTGGTATGGCTGCCCTTGTGTCGTAGGATGTAATTCTGTCGTACCGTGAAGTGTTGTCAGCACGTGTTTGGTAATGCATGTATTAAGGTTTCAGCACGTCGAAGATAAGCGAGTAAAGTTGGCGAAAAAAATTGTCCAAACAAAACATAAACTTATTGCAAAGACAATTCAGTCATAAACTTTTTAATTTTATCAATTGAGTCATAAACCTTTTCACTTTTTGTCAATTAAGTTCATCCGGCCAATTTTGACCAGAAATTACTATTTTGGATGCCGACCGTGCCACATACGATGACCGAACTGATGTAGACAAATTTTATTTTATTTTGTTTTTTTCTCTTTTCCTTCTTTTCTTTTTTTTATATTTTCATTTTCTTTTTCCCTCTGTTACCACCACCAAGCCTTGTCAAGGCCGCCGGCCTCACTTGGCTAGCAAGGGCTACCCTTGCTGGATCTAGTGAGGGCGGCACTTTCCAGCTGAGACCTAGGCTTCCGTCGCTGGAGGCTGGCGAGGGTAGCCCTCACTTGAGACTAGCAACCTCCGCCCATCATGGACTCCCGGTGGTGGTCGGGAAAGGAAAAAGGGAAAAAAAAAAGAGAAAAGGAAAAAAAAAATAAGGAAAAGAGAAGAAAAGAAAATAATTAATAAAAATTCAAAAAGTATTAAAATAACATTAAAAATTGTCCATGTTGACGCCGGTGGTGCCACGTAGGACGGCCGATGTCCACGTCAGCTATTTCGGCTTAAAATTAGTCGGATGGACTTAATTGGTAAAAAATGAAAAGGTTTAGGACTCAATTGATAAAATTAAAAGCTTAAGACTGAATTAGCAAAAGTGTAATAGATTCATGAGTTTTTGGATAATTTTCTCTGAGGTTTTCTCACCTAGTTTTGAAGTGCTGCTAGCATAAGGAGTTTATAAAAAACATCAAATCTGCGACGCCTTTTTTTGCGGTTATAGTTATTTTGGGAAATTATAAATAAATAGAATGCACGTATATATTCTTAAGAAGTTCTTCACAAACAATCTATAACAAAAACTCAATATCCCTATCAAAAGTAAGAGGGACAATTTCACCTTCTAACTGGCTTGCGTTTGCGGTTGTTGAGTTTTTAATGCATGCTCTGAAAAGTTTGACTTTATGTCATGTGTAATTTACGAAAGTTACACATATCTTAAAGTTAATGTACATTGAAAATTGCGATCTTCTTTTGATTTGCTGCTTAATAAGAGCCGTACTTTCGACAAGAGCTAAACATCTCGATTTCTTCACACGTTAACTTAGGAAGTCTCGGTGAACTAGCCGTCAAGAATTGATGCCTACAAGCATACCTGAATATATCAAGAGACATTAGTGAGCCTACCTAGTGCATCAGCAGACATTTGGATCGTTGAATCTAGTGAAAACTATCGAGAGATTTGATGTGATCAATGATCTAATACGAATTTGAAATGAGATGTATACCGTCATATAGGTAGTAGTTCTTGTTGTGGCAGCAAGTGAGCCATCAAACCTTCTAAGGTTTGAATTACAATGTGTGTATTGTGTTACCTAACAATGTTCGTGCACAATCGCATGTCAGAACCGAGGCAAATCCCTATTTACGGTTGACTTCTCACGCTTGGACAAGGACGGCAAAGCAGATGGGCTATCACATCTTCTGTTCTGGTAAGGATATGTGCATTGGAAATCTTAAAATTTATCACGAAAATGCAATTAAGTCTTAAATTTGCAAAAAGTGCAATTAATCTTAAAACTTATCGAATTGTTGCAATTGAATCATTTCGTTAACTAGGGGTAAGCGATTTTAGGTTCCGTGCAGATTTCATCTGGTACCTACCCATGGGAACAAGTTCTTCATTTTTAGAATCTCAAACCTACCCTACATATCTTGGAACCTGAAACCTACCCTGTCATAGCTTCCAAGGTTAGTTCCAGGGTCTACCCAAGTTCCTAGTATTATTAATTGAACAATTGTAATGAATCATCACCTTTAACAATCACCACTTGCTGTTACAATCCTCTGACCACAACTTATATTTAGACACACGAAAAATATGAAAAACATTAACAAGTCATAAAATAAAAGCTTAGACTAGTGGTTCCAGATATACATTTATCATCTAACGCCGTGGAACACCGTATAATCACATGAAAACATAGACCAAGACAAAATACAAAAAACTTGTTTAAGGTTTTAGGTTTCACCTACCTAGAACCTGGAATTAACTCGTCGAAACAGTTTTCTCGATTTTTGGAATTTGAAACTTATTATGCATACCTTGGAACGTGAAATTTACGCGTTCCCACCAATCAGGTTCTCAAGTTTTAGGTTCTATCCTAGAACCATGTTCACCCCTATCGTTAACTCTACCTAATTTAGCTAACAAAAAATGTTGAATTGGCTTTTTAAATATTTTCTTTAGCTAAAACACAAAACATAAGGCTAAAACAACGTCGTATCGGTCCAAATATTATTTTTAATAAAAATTTTATTTAAATTAAAAATTAAAAAATATATAAAAAATAAGGAGAGTTAGAACTAGGCGGCAAGGCTGGTTCTAACTTTTTAAAAAAAATTAGCTTATTTTTTAAATTTAATTCAGATAAAATTTGAATTAAAAATATGTTTTGGACCAAAACGACATTGCTTTAGCCAGGTCATCAGCATGTATAATAGAAAAAATAACAAAAAAAACAACATCGGCATTTTCCGTCAGCCAAGTTGAACGGAGTTAGCGAAAGGACTCGATTGTACCAACTTAACAAGTTTTAGGACTTAATTATACTTTTTGCAAGTTCTAAGATTCAACTGTATTTTCGTGACAAGTTTTGGGACTTCTAGTAAACATATCCCTGTTCTTTAACAAGACGACCCGTGCATATGTCTATAAGTGGATGTGGCATATTGGCATTGTTTCATAGGACACGGTTGAAGATAAAACGATGGCACATCTTGCTATGTCATTTTTGAGGTCGCAACGGTGAATAGAGTTGGAATCGAGATTAGCCCAAATCGAAAGTACATGGGTGGTTAAAATCGATTTCAATTGTTGTGATGCGGACTCGGGGAGGGCCAAAATTAAGTTGAAAATTAACAGAGGGTTTGTGTCGTTAAGAACACCAACATATTGCTATAGGCATACTATGTTTCTAATTTGCATTAGACGTCCAGTTTAGGCTCCGTTATTTTGTGGAAAATTAATGATATGCAAACATTTTCTTAAAAAAAAGGTCGTTATATCGCTTGAAATAATTAGTCAATGAAAAATGTTTTCATTATCAGCAACAATTTATGTCTGAACATTTTTGTGGATAGTGAAAAAACTTTCTTCCATTTATTTTTGTAAACGATACAATCAATCATTTTCTGAAATATATTTTTTAAATTATCTATTTTTCGCGAAACAGACGGAGCCTTAATGTCGACTTCGATCGTAAGAAGATTGGAGTAATGGAGGATAAGACACCATGCGAGTCCAAGCTTTTGGGCCATCGAATTGAGCGCGAGTTGGCTTTGGGCTGTAAATGCTCGAATAAGAAACGTCAGACCTAAGAGGAAATACAACGGTAGAAGAGCCTTTGGATCACCGAAGGAAAAGAGCGTGATGGACAACCTTGTTTATCTAAAGGAACCCATGCAATCAGCACCGGCATCTACAGGCTCGCCCGGCCTCGCAAGACCGAGATCGAAGATTCGAGCCCTCGAATACATTGAGCCCAAGCGGTCGCGAGCAATGTATATGTTGAGCTTGAGGGGGGGCGAGGCCCGGATTTGCGACCCCGGACTTCATATGGAGAGCGTTTTGACATCTTTAAGTTTTATCTTATAAGCCAACGTCTTCAATTTACTTCCTTGAATGACATAGATGCCTTTGCCCTTCTTCTGCTTCCTGCAGTCTTTCCTGCTCAACGCTCACATCTTTAAGTTCGTGCTGACCTCCCCCGCCATATTCATGGCTCTAGCCAACAACGCTCACATTGTTGCAGCCAGGCCCCCTCTCCCAACCTTAGGCAAGTCAAATCTGTGGTCACCCGTGGCCCGACCCGAGATCAAGGCTGTGGATCAGGGAGGACGCGTGCCGAGGGGGGAGATAGAGAGAGATGGATGAACTTGCGATGGGACACAGCGGTAGGATGCTTACGCAACGAGTTGGCCCATCCCCACGACCAAGCCCATAGAAAAGAAAAAAGTAATGAAGTCATCAATTGCGTGATGAGTTGCTATAACCTTCTAGTTTGCTCCATAATGACCAAGCCTTTGAAAATAGTAATCACATGATCTTACAAGGTGGTGACAATTTAGGATGGATCGCACTTATGAATCAAGTCACAAGTTCTCTCCTATCTAATATAGGCCTCGATATGCTATAAACTCTCGACTCAAAGTGCCAACTTCCTCGTTAGTGTCTGCCCAAAGTCTCGAACTGCTCCGGACAAGTACGGCTCTAGAGGTGCCTCCCACAAGTTCAAAAGGGAGCTCTCGCCACGCATGTAGTAGCTCTCTGTCCAAAACGAGTTTGGAAAGTGCCTTCTCTCACAACTTGCCACTTTGTGTTGCGTGGCACTTGGTTTTCACACTTCCTACCGGTGTGCTACTCTGATATGACTTGCAATGTCCCTCCCCGTCCAACGTGAGGCGAATTCTCCGAAAGAAGTGCTCAAGTAAACATACAAGATGACGATTATTCGTGAGTATACCGCGCTCATAAATCAAGTCACAAGTCATATTTGATTTAGGGTGTCGAAATTGTACTTAACCAAGTCATAAATCCATTTCCCCATCCGGTACAGGACTTAATCATGTCATAGCTTGGACATGTTTCAATCATCCCTGTTTGCATAGAATCTCAATCTCTATGTATATGCAACTTAAAAGTCGGGGGATGAATAAACTTGGCTCAATAAGATAATCAATTAGCAGATATTCTTTGAGACAGTTGAGTTTAGGATTAATAACACAAAAAATCTCAAAATTAGTACATTTATGATAAATTTACCCCAAACTAATTTTTTGACCACAAAATATTCTAAATTAGTATACCTGTGACAAATTTACTCATCGATAGTTTCTGTTAAATTTTACTGTCAAATTGCTGAGTTGGACGATGCGTGATAATTTAGGGTTTTACCCCTCGTTTATCACATGTTTACCAATTTTTATTTTTTCGTGGTATTAATCAAATTTAACGAAGGGTAAAATTGTCATAACTGTACAAGTTTTGGGTGGTCAAAAAATTAGTTTTGGGTAAATTTATCAAAGTGCATCGGTTTTGAGATTTTTTTATGATAAAAAAATTAGTTTAAAATAAATTTATCACAGTTGTACTAGTTTGAGATTTTCGTGGTATTAAGCTTGAGTTTAACTCCAGTAGCACATACAAGTTTTTTTTTTTTTTGGGATCCAACATCTAAAAAATATAGTGCGGTTTTTAGAGTATCGTTTTGAATTCTCGTAAATGTACGCGGGGCATGATACCTATGAAGCCATCATTCTTAAAAAGAGAGAGTCCTTGCTCTTTTCAAAGGTTTGAATTGAGTTGAATATTTCATCTTAATAGAAATTTCATGATAGCGTCCAAGATCCCAACAACGTTTGCCCATAATTTATTCTAATCCAGCCCTTTCTCGCCTCATGTAAAACTTGCACGACACTTTATTTATTTCATGAAAAATAAATTATTTCGATAATATCTTTCTAAAAATAATTGCTTGTATCGCTTGAAATTACTGATCAATGAAAAGTGTTTTTATTATCAATTGTAACTTATGTTCAATCATTTTCGTGAACGATGAACATACTTTGTGTTCATTCATTCCTATTCGATAAGCGATATAGGATATCGTTTTCTGAAAAATATTTTTAAAATCATTTTCACGAAAACAAAACGGAGCCCGGGATTACTGTAGAAGCCATACATTGAATTTCGAATATAGAATGTAAATCAGCAATTTTGTGATTAAAATTTTCATTTCTTTCATTTTCACACACACACTCTCTCTCTCCAAGCAATGGAAAATCTTTCTCTTGTCATTTTCTTCCCAGCCACTCTTCCCCCTTGAGGCGGACCTACTTGAGAGTGGGGGCAATAAAGTTTTGATAATACATACATGTACCATAAAATTTCAAAAATATTTTCAATTTGGTCCCCACGAGATTTCTCATAAAGTAATTAAAGAAGTTATCATTCCAAAAATCGCCCTTCATCTTGCCCCCACAATCAAAATTCACAACAGACGATTGTAATCTTTTGGAAGATCACATTGCTGCATAAACAAAGTTTGTTTGATTTTTGTTCTCATCTATTCAATTAAAGAAGCTCCAAAATTACTTATTTAAATCAATGGACGTTTCAAACATCTGATAATTTATTAAATTCGCACCCACTTGAAAATTCTCTAGGCCCATCATGCCTAGGCATGATTTTCTTCCCCGTCTTCAATTTTTCCTTTTGCGCCTTCCAAAAGGGTTGCCATCTTAAGCCGATTGATCCGAAGAAAGCTATACAATGACAAACATGGCGGCGCTGGCCAAGTCGAGACATTCACCGCACCGTCTCGCCAAAGTGGTGCCTGGTGAGCTCGTGTTAAGTCGTGCATCACATCACGACTCGAACTCACTTCCTTCTGGCTGAACCGAAGGATCGTCTCGCAAGGCGCAAGCTACAGTGTCGGAACACGAAGGGGGAACAATATAGACAGATTAGTGTGCAAATGCGAACTCATGTGCGTGGCTAAGAAAAATTTGTCCTAACTTATGTGACAAAGAACGGGTTGGCAAAGGGAAAAGGGGAAAAGGAAAGGGAAGGGAACAATTTCTGGAGTTCTGATGAGCATTTGGCTCCGGATGGTGGTGCCTCCGAAGATTCTGCAAATCCAGCTCACGTTGATCAGCCTTTAGCGACACTCCCAGGTCATATTCCAATGAAATCGGCCATACCCATCTCTTTTTTTGATCCATTATAGCCCGCCCTCTCTCTCTTTCTCTGGAATCAATCATATCTGGACGTGCCCCCATCCCCTGTACTCTGTTCACTGTTCTAAGGGTTTTCTATTACGGTCCTCTGTTCATTCTCTTTATTTTGATCACCGTCACCTCATGTGTATCTCCCCTTTTGCGCCCCTGCCCTGTTTCTAGAAACTCTCTTTCTTTCTCTGCTTTTTCTTGAATCCTAGGTCTTTCTCCGTTCGCCCAGCATGCTGCCTCCATGATGGTGACGAGATGGAGGAGGCTGCTCAGGGTCTACTGGGTCGAGCTCTGTGTCGCGCTGGTTCTTCGTGTTGAGTTGTTTTTGTAGTAACGCTACGAGTTCTTTTTTGGGTTTGATCTCGGTGGGATCTTTGGGTATTTTTTTGGTCCATGGCGTATCACCAACCGGTGCCGAGCTCTCCATTTACTGGAGTCGGGGATACTACCTACACGAAGGTGTTCGTGGGGGGGTTGGCTTGGGAGACGCAGAACGACACTCTGCGCCGTTATTTTGAGCAGTTTGGGGACATTCTTGAGGCAGTTGTGATCACTGACAAGAACACCGGCCGATCCAAGGGCTACGGTTTTGTAAGTGTTTGGCTGTCCCTAGTGGTTATTGGATGTGGTTTTTTTTTTTCTATTGATTGGTTGATTAGTACTTTAGTTTTTGCTTTTGGGTTATTCTTGTTTTTGTCATGGTAATATGGTGCTGTTGACTACACTACAGCTATGATGTGGTTATACTTGTATTGGATTTATATGGAGGATAGGTGACATTCCATGATCCCGAATCTGCGAGGAGGGCTTGCGAAAATCCCAGTCCAGTTATTGATGGAAGGAGAGCTAATTGTAATTTGGCTGCTCTCGGACGGCTTCGGCCGCCTGTTTCTTTTGGTACTTCATTTACTCCATCTGCATTTGAAAATGAACTAGGTAACTAGTAGAGATCGTAGATGAATTTGTGACTTTCTATTTGTGTGAATTTATTTCGAACTTCTTTCATTGAGCTATTCTTTTGTAATTGGGCTAAACCGCTTAGTTTGCCTTGTGGTGCCTGAGGTATATTTCAAATGCACACATTTGTGATAACATGCTTTATATTCAAACATGTGCGTCCATGAGTTTTGCAAATGCTTATGCATACGCGTGGCAGCTGCATTGCTAATGTTGGATCAATTGCTGACTATAAAAGGGCTGAGATAATGCTAGCAATGCCTGATCTATTAGAACGCTGGTACTATGATGTTCAGGTCGGCCTTTCAATGAGGAATAATAACATCTCTAGTGTTTGTGATACTGATGGGATTTGTTACTGTCAATGTCCTTTAACATGCATCTTTCTTTAGGGCGGATGAGACCAGTAGTTCCTCTTATTGGGAGCATGCAGACCCCAAGGAGTACATACATTGGAAGCCCTTCTTACCAGCAACCAAGTACTTATGGTTATCAACCCGGATTTGTATATCCTCCCTATGGGTAGGTTGCAAGGTTTCATGCCTTGAGATCCGTTATCTTTTCTAATTTGAGCCTTTTTTTATTGGCCAGTTCGATCCTTTTATAAAGTGCAGCAGTTAAGTGTCGATTGACACATCATGATTGGCTAATATTGCCCACTTTGTAGATACTAAATATGGGTCAATTCCTTAGGTTCACATGAATTTGTTGCGGAATTAGAAACTTCGAAGAAAGATCTCGCATATTGGGATGTTTCAGTGAATTTTGTATTGAATAGAGTTGTGGTGGCACAAAAAGATCCGTTCTAAGCTGCATTTAGGAAAGGCTTGGTGGTGGTTGTCATTATCGTAGCTGCTAACTGAAAACTTTGGAACTACAGATATTGAGTGTTGCGTCAGTATAATTCCATATTGAGTAGAATTGTATGAGGTTGCTTGTTGGAGAAGATAATTTGCTAAATGTAATTGGTGAGTGTTTCTAGTAGCTATGTAATCATTGCTGCATATCTCTCCACCAGAGATTCTGGTGTGCCTTTCAGTTATTGCAACCTTGGGAGAGATATGGAGATAGTTGATGGTTGTACACATTGCCACGATAGTTTCAGTATCCTTTGTCAAGTTATGATTTATGCTGTCGTATGTCATCAACTTTAGAAATGTAGTGATTCAGCTGGTAATCATTGTATAATCAGGAGAAATTATGAAAAATAACTAAATCAATTAGCCTTGTGTTTTTTGCTAGTGTTGTTGATATTTGCTGTCGAAAGATGGTGATCATATGTTACCTTCATTTGTCATGGAAAAAGGAAAAAGAAGAAGAGGATGTTAATTTCGGTGTGTAATGGGAAGTTTGCCTGTCAACAGTATAAGTCAAAACCTATAATCTAAGAGATCCATTATTTTCTTTACGGCAGGTACGCAACATATGCACCTGATTATGTCTACCCACAGGTAAGCACTTCAAATCTCAGTAACTTGAACAGTCATGTTGAATTAGAGATAGGGACTTTTTATTTTTTCTATGTCGTTGATATTCTAACTCGACTCTTCCCCAATTAACACTTTTCAGAGTGCTTACAACCCTTACCTGGCCCAGAATTATGTTCAGATATATGGGGTGCCTGGCACGACTGGTGCAGGTCTATACTCATACGGACAAGTGGGACATCCACCTTCGAGCAGTTATGGCTACACTTCCCCCCAAAGTTATGCTGTGCCAAATCAGCATGTAGTGCAATTTGCTGGACCAAATGTAAATGGTGTTACAGCTGCAGTCCCTGCACTCCAAGCACCATATCCTGCAGGCAGAGTTCCTCTTCCTAAATCTATTCTCCTCATTCTTAAAGAGAGAGACCGTGTCTGGACACGTGCATATATGTTTTATACATTTACTTGTGTAATTATTTTCTGATCGCATACCTGTCCATATTTTCTAGTAAAGATAATCTGAACTATTAACAAACTTTAACAATTTGTTGACCATGCCATATATTTTCCCACTTATTCAACTGCCATGTGACGAGACGTGGTGTGTAATGCAAAACATGTTGCATAGCTGTGAGAGTCCTCACTTTCTCTTGACATTGAGTGATTGGTGATCTGGTGTCGATATATTACAATGTAGTTTTTCCAATTAATATTGCATTTATGTACTGCTGGGTGCTTACTTTGCTCTGTACTGGTGGATATTTCTGACTAACTGCATTTGACCCTACTCTATGCCTTGTCATTTGTTGAGTATTGAACTTAAGTGTGTTGATTCTCTACTTAGTTCATGCATTTTGGCGTTGTTCATATCCACGTGAATGGTGTTGTCTGTCTCATAAAGGCAGCCACTTGACGGATGACTGTGCGTCTCTCACGTCAGTGCTGCTGTTATGGGTTTAATGTATTTCAGATTTTATGCTTTACCATGAAGACTCTCAGGATGCTCGGTGCTTACATTTTCATGTTTGACAAGATAATATATTCAGATCAGTCTTTGATATTCTTTTCGTGAATTTTCCCAGGTATGGCTGCACCAGCTCCTGGACAAGCACAGATTATAGTAACTGCCCATTCTCCCCAGTTCACTAGTGGTTCTGATCAAACAGCTGGTTGAATGGTGACCAGAAGTCACATTGACAGGCACAATTTCTTCACCTTGTTTGCTTCTCTTTTTTCGGAAAAAGATTGGTGATAAAGGTTAATAATTTTCCCGGTGGTATGCAGGTAATCCTTAGATTGCCGCAGGACTTAGAGCAGCGGTTCTGCTACTTTCGTGGCAGGCTTCATATCTAGCCTTGCAAGCTGTCATCTTGGCATCTAGAGGTATGAAGGAGTACTTTTAGCTGCAATTACTGCTGCTCAGAATTTTAAGTAGCTGAAGTTCTATGCTTTACTAATGCAAGAAAAGTTTGTGTTTTTTGGGTTTTGCATGTTGTTTAGCACATCCTTTTGCAATTTGTACTTCTGACCTTCTCAAATAGATACAATAACCACATGATAAAATTTTTGGCCATTGCATTAAACTTTTAAGCTGTGTTATATTGGCTTGTTTTCAGATCAACCTCTAGCTGATGTTGCTCCCTGTTTTTTGACCACTGTCATCATCTCAACCTCAATTAACCTCTGAACCCAACTGTTTAAATGTGTAAATCAGCTTTGCCTTGTCAATTTGAATATTCTGTGGAGCCTAATATTCTTATGCTTCTGTAATAAACTTTTGGAGCATTGCTTATTTTGTACCGAATATATTCTTATTAAGCAGCTCTTTGATGGAAAATTTCTGTTTACATAAGCTGTGTTATGATCTAGTAATCAGCAAAGTAGTATCTAGCCCTGTTAAGCTTTAATTTGCGTGCACTATTTTTGCCGCCAACTGGCAATCTGTGTTTCGACTACCCTCTGAACTATACCAAATTACTCAATTCCATCACCTAGTTTGTATTGAGTACAAGTTGCTGATGGGAAAAAGGGTATTGTCTCATTAAGAACAATTTGACATCCATGTTATGTGGTAGATAATGTGGCTAGGTAAATAAAACGCTTCACATGGTGTGCATTGCCATATGACATGGAGCTTTTGCTCAGCAATGTGGATTGTGTAGCCCATGTGGCATGTCAAGGGGGTTTGGTAGTTACCATATGGCATGCCGCCTTGGGTTTAGTGTTCCTGTGCACGAGCACATTAATGTTTGTTGAAATTTGTGTAGAAGACAGAGTGATGATAATGGAATAACTTTATAAAGTGTAGTGGTTGTAACGATATTGACCGAAGTTTGGCGAAACAGTGAATGAGCCTTATGTCTGATCACATCTCATGCTGTTCGCCAATAGTTTTAGAGTGTATTCCTTTTCCCGTTGTTGGGCTTCCTTACTTTTTTTATGCCAGATATGGGAACTATCTTGGATCTTATTAAAACCCCACTTAAAGCATTTCCTCTTTGGGTGCGAATGAATTCATTTGGCCATTGAACATATTGCCGTAGGTGATTCTAGTATATAAAGAAGTCATGAATTCAACCATTACGATCGTCTTTTCCCCGTTTTGTTATTTCCTGTTTTGCCGTTGAGATGGACCTTTCTTAAGATGAATCCGATTGTTCTGCAGGTCATCCTTTTTTGTGAATCATGATACCGCAGAGTCAGTTGTAAGATGTTGAGTCACTTCGAACTCCGGAGTCAGGTACATGGAAGGGCCAGGGGCGCTCTTCCACCGCGTCAGTAGAACGTGTTTCTCACACCATCGCTCGGACTATTTGCCATGGAAAGATTCGATGGTGCCCGTTTTGCAGGAAATAGGGTTTTCCTGCGGTCATGTGAAAATGTCCCCTCCCCCTGTACCCTAAAGGAATCAATGTCTGATTCTCTTCGGTACAGATCTCGTCCCCGGGTCGGTTCCGTGGTCCATTCCTAGCGTAACCCCGGATTGTTTCCACGCATCTGGACGAAGTGCTGTTTCGCATTGATCCTTGATTGTTGTTTTGCCTATCAATTGGATGATGTGCAAAAGAACCCCCTAGCGTTTACATCATTGTTTTCCTACTCTATTCCATGCTCTGATCATTGAGACAATTGAGCTTGTATTATGCAGCAGCAACAGCAGCAGCAGCATCTAATTGCTCAGGCTCGAGGGTTTCTTCTTCCATTTACGCCTCATAAGCAGAACGATTGGTAAGCCGGGGGGCTCTGAAGCAAGTGCTCAATACTATGCCAGAACCCTCAATCGGATGTGTTGGGCATGGTTGATTTTATCTTTGATTGAATGAGTCCACTCCATGATTAAAGGGTGTCTTTGTTTCACGAAAAATGAATATTTTAAAAATATATTTTTTAAAATTAATGGCTTGCGTAGCTTGAAATAATTAGACGATGGAAAATATTTTTATTGTCAATGATAATTTATGTTTAAACATTTCCGTCGATAATAAAAAAAATCGTTTAAATGATCATTTTTAGAAATTTTTTTTCAATTAATTCATTTTTAGATCTATATTTTGTTTATCCTTTCCAATTTAAATTGAGATTTTGCCATTCTTTTCTTCTTTTCAGACCATTTCTAAGACATTAATATGGCGCCGATCGCGCTAAGTTTATTATGGGAAATGATGACGGGAGGTTAAGGGTGTGATGGGCGAGGGTTGCCTGATTGCCGAACTAAATCGAACTTCAATATCGGCACCTGCGACTTTGTTCGAAATGGAGATGAACAATTCAAAGTTCTAAATGTACTTTGGTGAGGATGTTTACAAGATGGAAAAGAAATCCAAAGTTCATCATTGGATGACATAACATTATACAAAGACTAGGAGTATTAATTACCGCACGATTAAAAGAGCTTATAAAAATAATCAATCCAAAATAATTCGAGAGAGAGAGAGAGAGAAAAAAAAAAACAATTTCGATGCTTTGAAAATTGAAGATATCCCCTTTACTTTGCATAAAATTTTCTTAAAGAAATGCAAAATGAAGTCGATTAAAAATGAAAAATACATATAATTTTTCCTTATTAATTTTTCTTTATATATATATATATTGCTTTCCCAGTTACACACACGACGCACTTGCAAGTCGTAGCAAATTCTCTCTCTCTCTCTCTCTCTCTCTCTCTGTGGCCGGAAAGCGCACAGATCTCGGCGCATTCCGGATCGGATTCCGATGGAGGAGTACCCGGAGGAGCTGCGCACGCCGCCGGTGGCGCTGGTCTCGCTGGTCGGGTGCTCCGACCACCACCCCGCCATCTCCGGCCACCTCCACTCCCTGCAGCCCCCGATGAACGTCCTCGCCCTGCCCGACTTCGCGAAGATCCAGGCCGTCCTGACGCGGAAGGCGAGGGAGCCCGCCCCCGCCCCCGCCGGCGCCGCCGCCGGGGATCCTCCCCCGGGCGGGATCCTGCGGCGGGACTGGCTCCTCAAGCACCGGACTAGGGTTCCGGCGGTGGTCGCGGCCATGTTCAGCTCCGCGCACGTGTCCGGCGATCCCGCTCAGTGGCTCCAGGTGTGCACCGAGCTCGAGAGCCTCAAGTAAGAGCTGTGATTTCTCGCGAGCTCTGATTTCGGTTGCGTGCGGTATGAATAATGTGGAGTGGTGATTGATTCGGATTTAGTTCCTTGTTACGACTCTCCATCAACAGTTTCTGCGGATTATATGAATAGATATACGCCGATCGGGTGGAGATGATTGTTCTTTCATTAGCTTCATGTCTGCCCTCCCGGATATGGAAATTCCCTTCGGTTTTGCGACAATTGCATCCAAAGCTCGTCATTATTCTTTAGGTAGTTGAAAAAAGAGAATTATGTGGGACGATGAATCAGGAATAGGAGTTGATTGCCTCCTGACTTAATCGCAATCACAATCACGAGAACATAATTGATTCTCGCCACTCGCCATGTCATTAGTGGACATGCTGCGATGGGTTGTCACGCTCCATGGCACGACTTACTTCTTTAGTTTTAGCAATGGTGCACTCACCAAATTGTAGCTCTAATCATTGATTCCTGTCTGATTTTAGAGCTGCAGCTCGGCCGCGGAACATCAAACTGGTTGTCATTGTTGTACAATCTTCTTCTGGAGGTACGTAGCCCGTGTCCTTTTCTTTTTTGGTGAGCTTGTTTTCAGGGACCAACTATTTACAGTTGTATGTTTCGGAAAATAGTTATGGTCGACTTCTGATCCATTCATGCCGAGTGTAGTGCAAGAAAGTACATGTTAGGTATGGCGCTCTCTTGGTTTATGTTGAAAGTGGAATTGTTTTGGTTTTTAATTAATAGAAGCCTTAGTTTTGAGACTGCTTTACTTTGGTATGTTAAGAGGTGCTTTAATCTGGTTTAGCTTAGAAAGTCAAGACATTCTCTCACTGGTGAACCTTTTAATTAGCGTTTCGGAATAGTTGGCATCAGCCGCTTGATTCGTGAAGATATGGCAAGTTCTTTCCCTATTAATTGTGGAAAATCCATAGAAGCAACAACACTAAAATCAACCTTCCTATATGATCCTCTTACGTTATTCAGCTTGAGTCCATATCAAGTTTTTGGTAAGGTCTAGGTGTTCCGAATCTTTCCTCATCATCTCCTTCTATGTATTTTTCGGCCTTCCCCTACCCCGTTGACCCAAGTATGAAGGTTTTTGTACAAGGTGACCAGACCATTTCAAACCTGAGCTTCTTTCATTTTATCCTCAATTGGAGTAACAAGTGCTTCTCCTCAAATTAATTAATTCATTATCTTATCTTTCTTGTGTGCCTGCACGCATGTAAAGTATTCTCATATCTTCACACGCCCATTTGTGTACTTGTTGATGCTTAACTCCCCGCACTTCATCGCTGGCCTTATGCCATTTTATAGAATTCTTCCTTAAGCTTAGGTGCAATTTGAAGGTTGCACAAACTATCGGACACACTTCTCCATTTCATCCATCATGCTTGTTCACCATGGGTGAGATCTCCATTGACTCTTACATTTTGCTAATTAAAATCAAGACATCAGAAGTCTTCGCTCCATAGGGCTGCTTTGTCTCCAATTTGCACAAAAACATCGTTGAAACTTTTACTTTTGTTGAACTTACGTGTCATATATTTTGTTTTTGATCAACTTCGACAAAAGCCCACTTCCCTTCAAAGGTTTAGTTTTTTTCTCACTCCTGTTTATGTTTCACCTATCACGATATGATCCACAAAATGTATATAGTAAGCCCCTGTTTTTAGAGAATTCTCCAATTTCCAGTTTTCATTCTCGTTTGAGAATTAAAAAAAAGGGAAAGAAAAAAGTTTTTGGTCATCTTTGGGAATGTTTTCAAACAAAAGAACGGAGAGCTAAAACTCCAATTTTATGGCTTCAAGAATGGAAAGACCATTTTGTGGTTCTCAAAACTTCTGTTTCAAATGGAAATACGTGAAATCTTCCTTCAAAATACAAAGATCCTATTTCTCCTCTCTATTCACTACGTTTTCTTTCTTCATGCAAGTGTTCCCTGGCCGTAGCATGGTTTCTACTCGGTGTGTCATTACTCTCTCTCTCTCTCTCTCTCTCTCTCTCTCTCTCTCTCTCTCTCTCTCTCTCTCTCTCTCAATACTTCAATAAGCTCAAAGAATTTAGCAATATGTCTTAAGAAAACTTTATCGTTGTGATGGCACCTCTTTGAAGCTGATAAGCTTTTGAGGGCTCATGCATAGCATGTTTCGACAAAACATTTCTCCTCTTTGTGTTGTTGTGAAGCTTTGTTGAATTTGGGATAATTGTTTTAAGCTTCTATGAGTTTTCTTGAAGCTTCCTTGAATATTCATTTAAAGAAAAGAAAAAAGAGGTGCAAGGAATGTAGTTATGTCAATTGTTAATTGGCAACTCAAAAACTTAGGTTAATAAGAGACTACATGTGCATAAGACCTAGCCAAACTTTGTAGACAAGCAATGCATGAAACTTTAACACCACTTCCTACATGCAAATTGGAGTAAGAACCAGTCATGTAATTGACAAATAGAGAGTGAGACATACAAATCTCTCATAAATTATAACATTGAATAAGGCATGAACAACTTAAGTAGGGCTTTAATATCATGTTAGAATTTCAATCCAAAATGTTAAGCTATTAGATGAAGGAAGGCTACATGCATACAAGGCCTAGTCAAACCCTGTAGAGAAGCAATATTGGAGACTTTAACACAATTCATTTACAAGATTGTTTTTCTAAATTATATATGATAATTGTGAATTATTAATTCTAACTTAATCAAATCTAAATTAAGAAGATAAAATAAAAAGAAGACGTAGCCAAATGCACTTTCATGATTTTCTTTTTGTGACATTTTCATTTTCATTCACCTAATAGATTTTCAAGAAAATACAAAATGATAATGAAAATTGATGAGAATGAAAACCGAAAATGGTTTCTAAAACTAATTGTCCCCTATGGTATATCATCTTGGATATGTCTTGTCAACTTGTCCATTATAGGGTAAAATAGACTTTGAGTTGAGCTTTGGTGTAACCCTGTGCTTATATGAATGCCTTCTGTCTCCCCTATACATTCTAACTTGAGTATCATCACCATCACACATGTCCGTTATTACTTAGATAAAGGCAACATGTACTCCTTACTTTTTGAGAATCTTCCAAAGAATTTCTCTTGTGATGGTTTCTCCAATTTTATAAAGACCATAAATATTTGTTTTCTTCCATCATAATATCATTCTTTTAGCGTATCCTCGATTAATGTTTCTCTAGGGTACACGGATTAAAATTATTTGGTATGTTAACTTTTCAATAACTAATCTGTGATTGTTTTGAGTTATGTGGTGCAGATGATATTAATGAAGATCGAATGATTGCTCTACGTAAGCGAGCTGAGGTTGATTCCAAGTACCTTGTTATCTATACTCCTAGCGATGCTTTGGAACTGAAACAATCTCTCAACAGGCATGTATATATCATGTTGACTCTGCTTTCTGAAACTTTGAGTGATATTGAGATCTCTTGACGGAACTGCTTTGTGCAGATTGGCCAATACATTTGTTGAGTTAGCCAATACATATTATAGAGATGAAGGGCGAAGGATAAAAACACGGGTTGAGAGGAAGAGCTTCAGCTCAGTTGAATTAAATATACGCTATTGCTTCAAAGTAAGGACCATTGCTATTGTTATCTTTTGACAAGACTCAGCGATTCCTCATGTGACATCGTATCTTACCAAACAATTTGTTTGTAGTAGTAGTAGTAGTAGACATCACAAGTAATTTTATCGTTTTCACCGCTAAACTGTATGATCAGATTCTTAGTTTTTTTTTTTTAGTCGGCAATCAGATTCTTCGCTTATGAAGTAGAATTTGTCTTCTTTGAATGGCAAGGGCATAGCAAAGACTGCGTGGCAGTTATTTCCAATAAAAGATCCTGGATCTGAAAAATTGGTTCCTTTGCTTTGCTCCTTCTATGCTTCTTCATCCATTAAATACAACTGATCATTATTGGAAGCAAAATCTTTGCTTCAGCTTTGATACATATCCAAAATGAACAATTCATACTCTATGCAATCTTCAATGCTTTGCGTAACTTCTGGGTTTTGGCAGAGAGAATTGCATCTTGCATGTTTGACAATTTCGTGCAGCGTGCAGCACCATGTGTAAGGACATCATATATGTGGATGATCTTGTTGTTCTTAGTTCGACTGTCTTATGTTTCGACTATAGTCCTTATGAATGAGCAATGCCAGGTTGCTGTATATGCAGAGTTCCGAAGGGATTGGGTTGAAGCATTAAGGTTTTATGAGGAGGCTTATCGTGTACTTCGAGAGGTATACCCTTCTGCCTATGGTGGTATTTCAAGTTCAGATATGTATAGTTCAGTGCTGTGGTCTTCTTGATATTTTATTTTTCAATTTTGGAATAGTACTTCCCTGTAAATATGTTGTCAATTCCTATATTTCAAGTATCTGGAAATTGAATGAGAGACCATGTTATAGGAAGACGAGGCCTCTCAGTCAATTTATGAAAGACAAATGTGGGCATATGATGAAGTTAGTCTTGCTTGTATTTGATATCTTATGGAGAATTTTTTACTTATCTTCATACATTATGTCTTGAATTTGCTATCAAGGTTTAATTTATACCCATGTGCTTTGACACTGGTGCCAATTTTTTTTGGCGATTTGCTTGTACATTTAGATGATCAGAACTTCGACAAGATTGCCCCCGATCCAACGGTTAGTTGAGATCAAACATGTTGCAGAACAACTGCACTTTAAGGTATCAACTTTGTTACTGCATGGTGGCAAGATTATAGAAGCAGTCACATGGTTCCGCCAGCATAATGCTTCATACAAAAGGCTTATAGGAGCACCAGAAGCTATATATCTTCACTGGGAATGGATGAGCAGACAATGCTTGGTATTTGCTGAGTTGCTTGAGACAAGTTCTGCGACTACTCAAAGCATTTCGTCTGTCGCTGCAGACAATCCTGATAGAGGCTTGACAGAGTGGGAATTTCGTCCTGCTTATTACTATCAGGTACAGATCCTTCTGGTTAGTTTGCATTTTGAAGAACCCCTTTTTCTAATCTGCATGATGGACCAACGAATGCAATTCAGGTCACTTTTGATAAAATTGTGTCATACGTATTTTAGCTGCATCCGATCTTGGTTATCTGTAATCCTTATATCCTCTTATGTCGCAACTTAAACTTGGTGACAGATAAGGAACCAGAAGTTTGAATATTTACCAGTCAATAAATTCTCCACCACCGAGGCTTTTTTTTGCCATTTTATTATGATGTGCATGATTACTGTTGCATATTTGTTCTTTCAGTTTTGTCTTCTGTCTGCTATTCATGGTTGAAGCAACACTCTTTTGGCCACTGTTGCAGTGTGTTGAAAACCTCTTTCGAAAATTTTGGCATGCAGTGTGCTATACATGGTTGAAGCAGATCTATGTCTTAGCCATTGGACCTATGTGCTGGAAACCTAACCTCTGCTGATAACTTTGAAATGATGTGAATTGCTAGGGCTTCTATGGCCTTGTAATGCAAAGTTCTTTGACCTTGTTCATGTTCATGATCTTCTGTTTACACTTCCTAATCCAGTTGGCAGCTCATTACTTGAAGAAGAAGCAGTCTTCTCTGGACATTGCCTTGTCAATGTTGGTCAATGCAAATGAAATTGATGGTGGTGCTGAATCAGTGGCGCCTTCCGCATTTGTAGGGCAATTTGCTCGACTACTAGAGCAAGGAGATGCACTTTCCTTCCAGCCGTAAGTATTATAAGGCTAATTCTAAAATTACATATTCTGTTAGTTTTTCTGTCTGCTTGATAAATTTGTTTGTTTGATCGTGCAGTATTGACGATGAGGAGTATATTCATTATGCTCTTGCAGAAGGGAAAAGGTTCCAGGATTCTTATGAAATTATTGCATTGTATAAGAGATCTTATGAATCATACGGTAACCTCAAAGTTCAGAGAATGGGATCCACTTGTGGATTGGAGATCGCTAAAGAATATTTTTCAGTTGGTGACTTCACAACTGCGAAGCAGTTTTTTGACAATTTTGCCGATCTATACAGACAAGAGGGCTGGGTCATACTGTTGTGGGAGGCGTTAGGTTTCTCGAGAGAGTGCTCTAAGAAAATGGGTGTGGTGAAAAATTTTGTAGAGAGCTCCCTAGAAATGGCTTCGCTACCTGTATCTTCTGATAACATCCAGTCTCTTGGATTCAAGGAATGTGGTCCAGCTGGTCCTCCAAGTCTTACAGAGAGAGAAAGTCTTCACAAGGAGGTTTTGGAACTGGTCAGTGGAGAGTCGCAAATTAGATCAGTTGAAGAAAGTAATGATCTAAATGTGACAGAAGGAAACCCCCTTCATCTAGAGATTGACCTTGTCAGTCCTCTTAGATCAGTGCTTCTTGCTTCAGTGGCTTTCCATGAACAGACAGTAAAGGCTGGTGCATCTACGTTGATGACACTCTCACTTTTATCTCAATTACCCCTCACTACTGAGATCGATCAGTTAGAAGTCCAATTCAACCAGCCAGAGTATAACTTTACTATCATAAATGCTGAAAGACCTCAATCAACTTCAAAAATCACCAGTGGGCAGCACAATAATCGAGTAGAAACTGCTGCATCTTTATCACTTGTGACCAACAAGTGGCTCCGGCTGACATATGACATTAAATCAGGTTCGTCTCTTTTTATTAACAGTTCAGGGACCTGGCTCTAGTAGCAGCAGTAGTTCTTTGTTTCTTTGTCATCCTTGAGTTAGCTGACACCAGTTGCACGCGGTTTAGCTCTCTTATGTTTGATCTGACTGTACACACATTACCAGAATCTAGTTTTTAATATAGTTACTCTTCCCTGTTTCTTCAGTTTCTTTGATTCTTGTGATGGCAGAAATCTTGGTCTTTGTCTCCTAGGTCATTGGTTTTCAAGTGGATTTGCATACTTTATTCGGCTAAAGTTATTTGATAGTGTTTTTCTTGGGACCTTCATCTCTGCTTTTTATGTTGCCACAGATATAACATGTTTGTCTTTTTCAGAACAAAGTGGAAAGCTAGAATGTATATCAGTCATTGCAAAACTTGGACTGCACTTCACCATATTTTGCAGAGCTGAAAGTCCTGCGTCTATGGATGGTTTACCTCTCTGGAAATTTGAAGACCGCGTAGAGACCTATCCTACCAAGGATCCTGCTCTTGCAATCACCGGTCAGAAGGTTATCCAAGTTGAAGAGGCTGACCCTCTTGTTGATCTTAATTTAGGTGATTCTGGTGCAGCTTTAGTAGGAGAGAGCTTCATGGTTCCTGTTAGTATAGCAGCTAGGGGCCATGATATCTATTCTGGTGAGTTGAAGATCAATTTGGTTGATGTAAAAGGAGGTGGCTTGTTCAGTCCAAGGGAAACAGAACCATCTACCATGGACGGTCATCATGTTGAGCTCCTGAGTGTTGCTGGAGCAGAATGGGAAGAGGAATCTCAAAAAGAAGCTGATAAAATTAACAATATCCAACAGTCCTTTGGATTAGTTTCCGTCCCATTTCTTAAAATTGGAGACACGTGGTCCTGCAAATTAGAGATCAAATGGAACCGACCAAAACCCATCATGCTATATGTATCACTTGGCTATTCTCCTCATGGCAATGAATTAAATGCGCAAAAGATTCATGTCCATAGGAGCTTACAGATTGAAGGAAAGAACCCAGTTCTGATCAGCCATCGCTTTTTGCTGCCATTCAGGTGTGAACCCCTGTTACTCTCAAAGATGAAGACGGTTTCTGAAAATAACCAGTTCACATCCTTACCTCTTAACGAGACAAGTATACTAATCTTAAGTGCTAAGAATTGTACAGAGATTCCGTTGCAGGTAGAATCATTGTCAGTAGAAGTGGATGAAGATTGTGCTGCTACCTCATGTTTAATAAAACCTGGAAGTGAGGATCTTGCAAATTCTGGCCTTCTTGTGCAGGGAGAGGAGTTTAGGAAGGTTTTCATAGTGATTCCTCAGGTAAACTCTTCAATGTTGGGGATGGGAACTGTGTGCCTTAGATGGAGGAGGGATCGGGGAAATGGAGAGCAGGTCAGTTGTATACAAGGAGATAGTGTTCTGACGAGACACAAGCTACCCGATGTGAACGTGGAGTTAGCCCCCTTGACTATTACTTTGGAATGTCCTCCTTACGGCATTCTCGGAGATCCGTTCACATACTTCATCAAAATTCATAACCAGACACAGCTCCTTCAAGAGGTAAAGTTCTCACTGGCAGATTCCCAAAGCTTCGTTTTATCTGGGTCGCACAGTGGTACTGTCTATGTCCTTCCAAAGTCTGAGCACATCCTTAGTTATAAGTTAGTGCCACTGGCTTCGGGGTTGCTGCAGCTGCCGAAAGTTACTCTGACTTCAGTAAGATATTCAGCCTGTTTCCAACCATCGTTTAATGCTTCTACCATCTTTGTATATCCATCTAAGCCCCAATTTAAGGTGGCTGATGAGAGAGAGAGTAGGACTGAATCGGTTGCAGCAAAGTAATGCGACAACCCACCACAAGCTGCGGGAGGTAGTATGTGGGCCGCACTAGCTAAACCGGAACATGCTCGTGATGATTGGTTAGCTTAGCTTGCGGCTAGATTGAAGCCGAAGAGCTGGGGTTTTCTATCTTTTCGGGTGACACATTTTTCTTAACCGCAACCATATAGAGGACGTGAGAAGTTCATGTGACTATTCTTCTGAGAAAGTCGGCAGGAAATGCCAAAGGTTTTGTTTGGGAAGGATTAAGCGATGGGTCTTGATTGGTGATTGGGGAGACCTGGTATAGAAATAGATTTTTTCTAGCTAAGCTGAAGTAAAAACCCTTTTCTCATTGTGCAAAGATACTTGAATCCAGAAGAAAGACGACATGCCACAGGTTTCTAAGGAGGTGATGATGAGATGAGACGAACTCTGGAGTTTCGGGTTTCATGCAGCCGGCCAATCGTCGAAGCTCCGGAGGACGATCGCAGGCAAAAGATGTCGGTGTTCTCCGTCAAAATCAATGTCTCTTCCGATCGTTGGCTGAGAGGTCTTTAGATGCGCTCGGTTGAAATGCTTGTGGTGTCCTAATTCCTGTGGCTATTTTAGTGCTAGGAGTGCCTACCTTTCCTTGGGGGAGGCCACCTCGAATTTGAATATTCTCATATCCTTAGAAACTGCAATTTGGAAGATGAGTTCCTTTGCACTTGTTTTATTTTATCTTTTTTTGTTCGTGCGCCAAAATGTCGCCACAGCTGTGAGGCGATTGATTGAGAGAGCATCATGGTGTGCTGCAAAGACAGGGTCGATAAGCCTCAGTCAAATGATCATCACCTGAAAACCTATGGTGATGAAGTTGTCCGAATGTATTTTCGGATTATTAGCCATTAAGGAGTTTGGGGATAGACATGATTTCGAGCCCTGTCGCGTGGGGCCAATCGGCGGGCGTGGGGAAACGTCAGGAGCACTTATTTACCTGCCCACTCTCCCCAGAAAATCCAAAAAGAGGAAATTAAAACGCGAAAACGTTAACAAAAGGGGCGAGTATAAATATGTAAGAAAAAAAATTAGGGGAAAATTAGGGCAAATTCTGGCACTCCAAGCAGCCGAGCTCTAGCTTCGGATCTGCCACGATCTGATGCTGTGTTCGTGAAGCTGATAGCTGTCTGATCAGATCTATTTCGTGGTGAGTGGGTTCTTCCCCCTCTTTTCCTTTCCTCCTTTTTGTTTTTTTTAATTTTTTTTCGCCACTATTCTTTTTTGCAGAAAACCTAAAAGTGGTTTCGCTTTTCGTCGTTGATTTCCCCCCTCGATTTATGCGGAATACGTTTATGTATTTTCCCCAAAATCCACCTGGAAAATTCCTGAATTTCAATTTCCGCTGGTTTCTCATCAGATTTCAATCTGAAAACAAAACAGGGGGAGGAAAGGAACGAATTTTTGCGGCAAAATTTTGGTTTTTAGGGTTAGTCAGCTCCACTGGGCAATCCCTCGTTTCCCCCCTTGTGATTGAATTCGTATTGCTTCATAAATTTACGTGCTTTTGTATCGAATTACGATCTGTTAGTTCAGTATCGAGTTCGATCGCATTTTTCAGAGGAAATAATAAATAAGAGCCTGGGAGGTTTAGGGTTTAAAGCTCACCTTGTTTGTTTTTCTGGGAACTTGAAGACGAATGTTTTCTCAAATGCATCACTGTTTCACCTCAGATTCCCAGTTGACGACAATGTCCGGGGCTGAACCGCCATACGGTTCGGGTTTTCCCAGCAACCCGAGCCCGGCTTCTCAACAGCAGGTGGCCGGCGACATGCGCTTGAATTACAATGCCGACGGCATGGCCGTCTACGAGCCCATTGCCGCCTCCGTGTCGCCCGCTTACCATCAGCCCGGTAACGGTATGGTCCACGGTGGTGAAGTCGGGCCTGGGCTCCCAGGTGAACCCGTCAAGAGGAAGCGGGGCCGGCCTAGGAAGTATGTGCCCGATGGCGGCTTGACGCCATCCTCGGCACAAGTGCCGGCGGCGGCGGCAGTTCATAACAGCGGGTTCACTTCTTCCCCAGCGGTTGGGATGGCCTCTGCCACGGCCGGCAAGAAGAAAGGCAGAGGTCGGCCGCCAGGTTCGGGCCGGAAGCAGCAAACGGCAGTAGTTGGTAAATAAAAATCCTCTCTCTCATGAATTCACCTTGGCTAATGTTACGTCTCCGTGTGAATTGTATTGTGTTCTTTGATCAATCTTCCTTCAGTTTGAATATACAAAGTTTATGGTGGCAATGGGCAACTTTTTCCTACAGTCCATGTTAACTGTTAAGAATAAAAATCATGCCTTTCTAAGATTAGTTGATCTGCTTGCGATATTCCAGCTTGATATATGTGTTTTTTATTAGAGATACTCCTTACACGATGCTTCACCACGTTGTCGGAAAGCTGGCAAAAAGAAAGCATATGATTTTATGGGAGGAACATGTCAGAATAAGATATTGTGGCCATCGTTACCTGTCAATGTTACAGTAGCATATTCTCTAGACTTACCCAAAAGAGGATAACGCTTTGTGTAAGGCCCCCACCCCAAAACAGAGGCAAAGACAAAGTTACTAGTTTTTTAGTTCTTTTCTCTTTCTAGTGGGGAACGGTGACCATACATTAAGATTTGATTCGTTTACAAGAATAAGATACTTGATAAACCCCTCTCTCTTAAAAGAGTTTTTAATTATATATATAAAGAGCATGGGTTTTTGAACTTTCTCTGCCGCATCATTTTGATGGGGAAACCTGCTGACTTGCAGGAGCGGCGATAGTTGGATTTGCCCCCCACATCATTTCAGTCAAAGCTGGAGAGGTGAGCTTGGAATGCTTCATATTCTTTCGATTCCTTCTTGAAATTTTGTAAAAGCAGTTTCGGTAGAAGATGCTCTTTCATTCATTGCATTCACTTTCAACGCGCATGGTCTTATATTAGCTTTCCTTCTCCAGAAAAGTTCAACTGTCATAACCGACCTGCAGTAAAAAAAAAAAAAGAAGGCAAATTTAGTTAACCCATCCTGCAAGGATATATGAAGATTTAATTTGTCTCATATCGGCTTTGATAAGAAAAAGATTGCTGGTGTGTTTTTTTGTTTGAGGATGAGACTGGTCTGGTACACTGGAGTATTTTCAGCTATAGGATGAAATGCAACAAAATAAATGTGCTAAATGCTCTAATGAATATATCCTTAGCGGAAGGAGAGTGGGTTGCGTGGTCTTGGCAAGAGTGGCTACGCTATGTCATGCTACAACGGAAACGAAGAGTGGCAGCAACACGCTCATTTCGTCATATTGTAGCTTTTTGGATTTACATGCGACTTTTCGAATTTGGCTTCAATAATAGTTTCTGTTAGGTTTTCAATGTCAAGGGAGCAACTTCTATACACTTGGCTTTTTACTGGCTTTGATGCCAAGCTACTGGGTGAATTAAAAGCTGGCAACAAGAAGTGAGTCCATAGGTTCAAAGCCGCACAAAATGCCCTTTAAGCGGTCTTGGAGCATGGATGATCTTCATTCCGCCAGACTTAGCTAAAAAATTTGTGTTAACTGCCTTCAGTGAATATGTCTTGCACTTTTATATGATTTCTGAAGTAATCCAACCATCCTTTTTCACCTCATTCATGCAAGGAGCTCGATTATTAGTGGTGCTCTCCAGTGAAGTTTATATCACCATGATATTGCACTCTATTTTGTGGAAGGACATGATTGTGTTTATTGCACTTTGCTTCTCAGGACGTATCAGCAAAAATAATGTCGTTCTCTCATAATGGCCCAAAATCTGTCTGCATTTTGTCTGCAAATGGAGCAATATCTAATGTTACATTATATCAAGCGGCAACGTCTGGTGGAACTGTGACTTACGAGGTTTGTTTTATCTTTGTTCTTTGCATTTCATGCTATATTTTAAATTGCAGGGTTTCACGTCGAAAAAAGCCAGGGATACTCTATGCCTCAGGCTGTCTGTCTTGAGTTTGAGAGTGCATTAATGAGAAGGGGATATTTAGACATTACATTGAAGAGCAGTAATCTAAACTTCAATGGATCTCTACATTATATCACAACCATACAAGATTTATCTTATTAATGGAAGGATATTTTGTTATAAGTTAACAAGCGAGATGATCTGTAATTTTAGTGTTGTTTAATTGTACTGTCTTAATGAGAATATCCTACTTCTCAGTTCAAATAAATGATTTTGAACCACTTTGTGGTACATGAGTCTTGGTGAAATCTTTATTGTTCCAAAAGCCAGGAATGGTTTTTTGAACAACTTATTCGTGCAAAATGTAAACAAATTGAATACATGAATTAAACTTTCTACACATAATGCCATGTAGGGAAGGTTTGAGATTCTCTCTCTTTCGGGCTCCTTCCTTCTATCAGAGAGCGGTGGTCACCGCAGCAGAACTGGGGGCTTGAGCGTGTCTTTGGCTGGTCCAGATGGCCATGTTTTGGGCGGTGGCGTGGCAGGGCTCCTAACTGCGGCATCCTCAGTCCAGGTCTCTCCTTAGTGGATTATTTTCTTCTTCTGATGTTTGAGAATGCTTCCTTTGATTATATACCATTTTCACACCCTGCTCACAGAATGAAATTGCGTCGGTTGCCTTTCTAAATCTCATGAACTCTCACTTTCAAGTTATCGCCAATGAGTAAACTCTAGCTTGGTGTTACAAGACTGGCAGGATGGCATCTACTGATATTTGCTCAAATCCCCATCAGTCACCTCTCATGTTTTAAGTTTCCCTTTTGATTTGTATTTTTTGTCTGGAATTTCAAAAATCAAGTTTGGTGTGATATTTGTCCCTTTTTCAGGTAATTGTTGCTAGTTTCAGTGCAGAGGGCTTGAAGGAGTCCAGATCTTCAGGCAATCTACCTGATCCTTCATCTGCTCCGTCAAGATATACACCCGGGCTATCGGCCGGCGAAAGCCCACCATCGCGCGGAACTGTCAGTGGATCGTCCGGCATTGCTCTAAGCCCTCTTAGCCATAGCACAGGAGCCTGCAACAATTCACAAGGCATGGTACATGTGCCCTGGAAATAGACTGGCCGGTTGTCGACAATGGTCATGCTCAGAGGGTGCATTTGGTTTTCTTTCTAGTCGTCGAGAGGCCTCCTTTTTTTCATTTATCATGCTGATACAGAACATTCACCGTCCAATAAAACCTGTTCATAAGTATGTAGAGTGCGCACTCTTCAGTCCTGCGGTCCTTGCAAGTTGCATTAAAAGATTCAAGTAAAGATTTCGCATGTAAGTTCTCTGGACGAAGAAGTGAAGTGAGGAGAGAGACAACAGGACATGCTTGCTGTACTGGGCATTCCAGTTAATTTCGTTTGCTTATGTTAAGAGTGCACACTTGTTTCTTCTTCATGCCATGAATTTCTCAAGGCTTTTGTGCTTTTTACATGTAGCGGTCCAACAGAGCTCAAACAGCATTGATGTTGAGAAAAACCTCATGAGATTTGCACCACCAAGTGTCAAATATAATCCCCACTTTCTAAAGTTACAATATAGAGCTCGACCCTCCTACCCATCACTAGCCGGCCGCCGCTACCACGTCCAGCTCCCTGTCGTCCCCGATTGTCTTCTATCTTGGACTCGAGGCCAGCAACGGTCACTGCCTCAAATCTAGTCCAGGTCGAGGTTCGGGGCGACATGACCATGGGAGACATGCAAGCTCTATCACAAAGCCCATCAGGCTAATGTGGGGCCGAGCTCACGGATTCCGCGAGCCCATTCCGGTCGAGCTCACGACTTGCACAAGCTCAACCTCCCATGGCCCAGCGAGCCGGGAGCTCCACGCGAGAGAGAGAAGGGATGGTGACTGGTGGGTCATTGGGGTAAAGGGGCACCGGGCAATGGTGGCATCGGCAGCCAACTTTCAAGGTTTTTGATATGTAAATGTAAATTGCAAGATATTTTTGCAGCTTTACCAAACGATTGCACATAGAAGAGTTTCTCCGGCTTGAGATCATATTCTCACGTGTAACGAACTTCGCTATCGCACTTGCTAGATCTAATGGCTCATATCACTTATGTTTCATTTGGTTTATCGTTCCAAATGGGTTTGGGGGCTCTAAACTCCCTTTGGCCAAATGCAAATAGCGTTTGGTTCGTTTTTTTCTCAAGTTAAGGGAGATGCAATTGCATTTCTAAAAGCCTGTAACTCAATGTAAATTCGAAGGTACTTTGAAAAACAGCATTCGCAGAATGCAAATATATCTTTTTTGTCTTCCAACTTTACCTTTGCTCAACTTTCATAATTCCAGAACTGTCCTCGAAAACACCAACTTGCTGGCAAAGGCCTCGGCTACCAACGAGCCGCCGCCACCATCGTCTGAGGTCGCGAGACCTCTTATATGGGATGGAATAATCAAAGGGTACCCACGGTCTAGGCCGTGGAGATCAAAGCCATGGACCACCCTGAACTACAATGCCTCGGAGGGGCGGCGGAGGAGACCGGCAGGGTCCATCCACGGCCATGCTCACAGAGCAACAACCGGCGGCAAAATTGTCGCTTTGATTGTCAAAATTGAAGAGGGGTTGCATCATAAACTCGGGTTTTTATTATAACTGAAGGTGAAAGAGAGGGATTTCCTATATTGCGGGTGACAGATTCCAGTGGGAAGTGGAGAGGTGTGGAGGTGGAGGTGAGTGGCCATGGAAGGTAAGCCCGGTGAAAGCGACTCCTCCCCGAAGCTCCTTCGAAGAGAAGAGAGGAAGATTGATTTGTGGAGAGCTTCGTATCAACTTTTGGGCAGCTCAATTGATCTTCGCTTTGAGGAATCGTCGGTCACTTCAGGCTCTGGACACAACAGATCTATACCCAACGATTCCCTCAAAAATTTTAGTCCAATGCAAATAAATATTTTCAAGAGAAAAAAATGTACCGAAAAAGAAGGAAAAAAAGTGAGAAAATCGATTGCAAGATCGAAGTGGTGTCGAGCGATTTCCTTCTTCACACTTGATGCTAGTGCAGGTCTCGCAAAACAAGGCCCCTGCACAACACTAGAAAAGCCAACACACGAATTTTCAAATTTCGATGTGAACAAGTTTTCGGCTAAAAGCCCGAGCTATTAAAATAATTAACACGTCCCAATTGTCTCTCCAATTAAATACGTACATGTCTCGCGCTAGGCCTAAAAAGATCATACTAAGCATTCAACTATAAGTTGCGAACGATGAGGAAGATGATGATAGCGAAGAAGAAAAAGATATAAGAGACGCGAACCCGGAGCTACATCGGGGACCCAATCTGCCAATCCAAAACCCACCGCTGCAATTCCCGCGATTCCGGTGGGAAGTGAGGAGGCGTGGAGACGAAGGTGACTGGCCATGGAAGGTAAGCTCCGCCATCTGCAAGGTCACTCTCCTCTTGATTTGATTTTTCGTTTTTTCGGTCCTTTCCCGTTGCATTTGGTATTCAGGTCTCATTTCGAGCAAAAATTACCCAATTTCAACCGCCAGAAAAATCAGGTGCTCTCTGGCCGACCGGCAAGTTAGACACCTTATCACTTAGTCACTTCATGTCATTATTTGAAAATTCTCACGTCGGCATTTCACTCTGACAAAAAAATCACGACGATATGGATAGAACAAGACGGGTCGCGATCGATCATCGGACGGACGATCGACCGATGCCGGGGTCAGGGGCCCCGCGACCTCGAGTCGCCATCCCGAGGAAGACGGCTGTGGTTGGACAGGTCACGAGGGCCGCAACAGAACACGTGAGGGCAAGTCTCCAACAGCATCGCCACGGTGGCCCCACCCGCCGCCCCACGTCATCGCCGAGATAGTCCACTCAGAATTCGACACGTCGCTTTTGGGATCGCCTTATTATCAACCGACACGACAATGACCGACACGTGTCCCCCCCACGACCTTGTCCCACCTAGCTAGCCCCCCAACACCTGTCGCATTAATCAATTGCCCCCCGTAAGCCCAAGTTGGATCGGAAGTGGCACTCCTCCTCTGTCTTTGGCGATGATAACACGAAAAATTCGGAAGAGACACAATTATGGCAAAATTATTACAAATTAATTATTAGGGTCATTAAAAGTTTCGAATAGATATACTTATGATAAATTCACCGTGTGGATTTTCGTGTTTGACTTATTATGTCAATTTGGTCGTTGCCCGATGTCATATACCTCAACAATTTCACGGTAAAACTTGATGGAAGCTAACCTAGGGTAAATATGTCACGGGTGTAACGGTTTGAGATTTTCGTGATATTAACCCTTATTTGTCTTTCCGTTTTCTCTTTCGTTTTCTTTTTCAATCGATTTTGTTTATTTCTTCGGTCCATGGAAATACAAATCAAAGCTCGAATTAATGGATACGCCATAATCCCTAAAAAGATCGAATGAATAATTATTTGTTTGGTTGAAATGCAGGGAATCCCGTGTTTGAATCACGACATTTCTTATTTTGTATAAATTTTAGGAATTCGAGCTCACATATATACGGACGAAACTTTACTCGATGCACTTATCCGTACCCACTGTACCGATGAAAACGAGTAAAATGAAATGAAATTTGAATACTGAAAGGGAGAAAAATGGAAGAGCATTTCAAATTCGGGTTCGAGTTCGAGATTTTTTTGGACAAGAAAGATTACCAAACCGGAGACGAATGGATTGCTAATGTATTTTCAATGTAATGATGCAAGACTATGAAGACATAATTGAACTTGCAAAATCATGATCAAGAGCAGTGGGGACTAAACCGTTCGCAAACGAGAAAGGGGATTAAATTGTGATCTTGCAAAAAAAAAAGGGTGAAATGTTTGTACACTTCTTTGCTTCAATAGGGTGTTTTCACGTGAAAATTTAAAATACTATTCCTTATTAGAATAAATTTATGAAATATCATATTTAAATTTACGTGCCATTATGTATTTGTTGAGAAAATTTCAGATGCTTGAGAGCAAGAAAAGCCAAATATAAGTGGATAGCAAGATTCGATGAAAATAAAAAGGAAAAGTCACTCCGAGCAGATTTTGAATTTTTACTTTGAAAAATACCACAAATTTAGAAGTAACAAGGGTTTATAAAATGTGTGTATATATATATATATATATAAGTGCTTGGAAATATTTGAAAGTAACAAAGTGTAGGTTTTAATTATGGGAAATTTTGAAAAGCCGTCCTTAAATTTGACACCCGATATCGATCTTTATCCTCCACTTTCGAAAGAGACGATTTGCATCATAAATTTTAATATCACGCTTCTAATTACATCTGCGATTCGCCATATTGCCATTTTCTTTCCAAAATTACCCTCATCACTTTCACCACCCATCATCCATCCCCCCCCCCCCAAAAAAAAAACGTTCAAACATGATATCGCTATCCTTCGCTCTCAAGCCCCGACGGTCACTCTTCTTGGGATGTCTTCGTCCTCCGCCATTGTCCCCCATGCATTGTCATCGCCGTCATAGCGCGTCCTAATCTCTGATGGAGTCCAGAGAACATCGACATACACTTGGTGCTCAAATAGAGGAATGGAACTTCCCCTCCCTGTTACTCTGCTTGCCGTCGAGCCCAACTTTGAGATCTCAACCCAAGCCTGATGAAGCCGACCTTCGTCACGGTGTGGAACTTGTGCCCCGAATGTGGTGACTCGAGCTCCACCGCAAGGTCGAGCACAAGCTCGAGCTAGGGCCGGGGGTTGGGTGGGGGGCAGGGGGTCGTGGGCAAGGGAAGCGGATGATCCGGTGTTGTTGTCGGCCGGGGAGAGATCGAATGAGAAAGAGAGAGAAAAGATGAGAGTGATTAGGATTTGAGAGCGATTAAGGGTAGTTTAGTCTTTTTATCGCGCATCATGTCCGGAGATGCAAATTGTACATATAAAAACTGAGGATGCAAATCAATAGAGAGCTGAAAAGTCAATATGGTTTTTTAAAAACTTTCCCTTTGATTATTAATACGTTATTGATAGAAGGAATGTCCATTATATTAACTTCGATGAAAACTTATACAACGAGCGTTTTAACTTATAAATGATTAAAAAGTATATGGGATTGTCCAAAACATCAATCCTATGAAAAGTTTCTCATGTGATTTTGGCCTATACTGAATTAGTTTTCTGTATTTTTTACCAAAAGATAGTTTCGCGGTAAACGAAAATGTTATGACCAGTGCGTAAACCACAATGAAATTAAAACTGAGAAGAATAGAAGAACACTCAAATTTACGTAGAAAACCCCGGTGGGAAAAATCATGGGAAGAGAGAAAGTAAAATCCACTATGGCAATTCAAGAATCACAAAAATATGACTCGAAAAACATGAGAACTTTTTCTGTCTCTGCTCAAAACCCAAGTACTTGAGAAAAATAATATTTATACTGCTCTGCGCCCCCACATCCCTACACCTCCGCCGAGGATTAGGCCCGAACCTTCCTCTACCAACACAAAACCTCCATTTTATTTTATCTCAAGTTGGGTCACTATAAATTTCAATTCAAGTACCAAAACTCGATTCGGATCGAATACCCGACATAGAATTCGAGCACGAATCCAACATCAAGAAAGAACAAGACCAAATCTTGATTATACCCCCCCCTATCTTCTGCTAGCCAGCTTCTCCAATCGCCGACTCGGAGCCCCATGCGAAAAGGCTCTCTCTTTCTCTCTCTCTCTCTCTCTCTCTCTCTCTCTCTCTCTCTCTCTCTCTCTCTCTCTCTCTCTCTCTCTCTCTCTCTCTCTCTCTCGTGTTTTAAGACAGGGTCATATGGGCATGTTTACCCCCCAATGGCTTTCGTGTCCTTTATCATTTGGGTCCCTTCTAGGACATACATATGCGCCGAATGCCTCTCGTGCAATGGATCAAATCATGTCCCCTATCATTTAATCCTATGCCCTTCCCCTTCTTTACTTTAATCCCAACTTTCCCTCAATTCTCATTTTCTATCATGCCTCCCGTCCGCACACCTAATTATATCTCGGGCCTTATTAAAGAGCGCTTACTATATCTGTTAGCGGTGTGCGTTTATTTCACGGAAAACTCCATGATAAAGGAATATATCTTTCTTGGAAATCGCTTTCAAAGAATTCGTTTGGTAGTTTCAGAGAAGGTGATTTGTTTCTTGTTAGAAGGAGAAGTCATTTTCCCCAAGCCTAGACTTATTATTTTCAATTCATGAAAAAAGTTTTCTGTACATCGATTAGTTTTATGTCGTCCAAATGCCGGAAGTCGGAAAATAGATTTTCCGGAAAACAAACAGACCCCGAGCATAAACTTAACAAATGAAATATTTCGTGAGTGTATTGGATTACACATGACACGAAGAAGGCATCACATTGGAAATACCTATCTCTCCTTAAATGGGAGTTTAATAAGTGTTTCATGATACTCGTTAATAAATATTCTTATATCTTTCTCGTCCAATTTCTACTCTAATTATAGGTTTTCCACGTCGGTGGGCCCTCCCCTCTCCACCTTCTCCTTGTCATTTGAGCAAACTATGAGCCAACTATCATATATTGTCATGTCGAAATAAGGATAAATATTGGGTTTACAAGTACCTAATGATAATGCATGTTTAATCATAATTTATTCGATTTTTTAGGATAATCATGTCATTGGAAATACCTTTTCATAAAGAAAAATGGATAAATGTGTAGTTATTTGCTCAATAAGTGCTTTGATTGCACTCTCTAAGAAAATCCTTAACATAATCTTAAAGCTAGTTCTGAAATATTACCGACTATCCTTAAATACTCCATACCACATTTGTTATTGCTTGACACTCTACCTTGCATGCAAGCAAGTTCCCCATAACAACATAAGACTAGGTTCTATGTGATGATAGACGTAGCTCTTGTTTTGAGTAAGCAATTGGTGAACCCATTTCACGAGCAATGAGCTTGAGAGGCATTGCCGGAATTTAACCAGTTGACCTGTGCACCGATATAATAACAGCCACCTGGCTTTCTTTTTTTTTTTTTTGTAAGTTTAAATTTTCAGGAAACATGTTAATAACGCACGTAAAACACGTTACCTGACACTCAAAATTTATTTTACTTTTCGGATGTATTTTATACGACTTTTTTTTTAGGATTAATACTATGAAAAACCCTAAACTAATACACTTGTGATAAATTTACTCCAAACTATTTTTTTGACCACAAAAAACCCTAAATTGGTACACCTGTGATAATTTTATCCCTAATTATTTTTTTGATCATCAAAAATCTCACACTGGTATACATGTGACAATTTTACCCCCGAATTAATTTTTTGGCCACCAAAAACCTCAAACTGATACACCTGTGACAAATTTACCCTCCATTAGTTTCCGTTAAATTTTACTGTTAAATTGCGAAGTTTAATGACACGTGGTAATTGACATGTGTACCGGTTTTGGGTTTTACCCATCTGTTTGTCTCAAGTTTACCAATTTGTGATTTTTTGTGATATTAATATAATTTAACGGACACTAACGGAGGGTAAATTTGTCACAAATATACCAGTTTGGGATTTTTTGTGGTCAAAAAATTAGTTCCAGGGGTATAATTTTTACATGCGTACCAGTATAGGGTTTTTGGTGGTCAAAAAAATAGTTCGGGGTAAAATTGTCATAAGTATACCAGTTTGGGGTTTTTGATGGTCAAAAAAATAGTTCGAGATAAATTTGTCACAGATGTACCAGTTTGGGGTTTTTTGTGGTCAAAAAAATAGTTTGAGATAAAATTGTCACAAGTGTACTAATTTAGGGTTTTTCATGATATTAACCCGTTTTGTTTTACGAAACTTGTTGGATTTCTACAAGTCTCGTTCGCTAATCGAACATAGATAATGTGATTTTGGGATGCTCAATTGTAAGACTTAAGTCAAATTTACTGGACTAATCGCTTGCGAGCAGCTAAGCCATACTCTTTTATAAATAATGAAAATCTAAGGATGTTCCAGATGTGAGAAGCACACGACAATCATGGAGCAATTGATTACCCGTTAATTGATTTGGCCATCCCGATAAAAAAAATTAAAAATTGATTTGGCCTCCACATCCACACTGGATGAATCTTTCCCGAATCTTTCTCGTTTGTCGGGGTTGTACACTTTCTTGATTTTTCCAATTTATACCCAATTTTTAGAGAAATTATATTTTAAATTGGACTGCTACTCTTGGCGGTCGAAATTGGAAACCTATGTTTTTGTCACGATTATTGACGTCGACCTTCGTAATCATTTTCGTTCGAGGGCCAAGATTCCATCCCTTGGTGGCTCAAATAATTTTTTTCATAGAAAAAGACCCGTATATTTAATAGAGTCAAACTAACTACAAATCCTGTCCCAGAAATCGAAACAATATTTTCCTAAAAATGATCGCATGTTACTCTGCTTGCCGTCGAGCCCAACTTTGAGATCTCAACCCAGGCCTGACGAAGCCGACCTTCATCACGGTGTGGAACCCGAGCCCCAAATGTGGTGACCCGAGCTCCACCGCAAGGTCGACCACAAGCTCGAGCTAGGGGCGGGGGGTTGGGGGGAGGGGGGGGGGATCGTGGGCAAGGGAAGCGGATGATCCGGTGTTGTTGTTAGCCGGGGAGAGATCAAACGAGAAAGAGAGAGAAAAGACGAGAGTGATTAAGGGTAGTTTGGTCTTTTTATCACACATCATGTCTGGAGATGCAAATTGTACATATAAAAACTGAGGATGCAAATTGATAGAGAGCTGAAAAGTTAATATGGTTTTTTAAAGACTTTCCCTTTAATTATTAATAAGTTATTGATAGAAGGAAAGTCCATTATATTAACTTCGATGAAAACTTATAGAATGAGCTTTTTAACTTATAGATGATTAAAAAGTATATGGGATTAATGTCCAAAACATCAATCCTATGAAAAGTTTCTCATGTGATTTTGGCCTACACTGAATTAGTTTTCTGTATTTTTTACCAAAAGATAATTTTGTCGTAAACGGAAATGTTATGACCAGTGCATAAACCACAACGAAATTAAAACTGAGAAGAATAGAAGAACACGCAAATTTACGTAGAAAACCCCAGTGGGAAAAACCATGGGAAGAGAGAGTAAAATCCACTATAACAATTCAAGAATCACAAAAATATGACTCGAAAAACATGAGAACTTTTTCTGTCTCTGCTCAAAACCTAAGTACTTGATAAAAACAATATTTATATCGCTCTATGCCCCCACATCCCTACACCTCCGCCGAGGATTAGGCCCGAGCCTTCCTCTACCAACACTAAACCTCCATTTTTTTTTCTCAAGTTGGGTTACTATAAATTTCAATTCGAGTATCAAAACTCAATTCAGATCGAATACCCGAAATAGAATTCGAGCACGAATCCAACATCAAGAAAGAACAAGACCAAATCTTGATTATACCCACCCTATCTTCTGCTGGCCAGCTTCTCCAATGGCCGACTGGTTTCCAAAGGAAAAAGGCGTTTTCTCTCTCTCTCTCTCTCTCTCTCTCTCTCTCTCTCTCTCTCTCTCTCTCTCTCTCTCTCTCTCTCTCTCTCTCTCTCGTGTTTTAAGACAGGGTCATATGGGCATGTTTACCCCCCAATGGCTTTCGTGTCGTTTATCATTTGGGTCCCTCCTAGGACACACATATGCGCCGAATGCCTCTCGTGCAATGGATCAAATCATGTCCCCTATCATTTAATCCTATGCTCTTCCACTCCTTTACTTTAATCCCAACTTTCCCTCAATTCTCATTTTCTAACATGCCTCCCGTCCGTGCATCTAATTATATCTCGGGTCTTATTAAAGAGCGCCCACTATATCTATTAACGGTGCGTTTATTTCATCGAAAACTCCATGATAAAGGAATATATCTTTCATGGAAATTGCTTTCAAAGAATTCGTTTGGTAGTTTCAGAGAAGGTGATTTGTTTCTTGTTAGAAGGAGAAGTCATTTTTCCCAAGTCTAAACTTATTAATTTTCAATTCATAGAAAACGTTTTCTGTACATCGATTAGTTTTATGTCGTCCAAATGCTAGAAGTCGGAAAATAGATTTTCCGGAAACAATTTTCCGAAAAACAAACAGGCTCGGAGCATAAACTTAACAAATGAAATATTTCGTGAGTGTATTGGATTACACATGACACGAAGAAGACATCGCATTGGAAATACCTATCTCTCCTTAAATGGGAGTTTAACAAGTGTTTCATGATACTTGTTAATAAATATTTTTATATCTTTCTCGTCCAATTTCTACTCTAATTATAGGTTTTCCACGTCGGTGGGCCCTCCCTCTCCACCTTCTCCTTGTCATTTGAGCAAACTATGAGCCAACTATCATATATTGTCATGTTGATATAAGGATAATGCATGTTGATAAATATTGGGTTTACAAGTGCCTAATGATAATGCATGTTTAATCATAATTTATTTGATTTTTTAGGATAATCATGTCATTGGAAAATATCTTTTCATAAAGAAAAATGGATAAATGTGTAGTTATTTGCTCAATAAGTGCTTTGATTGCATTTTCTAAGAAAATCCTTAACATAATCTTAAAGCTAGTTCCGAAATATTACCGTCTATCCTTGAATACTCCATACCACATTTGTCAGCACACACACAAGCAACAAGAAAGAGAAATTGAGTGATAAAATATATCATGTCAACCCTGGTTACGGATCGCTCTTCAAAAAAAAAACGTGAACTATTGGGGATGGTATCAACAATGTATAAATAAGATATTGCTTGACACTCTACCTCGCATGCAAGCAAGTTCCCCATAACAACATAAGACTAGGTTCTATGTGATGATAGACACTACAAAAAAACACCGGATTTGCGACGGCATTTGCGACGGAAATTTCGCAAAAATCCGTCGCAAATCGAATTTGCGACGGAAAAATTTCCGTCGCAACTAGCGCGTCACAAATTTTTGCGACGGAAAATTGAAAAATTCGTCGCAAATTTGCGACGGGAAAAAGTTCGTCACAAATTTCGTCGCAAAATCCGTCGCAAAATTCGTCGCAAATTTCGTCGCAAATTTGCGACGGAAACAATCCGTCGCAAAATTCGTCGCAAATAGTCCGTCGCAAATTTGCGACGGAACATGTCCGTCGCAAAATTCGTCGCAAAATCCGTCGCAAAATTCGTCGCAAATTTGCGACGAATTTATAAATCCGTCGCAAAATTCGTCGCAAATCCGTCGCAAAATCCGTCGCAAAATTCGTCGCAAAATCCGTCACAAAATCGTCGCACATTTGCGACGAACAAATTCCGTCGCAAAAACCCGTCGTAAATTACGTTGGCAATTTGCGACGACCTCCATCCGTCGAAAAATTCGTCATGCATTGCATCGGAAAACGCGTCGCGAAGTTCATCGCAAATTTGCGACAAACTTTAATAATAGCAAAATTCGGCTTGGAGATTTCCTCGTTATTTTTAGATCATTTCGGCCGTAAATTATTGTCCATATCAATCAAAATAGACAATGACATATAATTGAAACATAAAAACGAACAAAACATACATTCTGACAAACCGGCCACAACGACATATAATTAAAACAAATAACAGAAGGAAAGTTTTATAGTCTGACGTACTTTGCTATTTGATATCAAATCGTACAATACATTCAAAACATGAAGTAAGAGACGGGACAACCATAGAAGACGCAACAAAAACCATACAGAAGAAGACGCAGCCTTGCCTTGGTACGATGGCAGGACACCAAAAGTAGTCACCTCCGTCGAGACCTGAGGAAATGTCGATACATAAATCAGTCCAGAATATTAAAAAAAGCAATTATGCATGGATGTGGAAGTAACTAGGTGTAAAATAACACAAATACGTTTCAGAACGAACATAAATGTTCATACATATGAATATGAGTGAAATTATGAAAAACCAAGATTGCTTACCTAAAAACGTCAACTACAAATCGTCGAGAAAATCATCATCATCATCATCATCAGCATCAGCATTCCCGGCATCAATGGGTTGGTCATCATTGTGCTCATCACCTATTGGATTGGCTGAAGGTACAGGAGGACCGTAATTGTGATCCATGTTAAGGCGTTGCATAACTATTCTCATTTGTTCTTCCAAGTTATATATTCGTTCATCCTTCTTAACAAGTAAATCATTCAGACGATGCACTTCTTGGGTCAATTGCGCGTTTGGTTGTGACCTCCTTCGACTAGTTCCAGCGCCTGATGAACTTCCAGGAGTATTCGGCATGAACATCCTTGACAACGATCCCAGCCCAAATATTTTCCCTTTTTCACCCCACCCGTTGCCTCCATCCATAATGCCACATTATCAACTGGCGGCCGGGACTCAGGATAATCATTACTACCACTAGCAGTGCTCATTACAAGTTTATCATAGTTGTCCTACATTAACAATTGAAAATGAAAGTAAAATAACTATATAATATATATATACCATCAATCAGCAAAGCATTCACGGTTAAACTTGTAGTTTATATATAAGCTAAAGTATAACTTTACATACCATAACAGTTTTTGCTCGCTCGCCAGTCCATGTCTTATCTTTCTTTTGAAATGTGCGTTCAAATGTAGCTGCAAATGTCGGTTCCGTCCCCAATTCTTGTGCCTACAAAATGTAATTTTCAGTAATTGAATTAAATTAACTTATAACGCATTTAACAGTCTTACCAATCGTTTGCGATGCTCCGCAATGTTGATAGAGCCCCCGGCATATGTGGCTGACCCATCACTAGAACTAGAAGATCGATTCTTCTTATTCTGCGCACAGAGTTGCCGACTCTGTTCAGATTCCCAAAATCTGGTAATTGCCACCCAATTGTCAGCTGTGAAGAAAGACGGCTTCGCACGCCGGCTTTTCGCTCTATTCATGACATTTCGCATAAAATCACTTATTTTCCTATCGAAAATTCTTCTCACTTCATTGTCTTCCGCTTCCTCCCACTTAAACCTCCGCTGCAATAAATAAAAACTAATTTGAAAATTATGTTGATGATCACATATCCATAATCATGAACCAGACACATATAAATATCTTGTACAGTTCATGTCGGGAAACTATCCGGTCCTTTAGGTATCGAGAACTACAGAGTTGTTCTTGTCCATTTACATCATTCTTGACCATCAATATACTACACCAAACTGAATTGACGAGCAAATAAAATATGTAAAACTTACCTTGAACTCATTCCACCACATTTCTTTCGCTTCTTGTGGAACACTTCTGTAATTAAGATACTCTTCCATCCAAAAGTTTCTTACTATTTTGTTCAATTCTTTGACAACAGACGTAGCATCCGTGAATCTGCATTTATACGAATATTGTGCAACATGGACAATTCAGTTGACATCAATATCTAAAGCCCTAAATATGAAATATACTAAAATAAATATGAAGCACTTACGAATCTCCAAATGGGCATATGAAGAATCGGTTATCTTCTTGACCGATGTTTCCGTCAATATTCGATCGTTCCGCCGAATAATTGGGTGGAACGGAAGGAGAGGGAGCTAAAGGAGATTGAACTGAAGAACGTTCAGTTCGCATGTGGTCAAGTCCCGTAACATGTTGTTCAGTGTGGAAGGAAGGGCCAACGTGCCCATATTGCGTAGGATCATATTGTGGTTGAGGGTTAGATGCCGGGATATGAGAAGAGGAAAGGGACGGGGACGAGGACGAGGAGGAGGAATGGCCTTGTCTTCTAGGCATGTGACCTCCACGTTTATACTGACAGTAGGAAAGTTATGCGAAAATGTAAAGAACTATTGACTCGTATTACGAACACATAATGATGTTACTGATGACGAAGCTTACCATTTTGATGGAATGACTGAGAAAAAGTTTCCTTGATATGAGCCAATGTCGAGTGTTTATGACGTGCAATTTCCTACAAACAAATATACTCAAAATCCAATTCATTTTTTATATGAAACATCAATGTATGAGCACGATATGGGTGGCCACCGGTATGAAACATCACTATATGAATTGCATTCATTTTGATTAAATTTTTTTAACCACGTACAAAAATATAAATTTCACTGAAAGTGGGTGGCCACAAATATTCTAAGTCATTCTGTAAAGTTTTGTAAGAAATACACTATTATTATTATTGTTAAATTTTTTTTGGGACCTAACAAAAAATTTCACTAAAAGTTGATGGCCACCGATATTCTAAGACATTGTGAAAATTTTTGAAATGTTCAAATTTTAACAATTTATAAATTATGAAATTTAATATAAAATTTTTCCGTGGAAAAAAAATTTCCATACTAAAATTGGGTGGCCACAGGTAGTCTAAGCTATTAGATACAATATTCCAATTTTTTTAAGTCATTATTTATTTTAATAATTTTTAGGGCACGTTAAAACAATTAAATATAACTAAAAGTGGGTGGCCACAAGTATTATAAGCTATTCCGTGAAATGTTGAAAATTTTTAAATTATGATTTTTTTTGCCATCTAAAGAAATTTAAATTTCACTACAAGTTGATGGCCATCTAAAGAAATTTAAGTTTGTTATAAATTTTTAAAAACTTTTACGGTCAAATTTCATATTTGTTGTCAACATATACCGTTTTTTAAATTTTCCATAATTTTGCAGGAATTTTTTTAGACTTGTTTAATTTTCGAGCATTTTCTGTGAAAACGCCTAATTAACGCTAAATCATCCACATAATAAACAAATTAAACAGTCGACCATCGATCAATGCCACATGCAATCCTGAAATCGACCCGTAATTTAACTAATGATAAGTTATCCTAAATAATCCCTAAACAACTCCGACTAATTACCTAATTATACTAACTAGTGCTTAAAGAGTTGCCTTACTTGGTTCAAGCACAACAAAAACCGGCGAAATGGACACTGGTGAATCCGGCACGGGCGTGGGCGACGGCGGCAATGGTGATTGCGGCGTCGGCGACGGCTATAGTGCGACCACGGTCGCTGTGCTCCAGTGCGGGCGGTAATGGTCGAGGGCTGCTCAGGCTCGAGCGTCGGCGCGCTAATGGTGGGCAATGAGGGCGACAGCGGCGGAGGGCGGGGACGGGGCCGGGGCGGGGAGGGGGCGCGGAGGGGGCCAGGGCCGGGGCGAAGGGGGCCGGAGGGGGGCGGGGGCGGGGGCGGAGGGGGCGGAGGGGGCCGGGGCGGGCCGGAGGGGGCCGAGGGGGCCGAGGCGGGCCGGAGGGGGCGGGCACGGAGGGGGCGGAGGGGGCGCGGAGGGGGCGGCGGGGCGGAGGGGCTGGGGGCAGGGGGCTGGGCGGGGCGGAGGGGGCGGGGCCGGGGCGGAGGGCGGAGGGGCGCGGCGGGGCCGGAGGGGAGGGCAGGGGCAGGGGCGGACCGAGGTGCCGGCCGGCGGAGGCAGGGGAGGGCGGCGCGGAGGGCGGGGCGGGGCCGGGGAGAGGGGCAGAGGGCGGAGCGGAGGGCGGGGCGGGGCCGGGGAGAGGGGCGGAGGGGGCGGCGGGGCGGGGTGGGGGCGGGGCAGGAGGCGGGCAGGGGGCGAGGGGCGGGGCGGAGGGGCGGAGCCAGGCCGGGGCCGGGGGCGGGCTGGCGGCCGGGGGCGGGCGACGGGCGGCGGACCTGCGAGGGCGACGGCGGACGGCTGGGCGGCGACGGCGACGGACAGCGGGCGCGACGGCGACGAACCTGCGTGCGAAGAAAAGGGGGAGGACAGGGAAGAAATGCAAGAAATTTGCGACGGACACGTTGGTCCGTCGCAAATTTTGTCGGTGACAAACATTTGCGACGGACCACTGTGTCCGTCGCAAATTTGCAACAGACCGCGTGTGTCCGTCGCAAATTTGAACCGGACCGCGTTCTTCCGTCGCAAATTTCAACTTTTCGCAAATTTCTACCGGGAAAAATTTGCGACGGACCGCGTTCGTCCGTCGCAAATTTGCGACGGACACGAACGTCCGTCGCAAATTTTGTCACCGACAAATTTTTCGACGGATTGCATTCTTCCGTCGCAAATTTCAACTTTTCGCAAATTTCTACCGGGAAAAATTTGCGACGGACACGTTCGTCCGTCGCAAATTTGCGACGGACACGCTCGTCCGTCGCAAACTTGTGACGGACACGAACGTCCGTCGCAAATTTTGTCACCGACAAATTTTGCGACGGACCGCGTTCTTCCGTCGCAAATTTCAACTTTTCGCAAATTTCTACCGGGAAAAATTTGCGACGGACGAGTGTGTCCGTCGCAAATTTGCGACGGACGAGAGCGGTCCGTCGCAAATTTGCGACGGACACACTCTTGAGTTTTGAGACGGATATAAATTTTTAAATTTCGACCAGTAAATATTCCCTGGCAAAATTTGCAACAGCCAGGTCTGAGTCAGTCGAAAATTTCGAACGGTAGAAATTCCATAGCAAAAATTGCAACGGACAAGTTTTAATCCACAAAAATGTGGTGTCACATTGGTATGGGTCCTAAATGTGCTACGTGTGTTTTTTTTACTTGTCTTCTTTTTCAGTCTGAAATTTCAAATGATACATTAAATTAGAAAGAATAATCAACAATCAACAATCAATAATAACAATAATAAAAAAGCACAATAACAATAATGATAACAGCCAAAATAGCAATTGTAGCATTCATAATTACACATCCGTAGTGTTCTGTCACAACAATGTCAATCTTCGTCATCGGCTTCGTCTTCGTCGTCGTCGTCGTCGTCGGCTTCGTCTCCATCGTCGTCTTCGTCTTCGTCTTCGTCTTCGTCCTTGTCTTCGTCTTCGTCCTCGTCTTCGTCATCTGTCTGCAAATCAGATTCGGAACATTCTGGTACATTTAATTCGTAAATTTCTGTTGGTTCCACATCTGTCATTACTCCGGACGGATCTCGTAAAGTTGGTATGTCATATTCCTCAACTTCAACAATGTTACACACTTCCTCTTGTTGGTAGGCTCTATCCTTCCAGTGTTCCTCGATTTTCCTCCGTGCTTTGATTTTACAAACCGCCCATCAATCAGCTTTGTCGCGTTTCAAACTAGGATATGATGCATAACATACTTGAATTGCTTGTTGTGCCAAGACAAATGGTTCATACTTCATATACCTTTTCTTGTGATTTATTTCAACCAAATTGAACTTCGTATGCACCTTCATTCCTTTGACGGGGTCAAACCACGTGCACTTAAATAACACAACCCGCATCATTAATGGTCCAGGGTACTCAATCTCAATGATTTCATCCAACAATCCATAAAAATTATCTTGCGAACTGTCACTATTGGATGACCGAACAGACACACCACTATTCATTGTGGATTTTCCCATTCCATATTCTTGAGTATGAAAATTATATCCATTTATGAAATATGCTGGCCAACTTCGAACTCTTAACTGTGGACCCCATGACAGATAATATAGCAATCCTTGCCCTCCAAATTCATCATACTTACTATGAACCTAAGGTTAGACATGCAAAGTTAATAATATATATTTATTTAAATGATGTATATAATTTTCATAACTTGGTTTTAATCCACAGGCAACTTACATATGTCTTGAACCATGCTGCAAATTGTTCATCGCACAAACGGTCAAACTCATTTGGTTGTAGTCCAAACATTGAAGTTTGGAAAATCCTAATATTAAAAACATTATCATTATTAGCAAATATTTGACACGCAAAACATATATTCGCAAATTTACACTTACTTGAAGTATGGCTCCACTTCTGGGCAGTTCAATAAAATATAAGTATGGGCTGCATGCAATTCTTCGCCTGATAAGTAACGAAACTGACATGCGCCGCTTGGTCGACCAAGATAATTGAAAATAGAAAATGCCGTGCAATTGGGATCAATGGGGCCCTCATCATTTCTGCCTGCTCTCCGCCTCTTGCACTGAACGTGCGGCTCAAAATAGTATGATGCAAATGTTGTCACTTCTTCCACAATATATGCATTACAAATTGAAGCCTCAATACGTGCCTTATTCTTCACTTTTTTCTTCAAATGATATAAGAATCTAGTTGAAATAACAAGAAGCTTATCGGGATATATTATATGATAAACTAATTTGAACCGCATTTAAAAAAAAAACATTACCTCTCAAATGGATACATCCAGTGAAATTGGACGGGACCTGCAACTTTGGCCTCATAAGGCAAGTGAACTAAGAGATGCTCCATCGAATCAAAAAACGCCGGAGGAAATATCCTTTCTAAGTTGCAAAGAATAATTGGAATATCTCTCTCTAGTTTTTCCATGTGCGATGCTTTTAACACTGTCGAGCAAATATCATGCAGGAAATTGCTTAATTCTGTAATGGCGCCCCATACAAAGTTCGGTAGAACTTCCTTCAAAGCTATTGGAAGTAGTCTTTCCATCAGGATGTGACAATCATGACTCTTCAAATCTGTCAACTTGCATTCATTCAAATCAACACATCTCCCGAGGTTCGAAGCATATCCATCAGGAAACCGCACAGATTTCAACCAGTGACAAACAACTCGCCTCTGCTCCTTAGCCAATGTATAAACTGCTTTTGGTTTTGGTCCCATGCTGCTTGCATCCACAGCTAGTATTGGCCGATCGCAAATATCTGTCATATCTTTTCTTGCGTTCAAGTTGTCTTTTGTTTTTCCGGCGACATCCATCACAGTATTGATGACATTGTCGAAGACATTCTTTTCTATGTGCATGACGTCAAGATTATGATGAATAAGATAGGCCTTCCAATATGGTAGATCCCAAAATATACTGCGTTTTGTCCACTTATGTGTACTTCCGTACGCAAAAGTCGTGCCGTGCGGGTTCTCAATAACAGTTGGAAAGTCCTGCACACGTTCCCAAATTTGATCGCCGGTTAACCTCAGTGGTGGACGCGTTCTTTCAGTCCTATTCTTGATGAACTCTTTCTTATTCCTTCTGAAAGGATGATTTGACGGTAAAAATTGTCTGTGGCAGTCAAAATAGCTAGGCTTCTTTCCATGTTTTAATCTAAATGATTTTGTCCTCTCCATACATATCGGACAGCCTAAGATCCCAGCTGTACTCCAGCCAGATAACATTCCGTAAGCTGGAAAGTCATTTATCGTTCAAAGAAGGGCAGCTTTCATGACAAATGTTTGATCAGTAGAAACGTCATACGTAGGGACACCTTCAACCCAAAGCCGCTGTAACTCCTCAATCAATGGTTGCATATAAACATCTATCAACTTTTTCGGATTTTGCGGCCCTGTCACGATCAATGTCAAAAACATAGAAGGTGTCTTCATGCACATACCAGGTGGAAGATTGTACGGCGTTACGATAACTGGCCAGCATGAATAACTTCTTCCTGTTTTCCCAAATGGAGCAAATCCATTGGCACAGAGACCTAACCTGATGTTCCGAGGCTCCATTGCAAACTCAGGGTATGTTCTATCAAAATGTTGCCATGCCTCCGCATCTGAAGGATGACACATTAGACCCTCTTCTGTTTCATGATTTGCATGCCAAGTCATGTGTTCAGCAGTGGCTTTAGACGCATAAAGCCTTTGCAATCTGGGGATTAAGGGCAGATAAAACATTTGCTTGCATGCTCTACGCTTCTGATGACGACCCGGCCTCCTGTTAATCTTGTACCTAGGTTGGCTACAGAATTTGCAAGATTCTGCATTTTCATCATCTCTCCAATATAGCATACAACCCCGACTACATACATCAATTCTTACAACCGGAAGACCTAAGTTATCCACTAGCTTTTTCATATCATAAAAATCACTTGGCATGTTGTTATCATGAGGCAATGACTCTCGCATTACTTCAACAAAAGAGTTGAAGCAATCCGCAGACACATTATGCTCTGCCTTGATATTTAATAGTCGGGCTGTTACCGATAACTTTGTGTGGTCCTCACAACCTGCCCATAGAGGTTCATCTGCTGCTTTCAACACATCCCAGAACTGATTAGATTGAAAAGTTTCATTATACACATTCTCCTCATAACCCGTTACTCCTATATCTTCCAATTGTGAAGCATGACTACTACCCAATTGTTCACGTGTAGGAGAAAAATTAGTACTTGCATGATTTGATTCTGTGCCAAAATTATAACGAGCGCCATCAATCACCATTCTCTCGTATGGGTTCAATTGCTCATAATAGCCACATTCTTCACTAACTGAAAATTGGTCACTTCTTCCATATCCTTCATCAGCTATAAATGGTTCACCATGGGAAGTCCAATTATAATAGTTCGGCGTAAACCCATATCTAATAAGGTGTTCTCTAACTTGATCACACTTCTGGAATTTACCATTACCGCACTTTTTACACGGACACCTTAACTTATTTCCATCCATAAACTCATATTTTTTTTTTTGGTAAAGACCATAAAATCATATTTACTACTAGCAAAGTCCAAAAATAGTTCCAACCCAGTACGAAACTCATCCGTCAATCCTTGACGTCCAGGTAAGTTCTTATTATACATCCAAGCCCTTTCTCTTTGCATTATGTCTGTATTAAAATAATAAATGCTGGTAAAATATTTAAAATATCATATCTATTGTTCGTAATTAAAACTATAAAATTTTGGAAATTAGAATTTTTTTTCTTCACACAACAATTAATATGAAATTGCAAAAATAGAAAAATTTACAATGCAAAGAAGACTTACCCAAAAATTTGACTGAAATATTGATAGGACAAAGTGATCAATTGGATGAGAATTGCAAAGTCCACTTGGATTGCGAGACCTTCAATTAGGCACAAACCCAAAAAAAATAATCACTTAAGAATTATTTTGTAATATTTTTTAAAGTACGATGGAAACGGAATTCATCCCTAGCAAATTTGCGACAAATAAAAGCAAAATCCGTCGCAAATTTGCGACGGAATTTGCATTTATTCGTCGCAAATTTGCGACGGAGACGAGTGTCCGTTGCAAATGGCCCGGCCTTTCGGCTCATCCGAAGGCCGGCGACGTGTAACCGGTCGCCGGTCATTAAACCGGTCGTTAAACCGGTGATGCAGATAAGAAAAAAATACAAATATAAACATATATTTAAAAAAAAATTACAATGTAACGACAAATAATGACGAAGATAGCAATTTTGCACTTACCGGTACAAAAGCTTTATCGAGATTAATAAGTGCGTCCGTAGATGTTGCTGAGTTCAGTGACATGAAAGGGGGAGAAAACCAATAGAAAGCGAGAGAAAGCGAGAGAGAGCGAGAGAGAGAAAGTGATTATCAGTCGGGCTGATAAACTACGAATTTGCGACGGATGTACGTTTTCGTCGCAAATTTGCGACGGAAGTACTTTGCCGTCGGAAATTTGCGACGGATTTTGCGATTGTATTATTTTCCGTCGCAAATTTGCGACGGAATTTGCGACGGACGTAAGTTTCCGTCGCAAAATCCGTCGCAAATTTGCGACGGAAACTTACGTCCGTCGCAAATTTGCGACGGCAAAAATTCCGTCGCAAATTTCCATCTCAAATTTCATGTTTTTTTGTAGTGAGACGTAGCTCTTGTTTTGAGTAAGCAAATGGTGAACCCATTTCACGAGCAATGAGCTTGAGAGGCATTGCCGGAATTTAATCAATTGACCTGTGCACCGATATAATAACAGCCACCTGGCTTTTTTTTTTTTTAAAGTTTAAATTGTCAGGAAACATGTTAATAACACACGTAGAACACGTTACCCGACACTCAAAATTCATTTTACTTTTCGGATTGTATTTTATATGACTTTTTTTTATACATAATCACGTTTTACGAAACTTGTTGGATTTCTACGAGTCTCATTCGCTAATCGAACATAGACAATGTGATTTTAGGATGCTCAATTGTAACACTAATGTCAAATTTACTGGACTAATCGCTTGCGAGCAGCTAGGCCATACTCTTTTATAAATAATGGAAATCTAAGGATGTTCCAGATGTGAGAAGCACACGACAATCATGGAGCAATTGATTACCCGTTAATTGATTTGGCCATCCCGATAAAAAAAATTAAAAATTGATTTGGCCTCCACATCCACACTGGATGAATCTTTCTCGAATCTTTCTCGTTTGTCGGGGTTGTACACTTTCTTGATTTTTCCAATTTATACCCAATTTTTAGAGAAATTATAATTTAAATTGGACTGCTACTGTTGGCGGTCGAAATTGGAAACCTATGTTTTTGTCACGATTATTGACGTCGACCTTCGTAATCATTTTCGTTCGAGGGCCAAGATTCCATCCCTTGGTGGCTCAAATAATTTTTTTCATAGAAAAAGACCCGTATATTTAATAGAGTCAAACTAACTACAAGTCCTGTCCCAGAAATCGAAATAATATTTTCCTAAAAATGATCGCATGTATCGTTTGAAATTATTAGCCAATGAAAAATATTTTAATCATCAACAATAATTTATATCTAAATATTTTTATAGATAATAAAAATATAATTCGTTCATTTATTTTTATAAGAGTTATAAATGATCATTTTTAAGAAAATGTATAAGGATGGAAGAAAGTGTCAGAAAAGTCCTAAACCTATTATATTACTGCAAATTTAATTCAAAACATTTTAATTATGTCAATTTAGTTATAAACTTTTTGATTTAGTTCTGATGCAATTGGCCCGAATAACTTTCGAAAGATATTGCTAACATGAATGCCAGTAGATCTACATGGCACCGCCTGTGCTGATGTGGCCACGAGAGATGGCCGATCGGGTTGGCCTCGCCTGGGCGAGGGTCGCCGTCGCACGCCATAGTCGAGGGCTCTCCTCGCTAGATCCAGAAAGGCTGGACCTCGCTCGGTCCAGCCGACGTGCACGTCAGCAAATATTAGGATTGAATTGGAGCAATGTCAAAATGCTCGCAATTAAATCAGCACGATTAAAAAGTTTAACATTAAATCGACACGAAACGCAATAAATTTATTACTTTTCTAACGCTTTTTTTTAACTGTTACGATATAAAGGTGATAAAAATGACTATCAATCTACCGATGCTTTTTCACCCTTGTCGTTTTCCTTTTTTTTTCCCCCCCAAAAAATAGTTAAAAAAGAAAGAATCCGGAAAGGCGGCAGGCGCGGGGGCTAGGCCAGTGGCATTATCGTGAATCGAGCGGACCAGCCGGGGGCATATCCGGGTTTAGCCACCCCCGACGCATGGGTGAGCAGACCCTTCCTTCTCGTTGATAGCCCCATTTTCACGTAATTCCATTATCGGAAAATTAATTAAATTTCCCCCAATCCCCCTATTTTATTTAATTAATTTAATTTACCAGACCCGCCCACCAAAAGAAAAAGAAAGAAAGAAAGAAATAATTCGGATCGATAAAAATAAAAATAAAATTAATAATTCCACCATTATAGACGAGCAGATCGCACACGGCTTTCTTCTCTCCCTCCCTCGTTTGCAAATATAGAAACCCACGAAGAAGGAGGAGGAGGCGAAGAAGACGACGACGAAGCAGAAGAAGCAGGAGAAGAAGGGTTCGGTTCGGCATGGGAGCAGCTGGATGCCTCCGGCGACGGGAGACGGTGCTCTGCTTCTCCGCCCAGCTGCCGCCGCCGCCGCCGCCGCCGCATGCGGCTCCCCTTGGAACCGCATGAGACCGTCCGGCGGCCTCCGAATTCCGCGTCCGGATTGCTCGAGGTCCCGAGCCGGAATCGCTCGGATCTTTTCTTCTGGCGGCGGCGGTGTCTCTCTTCCTCGTGCTTCGGTTTCGTCGGGGGCGATGGTTCCGGTCCCCTCGTGTCCGAAAAGGGGAATGTCGCGCCGCGGCGGAGATCTTCCGGTGACCGTCGGTTGATTGCTGCTGTTCTGTCTTTATACTTTGATGTGGATTTGGCTCTCGCTGTTTCGTTCTTGCGCTTGCGCTTGCTTCTTGGAAAGGGAGATGGATTGCGGGTCGGTGTTGGCTAATTGAGGTGCTCCGGGAATTGAATTTTTGCGGAGGGGGGGTTTGAGGAGGAGGGAGGGAAGGGGAGGGGGAGGGGAGCGGAAGGAAAGGAATGGAGGCGTTGAGCTTGGGATCGGTGGATGAAGTGGTGGCGGAGATCATGAGGATCCACAGATCTCTGCCGACGAGGCCTTCGATCGACGAGGCCGAGGCGGCCAAGGCGCTGATCCGCAATGTGGAGAAGGAAGACCAGGCTAGGCTGGACGCGATCGCGAGGCAGACCAAGGGCCTGGACGTGCCCGAGGAGTTGTTCATGATCCTGCAGGAGATGCAGAGGAACCAGGTTTATTACCTGGGCAAAGAGCAGAAGAAGGACGCCGTGAGGTTGCTCGACCTCGAGAATGTCCACGCGCTGTTCGACGAGTACATCCAGAGAGCCTCCGAGTGCCTCTCGTCCGGGTCGGATTCTTACAAGAGGAGTTACTCGAATGGCTCCGCTTCTAAGGTTTCGAGCGGCGGCGCGAGCGTCGCTGCTGCCGGCGCTGCTTCTGTCTCCGCGGTACCGAAGAAGTCATTTCCAGGTGCTTCGGCAAGCTCCTATTACTCCGACAATGACCCCGCGAAGAGCGGTGATTTGTTCACTAGAGACGATAGTTATGTGAAGAAGACGAAGTCCTCATTCTATTCCGATGGTATTGGGGTTGGCCCTGGGGGTTTATCAACCCCACAGATACAGGATTCAACTTTGAAGGCCGGAAGTGCTTTAGGTATGCTTATCTCCCTTCTTTTTTCTGCTTTTGCCTTTGTGGGTTTGATAATTCTTCCTCTTGCGCGACTGCAAGATGATAGATGCAACTTTATAGTTTCTATAGGTTATGCCTATATATGGCCGTGTCCAATGTTGATGGGTTACAGTCTCTCTTTCTTTTGGAGCTTTTTCCGTGGTTTTATGTGGACTATCGTTTTGAAATCTGCTGATGTTCACGTTTTGTGCGTACACAGGTCAAGATGGTGAGAAATTGAGCTTGATAAAGCTTGCCAGTTTGATTGAAGTCTCTGCAAAGAAAGGGACTCAAGAACTCAATCTCCAGAACAAGTTGATGGACCAAATCGAATGGCTTCCCGATTCAATTGGAAAACTATCAAGTTTGGCCAGCATGGATCTATCAGAAAATCGATTGCTAGCCCTACCTGCAACTATCGGAGGCCTCTCATCTTTAACGAAGTTGGATTTGCATGCTAACAGAGTTGCTGAACTCCCAGAATCCATGGGTGATCTCCTCAACTTAGTCTTTTTAGATCTGAGTGCAAACCAACTGGCATCCCTGCCTGCCATTTTCAGCAGACTGGTGCGTCTTCAGGAACTTAACTTGAGCTCAAATAGACTGTCTGCACTTCCTGAGTCGATAGGATCTCTTGTTAGCCTGAAGATCTTGAATGTGGAGACCAATGACATTGATGAGCTGCCACATACTATTGGCCGCTGCTCTTCCCTTAGGGAGCTCCTTGCAGATTATAACCGGCTGAAGGCCCTTCCGGAAGCAGTAGGGAAGATTAGTACCTTGGAGGTGTTGTCAGTTCGATATAATAATATCAGACAGTTGCCTACTACAATGTCATCTCTATCAAATTTGAAGGAGCTTAATGTAAGCTTTAATGAACTTGAGTTTGTGCCCGAGAGCTTATGTTTTGCTACCACGCTCGTCAAGTTGAATATAGGCAACAATTTTGCTGATCTGAGATCCCTTCCGAGGTCTATTGGGAACCTTGAAATGCTCGAAGAATTAGATATCAGCAATAACCAAATACGGGTCCTTCCAGACTCATTTAGGATGTTAACGCGGTTGCGTGTCTTGCGTGTGGAAGAAAATCCTTTAGAAGTTCCACCAAGATCTATTGCAGAAAAGGGTGCACAGGTATATTTGTGTTCTTTCGTCAGCTACTGCATTTTGAATGCTTTAAGATTATATTTTGACACGATTTGACGTAAACTGGTTCTCCTCAGGCTGTTGTTCAATACATGGAGGAACTTGCTGAGAAAAGGAACCAACCACAACCTGTGAAGCAGAAGAAAGGCTGGGCTCATATATGCTTTTTTTCAAGGTCTAATAAAAGAAAGCGAGGTGGAGCTGATTATGTGAAAACCTGATTGTGGACGAGCATACAGGGATGAAATGACTGGTTAGTATTTAGTATCTCATTTTAACTCTGTCAAAACTACACTAAATGTTGTTCTTTTTCTATTATCGAAATAATATCATCAGCATTGACCAACATGATGGATCTTTTGTTATCGTCTTACATAGGAGAATAAGAACTCAAGCCACAAAAGGGAAGTGGTCTTCTTCCCCAAATCAGTTATGACTTTCCTTTTGTATATTTAGCTGGAAATTTGTTCCCTTCTGCTATGTTAGAATCATTTGTAGTTGACTTTGGGAATTAACAAGTTGGTTAGACGCTGAGACTTTGCATCTTTGTGCGAGGCTTCAGTTGGATTTTATTCTGCATAATATATTGGGTTACGACTTTCCTTTTGTACATCTAGCTGGAAATTCTTTTTCCCCTCCTGCCATGTAGGAACCGTATGTAAATGAGCTGGGGAATCAGCAACTTGGTTTGATGACTACGCATCTTTTTATGGGTTTTCAGTTAGATTTTACTCCTTGATAACGTATTGGTTTAGGTCATGAGGAAGTAATTTTTCTTTAACCTCTATGATAACCTTTCATCAGCTGTGAAAGATGCTTTAAGTTTGGTGTAAAAGAAAAAAATCATTGCCCCATCCAACCGAATCTTGAGGGGCAAGTGGGTTTGGAACAGCGTTTGGGACTTGTGTCCCATGAAGTGTGAGGCCTATGGTTTGGTTTCACCTCGGTGGAACTTTTTGAGATCAGGTTTTAGACGAAGCACGTTTTTTTCGAGTCTCTTCCTCCTGATGGGCATGGCTCGCCTCTGACCAGACTAAGAAAATGGACTTTTTTGATATCTGAGTGCTAATCTAAAAGATCACCCGACTGAAAGACAAAAGGGTAAACGACAGAATCTAATCTTCTAATCTACTCATTGGGCCAATTTTAAGCATCCGGCTCGATATGATTATGGAAGCTCTTTTTTCTTTTGACAGGAAGATGATTGTGTTAGGTAGTAACTGTGTCATTCTTTATTACGAAGATACATCAACGTTCCCTGAAACCATTTTTATTTCATCGTGTGACCAGGTATCGGCAACATTTTCAGGTATGAAGAGCGCATTTTGGAAAGACGACCCTCCCCATATTCTGACACAGCGCGACTCTTTTAAAACTGTGGCTCGCATGACTCCCTTCTGAAGACTGTGGATTTCGTCCTCACCCCCCAAAGTTTTCCTCCTATTTTCGACTCAACAAGATTTTGCAAAATTTTCTGCTTTCCCAACTGTTGTGAATCAACTGTGTATGCATCCTTTGTTCTTGGACTTAGCAAAAATGAGGTGTATACAATCGGCCGGCGCATAAACGGAAGACGACCATCATGTTGTTGTATATACAAAGACTCGGGTACCTGTCTCTTTTTCTACCCCTCTCTCTTTTGTCCAATGAGATACACTCCGATATCACCCGAGGCAGCATAGCCTTGAATCTATCAGCACCACTGGTAGTGTCCGAGCAAAAGCTGAAGCCGTGGGACTGCCGCTCCGATAATTTTGGCTTTTTCTGTCTCGTGTCGTGGCAGCGGCGGCTCTGAAATTGGAGATCCCAATGCCCAAAGTCCTCCAATACACGGCCAGTGAGAAAAGAGGGGGTCTTCTTACCTGAAAGTCTTTGAGATGCGAGGTTGCGTTAGTTGAATGATTAAATTTCTCTCAGCTTCTGTATCTTTGCTTTAAGTTTTGTACTTTTGTTCTCTCTTTGAATAATAATGTATAGCAGGGGGGCCATGAGAATGGGGAGGACGAAGATGCAAGCGTCTCACGTGGAGTGATGAGACGGAACGAATCTTGATATGCACAGATTGAGTTGCGCCTTATACGCCGCGCCTCGCATGAACTGAGAAAAGGAAACAAGGAATCGATCATCGATGGTTCATACGGTTCTTGGTTGATTCGAAGTCTTCCGTCTTCTGTGAACAATTATCCGTTGCGGTTCTCGTCTCGATCAAATTAGCCGTGAGTTTCTTCCTTTCTGGACGCCGACGTGTCTTGCATTCCGCGCTCGTCGCAGACTACCAATCACCGATCGCCATCTTCGGAGCTCTTTTAAGTTTTGGCTCGATTACCCTTCACTCGAACCCTGTGACCTTCTCGATCCCCACACAATGTAATCAAACAACTTCCTTTTTCTTTTGACAATCAATATTTGCCAACTCAGGACCATCTCGTGATCATCTTGTAACACAACACCTCATCAGCGCGTTCGGCCTTATCTGCGCCCTCGTTTCTTTCCAGTCGTCCTTTACAGCTCACCGGGGAATCTATCAAATCATATCTTATACCAAAAAGATAAATCGATTTTCAAAATTCTGACCACACATTGCCCGAGAATTGTAATGAATTGAAAATTATATTATTTGGTTGTTTAACACGTATGAGGGGATAATTAATAATGCAGATATCTTTTGGTGTATGTACTCAATATAATTATGCTAAAAAACAGTCACCAACTTTTTTTTTTCTCCTGAAAAAGGGGGAAAAAAGAAAATTGAGTTTTTTTTTTTGGATATTGTGCAAAAAAGTGTCACCTGGACTCTCGATAGGTACCTAAAGATCAACCTTTGAAAAAAGATTCGGGTGGTTGGCAGTTGGCTGGCCGGGTGTTTATCTGTGTAACTAATTAGAACACGAATGATAATCATTCTATTTTTCTATTTTTTTTATTTTTCTATTCCTAGGAACATGTTTGGAACAGAAATCTGTTTGGTAACGCAATTTCATTTTTCTATTTCTGAAATAAATTTCTACTCCAAAAATAGGTTTGGAACAGAAATCAGAAGTAAAAAAGTCTACTTTTCTATTTCTAAAACAAAAATGAGAAATATACTCTTATCATCGCTCGATCTTGCTACTAGCTGACTATCCACCCATCGCTCGCCATCGCCACCAATCACCTCCCGTCGCCGGCCACCTCCCACCACCGTCGTTCGTTGCCATTCGTTGCCGTACTTTGTCACCAGCTGTGTCCCACTACCTCTCGACGTCGTCCACCTCCTACCATTGCCCTCTGCTGTCCATCGCCGTTCACCATCGCCCACCAGCTACCTTCTGCTGTCCTTCGCCGGCGGTCTCCTCCCGTCCTCCGTCGCCACCTAACATCGGCCGTCATAAGCCATCGTCGGTCGCCTCTCGCCATTGGCTGCTGCTCGCTAGCCAACTCACACCATCATCCTCTACCATCGCTTTCACCGTTGCGTGATGCTGGCCACCTCGCATTGTCGGTCATCGCCCGTTGGCTACCTCCTGCCACCGTCCTCCATTGGCCACCTCCTGCCACCGTCCTTTGCCGCCGCCCATCGTCATCCGCCACCACCCGATATCGACCCACTCTCGCCACTGTCCTCCGCCGCTGGCCATCATCTGTAGTCCTTTGCCATCGCACGACGCCAGCTGCCTCCCACCATCGGTCGCTGCCGCCGCCCATCGTTGTTCGTTGCCACCCAACACCGCCCACCTCCCGCCACCGTTGGCCGCCTCAAGCCACCACCCGCTGGCTGCTAGGAAGGAAGAAATTTTGTTTCGTTATCAAACAAATTCTATTTTAGGAATAGAAATTTTTTATCATTATCAAATGAGTATTTTGGCAAAGAAACTCATCCATGGAATAAAAATAAAAATTGATTTCTAACTAAAAATTAATTTCTGAAATATAATGGTTATCATTCGTGCCTTTACAAGCCATGGAAATTGTTTGCTTAGTGGGAAAATCACACATCAATCACCCAAGCAAGACGACTTATAGAATAGCTAGCCATATCGGCTCACATTGGCGGTCGAATGGGTAGTAGCCACGCGCTCGATTCCTGCCTATTCGATGGCGATCGTGTGGAGCTTCCCTTACGATGAAGGATGGTGAACTTAACAAAAATTTCATAATTAAAGTAGATTACTCGCCCGATTAATTAGGGATGATTGCCCTAAAGAATTCATTTTGACTTCCCATCATCATCAGGATCCCACCAAGTTGTTGGTGGGGGAAGGAAAGCTTCGCGTCCACGGCGAGATGTTTGGACATTGACAGAAACCTAGATTCAGATGGGTGCTCACGTGTACTGGTGTCGAAACCTCGGTCCACATTCCCCAATAGCACTAAGTTACGTGACACTACTGCCTCCTCCTACCTTATTCTAATCCTTCGTTGACATTTGGGGGACAAAGTATGAACTTGACATGCTGATATTTAGATTAGTGAAAAATTGGCTAATGATGGATTCGATTGAGCCCGAGACTTTACAGTTTGTTGGTAAGATAAGGAAAAATGACATAAATGGTTCCTGAATTTTGGTCGAATGTGTAATGTGGTCTTTGAATTTTTAATTTGTTCAATATTATCTTTGAACTTTAACTCAATGTGCAATGTGGTTTTTAAACTTTCAATTTATTTAACATGATCTCTAGACTATTTGTACATGTTCAGTTTAGTCTCCAAATCATATGAAAATGGTCAATGTTGTCCCTAAATTTGAATTAAATGAAGGATGTTATTGAACATTTTCATATCGTTTGGAGATTAAGTTAAAAATATATCAAAAGTTTGAGCACCACATTCTCATTACATATTAAACTAAAATTTATGATCATATTAATTAAATTAAAAGTTCATGAATGATATTCTACATCGAAACAAAATATAGTGATTATTTGTATTATTATCCTATGAGATAACTTACTGCCGACATAAATGATTATTAGTTCAATCGGAAAGTTGACTATCTCGTGTCAATGGCGTCGTGAACGAAAAAAGAAAAAAAGAAAAAAAGCAAAACTTTAGTGCCGCTAATCAGCAAAGTCGAAGGGCACTGGGGGTCTGTTTGAAACGACCTTTTGTCTTTTGTATTTTACGTGTTAAACCTTTGAGATTTGACATTAATTTAATACTGCACTAAGCAAAAGCTGAGCTGGTCCAGCATGATTTGATACTTTTGTTCGGTAAATGTCTATCTTCTTCTTCTTCGGTCATCGTGCTTCTGGAGATTTTCATCGAACTTTATCCAACGGATTCGTTTGTATGCTTTATTTCACACACGCTTAAGGTGGGAAATGAATGATTCATGTTGTGTTGTGCCATGTCTTGTTGTCGTTTCTCGATGCATATCCAACAATCGTTCGTTCCCATTGTGAATGCTAGGTAGCCCAGCACATCAACACCCTTCAAAGAATTTGTACAAGCGCTCGCTATTGTCCAGGGTTGGGGCCTCCATCCCATTTCATGCGGAAGAGGTCTCTCCCTAGCTCTGAGGAAAAACCCTTGACCTTAGGCCCCTCACGCTGTCCGTCGGTCTGTGGAGAGTGCCACGGGTTGCTCTCCCCTCGTTGAGCAGGCCCGATGTTTCGGTTCTATACGCGACGAAGTAAATATTCCCTAAAGAACCTCATCGATGCATTACTCGCGTGAAAAGTCTCTCATTGCTAAAAGGAAAGCAAAGCGTTTGCATTGCTGTGTCACATTTGCATTTTTATTGGTGATTTTCCAGAGCTCGGTTGCGATTACCTTGCCTTGTTTGCTCGTCAGTCGACACAGCACAAGGTGTGGCATGTCACGTAGTGTCTCTCATAGGTTAGTTTCTACAGTCAATCACCGGGTGAACGGATAGCACAAATCCACACTCGTAGCGACGGTCATGGCCGTGCAATCAAAACCACGTTTTGTGCTGTGTCGATTTAGTCAGTGCCGTGAAGACACCGTGCGTGGTGCCCGATGCTGCTCTCAGTCCCAAGAAGCTCTTCATATTCATGCAGGGCCCCAGCTCAGCCCATTGGGCCTATGGTTTTTGGCTGCTTGGGCCATGCCCAATGTAGTGGTCTGGTCAAGGTTTGGGACAATGGTAAAAAACGATCCCTTTTAACAACGTCATTCCCGAATTTTTTCAATTTTGTTTCAATTTCAATCGTTGTGATCCCTTGATCAAACACGCCGGCCAAGAAAGTAATCACACATCATTTGATCGAACACGAGCCCGCCCTTCCATCGATTTGATCTTATTATCATCTAACTAGCAATCTAGAACGGTAAGATCCACATCCATTGACGTGACGTGACGTGATGTGATTGTTGCGGTGAATATAATGATTTAACAAGCAAAGAAAAAGTCAGCAATTCCCGTTAGCAAAATCAAAGGAAGGACTAAACCTTGCCATTTTAGAGGAGTATAAGCACCAGAATGACTAAAGTTAAAGTTCAAAGACAGAAATTGTATGTTGTGTAAAAGGTAATTATTATAACAAGGTTTTTTGTACATTTTTCTTATAATAACAACGATAATTTGCTCATTCAACCAAAAAATTTCTTCTTGTAATACATAATCTAATTTGTTTAGTAGAATGCAATGCGTTAGTCATTGAAATTCTGTTACTTCAGAATATTTAAATATTAAATTACGCTTTTATCTAATAGTTTGAATTTTTAAAATAGTTGGCGGTAATCTCATAAAATATTAAATAGTATAAAACATGAGAACCTGAATTCAAATCTTTCTATGCCTCTAATTGTCTCCCCAATTACATATCAATGGTCCCACAAATTCTCACATTAAGCTTATTCACATGCATTTTGTCTTAACTTGCTCTTCCAACTCCCCTCGATGGCCGGGACCGCAAACCATGGCGGCTAAGCAATTGCCGTTGGCACGGCCGTTAACGACTGGACGGCATTCTACCGTTCAATCACCACGGCAAACGAGTTGTCCGTCATGGAGAGCTTTCTTTTGAACCGAGAGAAGGACAACTTTAGCACCATTGTAGATTTTCTGAATTTTTCATGTTTCTTAAAGTTATGTAAAAACATTCAAGAAATGAACTTTATCCCACGTGTACTATTTTTGTATGAATAAGGTCAAATAAATAAATTAATCCTTATCTAACTTGTTTTTCTTGGTATGATAATTCATTTGGGGTCTGTATAGAAAATCTCTAAGCATATGATTCTTCAGTTAAGCACAAAGTATTCACTTTATTCATAGTATTGAAGATCTTTCCCAAACCATGTCCATCTCCCTAGTCCTTTGTATCTTGTAGAAATCAATGCGTAATTCACTAGAACGCACGTCTTAACCTTGTCTCTTCTAATTCAGCAAAGTAGAGAAAGAGCAGTCCTCGAAGCTCCGAGTGGAATTCGGATGTCGATACAAGGTATTGCTAGGTAATCCGATCCGACATTTTTGAAAGAATCTAACTCCTCAAGTATAGTATTCCGGTTGACGGATTAAACCTCATTCCGCATGTAATCAAACAATAAGCCTCGATCTCTCTTGAGCAAAGCTAAATCAAAGCAGGAGATCCAAAGTTTCGCATAACCTTTGTCATTCTCAGTTCGTTCCTTCTGGATATCAGCATTGATTATGCAGTAGCATTTACATTATATTCAAGATCTGACCCCAATCGCAATGTTTAGTCTCTTGTATTTCGCGGAACTATGCACCTCCGAAAGTATGCACAATCAGTTCGTAGAGAATGACCGAGACGTGCATGTGCAAGCATGCATCTCTTCCGCTCAGAGACTACAATATGGCCCTCGAAAATCTTATTTGACTGCGTCTCAAGAAGATGACAGAACTAACTCAGCACTGCATTACTCAGAACTTGACTTCAATTTACAAGAACCACTCTAGGAGACCGACCCTCCTAGCGAAACATTTGAACGTGAAAGACAATTAAGAAGTTCAAAGATCACAGCGTGAACTTATGCAGTCGATCAACCACAAGCTGCGTGAGAACAAACTTCTTTCGAGAGTGGAGGTGCTCGAAACCAAGCGTCGTTTGCTGCCTGTATAATACCAGTAGATGGGGTGGTCTTGAGGACAGGGAAGTAGTAATGGTTCCGATGTCATTGATGGTATGACGAGTGCTAGAGAGTGAACTCGAGATCCTGGGAGTTATGGCTCGTCATCGTATATGATTCGATGGCGTTTTCGATTGGTCAGGCGTTCTTGGCAATTGAAGAAGTTGTATGCGTGACGAGCTACTTGCCTCGGGTTCTTCGTGAAGACGACGTTCACAGAGATCTGCTTCCAATTGCCTTCTCCGTAGATACCCAATCCTCTAAGAAAGCTCCTGGATATGTCCATAAAAATCAAAATCAGACATTGTTAATTAGCTATCATCTTAACAGTTCAATCACTTTCTTGATAATGCTTCTGTGAAAATGCATTCAATCACCTAGCAAGCAGGGCAAATCTTGAGCGCGTTGAAACAGTTAAACAACCTAACAAGATTCGAATCACAAACCTAACGATGTCTCTAATCTAACTAAAGAAGGAAAAAGCACATGCGGGTTGCAGCAGTAGAGGAAGATAAGTCATCATACTCGTGTTCTTCTTTACTCCATATCCCTTTACAGCGTTGAACTTTCGATTTGTGAAACGACGACGAGGATCCATTATCAACACCTCGATCTGCCAGCTCGCGTTTGCCTTCATCGTTCGCCCCCCATTGCTCTGGGAAAGCGATTTCACCCGACTCTATCGACTCCAAGTCGTGCAACAGCGCTTCAAGATGCCAGCGGACCTGCCCGACCGACTTTCTGGGGAATTCAGGAGCGACCTTCTCGGGAAAACCATTCAAGGAGGCGGAGGAATGGCTTTCACCGGTGTACGTGGCCAAGGCATTCTCAAACCGCTTGTTCTCTTCGAATGTCCAGACGCCGCAGTGATCAGGCCGGCGACTGCGTTCCTTGCACCAGTGATGTTCTTGATGATCGATAGAACCGCAAGGAGACGGAAGAGCGGTCGCCCTTGGGATAGCCTTCCACGAATAGATCATCAGCAGGAATGGGAAAGCCCAGACTAAACAGAAAAGAACGTCCCGCATTGGGGTACGAAAACCAAGCGCCAGAGTCAACAGTAGAAACTTCGCCATTAGAGAAGGAAGGGTGGGGACGGCGGCCATGCTTGATTTCGCTTCTCTCTCCGCTTTCTTGGTATGTTGCCGGTGGGAAGTCCCGCGCGATTCTTGGTTTTATGAATTTTTCATACTTTTTATAGGGACCCGAAGACATTCGGAATGAACTTAATCCAACTCGGGTGACGTAATCTATGTTTATAACGAATAGGTTCAAATAATTCTTTCTCTTACCAATCTTTTTTTCCTTGACTGGGAACATAATGAAATAGTTTCCAATGATATACGGTAGGTTTCAATTAAACTTATGGTGCTCATTTACTCATTGTATTTGTTAGGAGTAAGCAGCAGAAGTTTGATACCTTCTCGTGGGAAGATAGCTAAAAGAGAGCCCAAGTCCGAGCCCGTCAATGTATCCATTTGGATCTACGTATCTTCACTCAAAAACTTAAACCAATGAGTTATGAACTAACTAGATATATTAATTACTCAATACCACACCACTTATTCAATATGAGACTTTTCTAGCGTAGCTTACACGTGCACTTCAACATTCAAGTATCTTCCCCAACATATACATATTTCGTAGTATTCGCAATATTCATTGTGTATTCCTCTTGAAAGCACATCTTAAGTTTGCCTCATTTGTTTCGTCATATATTAGAAGTCACTCTCATTTCATTGTTGCAATACCTCTTTGACGTAGGTGATAAAACATTAGTCAAATGATTATTTTTAGTGATGAAGTGCACTTGAAATCCTACCACATAACAAAATTACAATCAATTTTTAAAACTTGTTTGGAAGGTACAATCAAGTGGTTTTGTTAACTTTGTTACACGTTGAATGACATGAAAATTCAACGTGGCTTTGAAATTTTTTAGGGATTGTTGGTGCTATTATGGCGCCAAGTGGCTGTCACATCAGGAAAAAAACTATAAAACTTTTAATAAGGGAAAAAAAAAAAACTAGAGAGAGACCTTAAAGGGGGCGGGGACATGGGACCACCCGGAACTTGGGCCGTGTTACGTAGACCTAGGCTCCCAAGGGACCTGATCAAGGAAGCCAGCCCCTGGACTTTGGAGATCACCAGGGTTGGAGCTAGGGACCAGGCATCTCGGAGTAGAACCCGGTTTCTGTACTCGAAATGCCAAGGCCGAGATTTGGGACCCTGACTAGAGTCTAGAGGCAAGGTCATAGGTTCGGCCTCGAAAGCCTAAATTCACCAACGGGGTCTCGGGTTCTTGGGCCAAGGACACGGATTCGAGAGTTAGGGGGGGCTCGGTCTCGAGTCCGAGGTCTCTAGCCTCGACACCAAGGTCTGAACTTTGGGGTTGGTTCGAGGGCGAAATTCCAATGTCTCGTGTCCGATTTTCCGAGTCCAAGAGCTTAGGTCCTTGGCTTCAGAGTTAGCGTCTCATAACTAAACCGTAAAAGTCTTGGACCTAGCTTGTAGCATCTTGGGCACCATGTTTCTTATGGCTTGCCTCGCAAGACCCCATACCCATGATATGATAAAAGTGTAAAAAAAATCTTAAACATTTTCATTAGTGCCAATTCAGTTCTAAACTTTTTGAATTGGTATCAATTTAGTCCTAAACTTTTTTTTAGTGCCAATTAGTCTTAGATCTTTTGTATTGATGCAAATTTAGTCCTAAATCCTTTTTCGGTGCCAATTCAGTCTTAAACTTTTTGCATTGATACCAATTCAGTCCTTTCAGCTAATAACTATTCACGTGTCAAATGATTAAATTGGCACCAATACAAAAGTTTAAGGACTGAATTGGCACAAATGTAAAAAGTTTAGGACTGAATTGACATACAAAAAAGTTTTAAGATTGAATTGGCATCAATGCAAAAGGTTTATGACTAAATTTGCATAAAAAAAGTTTTATGACTAAATTGACACTAATACAAAAGGTTTATGACGTTTTTGACACTTTTCCTCCTGGTCTTGCTAGTACAACGACCTTCACGGCTGCAGGGTGGGGCCCAATGGACTCAATATAGTATTGAGAGAGAGAGAGAGAGAGAGAGAGAGAGAGAGAGAGAGGAAAGACAATAATGATGGAGGTGGCGGCGGTCGAAGACTGGAACTTGAATCTCAATACTATATATTACTAAATAATCCAATTCGACATTTTTTTATCGTAACTTATTCCACAAGTAATCTATGCCCTATTTAAACTCATTCAGCACGAATTAAACAAGGCCTCAATCTTTCTTAAGCAAGCTAATCGAAATAGGAGATCCAAAGTTGTAGGCTGGGTTGACTTCTATGTGAAATAAATCCAATGAATTGTAAGCCTAAGGCTTGAGCTCATATAATAATCCATATGGAGAAATATGGTTTTTCACTATTTTATGTGGTAGCCGCAAAGAATGTTAGTTGAGACGTAGCGGTGAGAGAAAGAGAGAGCAAAAAATCTGTGAAAGCTTGGCAGTATATGGTTTATATCAAGCTGACATCAGAAGTGGATTCGTGATTCGATTAAGCTGAAATTTTATTGGCATGCTTGTGACACATTCTTCTCAAATATAATCGGTTGGATTTTCACTCGAAGCTCCCTACATCAAGTTTTTCATGTTTTTGGTGAGATTTATCCTTAATCTCTTTTGAAATTTATGTGTATTACCAAGAATGATGTTCTTGATATTGTTGCAACCACGTAGCTCTCGTATTAACTAGAGAAGAACTTTGTTCACCAAATTTAGTTGATAGTGAAGATTTTAGGTGGATTCCGGTACCATGGTTTTGGATCTCCTCGCACCTGTTATATTATATTGTTTCCTATTAGGTTTGCAGTTTGCACAAGGTGGAGATTGTTTTGTTTTACTGCGCTAATCCAATATTGTTTGGGATGTCACTGTTCTTCCAACACAAAGTTTCACATCACATATTGTCATTCTCAGTCCATTCCTTCCAAACGACGGCATCGATTACCTACAGGAATAGGGTCTTACAATACATGAACGAGAAGGCAAGTCGCACGTCTACCATCCTCTTGCATTACTTAGGCACATGCACATCCAGAAAACATATTCAGTTTGTAAAAGTTAACTGATATGTGTATGTACAAACATGTACACATCTCTTCCGCTCCGAGCCTTCAATATGGCCGTCGTTTTCTTATTCATTGTATCCCACGAAAACAACAGGAATGACTCAGCACCCGGCTCCTCAAACTTGACTACGATCTTCATGACCTAGTCTTTGCGGAATGACTCTCCTAATGTATAGAAAAAACCAAACGTGATACATTTCGAAAGATTCAAAGATCGCGGTGATGGGCCTTACGCAATCAATCGAGCAGAAGCTGTGCGGTGTTATCTGCTTTCGGGAGTCGGGGCTCTCGAAACTAAGCAGTCACTTTCTATCCGTGCAACGAGTAGATGGTGAACTCGAGGACGGGGAAGCCACAACTCTGACGTCGCCAATGCTGTGAGTGTCATTGATGCTCCGACGGAGTTTTTGGTTCTCTGTGCGATCTTTGCGGTTGAAGTACTTCTGCGCATGACTAGCTACTTGCGTCGGACTTTTCGTCAGCACGACATATCTGGCGATGTTCTTCCAATCCCCCTTGCCGTATATCTCCAATCCTCCAAGAAATCGCCTGGATTTGTCAATAATAGCAACGTCAGAAAATATGATCTGGATTCGGGATAATAAATCGAGCCGTCGCACCATAATCACAACACGAGAAACACAATACCACACATTATTTCGAGATCTCAAGAAAATGCTTTCCAAATCATTAATTTCTTTGGAAATAAAATGGGTCTAGGTTATGGTCTTTTCAAACGATCTTTTAGCTAATGTGGTGATTACACAACATTTTGACATAATGTATTGAACTCCATAGCCATATATATCTGCCTGTCCTTTGATACACTTCTATGAAAAATGTCATTATAAAGGACAAATTATCGAGAAGCCCAGAAAGAGTTATCGCTTCTACTGGCCATAAACAAGCTAGTAAAGTTCGAGTACGATATCTCCATATTAGCCCACCAACAGGAAAGGAAAAAAGAACATGGATGGCAACAGTAGAGGAAGATCGGTCATACTCGTGTTCTTCTTTAGTCCATGCAATCCCTCTTTTCCGTTGAACTTTCGATTTGCCTTTCGATTCTTCGCGCTCGCTGTCCTTGTCCATCATCCATTGCTCCGGGAACATGACTTCACCCGAATCTATCAATTCCACGTCGTGCCACAGCGCCTCGAGGTGCCTCCCGACCTGCTCAACCGACTTCCCGGGGAACTCGGGAGCAATCCCCTTGACGAAATCGCGTAACGAGGAGAGGTCAACCCGGCTGGGCAGCATGGCCAAGGCGTTCTCGAACCGCTTGTCCTCTTGGAAAGTCCAGGCGCCGCCACAGCAGCAAACATTTGCGCAGCCGTGGCCCTCGGGCGAGGGCCCGGGGCTCGCGCGGCACACGTATTCTTGATGGTCGGCCGGTCTGTGGAGGGTCGGGAAGGTCACGACCGGCATAGCCTTTCACGAAGAACGGATCATCAGAAGGCACACGAGAGGGCCGACGAAGCAGGAAAGAACGCCCCACATCTTGATAGGGTGACCAGAAGCTTCAATCATCAGTAGGAACAAGAGGGTTTTTTCAAGATCTTGTGCCTCTATATATATTGATTAGTGGGTTCGTTTTAAAGATCGGATTCTCAGTACCTATCTGAAATGTGTCAATTTAAATTTGTGCTGATTCGACGTTGACTTCACGTACTGGGCAGTCCATGCCAATAATAAGGCTCAAGATCATATTCTGGCCAATCGCTTGGAGTCAGATTGCTCATTATCAAGAAGAGCAACTGATTTTCTGTTCAAAAGAAGAAGAAGAAGAAGAAGAGCAACTGATTGGAGACCTAGTCGGAGTCCGAATCTTTTGACAAAATTTGGACTTCATCTTTCGGTGAAATTATAGTTTGTACCCTTCACTTTGGTTTAATTGCGCTTTGCGTACCGTCCTTTTTTTTTTTTTTTAAAGTTGTGTACAGTTTGATTCTTGTGCCTAACATAGATTGACCGCCGGCGGTCGCGATAAAAAGAAAGTAGCGTTTTCACCTAGTTGAGAAGTGTTGTCCGAGGAGGATTAAAAGTCAGCGTCTTGTAGCTTGCATCCGATCGTGCTTGGCATCTCGTGTTTTTATTTTAGATAAGCGTTGAATTTTCGAATTAAGTGGATTTTCGAGTGGATTAATTTTGATTTCGGTATGATTTGGATGCTGAAAGAAAGGATATGGAATGAGATAGTTTTTAAACAGGACACATTTGAAAATAAATTGAGAATTGTTAAATTCTAGTTTTAGAATTTATCGCAAGAGACAAATTCAAAGCAAGAGTAATAATGCCATTTATCAACAATAAAACCATTCAACTTGTTTTTTAAGTTTATTGAAATGTTTAGAAGGTTTGGTTACGCCAAATAATAAATATCTGATTAACATCGTTTGCAATAAACAAGATTTCTCATGCTAATGGAAGTTCTTTTTTTGTTGTCTTTCTTCATGTTATTTTTCGACCTTTAATTATATAAATAAATTAAATAATAGCTGGTTAGAAACAAAAGCAACACATCTGCTTCTTTAAAATAAATTTACCCTCCATTAGTTTTCATTAAATTTTACAGTCAAATTGCTTTGTTAAATGCACCCGGCAATTGACGGATATATTAGTTTTGGGTTTTATTCTCCATTTGTCATTTGTGTACCAATTTGTAATTTTTATGACATTAATTCAATTTAACGAAAATTAACGAATGGTAATTTTGTCTCAAATATACTAGTTTGGGGCTTTTGGCGGTCAAAAAATTAATTTGTGATAAATTTATCATAGGTGTACTAGTTTGGGGTTTTTTATAATCAAAAAATTAATTTGGGGTAAATTTGTCACAAATATACCAATTTGGGGTTTTTTTTTGTGATATTAACCCAAACTATCATTGTTTATCAAGTAGGCAAATTTAATTATTAAAAAATGAAAAGAATTTCAAAGATGCCAATTGCTATTATCTCATGATATAAGAAGGATCATTATTAATGGTAATAATATGGACTGCAGTTGAATTTAGAATTTCATCTTTGACAAAGTTTCTAAAGCACTAATACCTCCTATCAATTTTGTGGTGAAGAAAAAGAAAATATATAAGTTATTAATAGAAGAGTATTTTGGCCTAAAGTTTTCTTCCATTAATCTAAAATCTGGATTTTGATTATGAAAAATAATTTTGCTTTCATAATCCTCTAAAAGGTGTTGTCACATGAAAAACTGGTTTTTACTTCAAAAATGTGAAAAAAAATTGTCTATGTAAGTATACCATTTTCGAAAACTAGCTTTTGTTCATACTTTAACCTTACAATGAATTAATACGCACATAGATTAAACTATAAATAGCTCTTATTTTGATTCTATTTTTTCCATTTTCTTTAACAGTGCAATGAATTCTTGCTCTAAATAGTTCAAATATGTCACTTTATGAGGTATAAATACTTTTTAGGGAAAAAGCCACATATACCCTAAATTATACCCATTGTAACATTTTTACCATAAACTTTTTTTCGATGACATTGAAAACAATATTGTTTTTATTTCACTTGAGCCACGTTGGCATCATGTCAATACTGTTTACTTTCTAGCGCCTATTTAGACAAATTTTTAACGGTTTTCATTGACAGAATTTTAATGGAAGGCAAATATATTACATGGGTACAAGTTAGAGATTTTTGGTATTGAAAAAAAAACGTTTAGGGTAAATATGTCTCAAAGTCTAGGGTCTTTTGTGGCTTTTGCCCTACTTTTTATTAGTGTTCTGACAAAAAAAATACTTTTTATTGGCAACATATTATTTTTTGTTTATTCCATTTAATTTTATGTTTAAATTGAATGGATTAAGATAATCTTGAAATGGACTGAAAACGGAAAAGTTTTAAAATTTTGTCTTTGATAATTAAGTAAGGTATAAACAATGTGTAAATGGAGGGTGTATTTGTTTCGCGAATCTAACTGATTAGAAAACACTTTTGATAAATATGATATCTTATATTTTTTATAACAATAAATTAACAAAAAATATTTCACTATTAATAAAAATATTTTGATTTAAATCATTTTTGATAAAGATAATTATTTCAATTAATTAACTTTTTCTAAAGATATGGACAATTGTCTATAAAAAATGCCTTTTAAATCATTGATTTTCTATGAAAGATAAGCAATAATCAATAAAAAAAAGTTAAATTGAATAAGTGATAGAACAAATAAAAAAAACCTTATAACGGAGCACGATTGTGTCGGGGAAAAGACAGGTTTAGAAGTAATGCCCAAAAGGCAAGACGATAGCCCTCAATTAGGCGTGGGCTCTTTCAAGCCCTTATTTCACGTGACGTTGGATTCACTTTGATTTATGATTTAGCCTAATAGATTCAATGTGAAACGGGAGTGGCCACTAGCCTATTAAGCCTGGCTAATAACCAAGTGAGACTTGAGAGAATGCCTCACTTCTTATGGTCCACTTAGCTTACTCCACCCTCTCAACTCTAACGCCAATGAGCTAAAAAGAAAGCTGGAATCCATTATTGTTTTCTTTGAAAACATTTAGATGTTGCACCTCCACAAATTTCTACTTCCCCCAAATTATACATTCAAACACTCTTACAAACTATTACAATTCACAGCTTATAGATAATTAAAATAATATATTACACCATTTTTTTCAAGAAATAAACATGAAAAGTAAATGCAAAGCTTAGAGAAGTTCTTTAATCGGTCAATCCACAGCATATTTAAAGCCGTTTAAACTTGGTCTGAAGTAGAGTTATTCTTTCATATGTCTACTAATTGCGGCTCATTAATGTACACAACTGAAATAAAAAAAAACTGCTTATGTTGCATATTTAAAGCCGTTTAAACTTGGTTTGAAGTGGAGTTATTCTTTCATATGTCTACTAAGCATACCATTCAATTGCGGCTCATTAATGGACATAACTGAAATAAACAAACTGCTTATGTTGTTTGCCTTTCACTTTCGCTGCTTAAACAAAAATGGCAAACCATCTTCTCTATGTTTTTATAGGATGGATATCAAAGCTTGAATAGAATGATGGAATATCAAAACTGAAAGAAGCATAAGAATGGAGAACATGCCCGCTTTGGCATGTCATAACCAGATTTGGTCAATAAAAGAAAAGAATCAGTATTGAGATCGATATCTCATTAATATTCCACTTTAGTATTGAACTTGATATTTCTAAATAAAAATGTGCTTTTTAAACTATAGAGGACCATGTTAGCTTCCTAAATGAATGATTTAGCGGTATTTATAATAAAAGGGGGAAAAAACCATAAAAAATCTCAAATTTTGCCACCCGTGACATATTTATCCTGAAATTTTTTTTGTAACATCAAAAACCCCAAATTATGTTATTTGTGACACATTTACCTCAATGTACTTTAGTCCATAGGTATTTTCATTTTTTTTTTTTGCTTTTTTTTTCGATTTTTTTCCTTTCTGGTGAGGGAGCCCTCGCCAGCATCGGGCGAGGGCGGCCCTCGCCAGACTCAGGAGAGGGCGACCCTCACCCGACGCCGGCGAGGGTGGCCCTCGCCTGACGCCGGCAAGGGGCCCCCTCGCCGGAAAGGGAAAAAAAACGAAAAAAAAATAAAAAAGATAAAAATGCCTATGAATTAAAGTACATTGGGGTAAATGTGTCATAAATAGCAAAGTTTGAAATTTTTGGTATTTTTTCCATGATAAGAGGGACGAGCCGTATGTTGACAGGATCTTGTCATGTGGCAATCTAAGTGTATTAAATCAACAGATGATGTCTCACCATGTGTCAAGAGAATACGGGCTGGGAGGTAAGTGGGCCGTGTCATGACAAGATGAAATGACATTAATATCTTTAAAAAGTTAGTGGGTAGATCTTGCTCAACGAGCCCATTCCAAGTCCATCACGCCAAAACTCTGTACATTACCCCAGGTAGATAGAAATAATCGAGATCTTGCCACCAATACAGAGTTAAAATTGTAGAGGCCGTGCACGTGACCTTCACCATGAAGAGTGCACAAGCCATCCTTGCATGCAAGCATCCTTTCAATAAATTTTTTGGGCAGAAAACCCTTATTAGTGAACTTGGAAATATACTTTTAATAATATTTTTTTTCTCACGCATAAACATCAAATATAATTTCATGATAGATATGCGCATCTGAACATGCCTAATTTGGCGTGCCCTTTTCTTCTTTGGTAAGTTGGTTCAATGCAAGATAAGAATCCCGTCGATCTGCACACCTCGTTAGCATTCCAATTTAGGGTGTGTTTGCTCGAGTGAAAGAAGTTTTAGGGAATTATTTTTCCGGACTTTTTCCCTTTTGGTTTATTGAAAATGATTAGTTAATGAAAAACTTCAAATAAAATATGTACGTTTGAAGCTAAGAAAATGAATTCCCTAATCTGAAAAGGAGAAAATATTTCCCTTGACAATGATTTCCACGTAATGTATTATCTTCCATCGTAAAGTTTTTCCCGAAATAAGCACACCCTCAGAATTCAATTCGACGCCCATAGCTAAATGAAGATTTCGCCATTTGATCGAACATCGAAAACACAAATCGAATCTTCGCCCCTTCCTATGTTTACCTTCTCTCTTTTGCCTATTGCCTACTATTTCTTCCTCAGATCTCTTGTTATTTCATTTTTTTCCTGTTTTTAGTGTCGAAGAAGGATGAAAATTTTTCCTGGTGCCTTTTGAGCCGTACAAAATGGCCGAGGAACAGTTCAGCGAATCACATTCCTAGGAACACGGATCTCCAGATTTGGTCCCTGCCATGGCCAACGAACCTGACAGGGGGGGGGGGGGCTCGGAAAGAGATTCCCGCCAACTTCCAAAATTGGACACCGTACATCGTTGCGGATCCTCCGCTTTTTCCGGTTAACAATTCTTGTGGATTGGCAGATTTTGTATCCTGCCTCCATAAATCTGAAGAAAGTTTCACGATTCAGTGTCACACCAAGTGTGCTCTCCAGAGACACTCTCTCAGATCTCTGATCTGTCTCCGTTGCATTGCCGTTTTCGGATCTCAAGGACGCTTTGTTCTCTTTATCTTTTCCTGGGTCTGGCAGGTCATCTCATATGCGTTTTATTTCTCAAGAGGGTATTCATTCTAGAGGAAATCGAGGGAGATGAACCGATTGTGATGGCTGGGAAAAAGGGTTCAATTTCCTTTTGAGGGGTTCGTTTCTTTCGTGCCATTTTTCGGATCGCCTCTGCGAGTCGAAGCTCGGGCAATTTCGATTCTTTGAGCCTGGCAAATACAAAGAGAGATGAGAGGAGCTGTGCTCGTGGCGGTTGCTGCCACGATCGGTAATTTGTTGCAGGGATGGGACAATGCGACCATCGCAGGTACTGATAGGGATTGGTGTCTTCTCTTCGTTTTGAATGTTCATATATTAGATGATTAGGTCAGTTGTTCGGAATTAAAATGTACTACGCATAATCTTCCATGATGTGACGAATCTGAAAACTCTAGGATTGTTGGTTTTTGCAGCGGCGGTTCTTTACATCAAGAAGGAATTCGATCTGGAAAGTCAACCCACGATTGAAGGGCTGATAGTGGCTATGTCGCTCATAGGTGCCACTGTAATCACGACGTTTTCCGGGCCCATGTCAGATTCAATCGGACGGCGCCCCATGATGATCATCTCCTCGATTCTTTACTTCCTCAGCGGTTTGGTGATGCTGTGGGCTCCCAATGTCTATGTCCTGCTTCTGGCGAGGCTCCTGGACGGATTCGGGATCGGCCTCGCCGTCACTCTTGTTCCAGTTTATATATCCGAGACTGCCCCGCCCGAGATCAGGGGGCTTTTGAATACCCTTCCTCAGTTCAACGGTTCTGGCGGAATGTTCCTATCATACTGCATGGTATTCGGAATGTCCTTGATGGATTCGCCGAGTTGGAGGCTGATGCTCGGTGTGCTCTCCATTCCCTCTCTAGTCTATATCGGATTGACATTATTTTTCTTGCCAGAATCTCCTCGGTGGCTTGTCAGTAAAGGCAGGATGGTCGAGGCCAATCAGGTCCTCCAGAGGTTGCGTGGGAAGGAAGATGTCTCGGGTATGTCCAAGTGCTTTCATACCTGAGAGATTAGACCGGATAGTTATGACAAATAAATCCATTGGTGTGCCTTAGTGAAGATAAAATTCATCTGACGATATGATTGATTGTCTGATTAATTCGATGATAACTTTGCCACTGGATTAACGTGTGATGTTTCTCTGCCGATTATTTCAGGTGAATTGGCCTTGCTAGTCGAAGGTCTTGGAGTTGGAGCCAACACATCCTTAGAAGAGTACGTTATCGGCCCTGCTGACGAGGAAATCGACAAGCATAAGTCGGGCATGGCCCAAATTAACGGGCACAAGCCTCCGCATCAGCAATCATGGATCGCCAAACCAGTTTCTGGACAGAGCACCATGGGCATGCTCTCCCGCCATGCCAGCTCAGTCAACCAAAGCATTCCTCTGATGGATCCGCTCGTCCCTATGTTTTGCAGCATCCACGAGAACCTCCCCGAGACTGGAAGCATGCTCTTCCCGACCATGGGAAGCATGTTCGGACTGGCGGAACATCCTGCCAACCAGAACGAAATTTCCGATGTGGAAAGCCAAAGGGATGCTGCGGACAGTGCGTCCGACCACGATGCACCAGATTCCCACGACAACCTGCGGAGCCCGCTGTTGTCCCGCCAAGCGACTGCCACAGACAACAAGGAAGGGATGGGTGCCACTGGAAGCGGCCGCGGTTTCAGCATGAGGCAAGGTAGCATCGCTCTAGAAAGCGGCGAGCAACTCAGCAGCACTGACATCGGTGGAGGTTGGCAGTTAGCGTATAAGTGGTCGGATAAGACGGGCGAGAATGGGAAAAAGGAGGGAGGGCTTCAGAGAGTTTACCTGCATCAGGATGGTGCTGCAGCCTCGAGGCACGGCTCAATGCTCTCGGTTACCGGTAGTGTGATACCGCCCGAAGTAGGTGAACTGGTTCACGCGTCCGCTCTCGTGAGTTGTTCTGTCATTGGTCCCGAGGGACTATTCATGGGTCAGAATCCAGTTGACGCAGTCATGAACAGGAGCCAGGAAACCGGCACTAAAGGGCCAAGCTGGCACGACCTGTTTGAACCGGGGGTGAAGCGCGCACTGTTTGTTGGAATTGGAATTCAGATCCTTCAACAGGTGGAAATTCTAGCTTATTGTTGATGAACAGTGTTCGCTTATGCACAAGAATCAGTCGTTTTGTTCAGGACTGTGCAACAAATTCAGTATTTTCCATACTAAAAACTCCGGGCATTAGCAGATTTTTTTGAACAGTTCTTTCTTTGAACTTTGGTTACCTAAGCTAGAGCTGAATTTGGCGTATCACATTCTCTAAATTCATTTGTTTCTGCAGTTTTCCGGCATAAATGGGGTTCTCTACTACACACCGCAGATTCTCGAGCAAGCCGGTGTCGGGGTCCTCCTATCTAATTTGGGGCTCAGTTCTTCTTCTGCATCTCTTCTCATAAGCGGTCTCACTACATTGTTGATGCTCCCGTGTATTGTTGTTGCTATGAGGCTAATGGATGTCTCTGGCAGAAGGTAAACTATGGCCTCAAATTACTTCTACATTTATAAATTTGGTCTCAAGATAGCAAGAACATAAACAAGAACCACATGAATGATCTGCTCAGAAAGACACCAATTAATCACCGGATGATAGATACGCATTCTACTATTAAATTCTTGAATAGATGACCGGAAACACTTTCTTGTTTGCAGGTCACTACTTTTATCCACGATTCCAGTCCTGATATTGTCGCTGTTTATCTTAGTCGTCAGCAGCGTCATCAACATTAGCACCTTCGTGAACGCCACGATCTCAACTACCAGTGTCATTGTCTACTTCTGTTGCTTTGTCATGGGGTTTGGCCCGATCCCCAACATCCTGTGCTCCGAGATATTCCCTACTCGAGTGCGTGGCATTTGCATTGCAATCTGTGCACTCACGTTCTGGATCGGCGACATCATTGTCACTTACTCACTCCCCCTGATGCTCTCTTCCATTGGCCTGGTTGGTGTGTTCGCTATTTATGCCGTTGTATGCATTGCGTCGTGGTTCTTCGTTTTCCTCAAGGTTCCTGAAACGAAGGGCATGCCTCTCGAAGTCATCTCTGATTTCTTCGCCGTGGGTGCGAAGCAGGCTACTAGCACCACAGATTAGTGAATTTTGCAGATTCAAAGAGTTCCGCATTTCTGGCTTGCGAAGTTTCAATATTTTGATGCTGTTAATAAACTTCTCCAATGTGAGATGCGAATAGTGTAATTCGACAATTGTTTCTGGCGAGAGGCTGATCAGTCCGGGGGTCCATTATATGAATAGAATGCTTGTGACAGTATGATAACATATATATGGTCATGGCCACATTGTCGACCGAAACGGAAGTCTGTCCGGTGTAAGAATAGGGAATGTGAAAAGAAACAAACTCTTGCTCGTATTAGATCAGCTGACATGTCTAGGTTTTTCCCAGGAATGTCAGGTCAGGTTGATCAATCTTTTGCTCTCTAACTACCAAAACAGCAACTGTATTGTCTTGTCCATCAATTTGCTCTTTCCATCATGAAAAGCATGTCGTTTCAATTTGCTCTCCCGATCTGCTCTGCAGACACACCAAAATGTTGCAGTTGACAGCTTCAGTGACGTTGCGAGCATATTCGGGAAATGCGACGGCAGAAATCTGCTGAAGCACATGATCCGATCAATGGGAAGATCAAACCGACTCGGATGCGACCCTTACCTTACTACGGTCCAATTCGTACAAAAATGTAACCCCTCGAAGTTGGGACATTGCGGTGGGTGCTACAGCCGTTAGCTTCTTGCCTAACACCTTGCAAAAAGCTACACCATCCCTTTCTGTAACTGTGGCTGCTGTGAAAACACCGCAGGAAACACATACTTAACCTGTCATAAACTCAGGAGGCCCCAAAAGCTAGCGATGAGATGATATTGAATGATGCAAAAATAAAAGCTTACTGCCCCCCAAAACCCCCCACAAACCCACATACAATCCATTTTTAACACTTCTGCATGAGTTTTACACAGCTGACTCACGCGGCACACCTCGCCTAACTTTCCCGCTTCCTTTGCTCGTTGTCATGAAATGATGAGATGAGTGATGGGAAAATGAAAGTAGAATGTAATAAAAAAATAATATATTTTTCTTTTCTCTTGTCTTTTTTGCTTTTCTTTCTGTTCGATATTTGGAAAGAAAATGTGAATTACAGTCATTTTGTTATGATGGTTAGTAAGAGGAAGTGATGATGGTCGTCATTCACATTCACACCTTCTTGGGATGAAGCATATAAAAGCATTTAATGTGAGTACATTTAGCTGTGAAATTTTCTTTAAAGTTTGATTAACATCTAAGGATGTAGATAATTTTACATCCTCCTCTTTTTTGGTTCATTTTCCCCTTTCTACATAGCATTTTAGCCTCCGTGCTAATATTTTGAAGACTATTTATGTATTCTCTTATTGTTTTTAAAATTTTAATTCATATTGTTGTGTTGCCTTTCGACCAAAAAATATAATCGATGATGCAATAATTGCTCGACAAATATATCGTTTCATAGCTTGCTTGTCAATTGAGATGTGTAATTTTGGATCATGATCAAAAGAAGATAAATTAGTATGGCTTCGATTTTGTTACCAAAGAAATGTAGGTTGATCATTCATCAGGCCCCATAAATTAAGATCTGGTCTATATTTAACCCAAAATCAAAGCCCAAGCACATTTCACGATTATGAATGGCGCATGCCAGCCATTGCTAAGCCATCGCTAACTCGATGAGCCAGTTGATGGAACTGTACGATCTTCAAAAGCAAAAATTTAAGGAGAAAGATTGCTAAAACTAAATCTCGAGTTGAGTCGTGTATGGGCCGTTAAATTTGTATTGCATATAAATAGGTTAAATCGGATTAAATAGGTTAATTTAGATCAGCCCAAACTTGATCCGATCGGCCCGTTTGATAGGCGTACTTAACCATGATAAGCGAATCTAAAATGAATAGCTTAATTGGTCAAACTTCACTGGCAAATTGCACCTCGAAATAGTTCCGGACCTCCACGTCAACCGTAGTTCCATCCGATTGTTGATCGCCACGTGTCCGGTGGGGCCCACGTTGCAGAATTCGCAGAAATCTCATTCTCGGTCAATTGCTCTTTTCCATAAACACCCTTTGCTTCATCTGATTGTCATTGAAAAAAACACCGCTATCTGCTCCTTACCTATTTCTCTAAGTAAATTCTTCAACCAAATCATCACCCTGAAGCTTCAAATATAGCATCATGATCTAGCTCAAGTCCACTCCCCTTCATTTAAGTATCCATTTTGTATCAACTTGTATTAAGTCGAGTCTCCATCTGTTGCGTTTACTCATGGTATATTTGTCCTCTAGACCAAATTATGAAGGATGCCACCACGACGATGCTGCTACACTACTTGGCACACCATGAAGGCTGCCCTACTTGAAATATTCACCAAGTATCAATACACATTGAAAGTGACCATCAAAATATCATCTGTTCTGATACCATTCGATGGGAACGCTTAGCAAAAACCCGATGCCTTTCACTGAAAGTTGTTCGAGAGAATTTCATTGTATTCTTATTCAAAAGTTAAGGATAACGGCGGTTCAATTAAAAGGATCAATAGATTTCCATACACAGGCATAGTGTTAGTTGTGTAATTATACCGCAAGGAACATTGTTTTCGAGTTTATCCCCCCCTTCACGGGGTAGAATAGGTCTTTAGACCCCTGCTGAGATCTCTCGAAAGGGACGGCCCTTACACGTCAAACTTCCCATGCATCGAATGAGGCTATAATTAAGCTACTGCCTCGAGGGGAGTCCTTTCACCTGTTTGGAAGTTTGCTATTAATGTACTTACGATTTTTGAATCGAACAACAAGAAACAGTTCAGCAGCAGATTTAGACTTATCACTTCCACGTCTGTCCTAACTAGACGTTGATTAAGCACATCATCCCACTTTGCACTCGGCCAATCCTGACATTCTTCCGTCACAGTTGCAATTTTTGGGTTCTCCACAGGTAGAATGTTCTTGCCCATTTCCCGTGTCGTCGTCTACTGTTATCTATCTCGGATTACCGTTCTTCGGTGACACGGTAGATTCGTTTCTGCAAATCTGATACGTTTGTTGGTTTTGTTCATTTGTCTCTTCGGTTCACGAGGTTTAGACTCCTATAGGCTCGGATCTTTTTGCCTCGCCGCGAATGACAGTTCATGAGGAATACCTTTTGAAATGCGTATGAGGTTACGTGCGCAGATGATTTTTTATATAGCGAGGCAGCGTTTTGTGCGACATATTGGAGGGCCGATTTGATTTTGGAAGGCTGGGAATTCAATAACTCCACAGCCAAGATCAAACTGTCGCTCTTGGTTTGGGTTGGAGGACGGATTTTGGAGAGAAACGATGAGGGGAGCGGTGCTTGTGGCGATTGCTGCGACGGTCGGCAGCATGTTACAAGGATGGGATAGTTCAACCATTGCAGGTATTTATTATCAGATGTCTCTTTAAGATCGGAATATGTTGATGGTGATGTTTTCTTCGCCTGTATCTTTTATAGTTAGTCATTCCGGGAAATAATCTAGTGATTCACTGAAGAACAATTCATGTCTTAATTGGTTTCTAGTCTCGGATATTCCACAATTTCTTGATCTGATGAAAACAAAACTCATCTGCCTCATGTACGAGATCTCTTTTTCCAGATTCCTTCTAGTCGAGCCTCTCAATCAGTCATTATACCACCAGAGAATTCAATGGAGGCAAATGGATGTATGGCTTGGTGCTAAAGACATGACTGATCAATAGAAATACTCCAACACTTTGCCCCTAATCAAATTGTTAGGGAATTTGCCTAGTATTAGTGGTGCAAGGCCTAGGAAATTCTAAAAGGCCAAATATCTATATCAAACATCAAAGTGTCAATTGTTGGTTCCTTTGTATTTTGGATATAAACACTCATGTTATGGCTCGTCAACCTGAATTTTAAGTCACATGGACAGGGCTATATCGCCTTGTATCTGGCCAAAGGGAGCGCGAAACTCCTACAGCTGAAAAACATTGCTTCTTTTCTTTTTCCTGCAGGGTCTGTTCTTTACATCAAAGAGGAGTTTGATCTGCGGGAACAACCGACAATAGAAGGACTAATAGTAGCTATGTCGCTTATCGGAGGCACGGCTATAACAACCTGTTCAGGACCTCTTTCGGATTCCCTTGGACGGCGTCCGATGATGATAATCTCCTCGGTGCTATACTTTGTCAGCGGCCTAATAATGCTGTGGGCTCCAAGTGTGTATGTGCTGCTCTTGGGAAGATTATCCTGCGGTTTTGGTATTGGCCTTGCCATCACTCTTATACCGATCTACATATCTGAGACCGCCCCCTCTGAGATAAGAGGACAACTTAACACAATTCCGCAATTTGCCAATTCTGGCGGAATGTTTCTGTCTTATTGCTTGGTATTCGGGATGTCACTGATGGAGTCACCGAGCTGGAGATTGATGCTTGGAGTCCTTAGTCTGCCCTCTCTAATATATTTCATGTTGACGGTGTATTTTTTACCCGAATCTCCCCGTTGGCTCGTGAGTAAAGGAAGGATGAACGAGGCCAGACAGGTTCTCCAGAGACTATACGGGAGAGAAGATGTTTCAGGTTTGGTTTCTGCCTTTCGTTAATAGCATTTGGACTTCAATATAGGCACTCTAATTTGATTCAAATCCTGATGCAAATTCAGATTTTCTCTACAGGTGAGTTAGCTCTGCTGGTCGAAGGTCTAAGCATTGGAGGCGAAACATCTATCAAAGAGGTAATAGTTCTCCCAGTGAAAGAGATCAATCCGTACCAGCAAGAAGGTGCAGAAACAGATAAAATCAGGCTATGCGAAAACCAGATGGGCCATTTACGGATCGGCAAATCTCCGACTGGGCAGAGTATTCCCAACAATGGGTCCCGGGGGTGTAGTGCAATGAACCAAAGTGTGCCGCTTATGGATCCAATCGTCGCAATGTTTGGCAGCGTCAGTGACTCGCCTTTGCAGAGAGGAAGCATGCTCAGCACAGTGTTCCCGAACTTTGGAAGCATTTTCAGCACGGCGGACAACACCAATTACAAGAATTTGCACTTGGATTTGGAGAACCAGGGAGATGGCGAGGACTATGCTTCGGACGATGGTGGTGACCAGGACGAGAGCTTGGAGACACCATTTCTTTCTCCTGAGGCTAGTGCCATAGGCAAGGACCATGCCAATCAGGCATCTCATGGAAGCTATATGAGCACACGACTAGCAAGCAAGCTAATGCAGGAGGATGCCGGCGAACCGATCAATAGCACGGATATCGGTAGTGGTTGGAAGCTCGCATGGAAATGGTCAGGGAGAGAAGGAGAGGACGGCGTGAAAGGAGGAGTTAAGAGGATCTATTTGCATCAGGACAGCACCGTTGATGGTTCTCGACATGAGTCAGCTCTTTCGATCTCAGGTGTCGATTATCATGAAGAGGGCCAATTGAGTCGCGCAGCTGCTTTGGTTAGCCGGTCTGTTCTTTTCTCTCAGGACATGACGGGTCGGTCTCCAACAGGTCTAGCAATGGTTCAGCCACCAAGAGCTGCTACAAGTGGGCCTAGCTGGCGTGATCTCTCTGAACCAGGAGTGCGTCGAGCGCTATTTGTTGGAATTGGCCTTCAAGTTCTTATGCAGGTATATGCTTGTGAAAAGTTAATCCCAATTAATTGGATTATCTTAGCAACAGTGTAATGTTCAATTAGAAGATTTCCTTCGACCATGTCAACGAGTCAGTGTTTTCGCAGCTGTCAGGCATAAATGGAGTCCTCTACTATGCTCCTCAAATCCTCAAGCAAGCAGGTGTTGCAGTTCTTCTGTCAGGCATGGGCATTAGCACTGATTCTGCAACCTTCCTTATAAGCAGCATCATGACATTGACTATGCTACCGTGCATAACCATTTCGATGAAGCTAATGGACGTGGCTGGAAGAAGGTAAATACTACTTTGATACAAACTGTTTAACCTGGAGAAGTTTCTGGTCATCTCGAGAAACAAAATTCACCGATGCCAGTTTAATTCTATCCTTCCTTTTTCAGGTCTCTCTTGCTCTCCACCATCCCTATCCTGGCATTGTCGCTCCTCGTCCTGGTTGTCACCAGCATGTTCAATCTCGGTTCTGTCGCCTATGCAGTAATATCAACCATCAGCATCATGGTTTATCAGAGCATCTTCGTCATGGGATACGGAGTGATACCGAATATCATGTGCTCGGAAATCTTCCCTACCAAGGTCCGTGGGCTGTGCATTACGATCTGTGCTCTCACGTATTGGGCAGGAAACATCACCGTCACCTACACGCTTCCCGTGTTGCTCAACTCGATCGGCCTTGCCAGCCTTTTCTCAATTTATGCTCTTGGGTGCATTGTGTCTTGGATATTTGTGTTTTTGAGGGTTCCCGAGACCAAGGGCATGCCTCTGGAGGTCATCTCCGAGTTATTTGCTGTGGGTGCGAATCAGGCTTCCGGTGATAATGATAGCTAAGGTGGTTGTTATGCCACGGTGTTCGTGTTTCTTGCACACTATCAACGGCGAGTTATGCACTTAAAAGTCCTAGAAATTTACTTTGAGGATATTGAGCTCCTAGGGGCACATCAGTCTTATTTTTCGCCCATTGTCGCATGCCATTACAGATCCCAGCACCCTCCATTTTTGTACTCGTGTTCCTAGATATCTTCGATACATAGACTCATCGTTGTCCTAACGGCGGTTTTGTTCATACCGTTTTCCCTTCGAGGATGTATTGCAGAAGACATATAGTCGGCCTCATGTGGCCGTGATGAGCCGTGAATCATCATAGTCACACATCATCTGGATTGTTGTAATGTGGTCTTCATTTATTGCAGAATTTCTTTGCATAGCTTGAAGAGACCACATTGAACAGAGAAATATGCTTTTCCTTCAACAACTCCTGAGGCACTCTCAGGTGATGTGGAAATTGATCAGAAGAAATAGAGCGAGAGTTTTTTCATGTTTGCAAACAAATCGCGACGATTTGCAATTCGACATGTGTCGGGAGCATCTGATATCTTCTTTAGGTTTCGTGAATATTTGTTAGCAATTCGACACGGCGTGTTGGATCAAGACATTGAGTTTCAACCCGACGACCTACATCAGGATGAGACCTCTTTTCCAGCAGCGTTCATCATGCACATCCTTCTTGAAATAAGGGGCGACAACACTTCACAGAGGTTATATCATGCGAGTCGATCATGCTACTTGTCTTAACAAGAAATTATTCAATACTTTTGTCGGGCTGGCCAAAGTTCCCTGAAAAAGCATCAACTTTGTAAGTTTCTCCCAATCATGACACTAACTTGGCAATGTGCCCAATCTATTTCTATTTACAACCCAAAACCGGCATCGTTAAGCTACCATCCTTTTAACTTCAGAAGTCGATGTGTCATCCAACATGCATTGTCGACATCATAGTCATTGCTGACGTGCGCCGTTAGGCAAAGGACGACGTCGTTTTAACTAAGCATTTCATAAAAAAAATATTAGCCATTGGCTTACTTCACTCTCAGGTTGAAGAAAATTAGGGGAAGAACTTAGGGTAATTGATGGAGCTTGCACCTTGGACCGGGCATGGCTAGTAGTTTGCTCAAATTAGGGCTCAATTGAACTTGCACCTTCTGCATATGGAAAAACTGCCCAATCAATCCTAAACCTATCGTACGGATACCAAATCAATCCTCAATTTTTCAAATTTGTCAATTTAGTACTATATCTTGGCGCGAAATCTCAATATAGTCCTTTCGGCAAATTTTTTATCGAAAAATGCTGATGTGGCAGTTTAGTCACCACTGGCCATCCTACATCAGCGATTTCCGGCCAGAATTGATCGAAAGAAATACACTGAAATTTCGTACCAAGGTTTAGGACAAAATTGCAGAGCTTATGATTAAATTTGCGGTCCGTACAATATGTTTAGGATTGCAGAGTTTATGCTAGAATTGGGAAACTCGCAAGATGAACATCTATCGAATGGAATTCGGTCTTATTAGGCTCCGTTACTATTTATCGAAGTCCGACCCTAGTTTCACCTTTTGATTAGAAACTTTGTAATCGACTTCATTACTACTTGTTTGGGAAGGGTAGAATGGGTGGGAAAAGAATACATGGAGAAAGAAAAAGGTGAAAGCACAGGAGAAATTGATCGAGGAATAATCAGAGGTTTCGAGTGCTTTTCTTTCACGAAAAATGAATGATTTGGATAAAATTTTCCTAAAAATAATTACTTGTACTGCATGTTCACATAAATGTCAGAACATGAATTGCTATCGATAGCGAAACGTTTTTCATTAACAATATTTATATATACGAGAAATAAAAAATATATGGACTGTTCAAACGTACGTTACAAAATTATATATCGACGTGCATTTGGAGTTAACTTCGATCACGTTATTGCCGTTGGTATAATCCCATGCTAGGGGGCAACGTGTTATATAGCTCCCAAGCAAAATATAATCTAAGTCAACATCAGAGGGAACGTTAGAATCGCTTTCTAGTATGTAGGGGGCAAATTAAGAAAATTGAAGCATCAGGGGGGGACAATTCGCAATAACCGTAAAACCTAGGGGGGCAATATGTTATAATGTCTCGCACGGTGCGTTAAGGTTAGGTTCGGGGCGGTCATCTGGTGCAGCTTCCCCTTCCCCGTTCGTAGAAACGATCGAAGAAGGGACTCGAAAGTTTTCGAGCATACGATCACGTCTTGCGGGGACACCTGCAACAGACCCATCAAAGAAGAAGGAGATCCCCGCCCGCGAATCAGTCTCTCCGATCGGAGCAAGATGCAGGCCGGCGGAAAAGATGATGGTTCACTCGAGAACAGGCCCGGGATATTCGTGATCGGGCCCTCCGGCGTCGGCAAACGGACTCTTCTGTCTCGTGAGTTCAGCTCTCAACTTAAAGCTGGTGATTCAAGTTTCTGGGGGTTCGTTGTTGTTTGTAATTTGGAACCAAATGGCGGAAGTTCTTTTCTTGTCTACAGATTTTGTTGGTGTTGGGTCGTGTGTTATGTAGTTGAAGCCTGCAAGCTATTGGATTCTTGGGGTTTCGCTCTCGTTTTGCTTCAATTGGAAAAAGAAAAAAAGAGGTCGACGAGCTGGACTCTGTGACGGGTCGCCGGATTTGCTGCCTGAGTTGTGCTTACATTTGCTTTCTGTCGTTTTAGCTTGATGTTCCTTCTTGGCAGATGGAATATGCCATTGGTAATTTGACAATTAGGTGAATATGTAGGCATAGGGGATTGCTTTGTCGATGCATCTTGACGTGCTGGAGGGAGAATGTGATCTGCACATGTCTATTGGGATCATGGTAGGAATTGTTCTCATGCTAATCTAGGTAGTTGAACACTCGTAAAATATGCAAAACATTAGAAGAGTGGATTGAAGTGTTGCGAAATGCAAGTTTAAGATACGTTCGAGTTTATGAAGATTACTGTGTTGGTTTGTAATGGAAGTTCTGTACATTGTTTTAGCGTATCTGTATTGCTTCTCTATCTTTTGCTTAGCGGGAGGTATATATTCGGCTGGGTTCGTGTTCTCTGAATATTGAGTTTTCTGGCTGACCTGATGCTTACGATATTTGTTGATATTAGGGTTGCTATCAATTGATATTGAGGAAGGTCCTGACCCATCGTCGGACGTAGTTGTCCATGGGTATGTATGCATCGAGCTTTTCTCTAGTCGGAAAGTATCTCCAGAGCTTTTTCTTTCTGTCATGTTGAGATTATTTTCATTGTCATTTGGACAATTTCTGGTGCATCTTTCTGGTACTTAATTGGTTCCGGTGAAACAGGTGGAGTATAAACACAAAATACTATAGTGCGGATGTTTCTGTATGGATGGCGCATCTCCATGATGATTTTGATGCACAATCCCTGCCTATTCTCGGGAAGTTGGATGCCTTGGTGATGGTTTTTGACTTGAGTAAGGTCAGCCTCCGATTGGTTTTTGTTCCGATTCAGTCTAAAATCTTTTACTTTTCATCTCTAGGAGATCTTCTCAATCAAGGGCTATACTACCATGATAGCCTCTGTATTGGTGTAGACGAACTTATCATCCTCTGTGCCCTTATTTGCAGCCACCATCCCTTACTGCACTACAGGAATGGGTCTCTAAGAATGATATTAAGAATTTTGAGATACTGATGTGCGTTGGGAATAAAGTAGACCTTATTCCTGGTCATCCGGTTCATGCTGAATACAGAAGAAGGTTGCTAAATGTTGAAGACGACTCTGTCGATTATTATGCGGAACTTAATGACTGCGGAATCTCCGACACTGAGGGAAGTAGTTTACTGGGTGGTGATGAATCTACCTTAGAGATTAGAAAATCATGTCTGGACTGGTGCGTTGATCACAATATTGAATACATTGAAGCTTGTGCTTCCAATGCTGACCTTGACAAATGTAAGATCCTCTTTGTCGTTGTGGTACATTTATGCATAATTGCTGTCTATTCTTGGTTTCGCACTCAATTCATTTTAGCTTATAAATTGTGTGGCTGTTGTGTTCTCGTGAACTGTCGAAGGAAAATTTGGTCCTCTATTCTGATTTTGGCAATTAATCTAGATCTTAAAGAAATGCTAAATATTGGACTGTACATTTCGCAGGCTTATCAGTTGCTGGCGATTCACAAGGAGTTGAACGTCTATCTGTTGCACTTTCTTCTCATATGTGGCCTGGAATGATACTGAAATCTGGTGAAAAGATAAGGGAACCATCATTGCCTGAAAGACAAGGTATCCTTTGCAACGTTTGTTGAGATTAAAATTTCCCAATTTCTTTATGATTTATTTTAGAATCCTAATTGTTATGTTTATCACCCTTTTGTACAGAATCATCAGAAGAAGAATCAGATTACGAATTGGAATATGAGATTCTTTCGGCGGGTTCAGCAGAGCCATGGAATGGTGCAGATGAAGAATGGGTCTCAGCTAGTAGTTCTACAGTACCCTCAAACGCTGGTGGATCGACTGTGGCTCGGAATACTTCTGTCACAGAAAGTGATCATGAAAATGGAGAAAGTTATGACAGGAAAGATCAGCAGGTCTCAACCTCGGAGACTTCCCTGGTTGACGAAAACAATGATGTCGGATCATTGGTCACAAAAGACCCTGATGACTTCACAGAGCCAAATCCAGATAATCAGATCGACTTTGAGGATCTGGAACAGTTGATGTCCGAGATAGGGAATATTCGCAATAACCTGCGGTTCATGCCCGACTTTCAAAGGAGGGAAATGGCTGCGAAACTCGCTATGAAAATGGCCAGCATGTTTGGTGGAAGCAGTGATGACGAGGAGTAACATACTAGTGCATTCTGCAAACCGAATATTTCGAAGTTGATCTTTACAGGAGTTATGCAGGTTATGGTGAAAGGATGTCGGTTTGAGGTGTATGGCTTCAATTAGTCGAGATTGGGATATTTCTCGCCTTAAAGCCTTAGCTCGTGCCGTGATTTGGAAGTCAATATGTACCAGCGAAGTTGTGAAGTAAGTCTCTCTCTATCTGTTAATCTGCTGGGAATTTTGAATTCTTATGGTGGCATGGTTATCGTTGCTGCTGGAGACTGATGGCTATTTGCACATGATGCTCTTCATCTACTTGTGCAACACTTACGCAGAGTTTGTCTTTATTTTTCTGTCTATGTATGCAAATAGAAGAGCATCATGTGGAGTTTTGCCCCCTGTTACACTACTCTTTCCTGCGAATTATGCCTAACCTTAGAGGCAGGTTGCTGATAATGACTCTCAAAACTCAAATGCTTTTCTGTACTCAGAAAAGGACTTAGTACGCATGCCAGAGGTCACAAATGAACGTTGGCACGCTGTGTTGTGGAGTTAGGTATTGCAATGATTCTGATCCTTAAAGGGCATTAATCAGAAAGAGAGAGTGACAGCCGGATTTTTTCGTTCTTTTTTTTGCCCCTCGGAATTCCGCATGCATGTTCGAGGACAACCTGGACAAGTTTAATCTTTTTCCTCTTAGTGCTTTCATGATCATGCTTACCAGTTAAGTAGAATCGACATACTGTCATTTCCTTTTTTCTTAGATAAGGAGCACAAAGTCACCGTCACCCTGAGTGCAAAGGATATTTTCACACCCTTTTTCTAGAAGGATAACCTCGGTTGGTTGTTTGGTCCCACGTCCAACTACGAGAAAGTAGCGACTAGTGCGATGGCTTTGGATTTTTCGCTTTTCGGCCATATATAGATGCCTTTTAGTTCAAAATTGCTACTTTTTACCTTTTGATTCGGGTTCACATCGAAAGCACCATTCGATTGAGAATCTTAGTACTTGTGTATGTTTACCATATTTCGCGTCAAGATTTTCATCGAGCGCTCAATTATCCGAACGCGATCGACTCGGTTGAATACGAAATGGGGTTGATTGATTAAGGTTCGTAGTTCTAGTTCCGAAAGTGATTCAAGCATCCAGGTCAAGCGCATGAAAGGGACAAGGGATTCGCCTGACGTATGATTTTGCTTAACTTTTGATGCTGTGAATGGTTGCCCTAGAGAGATTGAAATAGCCCAAAAAAAGGAGATGCTTATCCGCTACTTACAATTGAAGCGATGTCATTATCTGGCAAGATATGGTCAGTTCGCATGTGGTTCAATTGGATAGGACCTTACTCGCAAGATCCCAGCTTTGGTAAAAAGCTTCCACTGCCTACTACTCGCGGCTAAGTACGAACTCCCAAAAGCGAAATCAACGCTGATTCCAGACGGTGATATAGGGTTTTATTCGGGATATGGATGTCCACCTGCTAATTGTGTGCTACTAAAACCCCACGAGGTCTCAAACCCAGTTTCGTTCTGACACAGAAACAATATTACATTACATTGTTCCTAAGATCATGTACTATCAATCAAGCAACCTGGTTTGAGCTTATTGAATCCACAAAAGAGGAAAGGATGGGCTAAGGTACGAGGAAACAGAACCCGGTAGGCTACTATTAAGCTCTTCCGGGAACGAGGAATCGTCGTGATCGAATACCCGAAATGTGTAAATAACATTTAGTTTTCCACGTGTCAATGAGTGGTGTGTACTGACCTAATAAAAATCCCTTATTACAGCGCTGTTCCTAACTGTCTGGTCACATGTACAAAACTCATTGACCGAGGTCAATCCTCAGCAGCCCTGGAAGAGAAGAAGAGAGAAAATCAGACGAACAGAGGATGAAGGAGAAGAAGCAGAAGAAGAAGAGCACCTTTTCTCTCCTCAAGGCAAGAAACTGTGGCTGTTACCCCCGTCTTCTCTCGCCTTGAGCTGAGCCTCCGTCCCGTCGCCGGGAACAGCCGGGAACTGGCCGCACTTCTGGCACCGCGCCACGACCAGGATCCGCCGGCACGACGGGCACGACGAGTGGGACGCCAGCCACGGGTCAATGCAGCCCACGTGGAACCCGTGGCCGCACTGAGGCAGGAGCCTCACCTCGTCCCCCTCCGAGAACTCGCCGAGGCAGATGGCGCACTCCACCGGGAACCTGGCGGCGCCGGCGCCCGCCCCCTCGAGGCCGTACACGACCTTGGGGAGCGACCGCAGCGCCTTCTTCTTGAGCCCCCTGTTGGCCGCCGGGGGGGTGCGCGACGCCGCCGACGCTGCCGCCGCCGCCGCCGCGGCTCCGGGGTGGTAGCGCCGGAGCCAGGCGCAGCGGGCGACGGCCATGAGGCCGACCACGCAGATCAGAGCGCAGAGGAGGACGGCGAGGATGACCACGAAGTCGGACTCCACGTCCAGGGCCTGCGGCGGTGGCGCCGCGGCGGCGGCGGCGGCGGCGGCTGCGGAAGGTGGTGGGGTAGAGCGGGGCATGATGGGCTCATGGAACGAGTGGACGAAAGAGTTGCTTTTGCAAGAAGTAGTTGGGACGATGCCCGCGCTTTATAGGTAGGTGGGAGTTTGGAAAACGACGAAAATGGGAAGCAGAAGAACGAGGAGAGAGAGAGAGAGCGAGACGATAAGGGAGGATAAGAGACGATAAGACACGCCGGTCTAGGATGCTTCTTCTTCTTCTTCTTCCTCTTCTTCTTCGAGGGTCATGTCGAGCTGCAAAAAGGGGGTGCGCCAATTTTCCCAAATTCAATGGTAATTTCTCTGAAATCAACTTCCTCTTTAGTGGGTAGTGCTTTGTTTAGTGGGTAGTGCTTTGTTTGATTTTGCATTTCACGTCCCGATATGGCCCGAGACGCGCATTTTATTAATTTGAGAGTCCTGAAAGGCGCTCGATTAAAATTGTCGATCATGTCGGCCGAGAAAGGAAAGTAAAATTGGGGAACGAACGAATCTCATTGTCCGGCGTGCGACTTCGAGCGCGGTCCGTAAATCGAAAGGTGCGGTATTTCCTTTCTCGTATGCCTAACGTATGGTAGGGGGCAGCTTTCACAACGACGTTGACTACGAGTGTGTACGGCCAATGCTTGATAAATATCTAAGTAGGGGATGGTTATTATTCCCTATATGTCTTTTTTTTTAATATCATTAGTAAGTATCTCGAAACGTGCTTATTAATAAAAAGTCTCTTAACAGAAATAAAGTTCAAAAACTTTTTGAGGGGCGCTTATTGCGGTATAATGTTTATACCATTCCCTCCCCCCCCCCTTGTAAAGTGCAACCGGCAAATGCCGGTTTCTTTTTTTTATTTTCTCAGACACTATACCGCGAATATGGTGAAAACGCCGAATCTACAGAAAACTTCTTCGTTACGTCGTAGCGTCGTAAATTTTCGTAATATCTTCTGTGCCGTGATTTTTGCTACAAAAGAATTTTGGACCAATTCGAACACGATGCGTTTATTGAACGAATCAAATAACTCGACTCGGCTTAAATCACGGGTGATTTTTTCTGACACGAGATGACAATACGGCTCGAACGCCACCCGAAATCTATGGGTTTGGAGTTTGAGTCTTTATCGAGAGTATTTTATCGCTGTTACATTAGAGATGATTAGTTTTAGAGTAAATCGATCCTCACTTTTAAAAACTAGATATTGGAATTGGACCGAACAGGGTTGGTTCCCCGTTTGTGGAACTGGGAATCGGCCCACGCGGTCCTGGAACCGGTCCGGTTCAAGGGTCGCTCGCAGAACCGGTGATTTCTTCTTCTTCTTCTTTTGGTTTCTTCTATTTCCTACAAACGGGAGTTTCTCGACAATGAAAAGAAATAATTTACTAACCAAAATTTGCTTCGGAAAAAAAAAAAAAAAGACACCGGGGATCACTCGGAACTGGCTAATTCAGTCCCGTTCGGTCCGGTTCCCGAATTGGATCGGGACCACCGCACACCGCCGAAATTTGAGCGGAATAGAGATGGGAGAAGGGCGGGAGCACTTTACAGGTAACGAGAGGGATAGATGTCACTGTGGGCGTTCCCCTGTTTTGCCCAAGGACCACCGAGTCAAAAAACAAAACACGAAGAAGCCAGGAACGACGGCGATAGGTTAGTACCAAACTCGGCGACAACAACATTAATCTTACTCAAATCCCAACGCGAAGGCGCTTTTTGTCCGCCACGACGGGGGGTGGTTCTATCTCCACCACACGGGGTTTTCGCAATTCGTGCTTCACCGAGGATTCGGATATTCGCACGTGGCATCCGGGGGGGAACACGTGGATGGCGAGGCAGGAAGTGGCCCAGCTCTTCTTCCCCACCCCGCCGCCCCAACTTGGTCGTCCAAGTGGGTGGAGCGGCGGAACAAACTCCCATGTGCCCGTGGTCCCCCCGCCCCCTAATGACAAAAAATGTACATACAATTTTATTGTCTCTAGTGTTTGGATCGTGCATGGTTAGGCGTATCAGAACTGAATCGAAAAATCGAATTGAGATACGAACCGAATCGAACTGAAGCGAAAATTTCATGCATTTTAGTTCGGTTTCGATTTCGATTAGGATCATCAAAATAAATCAATTTTTCTTTTCGGATCGGTTTGAATCGAACCGAACTAAAATAAACACTTCGATGTAAGGCTATTTTGCCTCCCCTTTCTCTCTCTCCACTTCTCTCTCCTCTCTCATCTCTTTCTTTGCTTAATGAACTTGAAACCGAAAACTAATCCGAACCGAATCGATTTTTCGGTTCGGCTCCAATTCGGTTTGGTTCAAGGGGCACCCTTAATGATTCGGTTCGATTCGATTTTTTTGAAAACCCGAACCGAACAGAACCATTTACACCCCTAGTGCATACGACGAGAATGATCGGGACAATCGGGGGATCGGTGCCTCCTTATTTTGGTTGCTTCGTGGTGCTTTCTCAAGAGATCGGTTTTCGGAAGATGCATGTCGGGTCTTGTGTCCGGAGATTTGTCCGGGTGCTCCAGCTTATATATCTCGTCTTTTTTTTGTCTCTTCCTTTTCCCTTTTTTAAAGTCACGGCGCCTCTCGCATGATCAGAGCGACTTTTAAAAGCAGCCCCCCCTACCCCCCCGCCCCCGGCCCGTCGTCTTATGGCTAGAGCCTCGCGTGATGGGTGCGGTCGCGGGGGGATTTAAGCTCATCCGTGATGGCCGGATGGAAGTCGACGGGTTTGAATTCCCCGTGTCGTGAGAGGGAAATATCGAATTGGACGTGGATATTTTGTTGGAGTGCGATAGTAATGAAAGTTATGGAGAAAGTGATGAGAATTGCTCATGGGTGAGGATAGGGATGATGTCCTTTGCTTGGGAGCCTGGACCACAAAATAATGTCTACCCCTAAATTCCACTCCCAAGTCATTCGTTCTTCTAATGCACTTCGACCGGAATTCCACCAAATTTTCACTCGCAACTTGATATATTAGGCATGAGGCATATGGCACGGGACACACGAGAGTTCATGTATTTACGGGGCCACGAGACCTTTGCCGCGGTCGTGAAGGGCGGCAACGACCCTTTGAAACAAGTGCGGAGGGTTGCATGTACTCCGCCCGTCGTTATTGTTAGGGATGAGCAAAAAGAACTGCTCCGACCCATCGATTCTGGGCAGTTCTAGGTTCATCGGTGTGGTTTCCGATTCAATAAAATTGAAATTTCGATCAGATTTCGGGTTCCAGGTTTGGAATCGCCCACTTGGACCGATTTTTTTTATTTATTTCTTCTGTAGAGAGAAAAAAAACCCTGATCCATCTCTTATTTCACAAAGGAAGGCTTACTTATGCACAAGAGTAAAATGATAAGAACAAATCAAAACACAAAAATAGTTGCTCGTTCCAATGAAATTTTGCTGCGTAACTCACTAGTTGTAGGAACACCTTAATTGTCAAAAACATTTTCAATTTTATCTTGAACATTAAAGACAAATAAAAAAAAACATTGAATATGACACTGATTCCATTGGCCTTCCGAAAGACCGCTCGAGAGCCAATCGCCCCTAGTTGTTGTAGGGGTCGTTATCCTCCACCATCACTGAAAACAACTATCTAGCCTTTTTTTAGTTTTTTCCCAATTTTACTAGCTTTATTTGTTAGTCTTTTTTTTTTTTGCCTTATCCTACTTTGACTCTCCACTCATTATGAGAATTTTGCTTAATCGTCCAAACCGCTAATCTCTTGAAAAGATAAATATTCGAACCCCCCAGCTCCCCATCCCCATATGAAAAGGATAGCCACTGGAGCAACCCCTAGTGATTTGTTAGTCTTGACATGGTGCCGGATTGGTATCTCGTCGGCATGTGCCAGTCATGTCGGCATATTCATTATAGAATTTGGTTCGATCTGGGTTAAAGTGTATGGATTGTAAAAAGGTAAAATCAATTCATTGAATGATCAAAAGCAAAGTTTCACAATAAATACATACTCCCGAGTTTGGTAACCAAAGGTTTAATTTTTAAAAATATCTCGTTAAAGCTCGAATTGATTTATCTTTAATTACTTCGACATTGAATGCTTACAAGTCAAAATGCATCAAGCAATGTCATAATTGTTAATTGTGTTTTACTTCTGTTTTCTTATCCACTATAATAGAAATGGATAAAGAAATACACACGTGTATGATATATTTACCCTATGTTAAAACTTAGGAAATGGTAACTGTGAAAAATTTGCCTACATCGACAATAAAAACGTTGTTGTGGCTGAAAAATCATTTAACAGAACTTTGACAGATGGTACCTGTGACATAGAGGTACAAGTTTGAAGTTTTTGTTATGAAAGTAAGCAATCGAAAAATATATTATATAGAACAAAAAAATAAATCATACACCAAATTCACATAATTCGGTTGGATGGTCTATGTCCACATGGAGAGCAACAAAGAATTCTATAATAAATTAAGCGATACAACTAACATTACAATCACGCTTGAATTAGTCAAACAGTGTGTTTCTCAATCCCGATTATACCCAATAACTCATGTATTATTTAGCCCCATAATTCCTCACAAATTAATCTATCAATCTCACAAAGAAATTAACAAATCTTATCACGATATTTAATCGGCTTCAACACATTAACTTCATGAGATGTAATTCACGAGTAAGCAATCGTGGATATCACGCCAAAAACATCTCTCACACGAACTTGAATATCTACTCTGCAGCAAACCCCCACGATTTCCCATTATATATATATATATATATATATATATATATAGTCCAATTGGATTTCAATATTTCTTATTATTGATTATATATACCCAAGAAAAAGAACGTGGAGAAGAAATTCCATGTGATTCGGTCAACAAGTCCAAGTTTGGACTTCCCCTTTTTTCTTTTATTTCCTCGGCGACTCCAATACACAATCGGACTTAACTGGGAAACATCAATCAAGGAGAATATAATATAAAATTTAGAATATTCATATTTATCCCATCGCAAAAAAACTTTAAAAAAATTGGGTTTCGTTCATGGACTTAAATTGGAGATATATTTTCATATATGGGCAGCCGTGAACATTTTGTTCGTCGATTCGATGATGAAATATGACCTTTCGTTCGTGTTTTCTAAAACTAGAACTAGTGATTTACACACGACCAAGATGACATACATGCCTAACCATGTTGGTTTACTACGAGTCAATTCAAAACGATATGATACAATAGTACAAAACGGGCCGACGTGGCTCTCACGGCTCTCTTTGCAGGACGGGCTTGACGAATGACAAGTCGTCCCCATTGCCGATTCCCTCCTCTCGATGGGAATCGTCGATTTCAATAGAATGGCTGTCGTGGTCGTGGTCCGCCCTGGCGATCAGGTTAGCCGTCGGCGGCCTTGGCAACAAGGTGTCGTGGTCGCAATCTGACATGTCGTGGTCGTCGTACTCATACGAGGGGGTTGAGTGTCCAGTGGTTTTGAAGCGGTGAAGGGCGTGCCCGGAGGATGTGCTCACAAGCGAGGGGCTCAGGCCTGGGCTTGGGCTCGCGTTTCCGCCGAGGGTCACGGTGGCGGCAGACTTCCCTCCCTTGCCTAGCCTCTTCTGCTTCACAGCCTTGTGCCACTTCTTGAGTGCCCTTGACGTTTGCTCATCAAAGATTGATTTCTTCATGCACGTCCCCATCTGATTGAAATTTTGTTTGTTTATTCAATGACCATATGATGATCAATCAGCATTTAGTAATCAGTACCAAATTGTCGATTCTTTAGGATGAACAAAGGCCATGGAATCTAAGTGAGAATTTACCTGAGTGACAAGAGCATAAAGAGGGAGAGTGATGTAGCTGCATACACATAACACACCCCCACTGCAAAATTTCCAGAAACAGAAACATTCAAGCCGTCAACTGAATCTTGGAAGGATCGATGAAGGCAGTGCCGAATTGCCGGAATGTTGTGGAATAGCCAAAATGTATAAAGACCATCGGATTTATCAAGGGACTATGATCTGCATAATATGGAGAGGGATGATGGAAAAGAGAGTTACCCTAAACCCACTTTGATGACTGCCAGTGTGAAGTTAGCATGGAAGCAAGATTTCAACCCGAACGAGTACTGCACGAAAAAAAGAATTGGCGGTTTTAGACGAACGCCGATGACGACGAAGCCTCAGAAGGAAGGGTCTATAGAGATAAGCTTTCATACCCAAATCCACAGGAAGTATGTTATCTGGAATGCATTCTGTTCAAAAGAAATAAGAAAGCGCAAGGCTAAATCAGAACGCAACAAAAGCAAGAGCAAGTCATACAGTTATACTGTCAAAAGACAATGCATAATCAGACAGTGACAAATGAAACTGCCATTAACAGAGATCTTTCAGAACCAAGCTGTCGTTTAATGAGGTTTTGTTCCGTCGTTTGACCAAATTTCGGTCGTGAACTTTAAGCAAAGCCTAGTTCAAAATGAATATCATCATCCTAATGCTCACGTACAGAAAAGGAGGTAAGGCCTGGAGTACCTGAAACAAAGCGAAGTGCATCAGTTGAAGAAGTAGCTGAGGACGACCGAACCAAAAGTATTTATCCGAAGCCTGCACAAGAGGAATCCCTTGGACCACAGCATGTCTCTCGAAGATTTCGAGGGCCATCCTTGTCAAAATAGCTTGAAGCTTTGTCCCGATGGCCAAGATTATCTGCAATACATTTGTATGGTGATGTTATCATCGTCCTCATCTCCTAATCTTAATCGAAACCATGCAGAGGGAAGAGGTCTTACAACCACGGGGATCAGTGACGCCCAAAACAGTGCCTGCCATCCTGAAAGGAAGCGCCGATGGTCAGGAACTTTTTAACTCGCAATGAAAAAGCAGTCTTCCTAGAAAAACAGCATACCTCTGACATTTAGAAGCAAGAAGATAACGAATGACGCCCACAACACAGGGCTGGCAAGATTCCAGAAACAAATGTCAGCACAAGCCTACGCTTTTCCAGACGCAGAGTTAAGACATTCAAACTACAACTTTATAGCTTGTTACCTGACTCCTACGACGACCTTGAAATCATCTTCTAATGACCTCTTGATATACTTTTGGAAGTTAAATTTACTTCCTGGTGCTAAATGTACCTGCATATATTGCATCAAGAATTCTTACGTGTGACAGAAAGAAGCGGTGCACTTGGACGACCTAGGACTTGAACAGAGCAGAAGGCTTACGGTGATGAAACCATTACGCAGCGCCAAGTAGTCTGCCTTACCAACGGACTTGAAAAACTGCCTAAAGAAGCATCCCTGCAAGTGGAGGTGCATCGGAGAAATCAAATGCAAATGGTGTCATGCTACAATGGTGTGTCCGTGAAAATGCCTGATGTTAGCCGCGACTTACAATGTAAAAGAAGAAGGGAATCCTCGTCCAGAAACTGGTGTGCGCTCTGACGAAGGAGGTCTCATGAGCAAGCCTGAATCGAGATGGATCTGCGCCATCATCAACAAATATGATGTTTGAATTAGCAATATTAAGAATAACGGTGGAGATTTCATGTGGCTAGATAGGACTGTTCATTCTTGTGAGACACGATACCATTGGAGAACTCGTAGTTGGGGGACAAGGTTTCTTGCTCCCATTGCTTCCAGCCACGAATCTGCCCATGATATGCATCGGCGGCAAGTTAAAGTACAGACAGTCAGGCACATCTCGTTTCAAGTATCCCGAAAAAAAAAAAAAAACTATCAACGGCCCCTTGTGTCACATATTCTGAGAATCAGATTTAAGAATCGATTAGAGTTCCTGCTAATAGAGGTGCAATTACAGATTGGGCCGGTCTGACAATTTTGAATGAAAGTTGAAGCATGGTGTTTTATCCATTTCTTTATGATCAACGAAATCCACGAAGCACAGATAGCCATTGGCTCGATTGTTAGATTGATTATCATGGATTGGAACAATTATTCTAAAGCTAAACTCGCTATCTTGTTCTAAGAATTATGATTGCTTGTCTGTCAAACAGAATTGCCAATCATATCCGTCTCGACAACTAGCAGAACGCTCAATCTTGTGCAAAAAACCATCTTCACAAACCTTCAGTCGCCCAAGCATCATCGTGATTGCACTGTACAGCACGTGAAAGACTGCCAAGAAGAATATCAGGATGTGTAACTGATGCAATCCGTTGACTGATATAAGCGGTTCGTGCCCCTGTAACCAAAGAAAATGAGGTAAATTCCAAGGGATCCTGCAAAAGCGATGCGATTTTCAGGGGAAAGAAAGGACTGATTAGTACACGAAGACCAGGGGAAAACAAGTCTGATTGCAACTCTTGTTGTGCAAGTTAGCATTTTTCATTTATCATCAAGGAAAGCTTAAATTATAGTTCAACATATCTGACTAAAAAAAAACCATGGAAAAAGCTCGTGTAATGGAATACCGTCTTGCAACTAGGAGCATAGCTACCGGCAGCCAAGGATCTCCTCTCGTACCACAGAAGTCTCCGATGCCCTCCTTTCGAGGACTCATCTTTTTTATTGTTGTAGCGGCACGGCAACATAGTGTCTGCGACCTTTTGGGGAATGCATATCCTAGATACATAACTCTGACCAAAAGTGAGGAGTAGTGAAATGAAGCCCAGAATCATCAGCTCTGCACACAAAAAAGGGGATGAATTCCCAAGTCCAAGCATATCTAAGTTTAGAAACAAGAATTGCGGAATCGATATCTGCTGTCTTACCTGATTTGACCTTGTCCAGAGCCTCGTATAAGGCGCTCTTGTGCCTCTCTGTGAGCCACTGAATTGCAAGCCATGTTAGGAACAGAGCTCAAACACCGGACCAACTGCCCAATAGTTCATCATAAAGTAACAAGAATATATTTTCACAATCGATATCCAATCAAATAAGCTGATTGTTGCCATGCCGAGCTACTATTACGAAGATTTTTCCTTTTGGATAACTCCGGTATCCAAACTTTTGACTCGAGCAATCTCCATATATGTACGCAAACCATACGGTCCACGTGCATATTCAATTGAGACTCCAAACAAGACATGGTAGCCTGTAAGCGACTAGGCATGGCGGAGGCCCTGTGGTTACTCTACGTGGAAATTCGCGTCATGGTGAATTGGATAATCCGATTTCGTTTCAAATGAAAAAATCTTCCATCATCAGGGGTCCTCTTTTCTGTCACGGGAACTAATTGTTTTCCTCAAAAGAAGCAGCTCAGGTGGCAAGAACAGATAGGCGTAAAAGAAAGACCAGTCGAGCAACATCAAGAAACGTACCAAAACGTAAACAGGACAGAGAAGAAAGACAGAGACTCATGAATCTCCAACGTTCAAGCTTACCGTTCCGACTTTGTGCAGGAACTTCTCCAGCACGAGAGAGATGACGATGAATGCAGCACAAACGATCGCCACAGCCCATGTTGGGGTCTGGTCCAGCTCTCTCGACTGGGAACCGCTGCTGTCTGATCCTGCCATGGCGTTTCTTTTCTTACCCTTTTCTCAGAACAAGAACTGAGGACGACCCGGAAGACGTCTGGTCAGCTTGCAATTACGGCAGGACGAAGACCGAGCTTATCTGCATGCCATGCCACAGACTTTGAAGAGAAGTAAAAGCAGAGTACAATTGGCGCACCGGGGTAGTTTCCAAACAGAAAGGGAATGTCAGTGCCTTTCCTGGGGCTGTTCCTGTCTGCTTTTAATGGGTCAGCGGCGGTTTTTTGTCTCTGTCCGGCCGCGCCCAAAAGTCCACGCTTTTCTTTCGCGGTAACTTTAGAGTAGAGAAGAGAATGTGCAAGGCAAGGCTTTAGGAAGTCGGCAAATATCTAAGAGCAACTTGATGTATCGGCGTTCCAAATTCCATCCCGAGCAATCCTCGTCCAGACTCGTTCTGCCAAATCGAGCCCGTCGAAGGGAGCATGGCTCAGAGCGCCTCGAAGTCGATCTTCGGCCCTGAGTTGCCCGTGACGAGGTGTGTGGTCCGAAAGTTGCTCGTGTATTATTCCGTGGTCCCCAGCTTTAGGTCATCTCCCTTTGTGTGCTTCTGTCTCTGTGGGGTTTCTTTTTTTTTTTTCCGGTGGGGTACCGCTCAAGTTGGATTTGGAAGGAATAGAATAATCCCGACTTCAATAACGGGATAATGACACAAATAATTCTTGAACTTCGACCCAATATGCAATATGGTCCATGAATTATTAATTTGTTCAACGTAATCTCCGAACTTTAGCCTAATGCTCAATGTGGTCCTCGGACTTTTAATTTATTTAATATGGTCCCTAGACTTTTGATATATGTTCAATATGGTCCTTAAACTATATGAAAATATTCAATATGGTCCTTAAACTTAAATAAATGGAGAACTATATTATACATGTTCATATAGTTCAAGAACTAAATTGAACATATACTAAAAATTCGGAGACGATATTGAACAAATTAAAAGTTCAAGGATTACATTGCACGTTGAGTTAAAGTTCAGGGGCCATACTGAAAAAAAATGAAAAGTTCAGGGACCACATTACACATTGAACTAAATTTCATGAATCCTTTATATCATTTTCCCATGAATAATAAAAACTCTTCTTCGATCTTTTTGGATTTTTTTTTTCTTTGATTCTGTCCTTTACCGCCTTCTCTGGGAGGATCAACGACCACAATGAAAAGTTCAGGGACCGTTTCGTTTCCAGGACTGACCAAATGATGCCTGAAATTTGTGCATGTCCAAGGAGAGGTCAGACTAGGTACCTCCAGGGACGTGATTCTTGTGCGATTTCTTCAATTTACAGATCATTGAAAGGATCATGAAAGGGTCGTTGTTGTTCCAACCTAAACATCAATAATTCTTTCATGCCGAGATTATTTTAACAGCAATAAAGTAGAGAGCCTCTTGAGACTTTTTGAGACTTTCAGCTGTCGTTGCAAGATATATGTTCAAATGGGCGTTGAGCATGCGAGGCAGGGCCATGCATATGTTATCACGTACTTTGTCCTAGCATTTGGATAATATATGGAAATGGCCCAATTCGATTTTGGATTGGATTCTCGAAACATTGGCTGAGTAGCATGTACTTGTACCTTTAGAAAATATCGACACATCACTTTTATTATCACTTTGGAGCGGACCAAATCGTTATACTTTCTTATTTCACCCCCTTCTAATTCTTCCCCTTATTCCTTCTATTTTGCCTCTTCTTCCCTTTTTCCCTTCTGCCCTTCCCTAAGAAGGACACCGCCACAGCGCTCGCTCCGCCATTGCTGCCAAATTTTGTTCGAGCGGCATGACGTCGCCGCCCGCACGGCCCCAGCCCAGTTCTCTCTCTCTCTCTCTCTCTCTCTCTCTCTCTCTCTCTCTCTCTCTCTCTCTCTCTCTCTCTCTCTCTCTCTCTCTCTCTCTCTCTCTCCGTGTCAAGTTAAATAAGAAAATGTGGTTTTCTGTTCGAGGTAAGTGATCCTTTTTCTTCGTTAAGAAAGAGAGAGGCGAGCGCGCAGGGGCGGAGACAAGTGACGAGGACTAGGGTGCAACAGTGGCACGAAGGCAACAAAGGTGTTTTCTCGAAGGCATTTTTACTGGCGAAGATGAACAATTTGACCATCGAAGGCATTGTTCGATCTATAGCTTAGTGAGGAGAAGCATGAACAAATGAGTTTTTAAACTTTAGATTATTTCCTTTATCTTTTGTCAAAATTTGCTTTTGCATAATGCGCTAATTTACCACATAATTCGGTGTGCAATTGGGCAGAGATGGAAAGATAATTCCGTTCATAATTTTATAGAACGATACCTGAAGTATCGAGTGCTAATTTAACCAAACTCTGTCAATACAATAATGAGTCGGTCAATTTGTTGCTCAATTTAAGAAGGCTAGGAATGAATGTCTTACTTCGCTCTTAGAGAAAGATTTCACGTATTTGGCTTTTGATGGATTGAAATTTAATCTAAGGAAAAATTCGAAGGCCAAGACTTTGCCGATTTGTTCTAATTGGCAACCGGAGTGTCTAAGTATGAGCAACTTCTCAAAAGCAGAGAGATAAAGGGCCAACTGAAAAATTTGCATAAGGTATAACTTTAATGGACAATTATGAGTTGGAGTATGAATTGAAAACATTGAAATAAACGTGGCGAATATAATGCTTGACAAGCATTACGTTTGTCGGTCCTTAAAATGCCAAAATAAAAGGAAAACGAATGGCTAAGGCTAAAGACACTCAAGTTTACTTGTTCAACATTAACAAGTTGGATGAAATATTTGGTTTACTCTTAAATGATGGCTTAGTAAAATTAACAGAAGGTGAAATTATCCCGAGTAAAGAAGATTTAGTAAACAAAAGATATTCTAAGTGGCGCCACTGTGGAGCCATAACACAGCTAATTGTATTATTTTCAAGAAAAAAATTCAAGAGGCAATTTGGCAAGGAAAAATCAAATTTGCTGATGACAGAGCATACAATGACCCTTGATTATCTAATTTAAAAGAATCAAATAATTTATGAATCATTCCATTCTTTTTAAAAAGGTATATATTGACTCCCAAAAATGATAAACTTTTGATTGTAATCGACGAGTGACAAACTAAGTTCATAATAACAGAGTTTAATGAATAGCAGAATTTAGCAAGGAAAAGAACGTTGACAAATTGAAGAGCATGAAAACAAAGAATGTCATCAACAGTGGGCAATCGACACAAAAACATAATGGCCAGGTGATTATGTTTATTGCCGCTATTTTAGGATTTTTGTAACTTTTGGGATAAGTATTGTTGTAATAACCAAAAATGGGATTACTTGTTATGAAAATAGGATTAAGAAGTTATCCTTTTAAATTCAATAACCATTTCTAATAATTGATTGTAGGCTTTAAATAGGCACATCATATCCCAATCAATTACAGAACTCATCGTTACCTTTTTGCAATTTATTTTTCTTGCATTTACAGTGTTCTTAGCTTTAATTCTCTCGCCATTTACTTTCCTCTTCAAAATCAACGAAGACTCTTCACAACCTTTCTCGATCCATCCATCCATATTCTATATAACATTTGGGAGACTTTTCGGCCAAATAGATATAAGAGGATGGAACAGTAGTGTAATGTGTGTATGTCCAAAAGGATGGAACCAGGGCATTGAGCGCTTTGTCTGTCCCTATGACGCAAACTAATTGACAGAACAAATCTCTTAGAATCAATTACACGAAAGTAAACCGAATCGATTAGAATCATGAACTTAACCTGTATATTTGTCTTACACGCTTGTGTACCAATGACTAAACTACCTTTGACAGAAAATCTGATCTTCCTTAACCATGAGAGAATGAGAAATCATTCTGAATATCACCCCCCTTGTGGCGGGCATTGTTGTTGCTCTGTTGCCCTCCTTGTTGATCTGGAATTTGTTGGTGAGGGTCAGTGAAATGGGTTGGAGGAGGGCCTTCATAATCAGAGAGCTCGGTGTCAGAGATATAGCTCGCGGGAGAGTTGAGCACGCTCTCCACGTCATTGGTGGAGGAGTTGTGCCTCTTCTTGTGGAGCAGGTGCAGGGGTGATGAGCCGTGGCTTGGCGTGTCGTCCGGAGTCATGAACCCTGAGTACGACACTGATTGGTCTCCTTCCTTCTTCCTCTGCTTCTTCCTCTCCCTCGCCGCCCTCTGCCAGTTCTTCAGCGCCTTTGCCGTCTGCTCCTCGAATATCGCCTTCTTCATGTGTGACCCCATCTGCACCGAAACATGTTAGCGTGTCTCGTCGTTCTTATGCTCATCCTCAACAGTTCTGCCGTGAGTCGATTCGTCACTTATGTCTAGACTCTTTCTGTTAGATGCCTAACTGTTCGTTTGAAACTATTACCTCCACTAGGTAATGGGACACGGATTAGGACTAGCGAGTACTCACTTGGGTTACTAGTGAATAGAGAGGAAAGGTGATGTAGCTGCACACAAATTGAAGGGCCACACCGAGAAAAACCCGTATAAGGATCTCGGCTAGTCTCTCGTGGAAGCATGAAGTCAAGCCGAACTCGTACTGCATTTTGAAGGTAGGTTGAGGTCAATTGACACAAAATAAGTCACTATCATTATAGAAAGAATGTAATTCAAAGGAGAAAAATAGGCGAATGCGAATCGAAGAGAAAGATTACCCATGTCCAGAGGAAATAGGACATCTGAAATGCATTCTGTGTAGGACAAAAAGAAAGCAGTCAGATATAGGACTTGGACAGACTTCAGCTTCTTCGAAGGATGATTATTGTTCTTTCTATAATAACGTTGGAGAAATTTATGAATCTCATTCGCATTATCTTTTGGTTAAGTTATGTGCATATATGCAAGTTGTTGTATTTCTGCCTCTAAATAGATTTACTGGTACTCAAACTATGAATTTTAGGACAGAAGAAAATATCAGGATCATTAATCAGACATCTCCATTACCTGAAACAAAGTTAAATGTATCAAGAACAATATAAAGTCCGGCCGGTTGAACCAGAAATACTTGTTATTAGGCTCTACGATCGGAGCTCCTTTCACCACGGTGGTTTTATCTTGAATTTGCTGAGCCATCTCCATTATAACGAGTTCAAGCTTGGTACCAACTATGAGAAGTATCTGTCAAATGTATAAATGTCAAGGAACTCATCTTATTTCCAAGATCTATCAATTGATATCGTATTTATCCGTGCTTTGGGTATTGGAAGGTTCAACACAAGAACATAAAAAATGTGTCTTACTGCTAGCGGTATGAAAGAGATAATTGAAAGGGCATAAGATTCTGCACATTAACAAGGAGAATCATTCTGTTAGTACAATTCCCGAAATTAATTGCGAGGATGCATATGGGAGATGGTGGTTCGCACAAAACTGTCTTACTGTAGACATTGGAGAGCTCAAAGAGGATACAGCAAATCCATAAGGGTATACTGCGAGAAAGAGCATGCATTGTGAATAGGTTACAAGAACGGTTAGGTCTCGTTCATACGCTCAAGTGTGAGAAATGTATATGAAGCAACGTCATATGGGAAAGAAGCTGACCTGATCCCCACAACCACTTTGAAGTCATCTTCCATAGACCTCTTAATGTATTTGTGAAAGTCGAATTTGCTGTTTGGAGCTAAATGAGCCTGAAAAGATCCACCGAGTTTGTTAATATAAAAAAGGTCCTAGTTCTAACACGAGGAAACAGAACAACTTAATAAATATCAATTGCCAAAAGCATGGTAGTTGTCTCAATAGTCTTTTTAGATGTCTTATTGTACATAAGTTCAACTGTTTGGAAGAAAACACAGAAACATGGAAAACAACTTACATTGATGAACCCAAGCCTCATTGTCAAATAGTCAACCTTTGAGACTGAACCAAAGAACTGCCTGAAGAATGCTACCTGTGGAATTCACAGATGTTCTCTGTCAGTCAGAGAATTGGACATCAATGTTCAAAATTAGACTGGAAGCATTGTTTATCTAATCAGGGCCCGGCGAATTCATGAGCAACGCTACGGGAACATCATTGGAAAGATCTAAGAATAAAGCATCTTACAATCCATCTGACACCAGGAGTTGTCGAAAGGCCACTATGTCGTCTGACGAAAGATGTCTGGTGAGTCAATCTGAATCTGGAAGGATCTACAAGAATAACCGATAATACGATCATCAGTTGAATGGTCCAGCCTTAGAAGTTTCGTACATTTTAATTAGGAAAAAGAAAAGAAAGCTGGCCTCTAGATGATCACCATTGTTGAACTGATACTCCAGGGAAGTTGTCTCCTGCTCCCATGCCTTCCATTTCTTCATCTATTCACAAAATTTAAAATGGAATGGTACTTTATCGTTGATCAAATAAATAAAAATTTTGAAGACCTTTCAAAGTTTTATTTATTTAAGAATAGGATGAAGGGTCGTACTTTGGCTTTTGCCAGGCAAATGGTGATGACGCTGTAGAGAACATGAAAGACGGCAAGCACGAATATGAAAATGTGCAATTGGTGCAACCCTGACGCCGAAATCAATGGTACCTTGCTCTGAAAAAGCAATTCGTTAACCAAAGTCAGAAAGATCATTCGCATATTGTGAAGGAAAACTTCTTTTTTTTTTTCTGTTATGATAATTCTTGTATTCTTTTTACATGTTTAGAACAATGGTCGCCGGTGTCTGCGGCAGCTAGAGAACGTCGCCACGAGACATCCTCATCATACCACAGCAATTTTCTCCTATCATGCGGATCTTCGCCTTTGCCGGGCTTTTCCGCATCCTCCTTGTTACAAGGAAGCATGATCGTCGCATATTTCTCAGCAATGCATATCAGAGAGATCGGTTGCGTGCCCACAGTGATGAGCAGAGATATGAAGCCCAGTAGCATCAACTCTACAGGATAAAACAGTAATCAGTGCAGGGTCAGAATCAGGCTCAAGTGCTCGAAAATGTCCTGAAAGCATAAATTAGATAGGAGAATGCAACATGCATTATTTACCGGATTTAATTTTCTCCAGAGCCTCGATCATGGCCTTCTTGTGGCGCTTCTGAAACCACTGTCACAGTTGAACAATCGATATCAGTAAGTGACCTAACCAATGTTTTCGCATAATGCGAGTACTTTCTTTTTTTTTTTTTGGTCGGAAAATGCGAGTACCGGAGTCATCAATTTGATCCAATCCATTTCTCGTAGTGGACTTCAGGACGTGTGAAACATCAAGAATCCACGAGTCAAGACTCGGACCATATAAGTCACTCATTTTGACCAAAGATCTCACCTTTCCAAGAGAATGAATCCCGTATTCGATGACAATCGAAATGATGATAAACACGGCAGACACGACTGCAACCGCCCAAGTGGGTGTCTCCTTCAGTGACCTCTCATTTCCGGCTTTAGGAGCCATGGCTGATCAAAACAGCACTCCCTATCTCCAGGACTCGATACGCCAAGTTCAAGAAAAGTCTGCAACAAGAACTGCTTTCAAGTTTCACAGGAAAAAACTCGGGCTAGAAATGCAACATTCTCGGTCTTGGAGTGACTTTTATTCGTAAAGCCCGCCAATAAACAAACAAAAACGTTGCCGGCTTGTGTGCTGTTTCCTGTACCAGGAAAAAGACGACCGCCGATGCTGACACGTTAATCCCATCATTAGGGCCAAGACCAGAGAGTTTTTTTATACGCCGTGAGCAATGTAATACGATTCATCCTAAAATCTCGAGGCTAATCGCAATCGGATCAGGGATCACGACATCGTGGTTGGTGAAGTCGAAAGTATGCATCAGTCTCGAAATTCTTAAAACGGGTCTTATGCGACGAAGAGTGAAGACTCCTTTTTTGGCTTCAGTCGGGCATTGCGGAACTGGTAACTCAGGAGGAATTGCAGCGTGTGCTTCAGCCGCTTCTCGTCCACATTGTTCTTGTCGAGCCCTTTCGCATTTGAATAATGTTTCTGCGCAAGACCTTTCGCCTAATTCCATGAGCCATCTTGTTTACCCTCTTGTTGTGGGCCGGGGGTTCTTGCTCGACCAAGAATCTTTGGACCGGGTCTTCGGTCCTGGGTGCGCTCCACGTGGCGCTCGGCAGGTTGTCTACGCTCGTGGGTCCGTAGAGGACTCGCAGGTTTGGTGGAACCGGTGTTGACCTACTTTGTCTTTGGGTGAGCAGGACCCAGCTCCAAATTTACTTGTTTTTTTCCTCTTCTATTCATTCATAACGAATGATGTTTCTTCATATTTCCGTTTTCTGATTTGTTGGGATGATTCTGGAAAAGAACGGTAAAACTCATGCCCTCGTAGTCGCGGACATATGAAGCAGTCAAAGCTGACACATCTCACAATGACTGATCTTACAATTGTACGTGCAATGCAACCTCTCGTCAGCACCTATGCAATACCTGTAAGTAAATCTCTCTGCTTTTAAAATCCTGTGTTCCACTCGTGCATTTTTGTTACCATTTTTGCCTGAGTTAACCTCTAGTTTGAATTAGGTCTTTACTTATGCATACGATCGTAGATTCTTTTTCATCTGACATGAGACTTGACAAATTGTAAACTCCCAATGACGACTCACTTTGATGAGAGGGAACGATCATCATCCGGGCAAAAAGATTCGAATAATATGCTATTTCAAGTAGTCATTTGGAACGGTGAAGTGAGCAAAAACAAATCGAATAACACATGACACCTGAGATTATGGAGGAGCTGTCGTGTATGCGAAATAGAAACTATTTCTCAACATGTCTTTTTTATTAACGAGGTAATTTCAGCGTTGAAACTGCTGCAGTGCTAGTCGAGCATAGGTAAAATCACTGTTAGGACGGATGTTCCAATTCCTCGCTCGAGCTCTCTATCGCTGTTTTCCCATCAAACAAGGCGGCAAAAGGTCGTGCCTTCTGCATGAGGCGTGCTGTACTTGCCTTCCCTTCCCGGGTCATTCAAAGGTTCTATGTTGAGGCCCCCGGATGCAATTTCGAAGGGGGGAGGTGGGCTCTGGCGAAGCGCAGTCCCATACAGAGAGAGGCATACAGCGGCTAGGACCAAAAGCCCAGCCCACAATATTGCCAACAGATTTTCACCTCCTTTTCTCGGTCCCGGTTTTCCTCGGCAACATCGAAAGGAGAGGAAAGAACCAAGAACCGAGAATCAAGAATCAAGAAACCAACGCGCCCTCGTTGCTTCAGCTGCGGTCGCTGCAACCCGCCGTAGTTCGCTTCCTCGGGTCGCCACTTCTCCTCCCGTGTCGAAAAGATGAGCGCCCTCCCCAGTTCTTTCGCTTCGGGCTCGATCAAGAATCCACACGGCAGCTTCTTCCCTGGTAAGAGGAGGCATTTTTGCCGATTCGTTTGTCGCCCATGGAGTGTTTGTTGCTGCTGCTGCTGCATCGGTTGCGTGTCGTTAAATTTGGTGGATTTAGCGTCCCGCAGCTCCGTTTCTCGGTGGAATTGCGTGATTGGAGCTCGAACTCGCTTTGCCTTGTCCATTTTATCCGGTTTCCACGGGGAAACGTGCAGCGTGCTTGTCGGGAGAGAGAGGGTTGCGGTTATCAAGGATTGTTTCTTTCTTTTGTTGGGTGATTCTGTTGCTCGGAGTGTGAGTGAGGAATGAAGAGCGGAAGGTCTTGCTTTTACGACAGATGAGAAAAGCGCCACGTTTTACTTTTATTGAGGTCTAATTTTGTAGTGATTGTAGTATGTGCTAATTAGTCGTACCTTTAGGTGGAATCATCTGTGTTGATGAGCCCTTTCGTGGGGTGTATCACATCTGGTGATAGCTTATGTTCGTCATGCGTATGAAGGGGATCTTGTGAGAAACCTATCATGGGTGATCATGGACAGCAACAATATTCGCATCGAATTGCGTTTAAGACAGTTTTTTGTTTTTTTTGAAGTTGCTGACCTGATGAAGCTAGAGTAGAAGGGCTTGTATTTTTCGTTTTAATTCATTCTGGTTAAAAACTGTCATGATTACTTCATTGGGCTTTTGCTTTCTTGGATTGGGTAAGCTTATTCATTTTGAAACTTATGCCATCATAGGAATCAATGCTGCCCCACTCCGTAAAGACTTAAGATGTTTTCTTCAAGTTACTGTATCAGTTGATTAGAGGTTACTATGAAGTATTTACTCATGAGTGGGATTATGCTGTGTTCTGTGCAGGTTTAAAGTCGGTGGACCACTGCCCTATGAAGTTGAGCTCGGGCAACGTTTCTCTTAATAGCAGATTTCATGGAAAAGTAAAGCTCACAATGCGTAGAAATCCATTTACTGTTCGAGCATCGTAAGTGTCTCACTCTTCATCAACAGCATGATTGCTTTCTTGTACAATTTCTTTTTCTTTATGGAATTGAACCACCATGATAATTTTTTGGTGGGGAGATGTAAATTGTGTGCATCCTATGATACGTAATTAAACAACAGTACAAGTCTGGCGCTTAATAGAAACTAATTTGGCACTAGACATCTCTCTCAAAGTATCAAATGGTTAAGTATGGAGTAATAGTTGCTTGACAAGCATCCTCATGTTTCCCAGTTCTTGAGCTTCTTGTGATTGCAGATGTGGGAATGGGGGTAATTTGTGTGGGATATCCCCTAGTCTAATTGCAGGCAGGATAATGTTGAATGGTGGTTTGATTGGACATTCTCTTTCTCCTTTGGCTTTCTTTGCAGTTGGTGACTGAATTCTTGACAGAATATGATTTTGCAAATTGTAATATTCTCTTCACTGTGTTATAATCATTTGCTTTTTTTTTTCTTTTTTTTTTCTGTTCAATTGTAGTCGGGATGATGGCAGACCAAGCAGTGCGGGTATATTTGTTGGTGGATTTGTGTTGGGTGGACTTATTGTTGGAGCATTAGGTTGTGTGTATGCACCGCAGGTATCATTTGGAACGCTAAATTTTTGCTTTGATAGTCACTTCATGCCTCTCTCTCTCTCTCTCTCTCTCTCTCTCTCTCTCTCTCTCCCCAGATACATGTAGGTATGCGAGCTTGCCATTCACGGACACGTGCTTTTCAAATGGAAGTAGGCACTGAATTATAACTATGGCTCATATCTTACAGATAAGTAAGGCCCTAGCAGGAGCCGATAGAAAGGATCTAATGAGAAGACTGCCAAAATTCATATATGATGAGGAGAAAGCTTTGGAGGTAAAAATCTGTCCCACCACAACGTCATGTTTGGATTTCCTTGTTAGTGGGTAGTTGACTTTTACAAATAGGGAATCGAGCTTGAATCTACTCCTAGCTTTCATTATTCTTTTCTCTATGGTACAACCTATGAAAAATGAAAGACACAGATTACAAGCTACAACTTAAGTGGCAACTTTCAGAGTCCTAGCAAAACAGCAGCTCCTTCAATCCAAAGACAGCAGCTCTGGCTTTCAATTTGTTGCGGCATTTGCATATTCAAATTAAACGATCACAAAGATGCACTCTACTTTGCTGTCAAATCGAGTGCATATTTGATATCGCAAAAGCAAGTGCCATCAACTCCTATGTTTGGGAGATGGAGGAAAATGGGGGGAATAGAGTTTGCGTGAAGAAAGGGGAACATTTAAAAGTTTTGTGAGAAGGATGGAAGAAAAATTTATACTTTTGTGTGCTTTCCATCTAAAATTTCTTCCCCGCTTTCCCATTCATAGCATCAATCTCTATATTCCCTCATTTATTGCTGTGTAAAAGTGAGAAATCAGATGCTCATTCTGATTTGTTTCCGTTTTCAGATGAGTGCTAAACCCACACTTCTGTGCACAAACATGATACATGAGATATTGGAAATTGCCCAAGGGCAAAACGTCTGGCCGTATTCTAAACTTTTCTGTCTGCACCCTGCTCTAAATATTACTTTTTTCCTGTTTCATGATTTGTGGCAGAGAACTCGCAAGATACTGGCAGAGAAGATTGAGCAGCTAAATTCCGCCATAGACGAAGTTTCTGCTCAGCTGCGCGCAGATGATCCTCCCAATGGAACTGCAGTAAATTCGGATGAAATCGAAGCTTCCATATGACGCCTGCAGTAAATTCGGATGAAATCGAAGCTTCCATATGACGCCACACTTGTTCGAAAGCCTTACATGAAGTAAAACCTGGTACATCTTCTATGCTGTCCAATGTAAAAATTTCCTCTCGACTCATTATTACATTGAAGATGAAAACTAGAAAGCGTGACCGAGTGCGGAGTGCCCTGTTGGGCACAAAACTCTTTCTGCTGTGTCATTCGCCATCGTCCACAGTTCCCCAGGTACCACTTTGGTCCTCCGAAAGTCGAATTCTTTCAGGGGGTCGTTCATCTTATCGTCGCCTGATCAGGCCTTGATCCTCTCAGACTACCACATCACAGGTTTCATTTCATTGAATATAACACGATTAGCATCAGAGTTGCCTGGCCGAGAAAAAGTCATCCACTTGCTGAATTATTGGGCATCCGGTCCAAATCATGTTTTTCATCTCCATCGTATATCTTATCAAGCACGAGGTTGGCTTGGATATTCAAAGAAAGAAAGGGTGCGAAGATGACAAAAAACTAAAGTTTGTCGGATGCAACGAAGGACGTGTTCCAAGATTTTCATACAGTTCTTGTGTGATGTATGATTGGCAACCGTTTCGAATCATGTCGATTTCAAACTTATTGAGAAGAAATGAGAATGAGAAAGCGATGGGATTAATGAAATTATCTAGGCTTATAAATTTAGTTTTCTAGAAACTTAAAAATTATTCAATGGAAAATGTTTTTATTTTTTACAATAACTTATGCCTAGTTATTTCCGTGGGTGATAGAAACGTTTCACATTCAAAATAATCATTTTTCGGAAAATATTTTTCAAAACTTGAATTTTTCGTGAAATAAATTGACTCGTCATTTATGCTCCTTTAGTCATTTTGAAATTCACTACCTCGCTTTCGTGCCTACCTCCAATCGATAGATAGGTGCTTGTGGAAAATTTCAAGAACTGCCGGTAGAAACTTAAAAAAGAATGTGCGAGGCGTGCGGGGACCGTCCTCAAGTGTGTTTTCCGCCCATCAGAGTGCTTAAGGTAAATACGCGGCTATACTCCGGGATTCAGCCGACCTTCCGATTAGTACTCCACTGTTCAGGCGAAGCGGGAACAACTAGAAATGTAAAACCACTAGGGAGAGTAAGAGAAGAGAGTGTTCCTTGTGTTGAGCTCCGTGTGTAGAATGACGAAGAACGATTCGGTATTGTTAGGAGACATAAGTTGGCCATAAAGTTGGAATGGCTGCGCTTAGGAGAATTAATCTGAAAAAGACTAGCAAAACTAGTAAGGACGATCACCAGGATGAATAAGAACGGCTGGCTTAGGCATTTCTAGATGAGGCCTTTGAGACTCAAATAAAAGCTTGGCAAAATTGAACCTCGGACGGGGGCAATGTGTATACTTTGCGCACGGGGAGGGCGAAATCCAACTTTATAATTGGTTCGGTCCAATCTCGTGCGCATGAACCCGAAACTTTTTTCTTGTTATTATCATTATCAAGACAATAAAGCGGACCCATTTGATGAAATCACCAAGAAATAATTTCTCAACCAATGCGAGACGTGTAAAAGATAATGAAGTAAACTTTTGGAAATGCTTTTCTACAAAACTAGGAACCCGTCTTCCGTTTGTGTAGTAGTTCAAGCTCATGTTATCCCAATATCTTCTTTGGAGTAACCCTAAAACAGCATAAAGTTCTTGGAATTCAACTTGCACTTGCCCACCAAAATTCAATATTTCCTCATTTGTCTGTGCTTGTATACAAAGTCGACTTTCAAATTCTGTGTCCCACTTTCCATACGATCGAAACACCATTATCACATCTCAATGTAGAAATAGTTTAAGATAACATCATATATATTATTAATAATTAAAGTTCAATATCTTCCGTTAGTTACCTCAAAGATCTCCTTCTTTTTTAATATGTATAAATCGTCGACTTTGGAATTTATATCTGTATTCTCTGTTAAGAATAATCAAAATCTATTTGGAACCACGCAATGTTCAGAACTAGTCTTCAAATGGAAGAAAGGAGAAGAGAACACGGGAACGATTTTTTTCCCGCTATACATTTTTGCTTTTTGAGATTTCCGATTACTTTCATCGTATCGTTGATAAGTCAAATCCACAGAGGCCGGGCATTGTGAGTCAACCAAATCCAAACAACATTAATTGACATGTTTCTTCATTATTTCCGGTAAGTGCCAAGCTGCGGACACCGAGGATTAGCAGGTTTTGCCCTCGATTTGCTCAATTTATCGGATTGATGCAGCAATGTGTCACGGACGGATCTGATCTAGCGTGTCAATTCTCTGGCCGTGAGAAATACATCATTGACTTTGGCGCACCCACCGATTGTCCAGAAAAGAAAAAAAGGGACAAAAGGACATTTATGTGCTTCTGTCCAAACGATGAAATAAGACATGAACCGGCTCATTTCATTTCACCACCAATAGGAAAGGGCTCCATGGCCAATTCCACCACAACACCAACCCCACAATAATTTAGGATTTTTATTTTTTGGGGCTAATTCTAGGATTAATAATGGATAATCGAAGCAAAAATAAGTTGCATTTCTAAACTTTTTTTTTTTGGGAAATCTTGTCTTCTTTGTCTCCAATCAATTCGTCCAAAGGGGTGATTGATTCCCGAGCGATCTAATTTCTAGATCAGCCAATGGAACCGGTAACATATTCAGTTTTTTTTATTTGTAGTTAATATTCAAGATGAAACTGAAGATGTTTTTGATAATTAAAGCGTTTTTATAATTAGTGAGTTACGTGTAATATTGTAGGTTTCACAGAAATTTTTCTTATTTGTGGAAAAATTTGATTAGAATGAGCACTACTGTTATGTTTTGATTTGTTCTTGTCATCTTACTCACGTGCATAAGTAATCGCAATCACTCTAGCTTTGAAGGGCCTTCCATTGTAAAATAAGAGATATATTTGGGTTTTTTTTCACATATTTTCAAGAAATAAAAAATTAAAAGAAATCAATCTAGTCCAGATGATTTAGGTGGGCAATTTTACACTTGAAATCGGGAACCGAACCGAAATTCACCGATTTCATATTGGAACTTCAAACAATCCAAAACTGGCCGGTTTGGTTCTGGCAGTTCATTTTGCTCACCCCTAATTCGTTCCATTACAAGCTGTAGTGTATATACCCATATTTGTCAAAGTATTGCAATCGCTTGTTTACGAAATTTATATGTTATTTATACATATGTGGTCTCAAGCTTTTAGGTTAAACATTCTAACTTAATACCAGAGCAAGAAATTTCGAGTTCAAATCCTTCCAACCTCCTTAATTGTCTCCCTCATTATATATTTCTATTCTCAATTTTAGGTGGAAGTCCAACTTACGTATGTGGGTAAATGTTAGGATATATAATTATTTTGTGCATTTAACTTTTGAAATAACCAGCAAAAATCTCATAGAATCTCATAGTATTCGCAAAGTGACTCGTAAGGTCCGGAGCACTATAGAAAATAATTCGACGAAAAAGGAAAAAGCCAAGTGTTTCCTTTTTCTTCCAAAACTATTGGGCTATTTTAATTGGTGGGGGACCCTTTAGAAATTGGCCAAATTTGTCTGCTCGTGAATTATGACCAATCTATTAATTAATTGAGACTAGACGGTATATTATGCTCATCACATTACATGATTGAGATGCTCGAATCCCCTCAATCTATTAAATCGAGCATTTAGCTTTTGAAATAGCTGGTAGAAATTTCACATAATCTCTTAGTGTTATCAAAGAGACTCGCAAGGTCCGGAGCATTATGAAAAATAATTCGCCAGAAAAGAACAAAGCCAAGTCTTTCCTTCTTCTTCCAAAATTATTGGGCTATTTTAATTGGTGGGGGACCCCTCAGAAATTGGCCAAATTTGTCTGGTTGTGAATTATGACCAATCTATTAATTGAGAACAGACACTCTATCGTGCTCATCACATTGTATGATTGAGATCCTCAGGTTCCCCCGTACAGCACGATGCAATGAACACGGCTCGTGCAAGAGAAAAAGCAGGAGACGAATCTCGATTCTCCTCCTGCACACGTCGGAATCGACATGGCATGTCGACATGAATTATTATAAAAATTGAAGAATAATATGGTGTCTTGTCAACTCTATCCATTTTCGATTTTAGGATTAATATCACCAAAAACTCCAAATTAATACACATGTGATAATTTTGCTCCGAATTTTTTTTAACACCAAAAACCCTAAATTGATACACATGTGACAATTTTACCTTGAACATACCCTAAAAAACCCCAAATTAGTACACTTGTGATAATTTTACCCCAAATATATCCTAAAAAATTTCAAACTGGTACACATATGATAATTTTACCATATACTAAAATTTTAATATTATTTTTTTGAATTTTCTTATTTTTTATTTTCTTTTTTTTGTTCATCTTCAACCTCTAGCCAGTCACCACACCGGCGACTAGCCAGAGGCGGAAGCTGGCGAGGTCGGCCCTGCTGGCGCGAGCAACGACCGCCCTCGCCTGACTTAAGCGAGGGCTACCCTTGCCCGATTTAGGCGAGGGCTACCCTCGTCGAATTTGGCGAGGACGGCCCTCGCCGGCGTCGGGCGAGAGCTATCCTCGCCCACCCAAGTGAGGTCGGTCATTGCCGGCGTCGGACGAGGGTTGTCCTCGCCCGCCCGGGTGAGGTCGACCCTCGCCCAACTCAAGCAAGAGCCGCCCTTGCCAGATTTAGGAAAAGCAACCCTCACCTGAGTCGGGCGAGGGCGGCCCTTGCTGGTGTCGGGCAAGAGCTATCCCCACCCGACACCAGCGAGGGCAACCCTCGCTTGAGTTGGGCGAGGCCGGCGACAAACAGGGCCGACCTCGTCGGCTTCTGCCTCTGGCCGATCGCCGGTCCAGCAATCGACCAGAAGTTAAAGATGAAGAAAAAAATCGAAAAAATAAAAAATAATATTAAAAAATTATTAATTATGGGTAAAATTGTCACATATGTATCAATTTGAGGTTTTTCGTGGTTAAAAAAATAGTTTATGGTGAATTTATCACGAATTTATCAGTTTGAAGTAAAATTGTCACGGTGTACTAGTTTGGGGTTTTGGTGGTAAAAAAAAAGTTTGGAGTAAAATTATCACAGGTGTACCAGTTTGAGATTTTTTGTAGTTAAAAAAAAGTTCGTGGTAAAATTGTCATATATGTACTAGTTTAGGGATTTTGGTGGTATTAACCTTTTATTTTTTTTATTCCAATCTTTGTAGTTTGTGTTGGACCGACGGAAAATGTATATACTTGCTATTCGAGATGGCCATGTAGAATTCATCGTCCTCTAGGGTGAGAATAAGCGTGCTGAAATCGTATTCTTTCTAAGTCACTTAGCGAAGATCTACTAGATTCGAGATACCAATCACCATCTTGCTGCATAAAAAAATTAATTGCTATGGGATTAGCATATGATTAGAGGAAGTCGATAAAATAAATTTTACTATAGTATTAGAGAGTTATGGGGGGCAAGGAAGGAATAGAATTATAGTTAGAAAAGTTGAACTAAATAATATCCGTGAATACCTTAGTACAAAAAGAAGCAAGGTGGCGAGGGTCTCTAGCCATAGGGGCGTCGCGACCTCGCTAGCTAGAACTGGGCGACGGGCCGCATGCCCTCGCTTTGGCTAGCAAGTGCTGCAATGCCCTCGCTCATTGCCAACGAGGGTCAGCCGGCGACTCTTAACCGCCCTCAATCTAAAAGAAAAGTAAATCAAAGAAAATAAAATAAAATTTAAAAATGTCTACGGTAGCGCCAGTCGTGCCACATCGGATGGCTGGAATCCATGTCAGTGATTTCTGTCCAAAATTAACTGGATGGACTCAATTAGCAAAATGTGAAAATTTTAAGAACTCAATAGATATAATAGAAAGGTTTATGACTGAATTGGCATAAATGTAATAAGTTTAAGACTTTTTTTTTATAATTGTCTCGTTCTGCAATCACACATTTATTTTTCTAAAATTTTAGATATAGATGCTTCTCTTCGTGTACTTTTTTTTATTTCTTACATGTATGCATGTCCAGTTTTTTGTTAAATACTGAGAAAAGGGAACGATGCTATAGAGCTTCAATCGATTATGCATAACCTAATCACCATAAAAATATGGTTTTTTTTTAAATTTAGTGCGCAACAAATTATTCTTTTTTCTTGTGAAAATACCTGGAAACCACATATATTCAATATAATTATATTCGGATTCGGCCCCATTCACAAATGGCCCAGCTTGAGAAATGTTTCTTTTCCAAATTAGTGGGGAGTCGATTTGTCACTTTCATTTCAGGTGGATGACGAACATCTTCGGTTGGATGTGAGTGCAGTAGGTCGACATGTGCTAGCTCAAGGCCACGTTATAATATTCTTATTTATCTCTATAGGGTCGAATTTCGACAGCCACTTGTAATTGCAAATTGGGCAAAATTTTAGGACGAGATTTTAGCTAAACTTTAGTAGAAAAATAGCCATGCTTGTGTTAGCAGAAAGGATTAGGTCACCAGGTATTCAATTCCCATGTTTGACTGGGCCAAGATAAGGTTGCCACATGAGTTGGCAACTCAGAATTGGCTGTACCTACATTATTTGGGGAGATTGTCCAATCGGTTGCAAACTTACCGTACAAATGCCAATTCGGTCCTAAACTTTTCAATTTTATCACTTTAGTTATAAACTTTTCGATTTTGCTAATTTAGTCCTAAGCTTTTGGATGAAATTCCAATGTAGTCATTTCGCCAATTTTCGCAGAAATTGCTGACGTGGCGGTGTGCCACATAAGATGGCTAGCAAATCACTAGATCGCCTTGTCAGCGATTTCAAGCAAAAATTGATTGGAATGACGACATTCAAATTTTGCGCGTAGATGTGGGACTAAATTGGTGAAATTTAAAAGTTTATGATTATTCGTACAGTAAAATTATAACTAATTGGGTAATTTTCCCTACATTATTTCGAGAGGTGTTGGGTGCGGTAAGATCAGATTTACCGTATCAATGATGTTGGTGATTAAATAGCAAAATTATTGCAATGATAATCATGAGAGAAATGTTGCATCCATTGTCGTTTGCTAATGAAATTGTAGTATAAGATCCCACAAGGTATTCAAGTCTCACTCCAATTATTGATGAGGAGTATACATCGGCATGCGCAAAATGTCCAAAAAGTCCTAAACCTATTTTATTTTTGTCAATTCAATCATGAACCTTTCAATTTTGCTAATTGAGTCCTAAACATTTTCATATTTTGCCAATCGATTCATAAATATTTTAATATTTTGCTAATTAAGTCCATTTGATCAATTTTGGCCAAAAAATCTTTAATGTAAATGCCAACCGGCCTACATAGTAAGAAAGCCAGCACTGGGCCTCAGTAACTCGCCAGAGGTGAGGGCTAGAGAGGCTCGACGTCAACTGATTTGGCAAGGCTTGCCCTTGCAAGTGGCTGGTCGATGGCGAGCTTTGCCAAAAGTCAGCGAGGTCGACCTCGCCTCTCGCCATGTCTCAGCAAAAGCGTAACACTTACAGTTTTATTTTTAATATATGGTATAAGAGTAGGAAGATACACCTTTTTTTTATGTGTTCTATGTATGTGCAAATTCTTTCGCCCACATAAATCAAGTTCATCGACCTATTACCGGGCAATTATGTCGCACGGCGGTTCGTAACACTCGTAAGAAGTCAATAAGTCACAGATGAGATTCTTCGGAGTTTCAAAACTTGAGGAGCACGGGGCACGTCGGAACCACACGTCAATCAGCAAGGATCATAAAATACGGTTCTGATACATACGACGAACATCGTAATTAGCCGATTGCACCAGATCAATCATGCACCCAATCCATATATGCACAAGAAAGTCATTTTCGAGCTCGCCCCATTTCAGGTCTTTGGTCATCCTATCGCTTTTGGGGCGAGCAACGTTTTCCTCGTAAGTTTAAGCGTTCAGAACGGGCGGCTACATTAATGAAATGACTGAGCAGGCATGATTGATTAACGAATGTGTCTTCTTCTCGGGGAGGTGGAATCCAAGATCACTCACTCCTGTGATCAAGAGGGCAACGCATTCACGCACAGGATACCATCATTAACTTTGCTTTGGTCTCTTCGATTTAACGAGCAATTATTAGAGTGCGGACAAGGGTCCAGATGTCTCACGCACATGCTACAGAAAACTGGAAATGGCAACGATGACACGTGGGTGTGACAAGTGTGTCCGATCTCCGAAAGGGTTCGCCTATAAATACGAACGCCTTTCGCTCCGAGTGAATCGCCGAGTCTCATGGACGCTTTTCCTCGTCTCGTTCTCTCGCGTTCTTGCCGGAGTCCCCGTTCGTCTCGCCCCGGTTCTTGCTGGCCCGTGATGATCTTCGAGACCCAGTTCAAATTCGATTCTAGGTTCGTCCTTCTCTCTCTCTTCCGTCTTCTTGTTCTTGTTCTTCCAATTGGTGTTTTCTTTCATTTATATCGGGAAGCATTCGCATACGTCTCGTTTAGCTGTTCGTTGAGGCGCAGGGACGGGACCGACGGGGTGGCTGGCGACGGCACGGCCACTGGCCGTCCCCCCTGATCGGATAGAGATGTTCTCTCCCCTTTCTTTACTGGTTTTCTGAGTTTCCACGACGACCAGTCGTTCTACATCTCTCTGTCTTTTCTCCGAAGATCACGACCCCCGACAAGGATGCGAGTTGGAAGTTTTGGGGCCCCTCCCTTTCTATCTCGTTCTAAGCCTCCAATAAAGAACGCAAAACAATAATTTGAAAAACCATTCTCGCTTCATATTCAATTATTTGATCTGCCTCTTTCTGTCGACCGCCGAGATCTCGATTCTGGACCCGCCATGCAAGTCTTATCGTGTTCGTCGTTAAAGACCGTTGTCGGATCTGCTTTCTCTCCAAAGCTTTGCTTGCTTCTTCTTCTTCTTTATCATAATTTTGGCTATTGTCGGCCATTTGCTGTGATTATTCTTATCCGATGATCAGCTGTAGTTTCTTGATTTGGCGGTCGTCCTGTGCATTTCTGACTCTCCGAGATTCCGTAGAAGGTCGTCTCACGTAAGATTTCTTTGTTGGGTTGCTTTCGACTTGGTTGTGTATTCGATGTTGGGCACGTCCAAGACAAGACGGAGTCGTCTAAGAGCAGTATGCAAAGTTCAAATCGATGAGGCAACCCCGCAACTCGACCATTTGTATTTCGGCCTCTATCATCCGTTAAACCATCGTTTGATTATTCTTTACGACCGGTGGCGGAGCGGGATTAAGACGGTTTAAGGAGGCGAGGAAAGGTAGGGAGAGAGGGGGCGGAGGAGACGGGATCATTTTCTCAGCGAGAACGCCATCTAAAAACGATTCAGTAGGTAAAAATTCCAAACGGCATGTAGCGGCCGCTATCGAACTGCCTCGGTATCTGAACGATTCGCCGTCCGGTAATAACCGTCGAATAAGAGAGTTCTTCGACTGCCAAATTGTGCGTCATCTCGAGAGCCGATCTACCGAATCGCACTGTACATTTTATTGGCAAGAATCGATCCCTAAGTTTTGCATCGCATCGATTGTTTGGAAGAAGCCCTTTCTAGGTAGAGTCATCCTCTCACTTTCCATCCTTTTACAAAGAGAATATTTCGGGACTCTATGATAAGATAATGATTTTGACGGCCCACTTGCTCTTTACATCTTCTCCCTGGCCCTGCCCTGGAGGCAAGAATCCATGCTGTTTGGTCCCACTTGTGATCCCACTTCACATAGAAGAGGTCGTGTAAATTGAAAATTGAGAAATAGTAGAAGCATTATGAACCAAACAACAAGATTTGTTGTTAAACATTATTGATATAGTCCAAACTGACTAGATCAAAGCTGGTGTTTCTACGTCCATGAATTGGCAGCGAATCGGGTCCGCAAAAATATAATATAATCTATAATATATAAGAATGAGACCACACACTCTTTATCATCATATGGTATCAACACTCTCCACGCCAAATCCCAGAATAATTAGTGATTTAAAAATAGTGATTTACGAGCCGCATGAGTGGTCCTGGTGGTCAAGTTGGTGTAGCCAAATTTGTCAGGAACATTTGCGGACGTTTCTCGCTTAATTTCATGCTGAATAAACATGGTGATGACCATCCGCATCCCTGAAAGAGATGGTTAAATGATCCTAGTCCAAGGGACATTTGCGGACGTTTCTCGCTTAATGTCATGCTGAATAAACATGGTGATGACCATCCGCATCCCTGAAAGAGATGGTTAAATGATCCTAGTCCAAGGGTTTAGTCATGTGATTAGCTTTTGATGAGATGCCGTGATCTTGCACGTCTTTTCGTAACAGATGCATCTGGCCAGATCCATGTGATGATGTCGTCCTCATGATGCAAAATCGGGTGTTTTCCCGATATGGGTATCTCATCGAAAGCTGGCGAAGTTCTAAAAGTTGGGATGGCAATTGTTATTCGTTAGGATTTCATCTGAATACATTTGGCATCTCCTATTTCATTTCTTCCCAGCTGGATTAGAGTGCGAGTCGTTCTTCGTTGACGATTCGAAAAACTGGGGAAAGGAAAGATTATGTGGTGGATTGGGCTAATCAAATGCGAATTGAACACTGTGAATCAACATAAAAGTGACTAGTTTACCACGTGACTTTTATTCTTCGAAGAAGAGATGTGATAAACTTAGAGTAACTTGATGATATCGGATTCTCCATCGTGTTATGTTCATATGCTTTGAGTTTTTTTTTTTTTTTGGTTACAAAAAAATTTCTCTGAAAACAAAAGCAGATGGATCTGAAATTGAAATGCCAAAAGCAAATTTGTATGTGAGTAGCCCTAGAAACTCCAGGGTTGCCTTGTGTACATGTCACAACAGTACCCCAAAATCAGACAAACCAGTGGTACCTTCATGGTTCCTTCCTTCCTTCCAAAAGTTATGACCGTTGGATCTACTCTTGTTCCGCAATCATCTTCTTCTTTGGACTATGTCATTCCTTAATCTGGTCTGGGATTCACTGTTTGATGATTTCTCTTGTCTCAGTGATAATCAATGGGTTTCTCTCTCTAACACACCTCTCTCTTTTGTGCTCTTTCCCAGGATTTTCCTTCTCTTTTATTAGCTATATAAAAAAAAAAGAGGCTCAGCTCATATACAGGGGCCAGAGCTAGGATTTTGCTGCATTAAGCAAGCAAAACTAGAGTCAAAACACAAGCAAAAGGGACAGACGTATTTCTGGGTGCATTTGTCTTGAGAAGAAGAAGATGGGTTTTTGGACACTGTTTGAGGTGGCATCGATGCCAATTTTGCAAGTTCTGCTTGTCAGTGGGTTGGGAGCTTTCATGGCAACTGAATATTGCAGTCTTCTCACTGCAGATGCAAGGAAGTCCTTGAACAAGGTAAAATATGCTTAAATAATTGTTGTCTTGCCTCTTGAAAGAGGGAAAATTGAACACCTGTAGCTTCTATGTGATGCATTTTCTTCCTGAATGCATACCTTAGTGAAGAGGGAATTTTATTTGATGCAGATAGTGTTCATGTTGTTCACTCCATCTCTGATGTTTGCCAGTCTGGCGAGGACCGTCACTCTCCAAGACATTATCTCATGGTAGGGAAATTTTTTCAGCCATTCGCTTCCTTTTGGTGTTCATTTTGATGTCTGCATTCACTTGAGCCAGAAAGATATAATTATGTAGCAGTCAGCAGATGTTATGAACTTTCATTTTTTTAAGTTGTGCCACTGAAAGACTTGCCGAGCTTCACCATTGTTAGTCTGAGTCTATTATGCTTGAAAAGTTGATAGTTTTTAGCTCCTTTACTAAGAGCATTGAGGACTCTGTTTCTGCACCTAAGATACTGATGCTTATGACCTCGGATATGAAGGTGGTTCATGCCAGTGAACATTGCCATCACCTTCTTGTTCGGAGGGATGCTTGGATGGATAGTCGTGAAATTACTCAAGCCCAAGCCATATCTAGAGGGCCTGGTGATTGCTACATGTGCATCAGGTAATTGATTTTTATCGACAAATCAGTTAGAACTCATCTATGTGACTAGAAATGTGAGCTCTCGAGTCTGATAACAGTTTTGTCTGCCTCCTAAAAGGTAACCTGGGAAATCTTCTGCTGATAATTGTGCCAGCAATCTGTAATGAAGACAACAGTCCCTTCGGGGATAAGAGCACCTGCGGCTCTGTCGGACTCTCCTACGTGTCATTCTCCATGGCGGTAATGAAGCCTCACATGTCCCATTACCCAATATGTGATTTAAGTTCGAAACATCTCATGAGATGAAATGAAGAGGAGTGAAAAAGAACTACCTAGTAAATTTCCTCAAAATTTGACATTTGGTTCTATGAAACCATTGACAATCTGTTTCCCAAACTCTTTTTCAAGATAAGCAGGATAGTATGGTTGTTTTATTAGGTGCATTAATATGGCATACCCTCTGCTTCTTGTTCTCTGATTTCAGTTCTGATCCGTGTTTCTGATTTAACACAGCTTGGAGGTTTCTTCATTTGGACTTATACTTACCAATTGGTACGATCTTCATCGGTGAAATACAAAGAGCTTCAAGCAGTGGACAATTTCACAAAGCAGCCCAATAAGGACTTGGACTCTAATGAGAGCACACACCTGCTCAAAGGAGAAGATCAAGAGCCAGTAGTAACGAGTGTGCAGTCCACAAAATCTGTTGAAGATCTAGAAGACCAAGCTGTAAGTCTTCCTCTCATGAACCTAAAACCGTAGTATCGAATCTCTCGAAGCCTCTTCAGCCCTAACCTTTCACAAGACAATGTCTCACCCGTTCAATTGCCACATCGCAGGTCACATCTCAAGAATCAAGCAGCAAGTCCGAAAAAGAATCGGGGACACTCTGGGATAAATTGGCAGGAGTTCTTCACACGATCTTGGAGGAGTTGATGGCACCTCCAACCCTCGCTACTGTGAGTCCCTCTGTGCATATTAATTGCTCAGCTACGATTCATCTTTCCAGTTTGAGTAAAAAGTGAGCAATGCACTAATCTGTTGCATATATTCTCAGATATTGGGATTCATCTTCGGGGCCGTTTCGTGGCTGAGGACGCTCATTATAGGCAACAGTGCCCCACTGCGGGTGATCCAAGATTCCATCAAATTACTGGGGTAAATATCATTTCTTTATTGCATACAACATCACTAATTTGAAGTAAACAGGACTGGATGACTCCTCTAAATAGTAGGCTCTTCCTTGTGTTTTCGAGTTTCTTGATGGCTTTTAACCATGCAGTGATGGAACTATGCCTTGCATTACCCTCATACTTGGAGGCAACCTCACTCAAGGTAAGAAAGAGCTTTCAAAACTGTCAAGTACCTTTTGAAGAGCCAATCAAAAGACAATAGTAAAAATTATCCACACTTAAATTGCTCGGATCCCATTCATACAGGCCTGCGCTCTTCGAGAATCAGACCCTCGGTCATCCTTGGCGTAATATCTGTTCGGTACATGATACTCCCAGTGATTGGCATCTGGGTCGTCAAAGCAGCTGATCATCTCGGCTTCCTCCCACCAGACCCCCTCTACCATTACGTGCTAATGATCCAATTCACTGTGCCACCAGCCATGAATATCGGTAAGCCATGTTCTTCACTGCAGCCTCATAATCTCATAGAACTGGAACATTTCTCACCAAGAAACAGAAGGCAACAAAAGGCTGAAATGAATGTGGAATGGTAACGCAGGGACTATGACCCAGCTGTTTAATGTGGGTCAAGAGGAGTGTTCAGTTCTCTTCCTGTGGACATACTTGGTTGCAGCACTAGCGCTCACTTTCTGGTCGATCTTGTATATGTGGATCTTGTCCTGAGAATTCTTCAGCTCAAGCAGGGCCAACCCAATTGGCGCAGTGGATTGTTCGGGCAGGCATTAATACATTGTTGGGTTAATATAGTCAATTGTTTTTTTTTAGGGCGTAGGCTTTGTTCCAATTTTTTTGCGTGCAATCAGTAGCTAAATTTGTCATCGTTTGCCTCGGCTGTTAACTAGGGAGAAAACAGGCTTTGGTTAACGCAGATTATAGTATGGTTTTTTTTTTTTTTTGCCATATTCTTTGTGGTGGGAAGGTACCTGTTGGTGTTACCTTTGGTAAACTAGTGATGAAACGTGGTAGTCACTTGTCTCTGCATTTTTACTTATTTCCGTTTCATTTCTATTCAGTCTCAAAGCAGAAGAAGGGCAATGGGATTAGTAACCTGTCTGGATGTTGGATTAAACCAGCCCATAGCAAGCATGACCAATATATTTGTTAACGTGAAAAATTCAACCGACAGAGGACAAGTCATGTGGAAATATAAATGTTAATTAGCAAAAGCGTCATGAAGCCAAAAGGAAGGGAATTAAAAGAAATGCATCATATCTCTCATGGTCAAAAGCCACTGAAGTTTCCCTTTCCTGGATCTGTCTAAGCATTCCATTTGCCTTGCATGATTTCCAATGCCCCATTAAGACTTCCTCAAACAAGTTTGAGCACACTCTTAACAACGGCAGATTTGTCCACTAGATGAGTTTGACCAAACCGGAAATGGTTTACAAACTTTATTAAAAGGATTTCTTTCCGCTAGCGTCATGCCAATTATGCACATATTGCGTGATGATTTCTGCATTTTCCCAAGCCAGAAATTTCAAAAAGTTGTATAGGGATTCAGATGATGCAAGTGCTTATCTTTAAACAACATGAAGTCTGTTTTATATATGTAATCTCTCTTCGCCTAGCAGTTTAAACTTTCGTTCAGACATTCTAACATATATCAAAAACCAAGTTATGCCCTAATTGATTTCGATTCTGTGGACCCATTCGTCAATTTTACTTGTGGTTCTCAGTTCAATTTGCATGTGTGAAGGGGTTTTAAAGTATTCTGCATCATTTATCTACAGGCTATATTATCGTTTAAGTTTTTGATTTGGCATTTAAATAGAGGAGATAGAAGTTCTTTTAGTTATTTCCACATGATTTGGCATACGTTTAGCTTTTGTAGAAGAGGTTATACACCAGAAAAGATCTCGTATGAACGGAGGAAGAACCTGTTTAACAACAATCTGCAGTTCTGCACAATCTAAGTTTATATTAACTATCTGTGGTCCATCCTTGCTTAAGCCTCAATACAAGAAAGAGCTGCACATGATTTAGTGACACTTTTTGTGTATCTTATGGATATCATCTCTGCTTCAGATGTCATTTCCTGAAAATGGGCAGTGAACTATGTAAGAAGAAGAAAACGTTCTCCTTTCATTGAATAGATCAATCACACAGGGCCAACAAGTTCATGCGTAGCCACCCCACGAACTATCATTTGTGTAGTCTAGTGACGTTGGCTAATAGAAGATATGAAATCCCACATCCAAAAAGATCACAGAGAATGGAAAGAAGAAAGAAGGAGAACAAACCCAGATAACAGAATAAGCCAGTCTCTCCACATCTGCTCAAAACAAACATACGTCTGCAACATAGATTTTGCACATTAAGTTAGATCGAGGAAGGACTATGGATTAAACACGACTGGTCTCTTTGCTCCGGTATCAACGAGATGATTTTAAAGCTCCAAATGACATTTTACCTTCTGTCAAAGGCATTGGTGCATATCAATGTGGCGCTCAACAAGGTAAACAGACGTGCTGCTTTGTGCAGCCTCGTTGTCAAGTGGTGTGGAAGGGCGCCGCAGGCTTTGTCACATCAGCAACTTCTAGGTGACTAACATTAAAGTACCAAACAACTTAATTCCAGCATTAAAAAAAAGGTCTTGTTATCAAGAGCTCTGTTAACCATACTTAAGTGTACATCTGCTCTAGTGTACATCTGCTTGCCATTTCGCATTGTGTAAACCAATCAACATAAGATCTCTGTGACTAATTCTTACATATGAATTAGAATTTGGACAGGAAAGATCATTCTTCGGGTCATTCCAGTTCTTAAAATTCATACTTCGCTTGCATTTCTACTGCCCGACTATCTCTAATGGGAGGTCATCTGAATCTTATTTTGCTTTTGTGTTGCTTGGTTCCAAAAGTTGTTATAGGAACAGATGCTGTATGTATCGTGTTTTCATGGATGGACAGAAAGTGAAACCCAGGAAGAGAGATAGTTCGATTCACTTTCTGATGGATCAGAAGGGAACAGGTGGACCTTCTCTCATAAGATCTCACTCACAGTGAAGGATGAGTAGTACTTAATGTAGCTGTCCGCGACCATTTTTGTAATAGCCCGGTGTCCAGATGTGTCTTCTTGTCTCTGGGTTGTTTCGTTGCCCTCGTGACTTGCAAATTTCGCGATCTACAGGAAAGGGAGCAATGGAGCTTTGAAGACTTACAGGAAACATCCGATGATATGTTTCGGAGGGAAATTAAGACGTCTAGATTCGGCTAGCAGATAGTGGATCCTACTACATCTTCATCTTCTTGCGTGGTTTACTACGAAAGTTCTACGTCCGGCAAGAAGTGTGATTTCGCAGCAATGAACAGCGGCAAGAAAGAGGGTGGTTGTGGCTCTGACTCCCAATTTCAAAAATTTTATCCAGAGGTGAGCAGATCTCTCTCTCTCTCTCTCTCTCTCTCTCTCTCTCTCTCTCTCTCTCTCTCTCTTCTTTTAGCTTACTATAGAATGCATTACAATGAAGTGTGGAGGACAACGTAAGTGTGAAAGATTAAGTGTGCTTAGGTGATTAGGATATCCATAGGGGAAAATAGGTCATTCAGATGAATTTCCCTCTTATGCGTTTGCTTGATCAATTTAGAAATTAATGCCACTTAATCATGTTTAAGGTGTCCGTATTATGATGGAATGTCTATCGATAGGCATTGGCCTTCACCATAATCCAACGTATTAGCCAATGCAAAGTGCGTTATTATTACTAATTTTCGCCTTTCTCTAGTTTAAAAAAGTTTTTGCATACCTTACCAAAAAAAAAAGGTTTTTGCATGTTGTTTTAAGCTCATAATGGTTTTAAAATTATGCAAGTTGATTCGTTAATATCACCAAGACAGATGAAGAAACCACGAGATGAAGGAAAAGGGAAGAAGGTAAGAGAACAGAGACTCGATGCTCAGAAGTGTGAGAGGAAACAAAAGTCATGTCCGGTTTCCAATTAGTTCCCTAGTCGATAATCTCGGGTCTCCATTTTTCTTTTTTCATCCGGTGTCTGATTAGTTCCGTAGTCCTTACTGTTGAGAAAACTTCCTACTATATTTTGAAATTGACAAAACTATTCATGTGCGTCTTGTAAGTTTGATAAATATCTTGAAGTAATTTGATTCAAGAAATTATTCTTGGAAGGAAAGCATATGGCAATGTTGATCTTGTTCATATTGTGGAATTTACTTCAAGTAAAAAAAAAAAGGGTTCAAATTTTATACTAGAGATGAAAAACACTTCAGACTGAGAGAACTACGTATGTTTCCATCCTAACACAAGTCCAAAACGTAAGTTCAAAACATCGCAGCCTCACGGCCAGGTTTGATTGAGGTTCTGCCATAATATCATCAAGAATGACTCGACTTGGACGAGCATTAGCCTCACGGACGGACGAGGTCCTCTGAGCTCCTCCTTGGTAACTGTCGAATTCCATCCTTTAGAAAGAGCTATCCGTCTTCTATAATTTTAATCCTTTCATCCCAGGCGCTAGAGTCAGCGAAAGCCAAAGCCTCGTTCCCGAAAATAGAAAGAACGTATAGGCCCTAGCGTGCTCCTCAAGGAATGGACATGCAAAAGGAATTTCTATCCGTAGAAACACCGCCCTAGTTTGATGAATCCTAGATGCATCAAATTGTCTTTTTATTAGTCCAAGTGCTCTTTAAGCAAAGAGAGTGCTTCTTATAAAGATTCAAGGGATAAGAACATTAGGACTGCCATGACTTTCGTACGGTGCTCACTTGAGTAATGACATAACTTTTTTTTTTCGCTCATCTGAATGCCACAAATTTGAAAAATTAATCACTTGAGTGCTAACGGTGATTTGCCTCATCGGAAAATCTAACGCGGATGCCGATTGTCCTACGTGGCTTCGCCGGACCTTACATGGATAATTTTTTAATAATTTTTTATTCTTTTTCTTTTTCTTTTTCTTTTTCTTTCTTTTATTTTTTGCAAAAAAAATTTCAATCCCCGCATGGGTCGCTAGTGACCCTCGCCGGCTGTGAAGGCCTCGCCCAAATTTGGGGGAGGGCTGCTTGTGCCGGAAGTCCATATCGAGGTCTGCAGCACACATGCAAAAAAAATTCAAGTGAAAAGGATTAAGCTTTTCGTTTTGAGCTCGTAATGGTTTTAAAGTTACACAAGCTGATTCCTCAATGTCACTAAGACAGATGAAGACGCGAGATGAAGGGAAAGGAAAGGAGGTAGGAGAAGAGATCGATGCTCGAAGGCGTGGGAGAAAACGAAAAGTCTCTTCTAGTGTCCCATTAGTTCCCTAGCCGATAAGCCAGGGCCTACTCTTTTTTTCATCAGGTGTCTGATTAGTTCTCTGGTCCGCCTACTCTTTTTTTCATCAGGTGTCTGATTAGTTCTCTGGTCCTTGTTCATAGCATCGAATCGCGACTTGGGGTAATTAATCGCCGATTGTTTACCCGCAACACTTAAATTAGTCACCACGGTAACGTATGGTCAGTTTCTGCATATGTTGACAAAATTGTAACAAAAATAAGCCCGGAAAATTTAGACAAAATGCTGGCTTCGCATCTTCGCCAACCAAGAATTCTAACTCTGGTATAAACCTTGGCCCTCCAGCTCCTTAGTATGTGGAAACCAGGTTGGTCTGCTGTGTTAGAGGAACAAAAATCTACTCGGAACCCATCAACCTGGAGCCAAACCACAACGGGAACAAGGTGGGAAACATTTGAGGCGAGCAGATAACCTATCAAAAAGGTATTGGGAACGCCCTTTACCTATTCATCTATCTTATTGTTTTGCTATGCCATACTTTGAGGAGTATCATGCCCGCGAAGGTCTGCGGATCGGCAAACCATCCGCAAGCTCGAGTCATCCTGGACCCGTGAAGAGTGGCAGGAGAAGGCACAGATCCGAGAGTCGAGACAAGTGACCTTGTATTATTTCTATCTCGTTAGTTATTACTAAATTTAATCTGAAAATTCATAGCTAAGCAAACTCAAGACCCTTTACTTGTTATGACTCATTAAAACAAAAAACTTGGGGGTCTTTGGGCATTTACTTTCAGGTAGCCATTAGGTATTTCTCCCTTAGATTTGGCTTTCAACCGGTAACAATACCGTCTCGTTGTGCTTGAAACTAAGCAGAAGTCTGATCTATGCAATTTGCTATATGCAGATACACATTGATGGATAACATCAGCATGCGGCATGCTGACCTGTTCTCGCTACTCTAACAGGACGAGACAATGAATAAGAACCAATTCTCCTGATGCCATCATACACGCGACATATGTCTACATAGCGAACTTAGCCCACTGCATACGAATTGAGCATGTGATCCAAATACTTGCACATGAAAATTGCCCTGGAAAGCATACCCTTCACTCAATTTTTCTGATTCACAACAATTTACAATTGTCCACAAGTATAACATATCTATGGAGTATAACAAGGTTTGAAATACCGTATCAGAAAGATTTCATGTGACTAAAAGTGAGTTTTGGAACGGATTTACATTTACTTAAACTTCGTTACCGGAATTAAAGTTGTTGTTTGAAGAGTATTCGATATGCCTTTTCTTGGAATCATACAGTGATCCGTCGTCATCAGTGCTCCTGTTGGAGCCCCGCTCCATTTGTCTCCTCTTGGACCGGCTTATCACCGTCTCTTCCTTCTCGTCGATGAAGGAGAGAAAAGTCCATAGACGGCTCGATCGGGAGCTTGAGGTGGAGCTCTCGGGTTCCTCGGAATAGTGCTGGCTGAACTGGCGGAACATCCTTAGGAAATATATCAAGAGGGCCAAGAAGCAAGCTAATCCGCACAGAACGAAGAGGCCCCAGAAACTTTTAAGGTGAAGACGGTCGAGTGCAAGCTTCGTCCCCTGTGATGTGCAGGCACTGCTCATTAGCCATTTGTCATGCATCCGTTGGAGATCCCCGTTTTCCGAGAGCTTCAGGATCGCTGTCGATATATCAACTGCCAACGGTGAGTCCCGTGGAAATGCCTGGTCATCGCAAATCATTTACAAACGGCGTTAAAATCACGATTCACAGAACAATATCTCCCTCACATTGACAGTATTGATAAATTTATTTGTAATGATACAAGATCAACAAATCATGCATCTGTCAAGCTTGCTTAACCTTTTTCCATGGACTTGCTACAATTTTTTATCCAAAACTTTTTTCAAAAGAAGAAGAAATGATCGATACTTACAAATCCCCATCCATTTTTGGTGAATTCTTGACCCACAATGCTGAATTCGCATCGAGTTGAGAGAAAAAGCTCGACATATGCGCGCTCGTCGATCACCGCAGTGACTCCACCTTTGTGAGGACCATCTTTCAAGGCCTTGGTATAATCTTCTGGCGTGATGAGAGGAACAAGTCTGGATTCATGGATGCCAAGTTCCTCTATCAAATAATTGCGGGCGAACGAACCCTGCTGGTATCCTATGGGATCGTTACTTGATAATAACGTTTCAATCCCTTTGATAGGAGAAGAAAGCTGTTGGACTGTAAGGATCGAGGTCAGACTCGCCGTGTAACTCGAGTTAATGATAAGAACCACAAACAGCCATATGATCAGCACAAAGCGACCGAGCATACTCACGGTATTTTCTCCTGCGCAATTGCAAACAAGATAGCACAATGAGTTTAAAAGAGAGCAGCCGTTTTCTTGGAAACTGTGCGCACGCGCATATATATCTGTGTTGGACAGAGCGGAGGTTAACTTACTATGAGCAAAAAACCAAGTTGAAAAGCTAAACCTGCAGAATGAAAGGATAAGTGGGTCAGGAATCATCAGGTGGATGCAGTCATATGTTTACCGCAAAATGTCAATTTTCTGTTCTTCATTTTTTTGGATGCAGTGAGAATTTGTAGCTACAGATGTCATTCTCTAGGACACTCAAGTCTGGACATCTGCAAGTGCTTATGCCTGTTCAAATGTTTTGCACAGGTTACCTCATCTACCTCCACAGCACTTAACCTTCCGCAATCGGCCTGGTCGAGCTCTTTTAAGTGACAAATGTTACTTGTCCTCATAGATTACGACCAACCAAAATTGTAAGATGACACTGAGGGGTTGCTTTAAATGAGATACGCTTGCAACCCTGCTTCTCAAAGTCATGTTGCTACACGAACTCATATTGAGTCTCAATCTTTACTCGATCTCACTTACCCAGAACATCTAATCTAGTTAAAGTAGGCGCTGGAAATGGTGAGCTGACTTCAAGTAAAGTCAAGAATCTCATATGAGGGCTTGAGGGCTTGATCATGACCGTGGAGTATTCATATCTCTCTTACGTGCTGGACCTTGTCAACACTCAACCATAGTAGCATGTGCATTGATTCAAGCTGTGACTACCTAGACGCTTCTCCAGATTTCCCATCGATCTGGGCAGTACTATAGCAGTGATTCAAGTGGAAACACTAGTCACGTGGGTTCACCATGGAAATGCAAATCAAACAGATTCGCTCTCACTATGTAAGTGATTGAACTCTGGCAAATTTTGCTTAATGAAATCAATCTTTAGTAGTCTGATGCTAGCTATGAAAAATTTATGGTCACTCACCAGAGCATAGTGATAATTTGTCTCCTAAGAGGTCCACGGAAGTCATCGTTCAACCTGTGCTCCAGAATCCACACTACCGATCCGACAATGAGGAAGAAGAAGGCCGTTACACACCACAGCTTCCAAGTAAACGGCCTGAAGAAAGCCCACGCATTAGAGTCTGATTTCCTGACTGGGGCCACCACGACTAGCCCGGATTCAATATATGGCTGTGTAAAATCCGCCATCCTAGTCCTGTTGGTGGTGATCGCAATATCTCCTACTGCAGCATCAAAGGTCTGTAGAGAGGGCAAAAAACTGATCACTCAAGGAAAAGAGTGGCTAAAAAATTAAAACTCACGAGATCTTTATTGACACCAACCCCAGTTGTTAGCAACCGAACAAGCTCCGTGGCACTTGGGTTGCTGTGTCCATCCCCAAACGGAATGAACTTATAGGGCACGGCATAAGGCAACAAGTTCAAAGCGGCTGTGAAGACATCGATGCAGTAACCAGTGAACGTATCAGTTGTGCCCTCCACCGGCGACACAAATTCCCGGTAGCTAACTCTCATTGGGACTCCAATCTTCAAGTGCCTACCATTGTCTGGGAAAACCCAACCACGAGGCTTCTGTGTTGTTTCTCCGGGCCAAATAACCGGGTACAGTTGCTGGCTCGAGCTGGAACGATTTGGTGGCCTTGTGTACAGCGTATCGGGAGGCACAACCGTTAAGCCAGAGTAGTTAGACCAATAACCAATCTTCCTATATCCACTGCCTCCCACATTGATAATTTCAAATGCCGGATGAATAAGGTTTTTGTCAGGAGTGAATTGAATAGGGCCCGTTATGCCCATTGTATTGACTTGCAGAATGGAGTCGCGCAGCAATTTCCCTCCATTGAAGATGCTCATTGCATCGAGGTGCAGATTTCCCCCTTTCAGCTCAGTCAACTTCGAATCATTTGAAAAGGAAATGACTCCACCCTGATCGAAAAACGCATTAATTGCCCGTGCAAGTATCCAAACTGTGTCATATGCGTATAAGCCGTAGCTACTCAGTCCAAACGTTCCATTAGACGAAAATGTGCTTGTCAAATTGCTCCACCGAGAAACGAATTTCCTCTTGAGCTCGGTGTCTGGTGTGTACGGACTCAGCGATAGGATTCCCTGATATGTCTTCATCACATCCGAAGGGAGGGGCGAGCTCGTGTCTAAGATTGTTGAAAGCCAGTTAGTTGTGATCCAAACATATCCATTACCCATCATTCCAAGAGACTCGGCCACTTTAAGCACCAGTGGTCCTGGAGTGGAGTAAGTGTGAAGAACAATGATGCGCGACTCCATCAACGCCACCTTCACCAGCACATCGGTCATGTCATCCGGACTCGCAGTATAGCTCATTGGTGCCTTGTAAGAGATCTTGCAGCGGCGCTCCGCGAGCTTGTCTGCTAACGCAGCAATACCATTCCTCCCATGGTCATCATCGACATAGATGGCTGTCACTTCCCTCCACCCGTAAAAGTCCACCATTGCCGCTATCGCAGCCATCTGAAACAGATCATTCTGTGCAGTCCTTATGAAGTAAGGGAACTGGAGTGAGGACAGGGTCGGGTCCGTGGCTGAAAACGAGAGCAGAGGGACTTGCAATTCACTTGCAAAGTGCGATATCACATGAGCAGTGACCGAAGTTTGGGGTCCAATTATGGCAACTGTGTCACTCTCCATGAACTGTAACGCTGAAAGAAAGGACTCTGTTCAGCTACAAACTCTGAATCTCACGATTTACACACTTCATGCCAGCATAAATGGGCATTACGAGAGAAAACATCGACTTACCCTCAACTATGCCCAGAAAGCCACTGTAGTTGGTGTCCTGTATTGCAAGCTTGAGCTTGGTTCCACCAAGAACTAATGGGTCAGAGTTCACATCCTCAACTGCAGCAAGAATAGCCACTTGAGCCACTTTGCCTATCAGGGTGTTGACAGAGAAGACACCCCCAATGTTCACAAACTCTGGCCTCGTGGAAGCGTTTGTGCTAGCTCCAAATGAGCACAACCCACTTTGCAAAACCAGAAGCACCGCGAGCCAGACCATGCCGGTGCTTGCTTGCATACTCCCAATGGCTTATAATATCTTTTCACTTTTGTTGCTCAAAAGTGAACACCAAGCCGGTCCAAACATGCAGCAAAAATCAAGCAAGAGAAGTAACATGAACATCAAAAAGTAGCTATTTTGGGAGGTTAGCGACAAACCCTTTTGGAGACCATGCTTGTTCAGATGACTCAGACTCTCCAACAATTCTCGCCTGTAGAGCTTTGGTCTCAGAATCAGGCTACTATACCCAGGAGCAGCATGAACTGGCGCCCGAGACAAGAACGGGTAATGAAGTGGGTGTGTGGTGAGAGAGCATTTCGCTGCTTTGCGTTTGGTTGGTTGTCATCATCAGATGATTTGTCACTGGTCACTCCAATGAGAATCAAGAGATTTTGTAATGGTGCTGCATCCACGGAGAGAGAGAGAGAGAGTGGCCATTTTCGGTGATGCAAGGAAAAGATGCTGGCAAAGAGAACCCTCCACCAGTGGAAGTAGCCTCTCTCTCTCTCTCTCTCTCTCTGTGCGGTGGTCCTCGAATTGATTACTCTTCTCCTGGAAAGCCACCACGACTTTCACAAGGGGGGAAAACAGGCATGCCACTCCAATCTTACTTTTCTTATTTTTTCGTTTCTGAATTTTTCCAAAGCAGCCCTTTCACATGGAAATGACAAGAAGAATTGTCCATTAATTTGTCAAACGACTGCGCGAAAGCAACTCTATCAAGTTCTGATTGATTCCACACCTGGCCGGATGTTCACATCGTCTGGAAAAGTCTAATTACTTGGCATTTTCCTTGTGACGAAAACACTAGGGGAATCGTCGATGCAGTTATTAAATCATGTATTGACAGTCACATTCGGTGTATGAAAAGAACATCGACGTCACAGCTTCTACAGTAGAGCTATCAATGTCCCGCCCTCATCCTAATCACCTTTCTCATCTATAAAATTACCTAGGAAGCACGAACACTCTTCCAGAGCTTTCATATTGTGTCGAACGTGTCAAATATCGACACTCATCCAACACTTCTTTTTTATTATTTATTTATGAATTTGAATCACATTAATTTGATTATAATAATCATAAAAATAATCATTTATTATGTATATATAAAAATATACATTAAATATATGAGCTGTCCCGACACGTCGAATTTCTTTATTTTTTGAGAAATGACGTGATAGCGTATCATGTCGTATCGCATGTCACGTACTGGTGCTACTTAGAATATTACTATCAAGTTTGGAATATGTTTATGCCTTTTGACATCGATGGCTTCTGATAAAAACATGTCCTAAATCAAAGTTATCATTCGAATAAAAATAGTTCCCCTTTTATTTCCCCTCGAAGATGCCACATTCGCCAACCAAGAATGCGTTCGCTTTTTGCATACCCAGGTGCTCCGACATCATTTCCGATGCTCGATCCGCGTCGCGAGATTGAACAGTTCCCCGCGACCGGTTGGCGAGCTGTACCTCGTTATCAAAGAGTATCTGGAATCAACGTCTTAGCTTCCGAACAAGCGCGCAACGTTCTCAAACACGAAGTGATGCGTTGGCGCATGGTGATTCCTCGGACGTGTTACTAACAAACCACAAATTCCTAGAAGAACAACGTTAAGCTTAGGCAGATGTGGAGGCGGGGGTTCTTTTTCTGGAGGGATACAACAGCAGGACATCTCGCAGGAATTCCACCGAAGAGCTTTGCTTGCCAATCTCGATTTCTCTCGTGGACATGACCAGGGCCAGCGTACGGTTCGTGGGTGCCCACGGACATTAAGCCCCCACAATCAGTGGGATCTGCTGTCAAATTGTTCTGCAATCACACCATGATCCCTAGTTTGTCATCATACTTTACAAAGTGGATATGTCCAACCTTTTCGCTTTCTTAAGATCTTGGAGATCTCCAGTTTTGATCTTTCTGTCCGAAGCCAAACACAGAAGGCCGTTTTCAATCCATGGATAGGGACGCGAACGATCCTTACGCACTTTTTTTTTTTTTTTTATGATTTTAGAATTTGGGGTGCGGTTGTTTCATTGGAAGCTCCGTTTTAATTTCTTTGGTGGTTTAAGGAAAACTCTCGTTGTCATTTAAATTCCGTTTGTTTCGTGGAGGACAGTTGTTGGGAGAACATTTTCCAATGCTTGGATAGCTTAGGAAATTGAGTAAGCAGAAAATGTTTTCCTAGCCAATGAAAAATCTGTGATTAAATTCAGGAAGATAATTTTCTCTTTAAAAATTGAAAATCATTTTCCAAAGAATGACTACATATCAACGTTTAGATCAAAAAATCTACGTATGGCATGGGAACCCAAACTCTTGTTCTCGAGCCCTTGACAGCAGCCTTGTGGATAGAGGTTGGGCTCGGGACACCAGCGCCCATGGCTGGGCATAGGATTCTAGCACATTGCTCGACTCCTAGTGCCTTAGCCTAGGTCCATAGTGGCCAGGCCCGAGACCTCAATGCTCGTGCCCAGATCTCTAACACCTAGGCCAAGTACATTGAGGTTGGGCTTGTGCATAGCCTCCAAGCCCAAGGTCCTGTGCCTGGGACCGAGTCCATCAAGGTCGAGACCATGATCCTGATGTCAATGATCGAGTCCCTAGCGCTGGAGCCCGTGTCCATCAAGGTCATGCTTGTGTCCATCAAGGCAGGGTTGGGGTCCCCTACGCCCATGCTTGTGTACATCAAGGCCAAGACTAGGACCTCGGTGCCCATGCTTGGGTCCCCAGCTATTGGACCCAAGTTTTGAGTTCATCGAAGCTGGGTGCTAGACACCGGTACCTAATCGAGTCAATCAAGACCAAACTCAAGACCTTGGCACCCGCACCTAAGTTCATCAAGGACGGGTCCATGCTCATCAAGGTTAGGCTCAAGACCTCAGTGCTCAACACCCACATCTCTGTACATTTAGGCGAGGATTGGGATCCCAGAGCCCGTGCCCTGGTCCTTGGCATCCGAGTCCATTGAGATCAAGCTTGGGTCCCTAGCACTCGGATTAGGGTCTATTGAGGCCGAACTTAGGATCCCGATGCCCGTACTCAATTCGTTGGCTGTCCATGTATAAATCACTAGCGTCCGAATAATGTATGCCTAGTTAGGAAAATCAAGTCGAATTTTCCTTACCAAATGACAAAAAATATTTTCCAATTCATTTTTCAAGTTTCAATCAAAATATTGTCATTTTACTAGAAAATAACTTTATGGAAAACATTTTTTAAAAGTGTCACATTTTTCATGAGACAAACAGTTAACCTAAGTTTGTTGTTTTCAGTCAATGGAAAACATTTTATGTACGTCAATAAGTTTTTCGTCATCCAAGCACGAGAAAGTCGAATAGTAATTTTCAAGCTATAGTTTTTCTTCAAACAAACGGACTCTAATTAATGTTTTAAATCTTGGCTACAAAGTCCGAGTAACTCTTCACTTAAAAAAAAAAGAAAAAAATCAAGACAAGAACATGCTCGGAAAAGGCCATCAGCCTATTGCCCAATAGCTATGGAAAACCAACGGGCGGCCAAAGGATTGGCCTGGCGTCAAAAGGCTCGACCTGCTCAACTTTTATCCTGTCCCAATCGAAACATTGCAGCGTGCATATGAGCGATGATGGCGGCACATTAGGAGCGCGCATCGTAACATTTCTATTTCAGAAATCAACTTCTGACCAGAAATAGATTTTTCTATTTCTATTTCGTGAACGAGTTTTTAAGTAAAAACGGATGTTTGATAACAACACAAAATTTATGTTTTCGAAATAGAAATTCGTTTGATAACAACACAAAATTTCTCCCTTCTGTGCGGCCTACGAAGGACGGCGGGGGGTGGAGGACGGCAGCCGGTAGCGGTGGATGACGGCGACAGGATGATAACAACAATGGCGGCTGGCGGTGGAGGACGGCTATCAACGGCGGGTGGCAACCGGCAACGGGCGGCGGAGGACGGTGGTTGGCGGCAAGAGGCAGCCGGTGGTGGATGGCGAGCGAGCGGCGGCAGGAGCTGGTCAGCAAGTAGTGGCGAAGGACGGGGGAGGCAGCAGTGGACGGTAGACATGGCCACGATTCAAAACCGACTGGTTCCGGTTTGTGGCCATGTATGAATTGGAACTAGCGGTTCCGGGCCAGTTTCGGTTCCAGCCCGGTTCGAAACCGGCCAGTAAAAATTTAAAAAATAAATTATAAAATAAAAAAATAATGAATTATCAAATTATGAAATAATGAATTATTCAATATAAAATGTAATCAATATGTACATTGTAATCAAATTTGGGGAAAAGAAGAGTTTCTGCACTAATTTGCAGTTTTTTTTTAACCCAGCTCAGAACTGGTGGTTCCGGGCCAGTTCCAAAATTGTTGGAATCGGAACCGAGCCCATAGGTCATGGGACGATTCCGATTTCGAACCGCAGGCCCTGTCAATGGACCAGCTCCAGGTTTGACCCGGGCTGGTTCCAAGCCGAAACTGGGCCATGGCCATGTCTAGTGGCGGGTTGCGGCCGGCGTTGGACGGCGGCAAACGGCGGAAGATGGCGGTGAGAGGAGGCGGTCGGCGAAGGACATCGACAGTAGGCAGCCTATGGCGGGAGGTGGCTGTCGACAAGAGGCGACTGGCGATGGCTGGAGGCGTCCGGCGGCAATAGCAAGCGGCAAGGGGGTGGCCGACTAGTACGAAGGGCGAGCGATAAGAAGAGTTTTTATTTCTCATTTCTGTTCTAGAAATAGAAAAGTAATTTTTTTTACTTCTGATTTCTGTTCCAAACTTAATTTTGGAATAGAAATTTGTTCCATAAATAGAAAAATAAAATTGCGTTACCAAACGGATTTCTATTCCAAACCTGTTCCTGGAAACGGAAAAATTAAAAAAATAGAGAAACAGAAATAATTTCTATCGCGCCCTAGATCTTGCTTTCTGCTTCGTTTCAGACACGCTTTTATCTGAAAGTACAGTTGCTTTTTATTACCTATAACTTTTCTTTCAAATGAAAAAAGCTTATTAAAATGTAAAAATATTATTAAAAATTATCTACATCACATAGATCGACCGACGCCCATATCACTAATTTCTAGTCAAAATTAACTGGAATCAGATGAACTCAATTAATAAAAAGTGAAAATGACTTATATAATAATATAATAGGTTTATGACTTTTTGGATGATTTTTCGATAAAATCATGACTACATCGTATCATTTTTGTCCCGTATAACATGAATCGAGTCAAAAGACCTCCGATCAACTCAGAAATAGGCCGTGTGGTGTTTTGGGCGCCCAGCTTGAGCTCAGATGCAGAGGCACGAAGGAGTGCGCTCGCAGGCGAACAGGGCAGAGCCCACCACCCATTTCTTGGTCAAACAAACCGTTTGCGATTTCACCACTCCTCCGAAACCGTCCCCAGGTGTCGTCACGCCAGCAATGGCTACAATGTCGACCGCAAAATATGCAATCCCAGCCATCTCTTTCGCATTCCTGCTTCGCCCGCGCACCAAGAGGATTAACAGAGCAAAAAAGAAAGGTACCCTCCTTCTATTTCCGCTAAATGGCCCTCCCCGTTTTGTTACTTTTTCCGTGGCTTCAATCTCCGATGCTCATTGTCTCTGCGAAGCCTGCGACCTCTGGTTGGCGAAAGTGTTCATCTTGCAATCCTTGATCTTGGAGCTGGAACAAAAGGCGACGGCAAGTCCGTGGGATTTCTTGAGGTGGGTGTCTGCGGATGAGGCGTTTGTGGGGAGTTCTCTGAGGAAAGAACCGATCTTGGCGAGTTGCATTAGAAATCCTGGCTTGGGTTTTTTCTGTTTTGCGAAATGGAGTGAGCATATGGTGGGTTGGAATGGCTCCAGGTACTGATGTTGCACCTCTGGTGACCCGGTTGGCGCTTGAGCACGAACAATGCAAGGGAAGTGCTTCGTCCACGGAGGATGAGGACCATGACACGTTGGAGAACTTGAGCTCAAACATGAGTGGGAAGCCTCCAAGGAACCTCTCTGTTATACGCCAATGTAACAGCTCTGCTTGGTTGTCTGAAATGGTGAGCATTGCTTTTCATCTTCATCATCATCATCATCCCACATTTTCTTTTGCTCCATTTGTTAATTGAATAAAGTTATTAAGTGTTCACTCTTTTGGTTTTTGTTTTTATGTTACTCGATTACTTACAATGGTGCATGTGCTGTTTTGGCATCAAATCTTAGCTTTGCTATGTTTGAGCTGAGTAAGATGGCATGTGTGTAATTAAGATAAGGACCTTGGGCTTGCATTGGCCAAAATTCTGGTCACTGGTCTGCAACTTATGGTGAATTCCTACCGTCGCAATTTGAAAGGATGTGTCTTTTGGCGAAGGAATTATGATGCTGATGCAGATCACGAAATATGAAATTATGGCCTCGGAATACACCTTTTCTTTCTATTGCTTTGTTTTGCTTCATGTGACGGAGCTCTGGGGCTACTGATCTTTGGCCACATTTTGGCTTAAGTTCATTGAAATGTTTATATTATTCTGGGTGATGCATGGGTTGCCTACTAGCTTTAATAGATTGTCAGCCACTAGATTGGCTGATCCTGGAGCGAGGATCAATTCCATGAAATATTTAACGGATCGTCATGCAGGACTCTGACCTTGGAATTGTTGGTTTCAAGTCACCACCGATTGAGAAATCAGGGTTCTTACCTGTGTTTCGCTCGGGAAGCTGCTCAGAGAAAGGACCAAAACAGTTTATGGAGGATGAGTATATTTGCGTGGATAATCTTTATGAACACTTCGGTTCAGCTATGCAAGTCCCCTCCCCTGGGGCATTTTATGGGGTGTGTATCTTTTTCATTTGTTAATGTCTCACATATTTCATTTTGGACCATCTGCAGTAAATGTCTAGACATTTTAAAGGTCCAATTTTCATGCAAGTACCCCTCACCACTAAATGATGTTATATCGACATGGGAATGCACTCCTTGTGCAGAGTCAACCTTCACCCACCATCAAGCTACGATGACTAAATCTCTAAATGTCAATAAGTTGTCGCAACACTCCTTCACTATTAGAAACAGTCAAACTTATTTGCCTGAGGGCATTATCCACCTTATCGCTGCTTCAAGCATTGGTGCATCTAAATCTAAATCATGTGTTTGCTGCCTTCTCTGGTCCAGTTGCATGTGCATTTTTCAGACATTGCTCTGTCATGTGAGAATTGGGCCTTTATCTCTACACGCTAAGCATTTTTTTTTTGTTGCTCTTCTTGGTGAACTGAACCGATACAGGTGTTTGACGGGCATGGTGGTACTGATGCAGCATCTTTCACCAGAAAGAACATACTTAAGTACATAGTTCAGGACTCCAACTTTCCAGGTGGCTTAAAAAAATCTGTGAAGAGTGCTTTTGCGAAAGCTGATAATGCATTTGCGGAAGCTGGCTCCTTAGATAGTTCATCAGGCACCACTGCTCTGACTGCCCTTATATTAGGCAGGTGAGGGTGCTTGTCACTTTCCCTTCACAATTTTTGTTGGTTATAGCTTTTTGGCCCTGATGAAGTTGAGATTACATTTGCATTTGCAATGTCTCTGGCATTCATTTCACAGCAATGTTTTTTGACAAAGCATTGTCTGCTTTCAACAGTAATATGCTAATTGCCAACGTTGGAGACTCCAGAGCTGTCTTGGGCAAACGAGGGAGAGCAATCGAGCTGTCCAAGGATCATAAACCCAACTGTACCTCTGAAAGATTGAGAATCGAGAAACTGGGCGGTGTCATATATGATGGCTACCTCAATGGTCAACTATCGGTTGCGCGTGCCCTTGGTGATTGGCACATCAAGGGCTCAAAGGGTTCAAAGGGCCCTCTGAGCTCCGAGCCAGAGTTGGAGGAGCTCGTCTTGACGGAAGAAGACGAGTTCCTAATAATTGGTTGCGATGGGCTCTGGGATGTGATGAGCAGCCAATGTGCGGTCACCATGGTTAGGAGAGAGCTCATGCAACACAACAATCCCAATAAATGCTCGATGGCACTCGTCAAAGAGGCACTTCAACGCAACACGTGCGACAATCTGACAGTAGTTGTGGTCTGTTTCTCGCCAGATCCGCCCCCTAAGATCGAAATCCCAAAAATCCACAAGAGGAGGAGCATATCTGCTGAAGGGCTGTACGTTCTCAAGGGCGTGCTGAATGGTATATGAAGAACTGCCTCATTGATTGTGTAGGTGAAATTTAGAATCAATTAGTGTTGCTGGGGGCAGGGGATTTTTTCGAGTTGCCGCCGTCCCGTCGCCTTTTCAAAAGCTAGAAAATATGTGTTCGTATGTCTTGTAAATTCGAGGAATAGTTGTCGTTTTTTGCTCACATTTTACCATCCGGGTTTAAATTAGTGCAGTTCCTCTAATGGGCATGAACTCAAATGGGAGTCGGGTGAATGGCCAATTTCTGCAAGCTGAAGCCTGCTTGAGTGAATGCATCCATCCCTCTTTAGTCTCTTTCACGTTTTGCGCAGAAGATTGTAAATGGACCTTTAATAAGTGGATCACATTCAATATTGAATATCTGTCTTAATACAGTTAGCATCATCTCTTGACAATTTTATGCAAAGCATTAATTTTTGTTCTTTCTCAATACTGGAGTTGATTGAGACAAATTGAAATTGCTTAAAATGACAATTGCTTCATTGAACTCGAGCTTGACTCCAATGAAAAATCAAAATACTCAGAACTCGATTGTAGAACAATTAGGTTGTAAATGAAGTTAAGCAAAAACTTGAATATACATTTGTTTTGCACGAGGAGGTAATGGGTCTCACATAATCTTAAGAATTTCCAAAGGAAAATGACACAAATGGTCCCCGAACCTTGGCTCAATTTGTAATATAATTTTTGAACTTTTAATTTGTTCAATGTGATATCTAAATTATAGCCCAATATACAATGTAATCCCTAAATTTTCAATTTGTTTAATGTAGTCCCTGGACTTTTTGTACATGTTCAACTTAATCCCTGAATTATATAAAAATGTTCAATGTTGACAGGGACTAAGTTAAAAATATACCAAATATCCATGGATCACATCGAATAAATTAAAAATTCGGGGACCATATTGTACATTAGGCTGAAGTTCATGAATCATATTAAACAAATTAGAATTTTAGGGGCTACATTGCACGTCGGTCGAAGTTCAATAAACATTTGTGTTGTTATCCCAATTTCTAAACCTCTCTATTATGACTAGTTAAATGTTTCTCAAACTACAGTAGACAGCATGAGTAGGTTCGTGAGTCTTTCTGAGTTTAAGGATCGACGAGTTCGAGATCACTCGAAAGTCAAAATCTGGCATTGATTATCGAGCAATCGTCGAACCAGCGAGTCCGAGAACTCACAAAGTACCTCGACCCAAGCCGTGTAAAGAAGCTGCATGGCCCCAACCGGCCGCCGCCGTAAATTCCTGAGACAGAGAGGATGCTTCAAGAACAAAACCCCAGGCTGAGCTTTGACTAAAACAGTCCTCTGTAATTTCCTCGCTTCTTCTTGTTGATCCGCAGTGTCACAAATGACCCTTTTTTCTGTGGAGTATTTGAATCACTGTTTTGCCCAGTGACGGTTAACGCTCACTCTGCTGAAGGAGCAGCAGCTCACGTGGCCCCCCCCTCCATGCCCAATTTCTTCAACTCCCCCAAAGCCTCCATCTTCTTCTCTTCACTTTCCAACCAGAGGTTCCTTCTCACCTTGCATCCAAAACCCATCTCATCATCATCATCATCATCATCATCAACACCACGTTCATCCACAAGATCCTTCAGCCCTGTCCCAAGCGACCAGCACATTGCCCATTTGATCCTAGACCAGAAAACACCGTCCCTAGCGCTAGAAACCTTCGAATGGGCCTCCAAGATCCCCAATTTCGCCCACTCTCAATCCACCTACCGCGCCCTCATCCACAAGCTCTGTGCTTTCCGCCGCTTCGACGCTGTCCAGCAACTGCTCGACGGAATGCCCAGCTCAATTGGGTCGCCCCCGGATGAAAGCATTTTCCTCACGATCATCCGGGGCCTGGGCCGTGCTCGGAGGATCCGTGAGGCCATCAAAGTTCTCGACTTGGCACGCAAGTTCGGTGAGGAGCCGTCCTTGAGGGTATATAACTCGATCCTCGACATTCTTGTGAAGGAAGATATTGATTTGGCCAGGAAGTTTTATCGGGAGAAGATGATGGAGAGTGGCGTTCAAGGGGATGAGTACACTTTCGGGATTTTGATGAAGGGTCTGTGTTTGACGAATAGGATCGCTGATGGTTTTAAGCTCTTGCAAGCCATGAAGTCTGGTGTTGTCAAGCATAATACAGTGATATACAACACTTTGCTTCATGCTCTCTGCAAGAATGGAAAGGTCGGGCGGGCGAGGAGCTTGATGAATGAGATGGAGGAGCCAAATGACGTGACATTTAATATCTTGATATCGGCATACTGTAGTGAAGAGAACTTGGTTCAAGCTCTTGTCTTACTTGAGAAAAGCCTTGGCTCAGGGTTCGTCCCTGATGTTGTTACGGTGACCAAAGTTTTGCAACTCCTTTGCAGCGTAGGCCGTGTGATGGAAGCTGTTGACGTATTGGAGAAAGTTGAGAACAAGGGGGGTCCTGTGGATGTTGTGGCTTATAATACGTTGGTGAAGGGTTTTTGCGGAATAGGGAAAGTGAAAGTAGGGCATCGCTTGCTCGAGGAGATGGAGAGAAAGGGGTGCCTCCCAAATGCTGACACATACAATTTGCTGATCTCTGGCTTCTGTGATTCTGGAATGATGGATTTAGCTCTTGATATGTTCAATGACATGAAAACAGATGGGATTGGTTGGAATTATGCTACATTTGATGCACTGATTCGAGGTTTATGCTCTGGAGGGAGAACGGATGATGCTTTTAAGATCTTGGAGCTCATGGAGGAGAACAGAAGTGGCTCCGGTGGTCGTATTAGTCCCTACAATAGCATATTATATGGTCTATACAAGGAAAACCGCATGAACGAAGCATTGGAGTTCATGATCAAGATGGAGAGATTATTTCCTAGGGCCATTGGTAGTTGCATGAAAATATTAGGACTCTGTCTCGAGGGCAGATCAGGGGACGCAAAGATTGTCTATGATCAAATGATAGGGGAAGGTGGATTCCCAAATGTTCTTGTTTATGGCTCCCTGATACATGGATTGAGCCAGGACAGGAATCTGCGAGACGCATTCGAGCTAATGAACGAGATGATCAGTCTGGGATATTTCCCGATTGCGTTGACATTTAATGCCCTAATTAGCAGCTTTTGCCGGCACGGGAAGATAGGGAGCGCCTTGAAGCTCATGGAGGACGTGATCAAGAGAGGTTGTAGGCCTAATGCAGAGAGTTACGGACCTCTGGTTGATGCTTTTTGCGGGAAGGGAGAACTCGACATGGCTTTGAAGCTCTTATTACAGATGGTGGAAATGGGAATCGCCCCCGATCATTCCATATGGAACACGTTGGTTATCGAGACATCAATGAAAGATGATATGTGCAGAAACATGTTACAGTCAGTTATCGAGACTTGAGTATTCTGGTCAAGTCCCTTACTCTCTCTGACTCAAATCATATACATACTCATCAAACCTTGGACATAATTTGAAATACCCTGATGCTTGATGACATTATGCTTTTTGACGATTCGCTTTCCTCCTTCTTTATGATCATGGAGGCCCTTCCGTGGCAGATGAGTGGGTTGGTTGATTGTCTTTTAGGTTTGGCGTGAACCCTTTGTACCAATTGCTCCCAGCAATCAATGATGTCCTTCAAATTTTACCAGAAAAAATACAAACTTTTGACATCTCTCTCTGGGCCAAAATTGCTCAAAATGGGGCATTTATGCTCTGCTCTCTGTCCCTTCAATTGGGACAGCATCAAGAAACCTCTGAGGAAACAACAGAGCTGGACCCAAAAATGGGGTGGGCTGGCTAATTTATCTACCATCCATCAACCTGTTCGGTTACCAAACGAAAGAAAAACTAATGGCTTTGTGTACCACCTTCCCGGGTGAAATCTGGTCTTTTTGCACATTTCCTGTTGTGGCAAAATTCTAAAGAAATGTCTTTTTATTTTTTAACCTCTTTCCTTTTTGGGGGGGCAAGAAGTTTGGTGTGAATAGGTGAAGTTATGCTCCTATTGTCTTTTGACTGAGACAAAGATGGTTGGCGTCCAAGAGGTGTTTCAATTTACTACTAGCACCAGATACGACATGTTATCGCCACCGATGCGCAAAGTTTGTATCTTTGCATCCAATTATCAACGGAACACACGAAAATAAGGAGGAGAGATTGCACCCAAAAAAGCACGCGCCTCATTCGTACTACTTCTTACACGATCTCGTTTTTCTTTTTTTGTTCTTTTGTCAATCAAATCAAATTGCGTTGCTCACCATACGACGATACCTCTCCTCAGCCTATCCACAACCAATCTCATGAATCCTGCCCCCTAATTCTCACTTCCTTTTCCAAAAAAAAAGAATGAAAAATGAAAAAAGAAAGGGGGTGATAAAATTACACAAAGGAAATGAAAATTTGCCTGCTGACCCAAAAAAAGGAAAATTCACAAAATTAATTAAAGTTTTCCTCTCTTTTTCTTTCTGTATATTTATTTTGCTTTCTAAGAGAAATTGGGAAAAAAAGGAGGGAGACCCACCAGCGCAAGCGAAAGAGAGGAGAGAGAAGTGGAGAGAGAGAGAGAGAGAGAGATGATATATGTGGCCTTTTCTCCCACAAGGCGCTCTCTCTCTCTCTCTCTCTCTCTCTAGCTCTGAGATCGCACCGAACAAGATCAATAAGAAAGCTTCCTCTTTTCTCCTTCTTCTTCTTCTTCTTTCATCATTTGGCGCAATCTGCCATTACTGGGTTGCCCGCGGTGCAATCTGAAGGGTGGGGGGATCATCCGGACGCGTGTGTGTTTGTGGAATCCCGAATTTTTTTTTTGATCGAATCGGGTTGGGGATCGCCGCCGCCGCCGCCGCAGCCGGAGGAGGAGGAGGAGGAGGATCGCCATGTCGTGTTCGTCTTCGTCGGGCTCGGAGGGCGACGACGAGGGGATGGAGAACTACCGGAAGGGCGGGTACCACGCGGTGCGGGTCGGCGACCAGTTCGCCGGCGGCCGGTACATCGCCCAGAGGAAGCTCGGGTGGGGCCAGTTCTCCACCGTCTGGCTCGCTTACGACACTCGATCCTCCGTAACACCTCTCTCTCTCTCTCTCTCTCTCTCTCTCTCTCTCTCTCTCTCTCTCTGTGATCGTTTTTGGTTCGTTTTGACTTTTTGGCGATTTGGCTTTGGATGATCTCCTGAACGGCGGTTTTGGGGTGTTTCTTGATCGCGGGCGTGTTTGCTGTTGCTTGGGACATTGTTGTAAGGGAAGGTGGTTTTGATCCCGTATTGTTGGTTTTGCGCGAATGTTAATTGATTTGATTTTTGACGATTGATCACTTCTCTGATTCATTTTTAAAAAGTTTCGCTTTTTTCTTCCTTTCGGAATGATGATGGCTGTTCAGTGGTTGAAATCATGTCGGCGAAGAGTTTCGTAAAGATGTCTTTTTGCTCTGATCGTTGGTGGTGGTGACTGGTATTTTCAGATGGTGTGTTGTTGTTTGGTTATTATTGACCCAGGTGGTTTATGATCTGGGATATCACTGCTTTGGGGGCCGGAATGACAAAGAAAATGTTTTTGTCCGGATGAAGATATAGCGCCTTTATCCAAATGATCTTCGGATGGTTTTGTCCCCTGATTTAAAGCCATGTGTTTCCTTTAATCTGAGCTTATCTAAGGTTGTTTCGTTTTCACTGTGGTTTATACAGAGTGCTAAGTTGAACTGTTAAGTAGTCCGTGTAGAGGCGTTACGTGCCTGGACTCATCTGGCTAATGAATTTAATGTGGCCTCATATTTAACTACCACCCTTGTGCTGGGGGATCCTGATGTCATTCATGTGCTCTGAGCTGTAGTGGGTTAAAAGAAAGAGCTTATATTAGATTAGCATCCCTTGAATGTCTCCAGGTGCGGTCTCCTATAAGCCTGATGTCCTCATAATTTGAATGTCGAATGAATCTCCACATTAAATATAGACAATGCTCACAACATTCTCCTGTTATTTGCTTAACTTCTTGACACGGAATCATGACAATCATCAGTCTCTATAATGGTCTCAAGCAATTAACTAAGTATACCGTAAATAGGATCAGTGCACCACCTCGTCAGTGTCAGGAGTTTACGTTGGTCCTATGAAGCCAAAGTAGTTTATTAGTTCAACGATGTGCTCTCTCTTCTTTGCTAGTTGCTTCTAAGTATTTTGGTTCTTGTGATCCATGCTCTTGTCCTGAATTTGGAATTTTTTCCGATTATTTCCAGAAATATGTTGCTCTTAAAATCCAGAAAAGTGCAGCGCAATTTGCTCAAGCTGCCTTACACGAGATCGAACTGTTGTCGGCAATTGCCAGCGGTGACCCGTCAAATTCAAAATGTGTTGTGCGACTGGTTGACCACTTTAAGCATGCTGGCCCAAATGGGCAGCATCTCTGTATGGTCCTTGAGTTTCTTGGTGATAGCTTACTTAGACTAATCAAGTACAATCGGTATAAAGGCCTTGAATTGAACAAAGTGAGAGAAATCTGTAAATGCATCTTGATTGGTCTGGATTACTTGCATAGAGAAGTTGGTTTGCTCCATACTGATTTGAAGCCTGAAAATATTCTCCTTTGTTCCACTATGGATCCGGCAAAAGACCCAGTGAGGTCTGGCATGTCTCCTATACTCGAAAGGCCTGAGGGCAATCTCAATGGTGCTGTGACCATGAGCATCATCGAGAAAAAGTTGAAAAGGAGAGCAAGGAGAGCTGCTGCTAAGATTTCAGCGAGAAGAGAATCAATGGGAGATGCAGCTACGAAGCCCGAGAGAAGCTTGGATGGGATTGATGTAAGGTGTAAGATTGTGGATTTTGGGAATGCATGTTGGGTGGATAAGCCATTCACAGATGAGATTCAAACGAGGCAGTATAGAGCTCCCGAAGTTGTACTCCAGTCTGGTTATTCCTTTTCTGTAGATATGTGGTCATTTGCCTGCACTGCCTTCGAGCTTGCTACCGGTGATATCTTATTTGCTCCCAAAGGTGGTCAAGGCTTCAGTGAGGATGAGGTGGGATTACTTTGCCCATCATGTTTTATACTGTCTAATAATTGCGTGAGTTGAAACATCTGACTGATCAGTTCATGTTTGATACTAAACATCATTGGCCAGAAATGGGTGTTCCTTGCTTGTCAAGGTTGACTTGTTAGTTCTATGTAAGCTTCTCTTGACTTTTTGCAGTTTGGATTAAAGATTCTCTGTGAGTTTTCTTGTGATACTTCATTTGTCAGTTTGCTTCTTATATGATTATTAGGTATATTTTCGCTATGAGTTTTCTTGTGATACTTCATTTGTCAGTTTGCTTCTTATATGATTATTAGGTATATTTTCGCTATGAGTTTTCTTGTGATACTTCATTTGTCAGTTTGCTTCTTATATGATTATGAGGTATATTTTCTTGTTGTTGGCACCTGCTAATTACCTTGAGATGGTCAACAAGGAAATACTTTGGCTGGCATGATAATTTGTTGAACTGTTATTGAGTTTGATTCTGTCAGTGGTTGAGCTTTGAAGTTATGGACGATCTGTCAACCGTTGACTTGTTCAGAACTCTTGATGTATGATTCATTATGAATATTTGCAGTCTCTTCATCCATTTTCGTCTAAATGTGCTTGGTTGAATTTTTATGAAGTTGACCTTCCATCACGCAACGGTTTGTCATTGTTGCTTGGTAAAGGTGGAAGTTTCTTGAGCTGCATCAAAATCGTTTTTAACTGAAATTTCTTTTGTTGGGTTAGGATCACCTAGCACTGATGATGGAACTTCTTGGGAAGATTCCAAAAAAGGTAAGCTCGCCTTGTATTAATCTTAGTCTTCCTTCCGTTACGTATGTGATCACGGCTTTGAAGGGTGTACTATATTCTCTCCCCTTTGTGAGCAGATTGCCACAGGTGGAGTTAGATCCAAGGATTTCTTTGACAGATATGGCGATCTGAAAAGGATTAGGAGATTGAAATTCTGGTCATTAGATCGGTTACTCGTGGAAAAATACAAGTTTTCTGAGACCGATGCTCTCGAGCTCTCTGAGTTCCTTTGCCCTCTTCTCGACTTTGCTCCTGAGAAGCGGCCTACTGCTCAGCAATACCTGCAACATCCATGGCTCGTTTTGAGAGACTCGACCCATAACGTCACGAGCAATGATTCGAGAGTCCACAAGCTAGAAGCTGGTGTGAGCAACCTTAAGATCAAGGTGGGCAAATGAAAGGGGTGGGAGTTCTGGCTGCAATTCTAAAAGCATTTTTGAAGCCCCTTTTCTTTTTTGGGAATTTAATTTTGGTGGGTTTTTTTTTTCGAAAAGAGATTCTTTTTCTGCTAACAGATGTAAAGTTAATATTTTTTATCCCCTCTGGGAAATGACGAGGAGCGGATAGGCCTTTTTGATGGCTTGTATAATTAGCTGTGGCTTTAACAAAACACATACGTTGGCTTTCAGAAGTTGTTTGTTTTGATTGACATTGGAATTTATATTTATATATTCTACTGCTGCTCCACGGTTCTTTTCTCTAAAGTACTTTATTGCTTTGTATTGACAGTTGAAAAGGGCAATTGACTGCGAACACCGAACTTCATTTAATGCCCGAATGAGATTCCTTGCACTATTATTTGCGCAGCAACCTTAATTTTCACAAACCCTTATGCATAGGAGCGTCGTGTCCTTTCATAAAACATGGTCGATATGACCGGAAAACAAGATGCGGCAAAAAGAGCCAGACACGACCCGGATCAAAAGGACTGTTGTTAGGTTTACCTTCAGTGTGACAAAATGCGGACACATTCACCGTTCATTGAACAACATACGTGCTTTGAGGATAGTATCGTAACTAAGGTCTTCCGAACGTTAATATTCAAATAGTGATTGGGTAGGTTATATCTTACGCCGACATTGGTTAATAAACATCCCGAAAAAGCCTATGATGCATGGTGTGACTCTTGTGTGTTAACAAAACTTTATCAACCAAACATTCTCGGGACAATGAAGAGCTACTAAGATCCACTCATTCAACATCTCAGGAAATTGAACATGCAAGGAGAAGAAACGACGTCGGATGTAACTAAATTTCGTTTACCAAATGATGTAATGGATTCCTATCGAGCATTCACTAATACAGTGCTGCATTATCCTAGTAAATCAATTTGACGAACGGATTTTAATATCTCGAACCCATCGAGTTGAATTTATCTTTTGATGACACGGGCCTCATTTGTCTCGCGTGTTGATCTTTGAGAAGAAACAATAGAAAAAAATTTCAAAATAAAAAATGAAGCAGTAGATTAGGACACTCTTTCATTTTTATATTTCAATAAGACGATTCTTTTATTTTTTCCGAGTGGTGGCCCCTACAGGAGAAGAGAGCAACTCCGTAAAGTATGGGGGGGGGGGTCCAGTGGTACCTCCCCCCACTATTATTAAAAATTTTAAATTCCTAACTTCTAATTTTGGCCACCTCATTATTAATATCATATCCTAGTCTCTCTCTCTCTCTCTCTCTCTCTCTCTCTCTCTCTCTCTCTCTCTCTCTCTCTCTTTAATATTTTTTTTTATTTTTTCCTAGAATATCCCAAGTCTTGAGGCTCACTCCTTTATTTATTTATTTTTAGGCCTAATTCCAAAACAAACTAATTTCAAAACAAAGTATCAACTTTGCCTTGAGTGACATTTCTGGTCTGAACTTTTTTTGTATCATAGAATATCATCAACTTTTACTGAAATATCAAATTTGGTCCAAACAATGCTTTTTATCAAGACAAAATAAAAAAAATTGTGGGCTAAAATTACCCCTCAGGATAAATTTTGTATTTTTTTGTAAATTAACCCTTTATTTTTATAAATTCTTTGGCTCTAGGACAGAAGAAAGTGACAGAAGCAGAGCCATTTAGGTGGTGCAATGTCATCATCTACTGAGAGAGAGTGCGATTTGTTTTGATGTAATTGAATAGAGGCCAGCTTTTGCCCTCTTTTTTTGGCCCTTTTGCTTGGTCCGAGTGGCCAATCTTATCTCTATTAGCTTGATCTAGACATGGACACATAACGCTTTGTCTTCAATTCACTTCAACCAAATGTCAAATTGTTAGCTCGCTCTGTACATATTCATATCTGGTTTGAGCTTTTGAGATTGGAGTCTCTTTCTCTTTTCCTCTAGGGTTTCTAAGAACCCGAGTAATCCTCACCAAAATACGACAGCCTCTCTTCACCTTAACAACGGGTAATTGTCGACAACGGGTTCGTACTCCGGAAGATAGCCCCGAGAGAATACCTGAGTGCCGTAATTTGGATTCGAATTTTGCTGCCAAGCAACCAATAAGGAAGAAAAGAAAGTTGAGTGGTATGCTTTTTCCATGTGTCAAAAACCCTAAAGAAAAACTTAGAGCACTAGCCACAAATTCAAGTAAAGCATAATTGCTTTGAGAAAATTTAGGAAAAAGGAATCAGAAGGGGATTCAGCAGGGTAGGCAGGCTCAGCTGAGTTGTCAAATATCATAAGTACAAGTTTGATCAAACTACAAGTATAGTTTTTAAAACTCAAACACAAATTCGATTAAGATATATATCACGCAAACAATATGATTGACCTGTTATAGCACACCAATCATAACCGGCATATAAAATAATTCCGCAAACTTTTTAGTAGTGTCATCGGTTAGGGGGGTCTTGCTGGCACCTCTGCAAAAGCCATGTTCAGAATCTGAAGCTAACATCTCTCACGCAGCCTTTGATGAGCCTCCGAAAGCGCGAAGAGATGTGATGAGTGAAAATCAATTACAGTGCGACGCTCAAAATGCAAGCGTGCATTTTAAACATTAATGACCTTTAAACGAAAGGATGCCGTAGGAAATAATCATTTCGTTCGAAAGAAAGAAGTTAACTCATTCTCAAATCACATACAAAACGTTGGATTTATGGGTAAGCAAACATGGGTTGGTCCAACCTAAAATAAAGGGAGAGAAGAAAAGAGGGAAACGTGAACCAACCGAAGATTATCATCAAGGAATATATTCAGCAAATACTGAATGCCAGGCAAGTAAAGCAAATGCTTTGGACTTGGAGATTACCGACTCTGACCAGTCAATTGAAGGAAGCCAACGAGTGGAGCAGCCCATCTCACAACCATTTCAAACACTCGAGAACGCTGACAGAAATCTTCATGGCCATTTCATGTCCCATTCACAAAATTGCCAGATGAAAAACACCAGGAAGAAAATCTTCGTCAGAAACAATGTCATGTGCCAGGAATGCAATATGCATTGCAGAGGCAGAGGCCGAGACCATATGCACAAGCTGCAACCATGCTGCAGGGATGTGATATTCGCCGGGAAAAACTAATGAGGTCGAGCCACGACAACCTCAGACTTCATACCATTGGCAGGACAAGATATTCTGTGTCAAATGACATTACATCCTTCTCCTATTCAAACCTCGGGCAGAATACAGTAGATATGCAATGCAGAGCCTGGATTCAAGCAAAAGAACATACAAATAGTAATATACATGCATGTGTTCAATTGATTACAAACAAAGGGAAAGCAGCAAAAAAGAAGGTCAAAAAAATCAAATAAAGGTCGTTCTCTCAAACGTATATCGGGACCTCTATTTCAGCTATCGACTCTTATCATAACGGTCACAAACAAAATTTGCTTATCGCACATTACGACTGCACGACTTTATTTTGTTTGACACAGGCGGGAGCCTTAAACTCCTGACACTTCCAAATTGGAGTGGCCTCGAAGGGCCTCACACCATCCATAGAAGGTTCTACAGAAAACAAAGGCACATTGCCAGCAACAGGCTTGCCCGTCTTCTGTTCACTCGATGGGGAGCGTCTACTGTTTGACTCGTCCTTCGGGTTTGCCTGATCTTTAGAAGTACAGATGCTCAAAGGTAACTTCTTTAACTTCACTCTTCCCCTCTTTTTACCAGTACTGCACCCATCATCCCAAACTCTCTCCTTCGACCGACTGGATTCCCAATTTTCGTCCACCTTAGTTACGTTCACCTCATACGTAGATCCCTCAGAATCTATCTCACCCATTACAGCATGTCCGTTGCACTTGGGTGAAATCTCCCCCAGTACTACACCTGCATTTGGAACCCTAGCCTCATCTAGATTAGGCAAGATTCTGGGTCTCTTCCTCTGACCCTTAGAGTCAGAGCTCGATGAATTCTTTGAAATCCTAGGAGAGCTATTTATAGCTCGATGCAGCTTTCGTGCGAGTTCTTCGTCTTCCCCACAACTTTCAACAGCCCTCTGATTTCTGTACAAAGAGTGAACTGGAACATGCTTCTGCAGCTTATTCCTTTTTAGAGTCCTGTCCTTGTTTCCTAATTCTTCTGGAAAAGAAGCAACCAAATCCAAAGCGCTTTTGGCATCCGCCACTGCCTTTGCTGCAATGGCAGCCTTCTCTTCTGCTACAGCTCTTGCAGCCTTTGCAGCTTTAGCTTTAGATGCAGCTGCTGATTTTGATGCCTCCACAATTTCTTCAGGCGAAAGGTCAGAGTCGCTGGCATGAGAACGCAACAAATTATTCAGATGAGCATCGAACACACTTGACGGTGATGATGATGACGGCGAGGCAAAGAAGGAGGCATGAGAAGCACAATCGCTCTCGCCATTCTGCCTCTTCAGTCCTGCGAGCAGACGCTTCCTCGGGGGCAAAAGCACATCGGCATCCAAGTGATTGACATCGCATAGATTACCCTCCATCATCCCCTTATGATCAGATGCTCCAGCTCATTGGCGAGAACAATTCTTCAATCGGCACAACATGCAAATCCATCTACGTGCACTCTGGAAAACAGCAAAAACAAGACCATGTCTAAGTCCATCATCTCATGTAGAAAGAGAACCTAAAATCTGATTTTTCGTATCCGAACATTGGCCAAAGCTGTCAACGGAAAACCGGTTCAGATCGACCGAAGCATTGATCAAGGTTGCATTTCCTTAAATTGATGCTGCTCTCTTCTTTTCATTCCTATGTTACAAATCAAAGGACCAAAAACAAAAAAAAAAAAAAAACCCAACACCCCAATTTCCATCCAGCATCATCGTACCGTCCTCTAATCAATAAGATCGTCATCAAACACACCAGCATGTTTCCAAATCAAACATGCACCACAATAAAAATCAAACACCAAGCTCCCTTTAACGTCAAGCTGACAAATTTGCTGAAACAGCCAATATACCGCATCAAGACCAAGCAATTCGATCAAATTCAATGCTAACAAAAAAACCCAGAAGCACGATTCAAGAGAACTTTTGCAAATCTAATCCATAAACACGTGAAAAATAAAATTTAAAAAAAAAAAACCCAAGAACCCATCTGTTCCCAGATGACTGCGGAGAGCAGAAAGCCTTCGACTTTGACGTACCTAACCTCTGAATTTCCATGTCTTTGGGAGATTCAAGGGAGAAGAGAGAGAGAGAGAGATGGAGACAGACGAGAATACTACAGAAGGAGAGGTGAAATTAGGGTTTTCTGAGGAGGAGGAGGAGGAGGTGGTGGTGTGGGAAATCCAGGTCATGTGGAGAGATGGAGATCTTCCCCCATTTGGTTTTGTTGTGGTATGCAATTTTTTGTGGGGTTGGGTTGCTTGGGTTTCTGTATTTCCTATTTTCTTTTATAATTATTTTCCTAATTTCAGTTTGTAACTGTTAGGAGTTTACAAATAAAAAATTATAAAAAAAAAATTGGACTGAAAAAAAAGGAAAATTAACAATTGTGTAAGCCGGATCTGAAACCACGAACTGAATCCACGTCGTCACCGAATTTGACGGGCGTTCAAGAAACACGTAATAAGAAAGTTGACACTCTTTCTCATTTTACCTAATTGGACCGTGTGGGAACCAAACTTGAATTTGCAGCGAACTGAAAATGGCATCGCCTTGCGGCGCTGAACTTTGGTTGCTCGATGATGGCGTGCTCGACTTCGGCCGGTCACCGCTGCCCGGATACTTGACAATGTCACCCCCACGTCGCTCAACTCTGGCTGCTCCATGAAGGTGTGCTCGACTTCGATGCCCACGGTTGCCTAGATACTCGACAGCAACTTCCACTCATTGATAATACTCGCAATTGAAAGAGAGTCCCATAACAAATGAAGTCCATAGTAGGCATTGTCGAGTGTTGACGACATTGGGAATTCACTATGTGACTAATGACAGCGAGACACAACTCCTGATGATGAGCAGCGATTGGAACGCAGCTCGGCGCCTTGATAGAGACGAAGATGTTGATGTCACCGACCATAGGAAGGTAATAGAGACGATGAGGCCCACGTAAGTATTCCTATGATCTTCAATAGAAACAGAGAGAGAATCAATAAAAATTACATATTTACTGAATTGACTCGACGTTACACTTTATTGGAGGTAAAATGACACTATAAGTGCCATAAGTTGTGTACGGAGATTACTTTGGTGCCATAACTTTTTTTCGAATCACTTTGGTACCAAATCGAAGGAAAAAATATCACTTTAGTGACTCTGGCCAAAATTCCGATTAAAAAGAAAGCCATGTCAGATTTCCGGCGAGTCACGTTAGATTTCCGATGAGTCATGTCAACATTGAAAATTAATAAAAAAAAAAAAAGAGTCACGTCAAATTTCCGGCGGCCATGTCAGCATTGGCACTAAAGTGATAGTTTTTCAAAAAAAAAATGACACCAAAGTGATCCGGAAAAAAGACATGACACCAAAGTGATATCCGTACACAACTTATGGCATTTATAGTATCCTTTTGCCCCTTATTGGAGAATGGATATTTATAATACCCTAACAATACGCATGGGAAAGAAAATAATCTAATTGAACAAGAAAGTTGGCTATCTTAGAAAATAACAAAATGCCGAATGATATCCCTAATAACTAATGATATTTCATACAGAATTCTCTAATACCCATAAATATACTTTAATACATATAAATATATCCTCAAAATTTCAAAAGAAAAGTACATGTGCAATTTGCCCTGATAACAATCAAAAACAAATTACCCCCAAGATCACATGGTGTGGTTGATTTAGCCCAAGGCGACCACGGTATAACACATCGTGGTCTTTTGAGCATCGAGCAGTAGTCCCCCTCTTTTTTGTACAGCAATTTACCTCTTTTTTCTAAAATTAATCTTGATTTTATTCACAATCCAATCTTACGCGTGATTGACATCCAATCTTATGCATAATTTATACAATAAGATGCCAAATATATAAGAAAAAAATCCAAAAATTCCATACCTTGTCACGGTGATTATTGAAAGTGTTTGATAGCAGATACATTCGAGGCTAATGGACAAGCTCTGAATGTATTGAGTATAGTTCCTCGAATAAAAAGGTCACTCTTGCAAATATGAACTAAAGTGCATTTTTGCTCTATGCCCAATTCATCCATGATGAAACATTCTGTGTAGCTTGAAATAGCTCCTACTTTTGTATTCTAGAAATGACCTAGCAATTTTACTATATATATAATTAAAGTAAATCAAAACTGTTCAATAATAATTAAAGCCCGTTATTTGAATATTTTTTACATAATATTTTAATAGTATAAAAAAACATTATTTTTTACTTTATTTATAGCATAGTTTAACAAAAAAAAGTTAAAGATTAATTCATGGTTATGAGTCTAATTTATAAATAGTTCAGTATATACTATTCAATAACATAAAGTTATCCTTAAATCGTCATTCTCTGTTACATAATTTTTCGTGATGGTTACACTTACTATATTTAGATAATGAAACTATTTTTAATATAGTTTATTATATTATGCGTATTGCAAAAATATTAAACAAAACTAATAAAGTACCATATATGATTATATATATAATGATTTTTAGTTTTATTATAGTCAGCATATAAATTAGTGATCTAATTCAATTATAGCACATATACACTTAATTAAAGCTTATTTTATAGTTATGATTCTAATTATAAATAGTTTAATACACCAGTTTACAACATGAATTTAATGGCATTCCTACTTCCTTGGATAGATCATTATTAATATTCATTAACAATAATAATAATTTACCATTTATAGCCAAATAAATCTAACAAAAATTATTGAAATAAGCAAAATTTTCTAAATTATACCTTTCATTACATTGAAAAGCGAACGCTATATCTTTTAGCCTATTAATTTACACAACAATTTTGGAAAGTCAATCTTAATCATATAACAAATAGCACAATCGATATATGGATATCAAAAATCTACATTGTTGTTGATAAATTGTAATAATTTCCCATATGACTTTTAACAATATGATTAGACAAGAAATTGCACTTTGCTTATATCTCGTTAAACATGGGTATCGGTATCATTCTTAACTTATTTCCGGTGCAATGCTGCTGGTAAACCAAATTAGGACATGGTCTCGAAACTATTCCACAATGCAAATCAAAAGAGAGAATAGTTATGCCATTCATATTCCTACCGTATTCTATCCCAACAGAGTGACTATTCCATTCTCATGCTAGTCCGTCCCAAGTATAAAAAAAATAAAGGAAGAGAAGATAAAAAAAGATCACGATTCCATCAACCATTTGTTTTTTGCGTGCTCAGCTACAAGAAGATTAGCTTTTTCCTGGGCGACTAAATGCAACCTTCCATGACGTAACAGACTCGCTTTTGGCGCTCTCTGCCACATCATATGGACAGAAAGGAACAATTCCATTTTCAGGAACAAGAATGCATTTATCCCAGGAATGCGTAAGCTCCTTCTCAAGGTTGTGAAGGACAAAGCCTTATTCATGGGGACAATTCCTGACACACCTGCAAATCGGAGAATACAACGGAATTGGGGCCTCTCGGCCACTATCTTCACCGCTAGTCCAGCTCCTTCTTAGGTTGTTTTTTCCTCTTTGTTTATTTCATTTGGTTGGTTGTATAGTTCCTGCTAAGGCTTTTGACCCCATTTTGACAAGTTGTCCTAGTTGGGTCGATGAGTGCCTTTAACTTTACGTTGTACTTGGTGTTATGGAAAGTTATAAAATTTTACCTTACCAAAAAAAAAAAAAAGATCACGATTCATTGAGCATTTTTTTTTTGTGGATATACGAGCTCATTTTGGGGGTACCAAGTATAAGAAAAAGGGAGATGTCCCATTTTATACTCCGGTTAACCAGATCATTATAAGAAGAATAAGATGAAACTTATCGAGTAACCAATTAGGGAAATTTTACGATTTCCAATGCACCAAATGCCCTCGTATTATGAACGATTGGTGCCTTGAAAATTGAACCATTCCATCTCACTCTACATAACAAGTATAGCCCAAGAGCACTCGTTAACCTTGCCCGTTCTAAGAACGACGACATACATCCTTTTGTTTCTGCATTACGAATGAGGGGGGGAAGGATGCCGAGGATGGCAGAGCGGTAATTTAGCTCAAGAGCAAGGGCATTTGCGGATGCTTTTTGCCCCTTTTTTTTTTCTCGTGAAAAGTGGGAATGCATGCCGATTTTCCGAAAATCCTCGAAAGGAAAAAAGAAGAAAAGAAAAGAAAAGGAGAGTCGAGAACGGAGAATTGAGCCACGTCACGCCTCCCATCCAATAATTTCGGGCCAAATGTGAAGTCCTTATCTCTAGAGTGGCTGCCTACTCTCTCCACATTTTCTCGCGCCTCTCCCATGAATTTCGTAGCTTTCGATTTTTTTTCTTTAATTTTTCGAGTTAAAAATTGGTCACATATATCGAACATGAAATTCACATATATTACAATTCTATTTTTCGGCCATTCATCAATTCATCTATTCTTTTTCTTTTTCTCCCTCTCCATCTGTCGTGGCGCGCAATCGCGTTAATTCATTAATTTTCCTAGTGAAATCGGTCTCGACATGAAAAAGGAAAACAAAAAAATAAGAGAAAAAAGAAAAAGAAAAAGGCAAGGTCGATTAGGGTCCACAAACACCGAAATCCGAAAGAGGTGTGTTGTACCCACAAGCTAGCAGAAAGTTAGGTGCTTCTGCTACCAGAAGGAATTAAATCAACTCGATGTGGAAATTTTAATTTTAATTAACATCGAACGGCGGCCACACTTCGTAATAAATGCGCGAAAATGATCGCTTCCTCCTCTTCGTCGCGAGCCCACGTTGCGCTCAAGTAAAATTTCCATTTCGTTGACCATTGGGTAATCTCAAACATTACCACAGTACATTTTCATGATCTGATATCGACCCTATTTTCTTCGATTCCTGATCGGACCGACGAAGGCCGCCCGCCCACCCGCCCGCATTTATATTTAGTAAAGTTTACAAATGCTCGTAAATTAGTAACCGACCAATCGGAGACATTTTCTCCGACCATGGGAAGGAGTAAAACATAACCTATCGATCGTAAGTCTGTTACCCTAAACGTTCTTCTGCTAATGAATGATATCAAGGGCGTTCGCGGGTTTGATTTCATTATTTCATTCTTTATTACCTATGACGACATTTGCAATGGAAAAGCCTTTTTTTTATTGTCTTTTCTACATTTATGCAAGACGAAGAAAGAGCCGCCAGCCACGTGGTTCGCGTGGGTGAGCGTCGCTATTTAGCGTGCACAAGTACGCAAACTACATGAATTCACATTAGCCCAGGCCGAGCAACCACATCTCCCTCCCCGTTTATATGTTAGAATGTTCGTGCTTGTCTGGACAACGGCCCATCGGCTCATCGGCTATTGCATCACATACCAACAACCACCGTGATAATTTTCCAGAGGTGAATCCGGGCCTACGCACCGGTAGACTGGTGTTCTCGATGCTCGCATATCGATGAATCGAGGACCCGGTTCGAACAAGTTCGACTGGGCAATCTTTCACTCTTCGCCCGAACTGAGAGTTCGGGTTCGATCAATCAAAAGCTTCTCGATCGAATTTGTCAGCTCCGGCTTCAGCTTCCGATGGGCTTTCCCGCGGTGTCATCCACTGAGACGACTTTGACGAGATTTGATTGGGGTTTTTCGCTCTACTCTGTGACCTCAATATCCCAGCACACATATATGTAAATATATCCACACGTCTAAGCGGGGTGAGACGAGACATGGAAGCACCCACCCCTTCGATTGCAGTTGCGTCGAAGAACATCTCAAGCAGTGAAAATAACGGTTCAGTTGGCCAAATTGGACAGGGTCACTGTGTCGCGGCTTTCTTGAAGGCGACGGATCACAAGGCTTCTGTATTTCAAAATTGATGGCTCAATCACATCACGGGTTTATCTCAGATCGAACTCCTTCATCAGCATCTCCGCCGTCCTCTGTGCATGGATGCGAGCTACCTTCATCAGTGGCAGCACAGAGTGCTTTCCATACTGGGATTAGCATCTTCAATGGTGGACGTAGTTCCTGAAAATGACAAGGACAAGGTCTTAATATGTTTCCAATGCATCCATCAATATTAGATCTCAGAGCCCAAACAAATTCACAGTTCACTCCACCTCTTTCTGCGTACTTCAATTAAGAGATCCGTCATACCTTGAAAACCGGCGTCAGTTCTTCTTCCTCACGCAAAACCAAAGACAGGCTCCAATAACAAGTGACTGGCGTGACGCATTCTTGTAGCACAGGTTTTAAAATCTTGCTGACGGGAACAAACTGACGCATGATTCGGCCACTGTTCGAAACATGAATTTAGAATATGGCACAACATAGTACATAAATGGTACGCATGTCCCGTCTCAACAAAATGACCTAACAATGCACTTAAATATCTGACAATGGTCCTTCACAATTCCTAGATTCACAAGTGTGCATACACATAGAGGATGAATGACAAGAATTGGCTGCTACTTGCCGTTTCAGGAGAGAATGCAAAGTAAATACTTGGTCTCAGTTCTGACAATCGACCAAACATATGTACCCCCTCTCATTTTAGAATCATACTACTTCATCAAATTCATGTTCTCTTAAATTAGCGTATAATTTTCATGAATCCTGATATGATCCAACTATAAACGTTAAGCATCTAGAATCTAATATTTCCATGCAATGGTAGAGAGCTCAAGTCATCAGCTAGAAACGAATTCTTCGTGTAACCCACAATCAAACATGCATATTAGTACACATGAAACAGAAGTACCTCAGATAGAGCGTTTCAAGCTGTACCCCAAGAGTTGGCATAATCACCACAGATTCTGAATTATCAAATGAAAAGATGTCAGGCACTAAGCCGATACGATAAGACCACCCGAGAGTAGACAGGACCTGGGTTCTGCTGACCTTTCTTAACAGGTTTCCCGAGCAACAATTTTCTCAGAAATGCCCACAAAAGGAAGCTTGAGAAAAGAAGAGTAACTGATTTCTCCTTTCACATGAACAAAAGCGAAAAAACAAAAATAGAACCATCATGAGTCTACATGTTCCAAATTCAGCAGAATACCGCATGAACACAACTAGACTGAACTGGACCAAATATACTAATAGTCAACTCCAATTTTAAACTTATTTGACGATGGCAGAACTTTTTGTTGCAAACTCCAGTCATCTACTGTGCTGGGTTTGACTTTAAGCAAAACCAAAAGACTCCTTTTGAGTTTCCCGCCAAACTAAAAAGAGAATTAGAACAAATAAGGTGACTTCAAGTGCAATTCTCCACACATTTTTTGAGATTTAAAGTACCCAAGATTAAACGAAAGTCTGATTTCAAACCCCAACAATCTCAAAAGAAAACAAGAAAACATAAAGAATGAGACACAAAAATTAAACAGACTTATAGCCAATAATACAGCAATAGAAGGCTTTGGGTTGAAGTCATTAAGAGCAAGGACACTTCATTTCACCCATTAAACATAAACACTGACTAGTCACTGATGTACCTTGACAAGGACAAGATACAATGCATTCCCCACAACGATGGCAGCAAGGAGAGAGACAAAAACTCCCTTTGCACCATTACTTCGGACCTCAATGTGGTGGATGTCGATTGCTTCACTGGGATACTTCTGGTCATGGAAATACGTATATTTTCTGTGGGCAAAAGAATTTTCTCCCATTGATGTGGGTTCATGACCATCCGAATGGTTTCACATTCTACCTGCATGGAGCAAAAAACACTGTAACCTTAGAGGTCTACAATTTGTTAACAAAAGCTTATAACAGTTTCGCTGTATCAAATAACGAAAAGCATCAAGATGTTAGGTCTTCCATCAAATCAGAGCAGCATATCTACTCCCAAGTAAATAACATGGAATCAAAGATGAAGAAGATGTGGACCAAAGCAATCGCCCAGATAGATATGCCAGCATATAACAATGAGTTGAAACGTAAAATATCCAAATTCTTTAGAATAAGAGGTGGTGATTCTGACAGGCACATAATGTTCATCCCATGAGCTTCCACTAGAAAAGCTTGACCTTTGGTGCTAAAAATCCAGCACAGTCCCCCCAACCCCGGGCTTTTTCTACCTGATTTCCCAGAGACATTAAGTGTTCCTCAGAACCTAAACAAAAAAAAAAAAACCAGCATGAGCCCCGAAAACCTTTCTTAACCAATTTCCCCAACCGATCAGTGTTAGAACTTAGATCGCTAAATGCGTTGCCACAGCCGCTCAACTCAAAACAGGTTTCAGCTGCCATCAAGTTCTCTTTATCGCCCAACCAACTACAAAACGAACCTGCTAAAATATATGCCCGAGAGCTCCCTGGTAGTCATCACAGCGGAACAGTTCTTGCACGTTCCGCGCAGAGTCGTCACTTTACTGCAGTCCCCACAAAAAAGAAAAGAAAAAAAGCAACATTGTGGTTCAACTGGGTCATACGAAATTTCAGTAAAGGATCGCACTCCAGCTGCTCGGGGGCATTTCATCAAACGGGAGATGCGCGCGACCGGAACTACCAAAACCAAGGTACAAATCAAGAACCACGAAAACCAATCAAGCGGGTGCACTCACGGATCAGAGATGCAGCGAGACGAGGAGTCGAAAAGGCCCCTGCGCTGGAAATTCGAGATGGGTCCGCGTTGATCTCCGCGAAATCAACCAAGAATTTCTCGAAGATGGGGAAAGAGGCTAGAGAGAGAGAGAGAGAGAGAGAGAGAGGAGCACAACCAACCTCGACGATGCCCGAAATCCGAGGTTTGATTTCTGCGTCGCCAATTCTCGGGACTCGAACGATTGTGTACCCGTGATCGGATCGTTGCTGGGGTTGTCCGACGAAGGGAAACAAGGGCCACGATTCGAGGTAATTCTGTGGTTCAAACGAAGCCATTCACAGGATCGGCTCCCGTATGTAATCTGTATCGTTGGATAAAGGGAAAAGTAACAGTAACTTATAAATTTATCTAAGAAAAATTACTGAGCGCGAGATTGCGGATGTCGCTATTTTGATTTAAGCCAAATTACGGCATGGGAGCGCAATTACTCGATGATAGAACTAAGTCACGACCAGTGAAGAAATGTCGGAATCGCCAAAGATTTACAACAAATTTAGGTTACTAACGATTTTTCACGAAGCACTGCGAACACTCGGATATTCAACCATGCGAGACCTAAAGTAAATGGCTACGCGTGAAAGGTTGTCACTAGTCGAATGACACCATCACGTCCGGTCATTGAGGGCTTTTTCCTGTGCTGTTGGGCATTTTCCTAGCGTTGACAATTTCATGTTACGAATCCATTCGGTTTAGTTACTACTTAAAAAGGTAATACATTCTAATGAGATGTGCGCTTTCTTGTTTCAAACAACATATTTTTAGTTGGATGAACTCGGACTAGTCGATAAAGTCTCGCGCGCTTCGTACATTTTATCTTTTTCCGCTCATGGTCAAATTCAAAATACAACACAAATTATTCTGCATGCCAAATTATTCGAAACGTGTTGTCACTAAAAGAGCATTGGAACATCTTTTTCACAATTTAACAAGCTGGACGAGAAAATAACAAATACTTTTCCGTGAGTTAAACCCAAACCTGCATTTGTTATAGGAAATCTCATTGCATTGTCAGAGTCGACAAGGCATAGAAGTGAGATTCCTCAAATTGCATTGCACACGCACACGCACACGCACACGCAGGCACAACACAGAAAATGAGAGAACTGCTTCCTCAACCATGAATCCTTCAAAGTCGATCACCAAGGTAATGAATTCTGCACGCTCAAGACAATTGACTGAACGGGTGCACGACATCATGCATATATGTAAACTAGATGAAACACAAAGCTTCACAGGTTCATCTTTAACAGTAGGTAAGACCTAGGACAGACGAAAAACCGGGCCCAACTCGAGGGTCTATCTAAACGCCCCGCATCCTGAATTGCAAGAGCCAGAGCAACTTGGACAGAATATACAGCAGTCATCCCGTTCCCGTGAACAAATCTACGCAATACTAGTTCATCAAATCCAAACAAACTAGTCAAACTAGCATATGATCTTCAGTAAAAATCAGTTCCTTCACAAAAAGCAAACCAAACACCTGACTCTGCAAGATTCCTAGCTACGACGCCGTGAGCCGCAAAAGCTAAACATCAGCATTAGCATGGCAGGCAAGTTATGCTATATGTAGGAGAGAGAGAGAGAGAGAGAGAGAGAGAGAGAGAGAGAGAGATCTGCAGCACCAATCAGCATCATCCGCTCATGCCAAAGTCTTCCGAATGATGATACAGACCATAGGCTCCTGGTACTTCCATCTTCCCACCCAGATGCTCATTTCCTGCAAGTCCAACTAGGAACTTATCAGAAATTAGCAACTCCAATTGCGCTTAGGCAAAACTGGCTTCTGCCAAGGAACACTTGCAATTCAGTTACCATCATTGATCGATTTTCCAAATCCAAGATGGGAAACCCAGTATAATCATTACATAGATAGCAGGGAACAGCCAAATTTCACAGTACCTATTTATGAAAATAAGAATCGATGAGGAATATTTACACTCAAGAACCAGTTAATGTTGCTACTACATAGAATGGAAAAGCTTGGGAGGGTCAATTGAACACTTCTGTGTTGTCGAGTTGATCAATTATTAAATTCGCCAAGAACTGTTCATAACAATTTCTAAATCTCCCTGACAGGATAATCAGCAAATGCATGGATATACAAACACTTCTCTGCCGATATTATCACTAAAAAGCTCCTAATCTGTTGTGTTTCACATAGATAGCATCCAAAAGCACGTCTGTAAATAATAGACTCTAAGTTATCAAATCAAATTACACATTACTAACCTAGATGACCCCCCTTAATAATGAGGTGTATATCTGAGTATGTACCTGCATTTGACAACATGGCATCATAGAAAGATAGCTGGCCTAGGTTCCTACTCCTGGATCTTAATAATGAGGTGTATATCTGAGTATGTACCTGCATTTGACAACATGGCATCATAGAAAGATAGCTGGCCTAGGTTCCTACTCCTGGATCTTAAACTGCCATCTGGAGAAAACATGCTCTCCACTTTGGTCTGTGAATCAGCAAAATGAAGATCTGAGCTAATCTCAGGGCTTTGGAAGCACATATCTTCGTTCCTTGATACTGGATTCTGCTGCGATTGAAAGAACTCTGGTTTTGTCTTCATCTCCTTTGGTGACTCAACTTCTGCTTCAGCTTCAGATTCAGTATTGTTGCCAGCTGTATTCTGTAGTTTCCTTTTCGATCGTGCACGCCGGTTCTGGAACCAGTTATAGACATTTGTTTCTGAAATTTGTCCATGTTGGCTCAGTTCGGTAGTAATCTCTTTGATTTTCTGTTTGCTTGGAGTACCATTTCCTTCATTGAAGATGCGCTCAAGAATTTGAAGTTGTATAGGAGTTGGAGTCCATCGCTGCCTGGCAGTTATTTTGTGACCAGAAGATGTCATCAGGGGGTCACAATACAAATTTCCCAGCCTAACTCCTGATGGAACCAGTAAAACATCAGCTAAAAAGTTACATTCAGCTTCGTAAAACTGATGTTTTCACAATGATGCAAGAAAGCTAGGAATATCAAGTGCAGAAGTGCTAAAGCCTCCAATATGCATTCAAAAAGAAAGAAGACAAAAATTTCTAGGGTCATCTAACGAAAAAAGGCAGCTATTACACGGCTAAAACGGTAGATTACATATCAGACAGCAGGGGGAGAGAGAACTGTAGCCTTCAGAAATATAGTGGTATAATTCGCATTCACCAACACATAATGTAGTATGTGCTTTACCGGAATTAACATATCTCATAAACCTCCTCTCTATGGAGAAAAAGGCTCCTAGACATCATAATTTTGAAGCCACACTAAGGAAAACAAAATCCCCAGAGAAAGAAAGAGAGTCACAGAAGATTTAAGCATATGCTTTTGAGTTCATCAATCTGTAATGTAGCATGTGCTTTCACAGAAGAATGGATTAAAAGTTATACGAGCATCAGTATTTCTCATACACCCCATGGACAAAAATGCTTCCAGAAATCATCATGGTTATGAAGCCACAGACTGATTTGGACTGACAAAAGCAAGAAATCCCACGGGGAGAGAGAGAGAGAGAGAGAGAGAGAGAGAGAGAGAGATGGACTCTAAATATTCTGTTTCCCGTCAGTAATCCCAGATTTTCAGTTTTCCAGTACTGAAAAGTCAGAGCCCAACGGCACAAAATTCATCCTCCAAATGGAAAAAGTCAATCCTCATCTATAAAACTGAAATCAAACTCAGAGCACAGAAAAAGAATCTTACTACCAACTATCCAATTCAGAAGCCAATAAAGAGTGAGATCCTCGTCAGAAGCCAAAAGTTACTAAGGAACAGCCACTGGGCATGTTCCTGCCGAATCAAGAATTCCATTTCGAGTGATCAGCGGGTCTCAAAATGACACTTTTACATTCCAACAGCCAGCAACTTCTTAAAGAAGACGCACCACGTCTGAACGTGAATTTGACATGAGACACCGAAAGTGTACAGAAATGACACATCGAAGTACGAGAGTTGAGTGAATAGGAGGAGTAATTACATCAGAACCACTCGCGAATGAAGAAGTAAAAGAATAAACAAAATAAAGTTAGCTGATCAGACACGAATGCGCCGCTTGCTTCCAATATCACAAAACCCTCTGAAAAAATGGAGGAACTCCGCTACCAAACGACAACATAAATATACGCAGTACAAATTCGTGACCGACAATTCAGAAGTGCACATGCCAAACTCCTCCCTATCATAACAAAATCCGCACGGACACGCCCGTTCATGAATTGCCGCCCAATTGCAGTACCAGTCGTTCGAGCAGACACGGGAAGTGCGCGGGCAATTGGCAGGAATGCCGACAGAGATCTCAGCAAAACAACCCATACGATGTAAGTCCCCGTAATTCAACCTAAACGGTACAACGCCGAACCAAACTGCACCCGATCAGCAACCCCTAATAGCCCTATCCCGAAGCAAACAACGGCGCGAGGGCCGCCACCATTACCGCGAGCGAGCGAGCGACAGAGAGAGAGAGAGAGAAGGGGGGAGAGGACCTGCGAGATCCTGCTGAGCGGTGAGGTTCTTGTGCATCTCGACGAGCTGCTCGCAGATGGAGGCGTAGACGGCGATCTGCTTCCGGAGCGTCTCCAGCTGCTCGTCCGTCATCACCTTCACGTACAGCACCCCGTTCCCGCCCGCCGCCCCGTTACCGATGCCCTCGCCGCCCCCCTGCTGCTGCTGCTGAGCCTCCTTCGCCTGCTGCGGCTGCTGCTGCTGCTGCTGGTGCTGCTGCTGCTGCTGATGCTGCTGCTGATGCTGGTGGTGGTGGTGGTGGTGGTGGTGGTGGTGGTGTTCCTGCTTCTCCCATTCCATCACGGCCTCCTTCTCATGGCACGCGCAGGGGTGTGGAGGAATGCGCCGAGCGTGCGGCGGTCGTTGAGGAGGAGGAGGAGAGCGTAGTTTTGCAGTGATCAGTGAACAAGAAGAAGAAGGCAGCGACGACGGAGGAGGAGGAAGAGAGAGAGAGACGGAGACAGAGACAAAGTGAAAAAGGGGAGAGGCGTGGAGCAAAAGTCTTTAAAGAGTGTTGGTTGGGACTGGGGCCCCCCCATGTGCGGACGTTAGCGTGGGCCGCCGCGCGCGTCCCGCGCGTTGTTTTGGCTCCTTTGTCGTCCGATTCCCTCGGCGGGCGACACGTGTCCCCCCCGGGGCGGGAAGGGTGTCCCACCTTCTGTTATAAGGAGATCCCCCGTGATTCCTTCCCCGCGCCCCGTTTCATTTCCCCTAAATAAATTCCACCAAATTTGGAAAAAGAATATTTCGGGAAAATAACACGAGCGATCTCCGCAAGCTTGGCTCAATTGTCGCCAGTGTATTTTTAATTTATTTAATACGATTCCTGAACTTTAACTTAACGTGCAACTTCCGTCCCTGAATTTTTTTAATTTATTTCCCGTGATTATCAAGCTTTCTGTACACATTCAATTTGGTTCTTCGATCATAGTGAAGCGTTTCATGTTGTCCCTAAATTTAAATTAACGGAGAGACAACGATAAACATTGAACAAATTAAAAATTCAAAAATCACATTTCACAGTAAACTAAAATTCATAATTAAAAATTTATGGATAGCATTACATGCTGTACCATAGTTGAAAGACTATCCGTGTCATTATTTCGGATACCATACCCCTTTAAAAGCCGAGTTAATTTAAAACCGATTTTCTCATCAGCAGAAAATACCTCGATGCAAAATCGTTCCTTCTTCCTCCTCTCCCCTTCTTTCCTAATAAATGAACAGGCTCGAGATTTTTAATGTGCAGAGAAAAAGGGTTTTATCTGAAATCCCGGGGGGGACATAAAAGGAAAGAGTCGGTGGAGATCGCGAGATGGTGGTGCGCGCCCCTTTGGACATCGAGAGGGACGCCGCTAATTGATGCGACATTTGCGCCCCACGAATGTCTTTTCCCACTGTGAAATCGGAAAATCCCGAGGGAGGGGGTAACATGGTCGTGTCTTTTTTGTCGTATTATACCAGCCCCCCGCCCCCTCGCACTCGATAAAGAGAAATTCGTGGGACCCGTTTTTTCCTTCCCCTTTTTTTGGTCTTTTCCCACCGTTTCCATGGCTTAGCCGACCGTACCGTATTTAGCGCGGGCCGCCGCCGGTCGCCGGAAGATTTTGTTATACGTAGCGGGGAGAGTATACGTTCACGGGAAAATTCCAAATGAGGACATGATGAGGGCCTTAACTGTTTTCATTTTTTTTTTTAAATAAGGATGCGAAGTAAGCTCGTTTTGAATAAAAACATAAATAAATCTTATTTTAAATAAGGCCCTGAAATAACTATATTGATTTTAAAGAAGGGCTTGATCTCGTAGCCTAAGGACGTTTTCGCCCTTTGCTTTTCTAAATTTTTTCTCCCTTCTTATTCTTTCTTTCTTTTGTTTCTTTTCCTTTTCTTTTTTCCTTTTTCCCTCTTTCCTCCGCCGGTCATTGCTAAGCCTCAACGATGGCTGACAGACTTAGGGGAGGGCGACTCTAGCCTACGTCGAGCGAGAGTCACCCTTGTCTAATGCTGGTGGGGGTCCCCTTGTCCGCCCAGACGAAGGCGACCCTTGTCCGATTACCTTCGCTGAATCTAGCGAGGATTGCCCTTGCTTGACGACGCTGGCAGGCTATTAATGAGGCGCGACAATAGCGGGGGAGGGAAAAAGAAAAAAGAAAAGGAAAGGGAAAAGAAAGTAAAAAAAATCATAAAATTTTAAAATAACACTCGAAATTTTTTTTATTGAAATATCCCTTCTCCAATGGCTAGAATAATTACATGTTAGCCGGTTAGCTAAAAATCCTTCTTCGAGACAATTTGGCCATTTCTGGCCCTTATTTGAAACAAAGTCTACTTCATGTCTTATATTTAAAAAAATTATAGCACCTCAGGCTTTTATGTGAAATTTTCCTTTTATTTACCTATGGGAAAGACTATATTATACAGCACGTATCATAACTTCCATATGGCGCTAATTTCGATGCTTTGACTTTTTATCCCAATCACTTGAACGCCACTTCTGTAAAAAAATCGATCGCTTAAGTGTTATCGGCGTTTACCAAAAAAAAAAAAACAAGGGGATGTTGGCGATTTATATGGCTGTGAAATCTGACATGCTTTAAATTTATCATATAACCAACAAGCGGGTGTGTAAACGACATCGTTTGGCCAATAATTTGCTCTAAATTAACGAATTCGGCACTGAAGTGATTAATTTTTCATCGACGTGGCATTCAAGTGATTGAGAAAAAAATTGTGGCATTGAAACAAGCGTGCGTACGAAATTTATGATATTCGTGGTGTCATTTTTCCTTACAGATGATTAGCGTACTTTGGTGCGAGTTACTAGACTTCAATTTTGTTCATCAAGTGCGCTCAACTTTGATTTACTTGCGAAGGATGTACATTGACTGTTTCCTGATCAATGCCGGATGAACTATGGACACGACCTGTTTAATGCAGAAATATGCCACATAGGAAGAGACTCCTTAAGCCGATGCAATGTGTTCATTTGGCACCACACCGACCCTAATTTGAAAGAGTCGCCGTCAAGTGGCTGCCCACGGGAAGGAGACTTTTAAGCCGAGGGTCGCATCGACCCGTGGTCGAGTTCATGCAACCCGAAAATGCAAGAGTGACCTTCATCGCAAAAGCCTCGACGTGACATGTTAGAGATCTTTAGATGCTTCCTAGAGATGTCCAAAATATTCCTCTCGATTTTCCATATCTTTTATGATGATGCGCGGATGTACTCATCGTCATCGTTATGATATCTCCAAAAATACATCGAAAAATACGGATATTCTATAATTAATTTCTCTCTTCCGCATCATTCTCATCTTTAATCAAATAAGAAAAAGTTACGAACCACCACGATGAATTCCTTAGCTATCACCCCACGCAACTCTCAATTTGCAGTCATTTTTAAGGCTCTCCTCATCTTTAACCCTAAGTAGCTTCCATCAACACGGAAGTCGGCACCGATTCCACAGCACCATCGAGTCAATCTCTCTCTCTCTGTCTTTCTGTGATCTCGGTGGTTCCATCAAATTTGTCTTTTTGACACCCTTTTGTAAGGTGGGAATCATGATGGGGTTTTCTTCCCTTGGATGCTACACCCTGTTCAACAGGGCATAAGATTTGGCCCCAAGTGCAAAATCAGTGCCGATACGGACAAGCATCTCTCCAGTCTTCCACTCAGAAAAATTGCTTCGTTCGACCGGAAAGAAAAAGTTCAAGAAGACCATCAAGGAGAGAGAGATTCCTCTCGGTGGGCCTGTGCCATACCCACCACTACCTTTGAAAACATTTTAGTTTGGAAGATATTCTTAAAGTTTGTGATGGTTTTTGGTACTAGGGCAAGACGAGTTAGCCGAAATCGCATAAAAGGGTGCGTTTGTTGCGCGAAAAATGAATAATTTGAAAAACATTTCTCTCAAAATGATCATCGTATCGCTTACAAAAATGAATGAAGGAAAAAAATTGCCACCGCTCGCAAAAATATTGAGATGTAAATTGTTGTGAAAAATGAAAATATTTTTTATTAACTAATTATTTCGAATTGATTAAATGGTCATTTTTAGGAAACTATTTTTCAGATAATTCATTTTTCACGAAATAAATAAAAACCTTAAGTAAATTGAGCACTTTTCTAATTTCGCAAAAAAGAAATTTTCATGGTAAGAATTAGGATATGTCCATTTTATGGAAATAAATGGCTTGGAAAACATTTTATAAAAAATGATCGTTTGTATTGCTTACGAAAATGAATAAATGAAAATTGTCTTCATCGTCTACGAAAATGTTTAGATATAAATTATTATCGATATAAACGATCATTTTTAGGAAAACAATTTTCAAACCATTCATATTCCGCAAAAAAGATGGAACCTTAGTCTAAGCAGCATCTTTAGCCTATGAATCACAAAGAAAAAAAATGGCCGATTTGTTTAAAAGATTGGAGCATAAGCATGCTCTCGATATTAAATCTCATATAACTGTACTATTTCCAAAATATCAAGGCTTCTCTAATCACGGGTCCTTTCCCCCTCACCTTGCTCCGATACATGTAAAATTTTGTAAGGTCGTTGTCAACTGTCCTAAAAGCTCAAACCATTAGATGAAGGCATGGTTTGTTATTTAAAATCCTGACAGTGATATGTCGGTGAATTTGGTAGATACTGTGAACACATCATGACACAAGCCATCAATTGATCGTGATCGGATCACATAGAACAAATTTATGATTATTTTATTTATTTATTAATAAATTTTTACAAAAAAATATAAAAAAAAGAAGAAAAAATTAATAATCAACGGCCACAAATATCGAACGGGCGCACCGAAAAGAAAGTCTGGCCTATGCTTGCAAGTCCATTGAGTTGTTGACATAATTATAAGGTTTGAAGACTTTAAAAGGTTTGTGTATACCTAACAAAAGTTAACACCAAACTTTGTCCTTATCTTCGTTTACAATCAAAGTTAGAACCAATCAAGCAGCCACATTTTTTGGATCCGGTACGAGATTCCTTGATTCTGAAAATAGTCATCCAATTTAGGCCAATATGCCAAAATTAGGCCAACTTGTTTTTTTGGTGCTTCAAACATTGGGTACAGTGATAAATCGCTTGCCGGCAACGGCGTCCGAGCGCTAGTGCTGGAAGCTCAGGAGTGCGATGCTTGCCTTCCTAATAGATCTCTAAAGGCAGGAATTGGGATTTCGCTCTGAGTGCCTAACCTGACCTGAGCTGGTCTAGAGCTAATGCCCCTCTCTTGATGAGGCCGATCGTTATTGAATGGTCATGTTGCTCTCTTTGAAAGCGATCGGTGCACGAAATGGCAAACTCGGCGTTCCAACGATCTCAAATGCCATACGGGGTGTCTTGGTGCATGACTTACGTCCAAGAACTAAACATTAGAATAACTATATTGAGTTCATCTTTGCAAGGATCGGAGCTCTCGAGTTTTTATTTACTCTAAACTCTATATCGGCCAGGCTAGCGCTCGCCACCAAGGTGGCTGGCCCGGTGGTGAAAGGGTCACCTATTTTTCATGAGATCACAAGTTCAACTCGTACGGTGAGCCAACTTCTCAACAGTCAGTGCCGAGAGATCCGTCGGTGTTCTTCTTCTGCTAATAACAATTTATCCAACTGGATCTCCATAAACACCAAAACTGCCATCTCAACTCAACCATATTCACATTAAGATAGGTAATGTCTTCAAGCAAGTCATGGAAGTAGAGAACTCCCACTGCCTCGCAGGACCGTAGCTTGAACTCCATTCATTCTTTCATTCTCAATCTTTATATGTCAAACGGATGGGTCGGGTCTGGGGTCATAAATGGTCCGACCCAAATTAATTGCCCAAAGTATTAGAACTCCATCCATCCTGCACTTGGTTAACAAGAACAATCTAGGTCAAATCGAAAGCGATAGAAAAAGATGGGTAAATATAGGACAAGATCAGAGCTTCTAAGTTCTATCCTTGGAGAAACTGTATTTCGCAATCACTTCTGAGTTACTCATAACCCATGTCGAGAATTACCATTCTACTGACTTTTCAACACAAGATTGTAGACGAAACCCAATAGCTGAACTGCAGAGAGTTTCTAGCTCGACAATCGCTTTCACCGTGATATTTCGAAACTCAAAAGAGTTTCCAACAATCGCTCCCAACCGCGATCATTTCTTCAATATCCAACCCAAGTTCTGGAATATGATCTCTATGGCTCCTTGTAAAATCAATAATTATGCGAGAGGATGGAGCGTAGTAAAACAATTTCTCAAGTCAGTCATGCAAGAATACAGGCCAGTGAGGTTCATGCCCACATACCATCAAGGATATCGTTTACCTGTCGTTTAGACAAAGCTGCTTGGTTGCATAATGACCGCTAACTTCTACAATGTCATGGTATATCGACATCTAGAAACTTTCCATGTGACTACAACAAATGTAGAGTTTTGTACTTTCCATCAGGGATCGACGTCTAACAAAGTAACTGCTCAAAAACTACGTGTTCTGGGAAGAAAACAAAATCCCAACATTCATAGACTAACTCAACTGATTGTCAGGTTTCTTGTGGATTACCTTATACAGCACAAACGCCCCGCTTGTTCAATGATGAGACGAAAATCGAACCAGTTCGAGACTCATGGATAATTGTCATTTGTCAGCATGACGCAAGGCAAGTTGATATTCCAAACGAGGGTTGAAACCCCAAACTCGTGCTCACCCTATTGCTTGGGGAGTAAGTCGAGTAGCTTGGAATATATCTGTTCTCTAACAGCATCTCTGTTACTGGTGCTCAGAGTGAGAACTTCTGCTCCCGGATGATTCCTCAACCGCGCAACTGCAGAGTCACATTGTTAACTAACAGAGCCCGAAGAGTAACATTTTAACTTTAACACGTAATTTTCGTTCTGCTCAAGATTTTCAGGCATCAATTTCCTCTAAAAAGACTTTATTCTTACTATATGTCTGTATAATTTCTCTCCCACATCATGACGCCCTAATTACCAGTCTACCGCTGTGAAGGTACTGTCTCAAAAGTCTTGTTATCTGACAAAAATTGGAATGCTAATGCAGCAACTTATGAGTAGCATCTGCCTATAGAAAACATACCTCCGGGTATATCACGACCGTTTTTTGGAATGGGAATGGATGCCAAAAGCGGGACATTGGACTGGAGAACCTTCAGGACAGCTGGGAAAAATGATGAGCTGTATAGCTCCATCTTACCAGCTTCATCAATGATGAAGAGATCGGTATCTTCCTTGACCTGATGATATTGTCATTCAAGCTTCAATCAACAGCGCCCTTCTAGAATGTTGAACAACAGCTACAAAATATGAGCAACAGAAGTACGTGGCAAAACCGAGGATTCTAGAGGATCAATCAATACTAGGTAGTCCTAATCGAGCCAGGCCTGGGAATTGCCATTAATTAACATGAACAGTATATTAAATTTTGGACACAACAAGTAGGACTTCAGCTCGCAAAGATGACCAGATGACTAAAAAAACACAACAACAACAATCAAATTGACAGGCCTCAGCAAGTTCTGAATAATTGATGCAGAGATTGCCTAGTTTGAAACTCATTACTTTTTCTGCCTTGATGTCAAGGATGCAAACTCAATGCACACATATACATCTGCGTGTTGAATAAAATGGATTAGGTGATTGGCAAAATCAATTGAGATAAGTCAACCATATCAGGACTTGGAACATCAAAGATCAGGAAACACATGTTCATATCACAATCACAACAAAGCATGAGGCATCGGAACTTGAATATGAATTACCCACCTGCAACACGGGTAAAGCAAGTGACTCGAATGAAGCTATATCCACTTTGTACCTCCCAACGGTTGGCCACCTGAGAGAATCTGAGCTGCCACTGCAAAAGATGCATTAGCAGAGAGCGAACACTAACTGAGCCTTAACAGGCAGAAAGGGAAGCAAAGATGAATGGTGATGTTTAGCACGTATAGAGTGGAATGCTCCTAAGGGTGCACTAGCACTTAATTTTTTGGCTAGAAACCATTCAGCAATTCAACGCTTTTGGTAAAATAACCAGCTTCTTGAAGAAAGAAAACAGCATATATCCGTTAAGTCACTATTTGCATTTCTTCAATCTCCTCAGTCTCTCACATTCAAAGAAACATATCTGTCAAATCAAACACTTCTCACAATGGCTTCGTGTTGTCATTACTAGTAGGGGGCTTTGCACCAGCGATTGCTCTATGCAAAGGGCATAGCCTTACAGGATCATGCATTCCGGCGACCATTAAGACTCAAAACATTCGATCCGATCAAGGACAAGACGAGATTGGATATGCAATTGGCTCATTCAAGCTGCAGAATTTAATCAACCACTGTTCTCTTCGAAGATCACAGCAATGCAGCAACAGCAACGTGCAGAAACCGAGCACCCTTTCACCGAGTTTCCGCATCGAATTCTACGCAAGAACTTGATAAATCACGGGCTCAGCGATCATATACCGCAGCTATCCACCATGATCTATCTGCCCCGCCACGACATTGAATCTCCTATAACTGTACGCGACTTCATTTTCAGAGCAGCCACAGAGACAGACACAGAGAGACAGAGAAAGAGAGACTGTACGTGGAAATGGTGGAAGAGGCGAGGGGACCAGTACGGCCATCCAAGGTCACCACCTCGAAGCCAACTCTGTCTCCTCCTTGTCTTATCTCACCTGCATCACCCACCAATTCGATCACAAGTCTTCACTGCAACTGGAACAAGGAAGAGACAGAGAAAGAGAGAGAGAGAGCGCGCGCGCGCATACGGGTATAGAAACCCTGGACTTTCAAACCAGGGTTCGAGGCTCTGAGCGACTCGAAGACTCTCGTTATCAGCGTCGTCTTCCCCACACCCTGCGACGACGAAGAAGAAAAGTTCCCATTGAAGTGCTCGCGAGATGACAGAGAGTATCAGAGACGAGCTCGCTCGATCGAGAGAGACAGAGAGAGAGTAGAAAGGGAGCTTACAGGAGGACCTGTGACCAGCAAGCACTTCCCAGGAGCCGCCATTGCCGCCGTCCCTCCCTCCCTCCCTCTCTCTCTGTCTCTCTCTCTCTTCTGTGTGAACACCGCGAGGAAGAAAGCCCACAATGACCGCTCCACGAGCCCATGTCTAGGCCCGACCCGGTGGCCCACGAGCCCGGCGGTCGACGGTCAGCGGAGATTCAGAGCTCCATCGCCGCTCCGGTTCGTCTCGTCCGTTGCCATTGCTCACCCGCTCCGCGCGCGCGCGCTCTCTCTCTCTCTCTCTCCTTCCTTCCCTCCCTCCATTTCGGCGGTTCGGTTTCACGCGCCGCCGCCGCCGCCATGGCCTACCTCCCGCCCTACCCTCCGATCGAGCCGTCCAGCTTCGACCTCGTGATCGTCGGCACCGGCCTCCCGGAGTCGATGCTCGCCGCCGCCGCCTCCGCCGCCGGCAAGTCCGTCCTACACCTCGACCCCAACCACTTCTACGGCTCCCACTTCGCTTCCCTCTCCCCGGATGACCTCGCCGGCTTCCTCGGCCCCCGTCCTCCCTCTCCGGACCCTGCCGCCGCGTCCGGAGGCGGCGATCTCGCCGCCGCGAGGATCGACCTCCGATCGCTCTACTCCGACGTGGAGATTTCCTCCTTTGCGCCCGAGACGCTCGAGCAGCACTCGAGGAAGTTCAATTTGGACCTGGCGGGACCACGGGTGTTGTTCTGCGCGGACAAGGCCATCGATGCGATATTGAGATCGGGTGCTAATCAGTATGTGGAGTTCAAGTCGATCGATGCGAGCCTCTTCTACGATAAGGGTGGGAATCTGGTGAATGTGCCGGATTCTCGTGCCGCCATCTTTAAAGATAAGAGCTTGAGCTTGGTGGAGAAGAATGTGCTGATGAGGTTCTTCAAGCTTGTTCAGCAGCATTTTAGTGGAGATGGTGAGAGTGATAGGATTGCAGAGGAGGACTTGGCGAGTCCCTTTGTCGAATTTTTGGCGAAAATGCGATTGCCGGAGAAGATCAAATCGTGAGCTCATGCCTTTCGAGCTTCTGTCATTTACTGCTATATTCATTTTAACGAGATTTGATGGCTTATTTGGACATTGTCCAATGTGTGCAGTGGAAATTTTTTTGTAATGCTTCAGTTTAGCTGGAATTGATAAAGCTTGTCATTTGGTGTTTAGGGTTATTCTTTATGCGATTGCTATGGCCGACTATGATCAGGAAGATAAGGAGGCGTGTAAAGTTGTGATCAGTACAAAAGAAGGAATCGAGCGATTAGCGCTCTATCACTCATCAGTGGGCAGGTTCATTCTTGTTCTCTTGTCTCTTTCTCAACCTGCATTACTGGTTTGTACTGATGAGCAGCATGCCCGAGCGATTTCTCTGGCTTGCATACGCATGGAAACAATTATAGTTTTTTTTCAAAAGCTTAAATAGGATGCAGAGATAGGAAGGTAACGAGTCTATCTGGCCTGCCGCTAATGATGACCTTTAAACTAGACAGACTGGTAGAGTGCTTAATGCAGGCGAAGTTTCTGAGAACCAGAACATGAAGGGAACATATATTGAGCTGCTGACAGCAAGTTCCATTAATCAGCCAGAACTTGTATAAACTGTTTCTTTGGTTGGGATGTAATGAAAGCAAGAGACTGGTCCTTAAGTGTGAAAAATGGTAAATGCTCTTTAGAACTACAACTGGAAGATTGAGACATAATAGTTCTGTAGTGTTGAATGAGCATATCATAACTCTGTCGGACATCATTTACTTAGTTACAGATCATAGCATTTTTAAGTTGCTAATGTCATGATTGGGATTTTAGGCTACTCTGATGGCTTTACTGGTTACATTATAGATTTGCAAATGCTGTTGGGGCTTTGATATACCCAATCTATGGTCAAGGGGAGCTTGCGCAGGCATTTTGCCGACGTGCTGCTGTTAAAGGTTGCATCTATGTAAGTCCTGTAACAGGTCCATGAATCTTCGTTTTGCTTTATGGCATCACTGGTTGTTGATGCTGTTGACCTTGCATGCTTTGCACTCATTAGTCTCTGTTTTGTGTTGTTAGTTTTTTTTGCTTTATCTTGGTCCAGAGATCAGGCCTTAACATTTCTATCAGATATTTGGAATCAAAGAAAATCACAGAGGAAAGTCATATGATTAGAGGACGAGATACTTGAAGTGATGTACAAAAAGCTTGTTTATGAATATGCGTTTGTTGTACATCTTTACATGGATGACAGAAAGGAAAAAACTGATCAGGAGATTCAACAAGTGAGGATGATACCTGGATATATGTTGACAACCATGGTTAACAGCTAGCTGTGCCCTTCAAGATGCAGCCTGTCACAGCTAACTTGCTAATATTACTATACGGCGTATAAATTCAAATGTAATTTGCAGCAGAAAGTTAACATGTCGTGAAAATCATTTGACAGTCTTTACCTGCAAAAACCAGGGAAACGGCTCCTTCATCCTGTAGAATGACAAGACACTGCATGTATGAGCAAATTGACGGGATGAAGAAAATGCAATGAACACTTTGATATCTGAAACTGCAAGACGTATGGCTTTGTGGTTTTAATTGTTATCAGACTTTCAGTTTTATATATTTGTTTAGAGATAAATTGCAGGAATGAGGTTTGTTCAGAAATATTCATGATAGTACAATTAACAGTCAATGATTTTATTGGTTTTAAGGAAGAAGAAAGTCGCCTGTGCTGCTGTTCTAGTACAAACCTTAACATCCTACCTGTGAAATTGATTTTGAAGTTTGGAACATTATTCATATTCAAGCTCGGGTTACATTAGAATTCATATGCAAGTAATTGGCTCAAAATGGCGCTACACACTGAGTGGTGTGTTGTACTCGGTCTTCATAGAATGTGATGACAATGTTCATTCTCTACATGTGAAGAACCGAGTCTAAAGCTGAATGTTAGCTGATAAAAAAGGAAAACTTTGTTTTACTAATTGTTGCATTTCCTGGTCTTGAACTTATTTGTGCAGGTTTTGAGAATGCCAGTGATTGCCTTGCATATGGATACGGTACATAGTCATGACATTCTTTTTCCGGTATCTGTTTGTCTGTTTATAAGAGTCCCATTTGTGTTATTGCTTGGAAGTTCTGCAGGAGAGTGGACAGTACAGGGGTGTTAGATTAGGTTCTGGTCAGGACATTTTCAGTCGTAAGCTGGTATTGGATCCATCATTTACGGTTACATCATCGATAGCCTCACTACCGCAGATGTCTCTTGTGGAAAACGTACAAGTTAAAGCAAAGGTGGCTAGGGGAATATGCATTCTGACGTCTTCTCTGAGACCAGATGTATCAAACTTTTTTATTGTGTATCCTCCAAAATGTAAGACTGCTCATCGGTTTCCTCTGTATGTCCTTAAGGTGGATGAGCTTAGTTTATTCACTGCTTTCTGGGTTTTGCTTGACCTCTAGCTTTGTATCCGGAGCAAGTCACATCAGTTCGAGTTCTGCAGATTGGTGGTAATTTAGCTGTTTGTCCGTCTGGCATGTAAGTCTATCCTTGTTCCTCAAATCACACTACCTGCTTCAAGAATATAGCCTAAAATTTGCTGATACATAGATAAGACTCCTGTTTCAGTGCTTTGCAAATATACACTTCCTATTTCATTTACTTTTCCCCATGGAATGAATTTTAGTTGCTGGTTGTCAAGTGATGCGATTCTACCAAAATAAAATAAAATTCGAGTGATGCGATTGGATAGGTGATAGGTCTATTCTTCTTTGAAGTATTAATTTACTTTGCATAATTGCCTCAAAGTGAAAAATTCGGTTTTTAATTGCATAATAATAGCATAACAAAAGAAAAAAAGAACTGAGAAATAATGCATATTCAAAGTGGGAAAGAAGGTGTTTTGTGTGTTTATCTTGGAGTAGGATGTAGAATGTGCCTCCATGATGTTGCTATCCTGATCTAAAGAAAGTAAAAAAACTTGGGGTAAATGAACGTGTCTATTTTATACCTTTCTTGAGTTCTACAAAGGATTTTTTTTTTATTGCAGTTGAATCCTTTATGGATCTTGTTAACGAGTGTGCCAGGGCACTCGTGGCACTTGTAAAGCATTCTTAATCAGGAAAAGTTCAATTTTCAAAGTAGTGATTACACATTGTACGAGAAGAACAGGGCATTGAAAATTGCACTTCGTAATCTAGTTACTGAACAAGTGCCCCGGCGGCTCTCTTTAACAAAGTCCTCCCTATATTGCTTGGTCAGGAATGCCCTGACTCCTGACTTGGACAGAGATTTCACCTCTTTTGGTGTTTGTATGGCTACAAGAATATATTAACAAGGTAGATATTGTTCCAGAAAACAATGAGATTTAGGTTTTATTATGCCAAAGTGGAACAGATCAGAGTTTGCTAGAAAGAGACATATTTCCTTTTCAAGAATATCTTATTGAGTTTGTATATAATTGTCTCCAATCAGGTTCGTGCTGTATCTTTCAGCTTTGTGTGATGAGGCCAGTCAGGGGAAGAAAACACTGCATCAAGCCATAAATGCTCTAATCAGTTCTGACGATTCTGGGATTTCTGAAAGCACCCCTGCTTCTACAGTACAAACAGAGGATACTAGAGCAGATCCACTTCTTCTTTGGAGGGCATTGTATATCCAAGAACTGACAGCGGTTTGGTTCTTGACCTATCATATTTGGAGCTACTCATGTCTTATTACTGTTTTAGTTTGACCTATGTCTGTTAAGAAGTGTGTGTTCTCTGTATGTTGCCAACCCAAATCCCCCTTCAAACGAGTATTTTTGGGGAGAAACAAGATAAGGTCAAGCACCCAGGGCTTAGAAAAACATTTTATTGCCACATATGGGATTGTAAACTTTTAAATTAGGAAATTTGTCAAATACTGTTGTATCTGCATGAAAAGTATTACAAACATGTCTTGGGAAAATAGTATTAAAGGCAATTAAATCTGAAAATTTCAGTGGATGCAAAAAAAATGAGTTTTTTGATGGAAGAAATTATTCAAATAATGGACTCTCGGTTTAGGAGTTTGTGTTTGGCCAACTCCATAGGCCCCAATCTCAGATAAAAGCTCATGCTTTGCATGCCAATTGGCAGAGGAAGGTTCCTGCAGAGTCAATTACTAACTCAATATGCGTTCTTGACTGTGAGAAAGAAAAGAATTGTCAAAATTCAAGTATGGGGCCCCATCTACGCTGAGAGAGAATCACAGTAAAAAGGGTGTCCTCTTAAAGGTTGATCCACGGTTTCAATGATTGATCTGAAGTGGCCCTTTAAAACATTGGTATTCTTGTTGAGACCTTGAAGAAGATACGAGTCATTTAAATGCAACACTGATCATGTCTTCTGTGGCGATACTCTCTCTAAAGTTCTGATTACTATCTTCTTTATTTCAGGGGCAAGTTGAAACTGTCAGCTCCACTCCTGTGCCTGATGGAAGTTTAGGTTTCAATGATGTTTTAGATGCGACTATTAAGGTATACAGACAGTTGACCCGCCTCAGGTTCTACATTCTAGGTCCTGTTCTCAGTTTTTCATTTCTCTCTGGAGTCGATATTCTGGTTTCTTGTTATTCCTTTTAGTGGGGTTTGCTCTAGAATCTTTTTCCTTCTGGTGCGTCTGTGGTCTAATAGTTGTGACCCAAATGAGCAAATAGGACCAAGCATCCATATGTTTATATTGTTAGATTATCAACTTACCATAGAAAGTACCTTTTCTTTTTTCTTTTTTTTTAGCTTATGGATGATTATTAATACTTAAAAGTTAGTTGTTTTTATCCATATGATACCTATCAAAAGAGAATATTAATATCTGGATGAAGTGTAGAAAAGATAACTTGATTGGCTTTACCTATCTTTATGTTCTGAGCCGGCTTGACATTGAACTTTGTCCAAAGCCAGTAGAAGTTGTTTTCTAGTTTAATTTCACCTTGTATTTGTATTTGTATTTCTAGGTTCAAATCTTTTTAAAGTAGGTGTAAGTGCTATCTTCGAACTAGAGTTCATATAGCAATACTTAGCCCAAAAGAAGAAAAAACTGCAACATAGAGCCCACTGGCCTAACTCTGAATTTCTGATTGGTCTAAATGCTTAATATAATTATTCAATTCGAATTTTAAAAAAATTAGGCGTAACACTGAACACTTCTCTGGGTGTGCCCAGGCATGGATGCATGTGCATATCATCATCTGTTTAGCTCATTTTGGATAGAGCTGATACTCAATTTCTATTTGTAATTTTTGGCCTACCTTTGTTTCTGGCAGCTATTTCAGACGATTTATCCTCATGAACCATTCTTTCCGGAGACACCAGCTGAAGATCCTGAAGATGATGGGGCACTTAGCGTTGAGACTTGAGTGAAATTTGTCGGAAGTCATCTTATCTTTCATATGATCTGGGAATCAACAAATTCTGTGCCATTGGTGGGAACATGAGGACCTCAACCTCAGGTGCGAAAAGTGGTTTGTGTCCTAAGCTGAGGTTGCAGCGAATTAAAGATGATCCATGGAGTTGATCCCCCCAAGATTTTCTCCATAGGTAGGAATATGCTGTGGATGATCTTTCTTTTCTTCTAAAGATACTCTTACAACACCTTTTCTTACTCAGTTCTTTTAACATTTAGTTGCTTACTGTAGCGCATTGTTGTGCTGTGGCTTTACAGACATGCTGAGTTCTGCCGAAGAGAGACCTCTTGTTTAGTTACTTAGACCGCGATGTAGACTACCGAAGTTTTTCTTAACGAAACTTCAGATGCAACCCGTTCCTTTTTCTTTCATCGTTCGTTTTTCTTTCCGACTCTTGTAAGATCTTTGAAGGGGTGCATGTAATGGTTCACTTGTGACCCCTGATAAAAATACTCCTCTGCATATTTTGATCACGATCCTCGGGTCCTTTTCTATTTCCTCCTTGCGTGATCTCCTTAGCGTACCATTACAATAATGGGCCTTTAAATGAGGGTAACTACTGCGACCATTATATGAGTTGGAAGGGGTTCCATGTTCGCTTCAAATTGTTGTGGATAACGTAAGGATTAGATTAAATTCTTAAAACTTACTTTAAACTGGCCATTGCTTCATCCATGGTCGGGGACTTTTTTAACACATTTGACCTTCTGATCTTTCCATGAAGAGAGCGTACATATGTTTCATGCCGTGGCCGGCGTGTTCGAAGCATTGACCTTAGATGATACGTTTGTGGCTTTTTGAATGTGCGAGTCAAAAAGAGACAGAAATAGAAAACCCTTTTTCCAAGTTCTTTGCACTTTTCGGGCTTTAATCATGTGAATCAACGGTTGACCTTTGCTTTTGTTTGTTCCACTTGAATCTGAAAGAACCAGCACCCAGAAATATTGCCGACTTTTTGCACATTCCGAGTCAATCACGAGGCTTTGGATCTCCACATAACCGATAATGCTCTGCACCACTATCTCTATTTTCTCTTTGATTCCAAATTCAGGAGCAGAAAATTCCCCTTTCTTGTCTACAAAACATCTATTGTAAACCAAAACATCTCTACTGCAAACTGTATCAGACACTGACTTCACTGATTGTCTAATGAGAAATCCCATGTATGCGCTTAGATTGAAATGCATGTGGTTGCTCCAAGAGGCTTTTCAATGGCCCATGACTCCACTCATCTGTCCCCATGAAATGAAGAACTTTGATGGGCCACGATGTCATTTTGGGGGCCGATTAGACCTCCATTGCCCACTTAAGCACTTTTTCTTGGAACAGTGAAAGCACTCCTCCGTGAATGATTACCTCTGTCATGAGTGTGCATTGCGGGTCAATGGCTCTCTCCCTCCTCCTTCTCCTCTCTGTAGTGCACTTATCAAGAGCCCTTTTTCAATAAAGTCCCAAAGGCGGACTCTCTTCCGCCGACCATGAACATAATTTCCGCGTCTTGATTGGAAGAAAGCTGCTCATTTCATCGCGCTTTCGCTTTTTGCGCAAAGTCTGAATAGAGAGCACGCATAGTTAGTTGCATTCCCAACGGGAAGATTATATTTTAATCAACGTGATTAGTTGCATTCCCATATCTCGGTAGCCCGAGAACAAGTCGAGGCCGGCGATCGACACGTAAATAGACATCGAAGGCCGTAGTTTTGAAAATTTCCGTAACATTTCTGTTTCGTCTCGAACCATCAAATGAAATGTGAATAAGCCGTTCCTCAATCATGAACGACGATAAACTAAACACAATAGTGCTCCAGTGCTTCATGTACCCATTTTCATGTGTCCTGTTTCTCGACCATACAGAGGAGAGGAGGGGACGGGGGGGGGGGGGGAAGTAGCTATCAATCAAGCTCACGACTCGAGCCGAGTCCTCCACCTTCCAAGCAAAACAAAACGACTTCTTACAGAACAAAAAGATGTGGGAAGTCGTCAGGCAACAACCTCCCGCCGTATGCACGTCAAACTTAGAGAGAAAACTAATCATTCATTCGCATGAACAGCAAAGACCGGGTCATAAAAGATCGAAGAAGAAGACCGCGTGATCGGCTATGTGCTGCAACACGAGGTCACGAAACGCGAAGGTCATCAGCAGCACCACCAACGCTGTTCATTTGAACTTTTGACGGGTCCCCCCCACCCAACCCCAGAATCAAATTAGGCCAACTTTTAGACACGTTGTTGGATCTTATGATCGCCCTCTTTCTTTTTTCACTTCTTTCAACACAAGTACGTTCGCGCGCGTAAAACATAACGAAACTCCACATTATTCCACTCGTTCGTCGTAAAAAAATGATGGGTCTTGGCTAAAGTATGCGTCACTTGTTTGTTCTTTCTTTATCCACTTACCATCCAATAGAAATCAAGTGTTTTCTAATTTTTTATTATTATTATTATTATTATTACGCCATTCTTAAAGAAATCATGCTGGGTCTTGGCCAAAGCGAGTAATTTTTTTTTGTTGTATTTCAAAATTGGAGGAGAATAATAAGACAGCTCTAAAAATTCTCATTTCGCAAATTAATAGATAAAAAAAGTAAGGATAATACGGATTTTTACAAAAAGTATTAGTGGTATGATGATCATCGTAACAATAGCTAGACTTGTCAAGATAAGTCATAGATCAAATTTCTTAATCCATATTTGATGGGTTGAATTGTTACATGAATTAATTATATCCAGTAAATGGGTCATAAATGGTAATGCCTGAAATAATATGAATAATAAATGGGTCCATGACTTACTTAGACCCAACTCACATTTATGACTCTTTTTCGCCCTCACTCAATCTTGTGCTCGCTCATTCTATGCGTTATGAGTTATCCTAGATTTGGCTAATTATGGAAATATTATAGCAGTATGGGTTATGTTGGATACAAGTTAGATTTGGTATAGGTCACTAGATTTATATTACATAGAAATCATCGAAATAGGTTGAAATAGGCTAATTTGATCGAATCATTTTCGACACAATCCACCCATTTGACGAGTTTAACAATAACCTAATAACTTGAAAACCTAAAAAGAGCGTGAAAAAGAAAACTTTATTAGTCAATGCTCGACAAAAACTTAAAAATACTAATTTATTTAAGGCCGCTCTTTTTCCACTTCTAATTTGCTAAAACACTCCCAACAAAAATATTGCGACATTTTATTTATCGTGGGTCTCACCTTTCAGTATCCTCTGCAATCTCTTAATAACTTTCTTTTCGCAATCGTCTTTTGCGAGTCCCTCTTTCCTTCATCTTCACCCTTCTCTCTCTCCTTTTACTTTCTTTTCTTTGATGTTTGAGATGGTTTTTGTGTCGTTGTTATGATAGGTGGTGGATAAATTGATTAATTTGGAAGTGTTGGTTAATGTTGACTAAAGTAATAATTTTCCTTGTGATGGGTTCAGGTCAATGAAGTTTGAAGGTTTTTTTTCTTCTATTTCTTCTTTCATCTCTTTTTTTTATGTCTGAAAAAGTAAGTATTGATTCATTCCTTATTTAGTGTTGAATCGGATTAAAGTTTATGTTTTTGAGGATCTTTAGTGAGGCCTTTCGGCATTGCTGAGTTTCTCTCTTTTTGGGGATTTTGTTAGTTGAAGTTTTCGAATATATTGTGGGGAAGAGTGGAAAGAGAAAAGCGGATCTTGTCCGATCCTAAAAAGTTTTGCTTTCACCAAGTGAAAAAAAAAGTTTCATCTTATTAACTTCTAACTATTGAACTTACCGATTTCTTTGACCCCTTTGGATAGAGTATGCATTTGATTTTTCGAGTGAATTTTGTGTATTCTTTTCATTGAAAATTTCCTTGGACTAATTTCCATTGACCTCTTTCTTTTCTGCAATATATTTGGCAGAATGATGTCAGGATGTACATCTTGACATCTCCCCATCATATTGGTCTAGTTATGGTTTGGACTCGATAAATGATGAAGGGTTTTTATCCAATAAATTTTAGTTTTCTTCTCATTTCAGTTGGTTTATTGTTACCAGTTCTTGATAAAGTGGAAAACCAGTGGGCACACCAAATGCATTTTAGCATATTAGCCGATAAAGTTTGGTGCAAAGTTTAGTTGAATCCCTCATCTGTATTATATTGGGTTGGTTTTGTATAGAGAAGGGTTTCCATATGTTACATAACCACCAATTAGATCAAGAAAATATCGTTCGACGTTCGATTGAGTTCTGTGCTTTTACGGATGTGATCACGGTGGCAATTTTTCTACAAGAGAGAGAAAGACGTTGACAGTTGTGATGAAGAGGAAAGAAAGTGGGACCCGCAAAATAAAAAACCGAAAAAAGACATTGCGGGAAAGTTTAAAGATGCTAAAATGCGAGACCCACGATGGGTGAAATAGTCAAAACACTTTATAGAGGAGTATTCTAGTCGAATTAGAATTGAAAAAAGTGCTGCACTTTATTTATTGAAAATAAAAAATTTTGTGCCGCCGTCTAATAATATTCCAAATCGTCCTTGTCCCTTCGGCATTACACATAAATACGCTCGTGATCATCCGCTCAACATCAGATGACTCTTGGCGAGTCCGACGTCGTCCCGCGTCGAAAAATTTCCGCACGAGGAGCAAATTGGAGATGGTACTAGAAAGAAACAAAAGACAGCGCCGTGAAACGGCGAAGCGGTTTCATAGTAAGTTCCATACGAGGAGAGAGAGAGAGAGAGTCTAAAACCAAGAACAAATAAACGGGGAAAAGAGAGTTTTCGACCGCCTAATTCCCTAAAAAAAAATCCTCGATTTTGGGTCAAGCTCCAAATTTATCCTGAATTTTTTTTTGTTTGAGAAAAAACCTCCCCCAAACTTTAGGTCCAATTCCAAATTTACCTCCAACTTTTTTTCGTCTGAGAAAAAATCATAAACTTTAAGTCTAGTCCCGAATTTATCCCGAATTTTGTTTTGTGTAAAAAAAATCACCAAAATTCAATTTATTTTTAAAAATATATCCCGATGATCTAATCCCAACTTGACGTAACATTTTCACGTCGATAACAAATCCACGTCAACAGAGTAATGTGTTTTTTTTTAGACAAAGAAAAGTTCGGAATAAATTTGGACTGAACCCAAAAATTAGATTATTTTTTAAATTAAAAAAAAGATTTTTGGGATAGATTTGTTATTGTTCTTAACTTTCGTATCTTAGAATGATTTTATTTTGGAGAATTTCGATAATTTTTATTTGGTTTGATTTGTTATTCAAGTGAGGTATATTTTTTTAAAATAAATTGAAATTTGCTAATTTTTTTTACATAAAATAAAGTTCGAGGTAGATTTGGGATCGAAAGTAAAGTTTAGATTTTTTCTAAGACAAAAAAAAAATTCTAGATAAGTTTGGGACTAAATCCAAAGGATGAGGTTTTTTCCGAGAAAAAAATATTTAGGACAAACTTGAAATTTGACGTAAAGTCTGGCATTTTTTTTTTGAGGAATTTGCCCAGTTTTCAACACGAAAGTGTCGCTTTTTATCCCTCCAATCATGTGAGACGCGACTTTCGTCACTCGTCACTTCTTGTCGCCCCCTTTTCGCCGTTTCCCAGAATTCTCTTGGCTCCTATAAAGAATCTGGAGCTGCCACGCCCAGGTCTTCCGTGTTAGCGAGGAGAGGAAGAAGAACGAGGAGTAGCAGCAGCAGCAGCAGCAGCAGTGGTGTTGTATGCTTTCTATTTGGGCAATTAGCGACTTTGGGGAAGTGTTGAGCTGAGTTCGGGATGGGAAATTGCTTGTGTTCTCCATCTAATGAGTATATTCATTCTGGCAACGCCAGGACTTCCACATCAGGTGCATCCCGGGAGCCCCCAGTTCCTCTTTTTCCCAAAGATTGAGTCTTTGCTAATTCTGGGTCCTCGCCTTTTTTGGGTGTTGTTTCTTGAAATCTTCCGGGGAAAAAGTTCCAACCTTTGATGACCCTTTTTGTTGTCTCGACACCTCGTGGAGCTGGTTATGCTCAACTTCCACTGTCGGATTGAGTTGCTTCATTTTTGCAATTTTGTTGGTTTTCTCTTTTTGCTTATGTCTCAGTTCATTTGCAGCTCGAGAAGTTTTGAGATTTTCTTTCTTTTACCGCAAAAATCCATTATGTCCACCACTTGATGCAACATTTGCTGCTCTGTGTGGAGCAGGGACATCAAATTACCACGGCAACAGCGCGGGATTCTCTGCAACAAGCCGCAGCGGTGGAAATGGCAAGTTCTCGGACGCGGCGAGCGCGAGCACGAGCCTGGACGGGGCAGATCTGAATGGGGAGATTCTGGAGACGCCCGACTTGAAGATCTTCAGCTTTTCTGACCTGAAAAGTGCTACAAGGAACTTCAAGTCTGATAATTTATTGGGTGAGGGAGGTTTCGGTAAGGTCTTCAAGGGCTGGGTTGATGAGAAGACACTTGCACCTTCCAAAATGGGGAGTGGAATGATTGTTGCCATCAAGAAACTGAACCCAGAGAGTGTGCAAGGTTTCGATGAGTGGCAGGTAATTTCTAACTCAAAACACTCATCAGCAATTTGTTATTGGCTCCATTGAAGATTGACTTGCGAATTAGCGGTAAATAGGGGAGGGAGAAAGAGACGGTCAAGAAGTTGGAATTAGCTGTAATTATGATTAGTGGACTGTCACTACCTCCTCTTCCCCATCTCCATTATTGAGCATATGCACACTTGGGGTTCCCTCGTTGACAAATAAATGGTCACTCTCTAGTTTCCTTGCTCTAATAGATTACAAATGCATGGTGGAGGATTGGTTTCCCTTTTTGATAAAGATCAACTATTATCCACAATTTCAAGAATGTGACAAATTGTGTTGAAGCCAAGAACGATGTTGGCCTACGTTAACTCTGCCTCTCTGATTCTAACTCAAATTGAGCTGAACCCTCCCTTCGAAGTTGTAATCCAGCTCCATGCCAGTGATAGAACCCGTAACCAAGGTGTCAAGTGCGTGGAGCTACCCTCCTTGACAATCTCTGCGTATACAATTAATTTATCAGGGAGGCATTGGGTATTTGGCTATATTAAACTTCATCTAGCTGTTTTTGTGGCAATTATACATTTCTACATAGCACTTTTTGTTTACATTCATATGAACTTAGGTTTGGGACATTTTACCAGCACAAATGTGAGACTAGATGGTACATTAAAATTCTCCCTTGGAAGGTGCTTGAAAATGCTGCTAGACTCGCCAATTTCTATATTTGTCTGCAAAGTTGAACTGTCAAAGTCTTAACATGCTTGCCTAATGTCTACTTCACTTGTGACTTCTCAGCAATGTATGTTTCTGCATTTGGTCAATAGCTTTTCGACAGATTTAGTTGGATGGCATTTGGGAGATTCAACTTTAAGGCACAGATGATTAAAACACCTTTGGAACACTTCAATTTCTTGTAAGATTGTTGTCCTCATTTAACATGCAAACATTTGATCACACAAAAATCACACATGCATTTAATCCCTGTGTAATGGCTCCCCACCAAGTTTTTGTTGCATTGGCAATTTAGTTGTGCATTTAATCTGGTTATGTTGGCATTATTGTTCCAATGGAGAGAAGAACCTATAGTTATCTTATAACCAGACATCTTAACCATTGTATCTTCTATTTATGTATGTTCTCCAATGTGTTTCAGTAGTTATTTCCTTTTTGATTGTGCACTGCAGTCAGAGGTGAACTTTCTTGGAAGGCTTTCGCATCCCAATCTAGTCAAATTATTGGGATACTGTTGGGAGGAGAAAGAGCTGCTCCTTGTCTACGAATTTATTCAGAAGGGCAGTTTGGAAAATCATCTCTTTAGAAGTAAGAATTCGAGAAGGAAAAAAACGAAAGAAGAATGTGAAACTTTTAAGTCAGACATCCTTTGCTTAGAAGTCCTTATAATTCATTCTTCTTTCACGATGCACAGGGAGTCCTGGTATTGAACCCCTATCTTGGGATAGACGAATCAAAATAGCTATCGGAGCAGCTCGTGGCCTGTGTTTCCTGCATACTTCAGAGAAAAAAATCATTTACAGGGATTTTAAGGCCTCAAACATACTGCTCGATTCAGTTAGTTCCTATTTTATGTGCAAGTGTGAGTTTAGAGGCTAGAGCATTGACTGCTGTGCTGCTGCAATAAATGACTACTTAGGTCAGCCTATTGATGAAGCTTAAAGGAATAATTGGGAACTTTATAGCAAGCAATATAATGTACATGCTCTTTCCTTTTTCCACAGAAGAGGAAAATGTATGAACAATCCTGTCTTTTGCTCTCTCTGATACCTATAAAGTAAAGAATAGCAGATACCATACTCTTAGGTTAGTTTAAACATTTAATCTTTTGGTAGCTAGCACGCTTGTATTTGTAAAAACATTTCATCATCAATTAAAAGAAACTATATCGTTTCAGTTAATTTATTGGCAGATGTGATTTTAGGAGTTTCCTTAAAAATTTAACTTTAGATCTTATGCTTATAACTTTTCAATAAACTTATTTTTTACCTGTCTTTTGTAGCACTATAATGCGAAAATAGCTGATTTTGGCTTGGCAAAGTTAGGACCTTCTGGAGGTGACTCGCATGTGACGACCAGAATTATGGGCACATACGGTTATGCTGCTCCGGAGTATGTAGCAACAGGTAACTGCATATTCTTCACTTTACATACAATACAATTTAATAAAGCTTCAAAGACAAATGTCTCTTCATCTTTAGTTGGCACTATCTAGACTAGAAATAGGTGGCCTAAACGGGTATATGCCAGAAGATGCGTCATGTACTCAACCACAAGAAAGTAACTTTTGCTTTCTTATAGTTGTGCAGCATTTTGCTTTGTCTTGTCATTTTCTTCAGCCAAATATTACAAAAAGGGTAGTAAAGACATGCAATGGTCTAGAGTGAAACGAAAAATAATTTGTTTACCCATAAGACACCCAATGTGCCATTTTAGATTTGCGTCCATTAACACTCTCAGTACACATATTAGCTGACGTGAAAGATTGTTCAACAGGCCATTTGTATGTGAAGAGCGATGTGTACGGCTTCGGTGTGGTCCTACTAGAATTGCTGACCGGTTTGCGGGCACTCGACACGAAGCGTCCTAGCGGGCAGCAAAGTTTGGCGGATTGGACGAAGCCAATTCTATCTCAAAGAGGAAAGCTGAAGAATATTATAGATTCCCGGATGGAGGGCCAGTATTCCTTTAAGGCAGCTTTACAAACCGCACAGCTCACTCTGAAATGCCTAGCTACGGAACCTAGACATCGGCCCTCCATGACAGAGGTGGTGGAGGCTTTGGAACGGATTGAATTGATCAAGGATAAATCAAAGCAACCCACAATTGGTTCTCATTCCTTGGCTAATCGGGTGTAAGGCATCAATCGATGGATCGTCGCTCACCTCTTCATCCAAGACATCATGGAACTGTATTGTGAGCTTGGAACTTGTCACTACGTAGAAAGAACATAGCAATGGATGATTCAACAACGTTAGCATCCATCCAAATACCACATTCTTTGGTTGTTGTACAATAGTCAAATTCTTTCTAATGATCTCCTTAGGTTTACAACCTTTTCTTTTAGTCACAACATTTGCCTTAAAATAAGGTTGGAATGATTAGAATGTACAAGCATTTTCTTCTTTTTCTCTGGGGTGATTGGAAATTATGATGTACGACCTATTCTTTTGTAGTTGACCATGAATGGAGAGATAACAAAAAAATTTTGTCCCTGGGAAGTGTTTCCAAGTTTATGGCCTCCTCTTAATCATCAGTTCTCTGTAGGAAGCGTGAAATGCAAAAAGCAAATAACTGCTGTTTCTCTTTGCACAACAAGGGAAGAGACAAATCTAGGCTCGTGTTCCTTGAGCGCATGATCTACCTTTTAGGGAGCACTCCTATTTTGCTTGGAACATTTGAATGCAATAAACTTGACTGCGGCAACATATAAAGTGGCGAAAATCTGGTTTCCAGTATTGCAGCTGGTGGATTTCTGTCGGCAGAAGAAGGCTGAAAGGAATACAAAAAGCCTCGGCAATCCTCTGTTTCCAATGTCCGACCAAAAAGAGCATGTATCCTGCATTCCAACAATTGCTTGGTGGAAAAGAGAAACGATCTTTCATTGGCTGGCGAGCCACAGTGATAAGGTTAGCCTTCAGTTGCGATTCCTAGTTATACCATGTCTACTCTAATTTGTCTCATCCAAACGTAACCGAACCGTTTCATTGGCTTCCAGATTTTGGTGGCAATTGGAGGAACTCCGGGTCCTGCTACTCGTCCTTGAAGCCCTGGGATGAGCCGTGCGGAATGAGGTGTGCTTGCGGGTGGACTTGGCTTTCCATCTACGCCGAGACCAGAATTTCATATCGTCGTTCAAATTGGGTTGGCTTATGCTCAACAGAACGACCAAGTTGTAGCTCACTGTCTTGAAAGGTAAATAGACTAGAGCTCGACACTTCTTGTATCACATGGCAACCAGAGCCGCTCGGTTTAGGATGGGGCATCACGGTACGAGATATCACACTGGACAGAGGCCTGTTTATTCAAGTAGGGAACCCGCAAGCCGCAACCTTGTTGAAGTTTGACGAGTGCCGTGGATACCATGGATGGAAGCAATTCTAGTAAAACAGAACAAACTGAATGCCCTTTGCAAGTTCCAGAATCTGTCTGTTCCTGGCACAAACTTTCTGGGATGCTCTGAAAGCGAACTCTTCGCTTGTTACTGACTCCGGAAAATCGTAAGTCAATACTACCCTACTAGTTAGACTGTTCTGATGGACTATTCCGAGCCAATTTCTGATTCGTTGAAATTTAACATTGAAAGCTCCGCTTTGCGAGAGATTTTCAAGATGCTATCTTTGGAGAATTGCAGCATCTATAACGTATCGTTGAGTGCTACTATCAGCGCCGATTCTACTTATCAACCTGTCGGCGTGCAGGTTCTGGTAAGGTGGATACAATGCATCTTTTGATATTGAAGGAACTTAGATTGGCAGATTACTTGGTTTCCTAGACAAGCTAAACGGAATAGCACATATAGTCCATGTGGGTGAAGACTAGGCACACTCAATCACAGGAAGAATTTGTGGAGAAAAAATTGTTTCTGCTGCAAATAAATTGCTAGCACAGAAGATGTAACAGTCTTGTGATTGATGGAAATAACTCTTGAGATATGATCAAGCCCCTTTCATTTCATTTAGAAATTAATTAGAGATTAGAAATGTAGTTACCAGAGGAGGCACTACCTCCCCCACAAAGAGTTATGCTGCAGACAGGAAAAGCATCGACGATAACCGAACCTAGACTTATTGTTCTAGCTTAAAAAAAGAAAAAAAAAAGAAGAAAAGATTCGATTATAATTATTGTACCTTGATTCATTTTCGACATGTGAAGAATAATTGACTCTAAACTAGATCATCCAACTTGCATTACTCTACTTCAATAGAGCACGTGTATTAAGGAATATGAATTTTCTTTAAAGAATAAGGAATCACATATTAGATTTTTTGTACATCAAAAATTAAATTTCTGAAAATTATGTACTGTTATGATCAGTGCGAAAACTACAACGAAATCAAAATTGAGAATGATGAAAGAGCACACAGATTTACGCAGAAAACCCTTGCGGGAAAAAGTCACGGGGAATGGAGAAGTAAAATTTAATATGGAAATTCAAGAATTACAAAAAGTAATTGAGAAAAACCCAAGACTCTTTCAATCTCTCCTTAAAATCTAATAACTCGAGAAAAATAATATCTATACATCTCCATATCACGGGGTCGCAACCCTCGCACCCCCCACCGAGGACCAACACTAAACCACAATTTTATTTTATTTTTATCTTATCGGGTCACCACAAAATTCCAATTTAGATATCAAAATCCAATTTGGATCGAATACACGAAAGTGACAAAACAGAATTCAAGACATTCTCCGCACGCCACTAACACAAATAACACGCAAACTTTCAACGTCAAATTAACACAAAGTAACACGCAAACTTTTACGTCGGGGTCAATTTCGGCCCAGCTTTCAAACGCACCATCAAAACCACGCGCACAAACTTCCAAACGAGACTCCGACAACATCGCATACCTATCACGCTCATGGGACAGTTCCGGCCCCTGTTTACCTCAGTCGTGCATGGGTGTCGTCATCGGACGTGACAAACAGTGGCTTCGCGTGAATGGCCGAGTATCTAGAACGAGTGAAAACTCGGTTTTGTAACTTGATGGATGGCTCCCCTAACGGTTTGCAAAGCGTAATGCAATGTCACTTCCGAAGACTCGACCCCACATGCTATTTATTGCATTCGATGGATCCAATCCGAGAGTTACAATCCAAGACGACATTACCTAATTCGCCGTTTATGTTACGTTCATCAGTGAACTGACAGCTCTGTCGACACTTACGAATAACAAAGGTAATCGAGGACAGAACATTTAAAGTTTGTGCCGAAAATTTCTCATGAACATAGGTACGTGTCTTTCTTTGAGGAGATCAAAAGTTTGGGCCAAAATCAATCTAAGGTAAAAAAGTTGGGGGAATTGTCCAATCGGTCCTAAATAGGGCAATGCAACCGGTCAGGTTTTACCTTGAAAGCGGAGAATCGGATCGAACCATCTATAGAAATAGGTTTGGTTCTCGATTCCAAATTTTTTGAATCGATACTATGCGTATAGGTTCCAGGTTCTGGGCATTAAACCTACCCACCTACCCACTTAAGAACTGGTTAGAACTTGTTTTTTGAAGTTGGAAGAAGATGATTTATTATTGTCCCTATTGCTTTACATTATTGTTTGTTTTGCATCGATATTTTACTTTGAGCCATTTTGTTGCTCATATTATTTTTCTATAATCACTATTTGTCATGGTTTTTTTTTAAAGAAGCAAAAAAAAAAAAAAAAAGAAACCGGTTCCCTGATAGACCCCGCAACCGAACCAAACAAGCAGAGTAGGTCTAGGGTCGGTTCCAAGACAAACACAGTAGATTCTAAGTTCCAGATCTGGAATCTACTCACCTTTGAACGGATTACTCTTAGTTCTAAACCTTTTGATTGGTCAATTTAGTTATCAACATTTAAATGATTTGGCAATATGGTCAGTCCTTCATGACCAAGCCCGAAATTGTAGATGTGGATGCCGGGCATCCAACGTGGCAAGGCCGACATTAACATGGGCGATTTTTTCAATTTTTTAAAATTTCATTTTTTCTAAAGAAAAATAAATAATGGAAAAAATAAAAGAAAAAAATAGAAAAATTTTAAAAAAAATTTGCAAATAACAAGTGCAATTCATTCCACTTGCCCAGCGAGGGTCATCCGCCAGCCAAAACTCAATGAAAGAAAAAAAAAAGAAAAAAAAAGGGGAAAAAATTCAGAAGTTTTCTTTTTAAAAATTGCAAAAATCGTCTACGTCAGTAATTTCCAATCAAAATTGGTCGGAAAGACCACATTAGCAAATCGTTAAAAGGTTTAGAACTAGATCGATCAAATTAAAATATTTAGAATGTTTTTTTGGTAATTTTCCTCTATGCAAAGTATAATCAAGATGACATTACTTTATTGACCGTCTATACTCCGTTCATCGATAGATCGACAACTCAACGGCCTTCATGGACAACAAAGGTGATAGAAGTCAAAACTATTCTACAAGCACTAGTATTTGTTTATTCTTTAAGACATTCAAAGTTTGTGCTAAAATTATCTCATGAAACATGAGTCTGTGTCTTTCTTTGAGGAGATCAAAAGCTTGGGCCAAAATCAATCTAAGGTCAAAGTTCATGCCTTTTTGGTAAAAGGAATAGAGTTCGAAAATTACATCTTTACTCTCCTAATAAAATATGATCTAATACGATCCTCTTACAGCAAAAGAACCAAACCTATTGATGGCCTATCTAATACAAAATTATCACACTCATTATGTTGGTCTGGATAACTCAAATTTGCTAAGCCAATTTGTGCATGCATTTCCCTCCCTAAAATTACGGCGAATCTTGGCCAAATGAAAATTCCTGGGCATATTTCCAATTTGAGAAATGAGTACATCATCAAAATGAAGCGATGGAGTTGACTTCCGAAGCAAACAAAATGGCTACCTGCGAGTTCGCCGCTACAATAACTTTAGTAATACCTAAAGAGACTTCTGTTTTGAGCCAAGAAAATGCCCTGCTGTTCTACTTCGAGTGAAGGACACACTCTCATTCTTTGCGTAAGTCCAGCGAGCCAATTGCCCGAGTCATCACGAATAAGTTCACCTACTGAAAACGGGACCCCGGGTTGCCTCTGGAGGCCCCGTTGACATTAGGCCAATTTTTTTTATAACATGTGGGAATAAGATAGGGTGAAGGGTAAGTTCCTTCGCCAAATATAGTAAAAAACGAAAGGCTTTTCTTTGGGGGCTCAGAAAGAGAAAAAGTCAAATTTGAGGACCATGGCGATGCAGCGAGAGAGAACCAAAGAAGAATAGTGGCTGAACAAAGCACGGTGGAGGAAAGTTCGACAACTGAACCTTCAAATCTAACATGTTGGTAGGCTTCTGCTTTTGAGTTTCTAGGGGGGGACCATTGCCATTTGACCGTCACGCCAGTATCGCGTCGAACAAAAGTTATGGGGTTTGACAAGGCATCGACTGCAAGAAAAAGTACCAATTTTGTGGATTGGGTAATTCGATCAAAGTGTATGTCTTTGCTCTCGTTAAAGATTAGTGTGCGCGACGGAATTAACCGTGAAAATAAGTCGCGAAAGAAGGTTTACTTAACTTGAGTTGGACCACGGCTTTTGATCGATGATGGTAAGTAACTTTCGGCCTATTTATAATTAGAAAAGGAATCTCTATTTTATATATCTACATCGTTTCATTAAAAATGTCGGTTGAAATTATACGCGGAACCTCTTTCCTCTTTTGAGCAATACTTAATATGCTACTACTAATTTACGTGATTAATATACTTAGCGATGCATCATATTATAATAAATTTAATCAGTTGCCAATTGTCTGCGCACCAAATTTCATACGGATTCTTCTTCCTTTTCCAAGCAATGATCGCGCATGATCGTTGTTATATGAGATCAGAACACTCAACGACGTGGCGTCGAGCCATAGTTAAAGTCGAACGACAGACCGTCGCATTCAACGGGTTGGCCCGGTTTTTTCCTTGCTCGTGAGCATGTCGCTCGTGCAGCCCATGGGCCTCGAAGCGTCTTGATTGCTTTGCTCTCCGGTCGGATTAAATTACACACGGATACCTCTTCCTCTTTTGAGCAATACTTGATATGTTAGGACTAATTTATGTAATTAATATACTTAGGCACGAAACAAATTTAATCCGTTGACCGATCAAATCTCGTACGGATTCCTCTTCCTTTTCCGAGCAATAATTGCACATTACACTTGTTATATGAGATCAATAAACTCGGCGACTCAGGATCGAGCCATATTCAAAGTCAAACGACAGACCATCGCATTCAATGGGGTCGGACCGGTTTTTCCCTTGCTCGAGGGCACCTCGCTCGCGTGCCCTCCATGGGGTTGCGACCACGTCCGGATCGCTCTGCTCTCCGGTCCCTGGACAAGGGAAGCCGCGGCACACCGATTTCGCAAACCGATCCAATGCATTCCTAGCATTGCTGTGTCTTTTGTTGAGGAAGCACCTCGGTTGATGGGGAATCCACCGGAAGAGAAGACCGAAACCTCAATTCACCATCGAACACGTTCAACGGTCAACGTCAGTTGGCACGCGGTTGTTCGAAAAACAATATAGGAAGACCATTCAACGTCGGAAAAGTTTCCATCGCTCCCATTAGTATTCTCATTGCCTTATTTGTCTTCTTCCCCTAGTCCCCCACAGCTAATCTCTCCGTCCGTCTCCACCGACGGCTCTTCGAATCCGTCGCTACGGGCGCTACTGGTCAAGGGGGGGCGGGGGGGCATCGCCAGCAGGTGGGAAATCTCCCCCTGCGCATTCAAAAGGAGAAAAAAACAGCTCCGGACAACGTTTTCTCGATTAAAAAAGGAAGCTTTGGACGCGAAAACGAGTACAAAATCTCTCTCTGTCTTGGAGACGTGGACCGAAGGTGGGTCTATCAACAAGTGTCAGCAGAGGCGTTCCATGAGTGGTAGGAGGAATCTAGATCTCTGCCCAGGAGCGAAAGAGAGAGGGAGAGAGAGAGAAAGAAAGCTCCAAAGTCTATCGAAATCGAGCGGGCTACGTGACCCATATGATGGTTTGAAGTAATTTATCTAAATTTTTAATCTTTAAAGCCCCCGGTTTTGAAGATTCTTCTTTCAACCACGAGAGCCCACGAGTACCGTCCTACCCTCTGAGAGGTGGTGATTTGTTCCTTTTCCTTTCCGTCCTGCTTTTTACTTGCTTTGCTCGCTCTGTCCTAGATCCTCTTTATGTCGGGCACTTTTGCTCTTTCTTAATTGCGTGCAGTATATTTCGACCAAAGGAAAAACTTGCTCAAAGTATTCGCTTTGGCGCTATGTTATCGTCCTCTTCTCCAAGTTCAATGCTTTGCCTGTTGCTGGCCATGTTCTCCATCACGGGTCATCGACAGTTCGTCTAGATTGTGTATTTCCAGCAATCGCATGTCATTGCTAGTGTTTGCTGGGTTGTGAGCCGGAGCTTCTCGGGAATAGGTAAAGCCTAGTCATTGATTGCTTCTGAGTTTTCGATCGATCTTCTGTTACTGTCGTCCTAGAAAATATAGTTTCTTTTGGTAAAAATAAAGGAATCATACTGGTTCTGTCTCTGGGAAGTGATTTCAAGTCTTTGATTGTTGTACTGTACCGGCACTTAGGGAACTTTTCCTTGGATCGTTGTGGTGTTTGTGAGTTCAGTTGTCAAGATTCATGTATGTGTTTGCCAGGAGATTCAGGCTTGGAAGTTTGTCTTTTTGGAATGCAATTACTGGAAACTCTAGCAAACTGCTGACTCTTACTTACTTTTCGACACGTGAATGATCCTCTCTGATGCTGTTTGTTGAGTAGTTGTGGGGATTAGAAATTGAGAGAAGATGATGGCACATGGGCGAGTCCAACAGCTTTAAGTGGTTGGGATGGTTTTTTGTGCTTTGACAGGAATATGTTCTTGGAATGAAGTCATGCACTCTATCTGATGAAATTGCCCATTGAGGGGTGTTGCTCAAATGGAGAAAGTTTTCTTCAGTTTGAAGAAAATTAATAATTTGCCCACTTGACCGAAAGTAAAGAGTAAGTGAAGGAACAGATCTACACATCTTTATGTTTCGAGGGAAGCTATACGATTGCTGTTCCTTGTTTAATGAGATACACCATTGTATGAAGCATCAGTGTTTTCCCTTGTTTAATCTCCCTGTTTCATTGTCGTATATGTATTACCGTTTGATCGTGAGTGTTTGGATAGACTCTAGGCATTGAAAACGGAGAAATTTTTATTTTCACCAGGCTCAGGGTTTTCCAGAATTTAAAGCTTTATAGTTGGCTAATGTTTTATACTGGTTTGCACAGAATTAAGCGACACAGGCGGGGGTTTGGAGAGAGAAGAAGGGAAAAGACTGGGGAACTTATTTTATCTCTTTTGACACCTGTAAGATTCTTTCCACACTTCAGTGAGAGCAGGCACTGCTGGATTAAATGGTTGATGGTGCACTATTCTCGGAACATTTATACATAAGTAGAATAATAAGGACGATGATGGACTACAAAACTGTTGCGAACTGGTTCTGGATGTTGCTTTGCTGATCTTTAGTTAGTCAGTTTCTCACTTTCATGTTTTTCGTCCCTCGTATTATTTACTTTTGATATGTCGGTGACTGGCATATATGACACTCATCCTCATTATGATCTTCTGGCCGTGAGTGCAGTTTCTCTTTAACTCTACCTCCTTAGGATTTGGATTAATATGCTTTTTCCCATTTCAGAGTGCCCATTTGTGCTTGAACTTATGATGTGCTTTGCTGGATTTTTTACTATTCTGTAACATGTGGTGTTGTAGAAATCATTTTAAAGACCAAATATAGGTGGCACTTCAGATTTGAATTGTCAATTTGAATGAGCTGGGTTCACGAGTCACCATTTTTGGCATGTACAGTCTATGTTGCTCCTATTCAGTAGATAGAGATGCTTTGAGAATGCATATCATCTGATGTTGTATTTTTTTTCAAACAGATCATATGGAATTTGCAATCTAAATTTGGTCCTCGAGCATACGATGGGGAATGAAAGCAGTTGGAGTGGCAGTCAATGTTTAAGTACTCTCAGCAATTTTTTCAGGAAATACCTGTTTCGCGTTTTATCATGTGGAGCTATTCCCACTCACATTGCTTTCATTATGGATGGAAACCGGCGGTTTGCTAAGAAACAAAACATGGTTGAAGGCGAGGGCCATAGGGCTGGTTATGAATCCCTCGTATCTATGCTTAATTACTGCTATGAACTTGGGGTCAAATACATCACGGTGTATGCCTTTAGCATTGAAAACTTTAAGAGAAAACCTGAGGAAGTCCAATATCTGATGAATCTGATGATAGAGAAAGTCAATGAATTGCTTCAAGATGGAAGCATCATAAATCAGTATGGGATGAGGTTGTACTTCATAGGAAACCTGAAACTTCTAAGTGAGGAGGTCAGAGTCGCGGCAGAGAAGGCAATGAAGGCCACTGCCCACAATACCCGGGCTGTGCTTTTGATATGTGTGGCATATACTTCATATGACGAAATTGTTCATGCTGTTCAAGAATCCTGTGAAGAGAAGATGAATAACATTCAAGCAGAAAATACTGTCAAGGCAGGTCGCAACAGCACTGAGCAAAATGGAAGTTGTGAGAAGATGAATGGTGTTTATCCCCCTGAAATTCAAGACTGCCGTATTCATGAAGTGCAAGGAACTGTAATACTAGGGAAAAATGAGATACACTGTAACGGGTTCAGCAAATCGGAGGCAAGCGAAAAGAAGAATGGAGTCATTAAGCGTGCTGCTCCGGGATTTCATGGAGAAAAGTGGAATGAAGTTCAGGAATCCATGCAAAGCCAATTATCCAAAGGCACTATTGAAAGTAGTGAAGATGGTGAGATGGTACGAGAAATTAAACCTCTCATAAATCTGGTGGACATCGAGAAGCACATGTACATGGCAGTGGCTCCTGATCCGGACATTGTGATCCGGAGTTCTGGGGAGACTCGTCTGAGCAACTTCCTTCTGTGGCAGACTGGCTACAGTCCCCTGTACTCTCCGGCTGCGCTCTGGCCGGAGATCAGGCTGTGGCATTTGGTGGGGGTGGTGTTGCATTACCAGCGAAATTACTCGTATCTGCAGAAGAAGAGGAAGCAGTCATGAGATCAAATTTCTCACACCTCATGAAAGTAGGTGACAGTTTGCTCTTGCTTTGGTTCTCTCTGCGGCCATGATAGCTAGCGAACTTAGATGGTTCAGCTGCGATTTTGCATTTTACTTATATAGGACTGCAACTCGTTGAGGGAGGGAAGGAGCAGTCCGGTTGCTCTTGTTTCTCTCCTCAAACCAGTTGACTTGCTTGATACTTGATCAGCTCCTCACTTACCATGTCGATTATCAAGTAACGATGGAATGATCCACTGATGGAATAAGCTGGGACAGCCCCAGCTGTTCGCAGGCACATCCGTAACATTAATTTTTATCAATACTAGATAAGAGGTGTCACTTACATGAACGGCATACTTTGAAAGAAAATCTTTTTTTTTTTTCGAAAATATGGATGTCTCAGTTGCAGAAATAGAAATGTTAAATTCCAGAAATATGATGCTCAGATCCTCATTTGTTTCGTTGGGTCTGAAACTGGATAATACAATTACAGGCTAATACTTTCCTGGAGCTCATATCTAACAATTTGGGGCTTCTGCTTTTACTTTACTCCTTGTTCTGTATGTGTCCACTGGGCATTTATGTGGCCTGATTGAAGAAGAAATCCCATGTTTTTGCTTTAGCGAATTTCTCTTATTTTGAGCCTTTCCTTTTCATAGCCAGAGTGTGTTCAAGAAGCCAAGGTCTCGTCTGCCAAATGCTTCAGTAACTCCGATTTAGCATTTCGGTTTTCTTCATATTCCCTGCTCCAGATCAAATCATGCTTAATATTTCGACTCCGGATCATATCCTGTGATACCCGTCCAGGATCCATCTTATTCGATATGATGGTTCTTTTCTCTATAAGCATTATCGAGGTAGTTACGAGATTAAAGTCGAAAAGTAGTAATCTAGACAAATGCCTGAATTTGTTATAGATGCGACCCTCGATCACATGGATCCTAGAGTACTTTCTTTGTGCATGACATTGCGCTTGTCAATTTTGCTTACTTAACCATCATACGAAAACCACCATGCATCTTCAACGGTTTGGACATTATCTGGACAAGACATAAAGGCAAACGAAGCCAATTTGCAAATTAAGAAGATAAATCTTTTTGTAAATAGGCAAAGACATCAGAAAAAAAGAGTTAATCTGTGGTTTAGCTGTCTGGCCTTCGAGAAAAGAAAAAGGGGGCTATTACATACAAAGATTATAAACATAAATTAGGATTTGAGTAGAGTATTAGAAAAAGTGTGCATGTTGACGCCATGATATGATCTAGAAGTAAATGAGATCTGTTGCTGTATTAAGTAAATCAATCTCCCCCAAACCTTTACATTGACCTGAATGAACATATTGTGATAGAGCAAGAGAAATCAAATTATACAAATCTCCATTTAATTCCAAACGTAGCACTGTCAACTGCAAATCTAAGGCAATTGGATTCTAGGCAATATGGAAGTTAAAGAATAAATACAATATGCAGCGAGACGAGAAAAAAACAGTGAAACGGCAGTTTAGTGGCACAAGGCTTTCGCATCTAGAATCAACGAGGCTTGTGCAGACGAGGTCGATTGCAGAAAATCCGGCCATTAGCCCTTACAAATGCTGCTATCGCAAGACTCATTCCCGCCCACACAAAAGAGAAGAACAGGTGTCGGAATTCAAAAGGAGCTGCAAAAGGAAAGAACAGGAATTATAATTACAGCCTGATTGTCGTAGAAAGAGAGAAAATCAAAAGAAACGAGGTGATTCATAAGACTTGTCACGTTAGGAGCTAGTAGCAATTCTCTTGCCCCGACAACCATAAAACAACAAGGTCATAAAGTTCTCTGTCAGGCAAAAACTAAGGCTACATTGCTGCATCTGTTGGACCAGTCTATCCAAAAAAATTTGAGAACAACATTAAGTGTTGATTTCGAGACGATGGAACCAATGCAAACAAGAGTAGCTCACCTCGTCTTAAAGACATGGCTGCGAAAAAGAATCCAACCAAGACCAATGACAAAGCCAGAGGAAATGACTGAAATGGAGAAAGAAGCATCAGTCGAATATAAGCAGGACAGCATGACGACATCCCTAATAGATGCAACGTAACCATGCAATTTGAACACTAAGCAATAGTCTCTCTCATGACCAAAACAGAGGCAGTTGAATCAGGTCTCCAACAACTGAATAAATTTAGACAGATGATAATTTTAAACCGGCATCAGAAGATAATGATCATCTGGAAAGGACCACCAAGTTGAATTACTGAGACTTTTTATAGCAGACGGAATATTCATGATATGACGATGAAAGCATGGAATGTGCCGATGCACATAGATTAATAGCATTTCATGGTCCACCAGCATATCTTCATAACGATTGGAAAAGTTGAGGAGCTTTAAGGACAATATGGTCAACCAACTCTCACCAACTTTCAGCACAAAGGTTTAAAAATAAGATTCTTTCACCTTCACAAAAATACGCCCTTTACCATAAAAGGAGATACCAAATATCCACAAGATGCATTTTAAACAACAATTTCAATCCCCTCCATCAATTAGTGAAAAAAAAGAAATTTCAAAATCATCTATTCACCTACATTAATTAGATTCCTTAGTTTGGACTGGATATTGGTGCATTAGTTATTTAGGCCTTTGGATGAGATGATCATCTTTAGCTATATCTTAGAACCTGACCATGTGATTCGTGCAACATAAGTCAATCCTAATTGTGTCACAAAGGGACATCCACATAGCAATGCTTGGGTAAGGAAAAAAAGCATAATGTTCATCTACATGAGCCAGAAATCATGTCAATACTGCCAGTTCATAAACACGAGCAACACTCACATTTATACACAAAATGTATAGCTACTGAAAAGGATGATCACAAAATCACTTAAAGGACATGTGCTAATATTGTTATCCTACAAAATGCAATAAGCTAGTACTTACAGCTACAGCCTCAAGGCCCGTCTTCTGTGACGGAATGCACGGGGTGGTTAAATCGCGACTGACTGAGACAATATAATGCCCTTGAAGTAGATCGATTGCATCCTTAAATATTTTACAGAAAAAAAGTGCAGTTAGCATGGAAATTGAACGATTGATAATAATAATGAATCTCTCTCTTCACATGAGGATAATCATAGGTACTACACTAATTTGCTGTCTCTGAAAATTAACATTTCAGTCAACCGTGAATGAACAAATAAAGTTCCGAAGTTAGGAGGAAAATCAAATCGCAGCAATCATGCATTACTTCCTTTGGAGAAAATTTCATCAGTGATAAGATTTTCAAGGTGGTCAAATAAGCAATCCAGATAAATTGGTGGACATGCTTGCAGGTGCACATGCAGAGGGATAATATAAGCATACCAAAACACGGATATAGTGAAAACGATAAGAGCATCAAACCTGCTTTGTTCCATCAACGAAATTATTCAAATAGTAGCGGCCCAGGGCATTCATTCCGTCTTTAAGGATCCCCTGAATCGTCCGCCGCCCATATCTATGAGGCATTAGGATTTAATGAGCACAGAAATGGTCGGATTGAGTATCAAACTAATAAACCAAAGCTATGCAAGCATAAATTAAAATATATATCAAAATCACTAGTACCTGACAAAGTCACCCTTCAGAGCAGGAGTACCAGAATATTGAATGCTTATTTCATCCCCATGATTAGCCCACACTGGAATACAATAACCGGAGAGAAAAGCAAGACTATTAGACGATATTTACAGACCGTCAAATGATATACAAACCTTATTACTAGAACTAGCACAGTAAAAGAATAAGATAGAACACGGTCATACTGAAAATAAACCCAACATGAGTTGCAACCACTCACATATCTTAAAGTTTTCATCAAAATTTGGATGTGCCTCAATTGTCTCTTCAGCACTGAATACACCAATCCTCCTGAGCTGCCATTCTAACACTCTTCGACCTATCATGCTCTGCAATTGCAAGATGCCATCATCAGAAAACAGAATAATGCAAACATCAAGAGAAAAAAAGAGGGGCGCAAAAATTACTGAGATAATTATGCAAAATCCTTGACCGCAGAAGCAGATGCTTTACTTTAAATGTATATTAAGAAGAGAATATATACCAACTATTGTCAACATGAGAAGGAATGCAGAAATGCTGACAATAATGGCACAAGTTTAGTATTGAATCTCATGGAGAGTTCAATCCTGGCTCAGGATGAATGCTGGCATCATGCTTAACACACGCAAGTCGGACAGGAAGTGGTGTTTCCAGTGGCAGTGGGTGAGTATAGCATAAAAACCTGCCCTTGGGACTGGAACGAGGGCTAGAAACAGCTGCTAATGCCCTGGGCTGAGAAAACTAACTCAGGCTTTACACTCATTACATTCAAAGAAAGATGATCTTATGAAACACTGCACGGGGAAGAGGATGCCCTGTTCATTTCTGACAAGCAATAATAGTGATCGATTCAGTAGGTTCGTATTACAAGCCCGAGATCACCACATCATTAATTAAGCAGTGGGAGGATTGACAATTGTAGCACAACCCTATATCCAAGAAAAGAACACGTGATGAAGCCCACAAGATCAAGCAAGTTAATACTTGTTCAAAAATGACAGTTTTTACCAAGTTTAGATGAATAGGGACCATTTTTTCAATTCATAGATCAAATAAAAGTCCTATAGGATTAGGGTTTGTCTCTACATTGAATTAGTAGTCTCATATCTGAATTTAGTTAGGACATTGATGAGTTCCTACTTTCTATTGAACTACAATTAGTGTTCATTAATATAAGTTTAGGCAGGATTTAAGCTTTTTATTGAGATTTCCTACATCAACTAGGAGTAAATTTTTTCATAAGAGTCTACATATAAGCCAGCATTCTTTCTATTCAATGGAGTTGATGAATATTACTGAAATAGAAAGTCCTTCCTTTTGGAATGTGCGAGCAACTCTTCTCTTAGGTGTGATGCCTAAGAAACCCTAGTGTATACAAGGAAGCTTTTTGTGTGAAGCCCAAAGGAATTCACTTGCTTTGAGTTATTGTTTGCAGTGCCTTCCCATCTAGTCCTCTATCAGATTGCTTTGGGACTCACCATCCTACATTGACATGGCTTTTCTAGCGCTGTTTAAGCAGGCCATAACATTAAATCAAAATACCTGGGTAACATTTGTACGGTCTAAGCAATCGATGCAGTTTGTCCTCACAACCCCAAGTTGCTCCTTAAGTTTCTCACTCTTCTCATTCAATAAAAAGTAACTGCATACAAGAAGAAAAATATAGCTGAGTGGATATATAGTATGCATCTTGTACAACCTGATGAAAAGAAAATTTTATTTTGTTAATGTAAACAAATGTACAAGCATATGATTATACTGAGAGAGAGAGAGCAAATAAAGCAGGATTTTACGTCCTCAGCATGACCTCCAAGAATTTTCCATAATGAACATTTCTAGGTTAAACTGGCAGATATAGTCCTATATAATCATCTTGCATTTAAGAAAAGTGAAACCTGACTCTTTGCAATATGAATAGAGCAATAAATTTTGCCCACTTTTGCACACCATTAGAAGTATCTATCAGACAGCCATAGCCAAAATCAGCATCATATCCTTTTCTCATGCAGCACATCAAGTTAAAACCATTGACCTTAACAAAACTACGACTCCAAGTACCTGAAAATGAACCATACCCATTTTTTTCAAGGAAGTCTGCAATTTGGTCATAAAGAATGGAGAGACGCTCAAAGTGAACATGTCCACAAATCCGATGGAAATCGAAGTGCAGATATCTGCAATTTTACATGAAATCAAGAGTTAGATTAGACCATTTTCAACCATATTCAGGGTTGGCCAAAAAAACAATATTTAGCACCCGTAAGAGGACAGATAAAGAAATAAAAGGAAATTCTACCTTACATCATCGCCAACAATATGCTGCATTGAATTTGCGTATTGTTCTGCTAGGCGGCCCTCACTTCCATGCTAATAAAAATAAAATGCAAATTAGGGTGCATTTGTTTAACTGAAAACTTCATGATGAAGGAAAATATTTACCATGGAAATCATATTCAAGGAAAATGATTATGGTTTAGGGAAAGTAATTTCTTTCTTGCTAGAGGGGGAAGGGGAAGTCATTTTCCCCCAATCTAAGCTTGTTGTTCTCAGTCCATGCAAAATGTTTCCATAGATCAATTAGTTTTCCATCATCCAAACACTGGAAAGTCAGAAAACAATCTCTGGGTAACAGTTTTCCTTCAAACAAACGGACCCTTAGAATAGTAACTCTTTAAACTGTAAATTCCTCTTAATTTTCAGAGTGGCCTAAAAAGTCAGATGATTAATTATGGACAGTTAATGATAGATCTTTTAGCGTCCTAGGAAAGAAAGTTACCTTATTGACAAGATCAACAGCCAAAACAGCTCGATATGTTTTTCTCAAGTCCAGAAAGTGACGCTCGACAACTCGAGGCTGCGTATGATCAGTTAAAAAACAGAAGTGCATTCAATTTCACAATTCAATGTACAAAAGCAGAAAACAGGTCAGAACACTCACAGCTTCCTCAGGTTTCACTATCTCAAACTTAGGCTTATATGTCAAATCAACAATTTGCTCCCAAGGAAATGGAATGGAACCTCGTATCTGGAAAAGGACATAAAAAATCATTCCAGGAAATACTGCACATAATGATGCATTTGTTGCCAATCACCAATCAAATAAGAGAAACAATACCCCTGTAAGCTTGCAAACAGGATTATCCATAATTACACTATGAGAAGGACTCAGATAACTTCAAGATCATATTTCACTATCTACTTACATTGTCAACAGTTTTTTTTCCCAAAAGGTTAAGCCATCAAGCTATGTGATAATAATGTACGTCAAGCACAGATTAAATGAATGACAGTCCTTTCATAATAAACTGAGGAACTCTTCCATGACAAACATCAACACAATATGGAGAGAGAGAGAGAGAGCGAGAGAGGTTTACTAGGATGAATGATGCTGTGAACCCATTCATCTGCATAATTTGCTCACTTTCCACAAAGTTGGCAACATAACCATCAGAATCAGCTCCCCTTCTCCACATTCGGGTTCCTTGAGGAAGATGATTAAAAGCATTAAGGTGTGGTTAGCTTTCATAGTAAACAGTGGGTTGACATTTGCAGTTCATATGTATACAGCCAGCTACATGCAAAGCAAGTTACATCTAATGAGAGATCTGACTAAGAAAAGAAAATCATTTGTTGATGAAAGTTACTGTCCTACTCAATTGACAATTTGATTGTGCCATCTTTTGGCACTTATCAGTTGGCTCAGGTGGCCAAGCAACCATTAGCACTCTCTTGAGCACATGCAGAACCATCTTTTCACTACTTACAGTACTTTTATTGAGATGATATAGACAGAATCACAATATAAAAGAGGTATCCATAGCAAGGTAATCATAAAGAAGGAAGCAATTACTTCTGGTGGTCCAGTATAGATGCATTAGCATAGTCTTTAACGGAACATGCACGCAAAAACTACCTAAGAACAATCTGCAACAACTTGAAATAGAACCATTCTCCCAACTTGCAACCCATTTAAGCATCCCCTTCATGTACCACTAGCCAAAGAAAGCAGCATTCTCTGCCCTTGTTCCCATTCCATGACTCTCAAAACCTTTATTATACACCAGTTCAAGCGATACATTCTTATTATTTGATTGAGGTTCGGACAACTGTGTTAGGAAAGGATTACTCGTCTTCATCTATGATCAAATATATGGGATCTAGCTACATACTCAACTACAATACTATACGTAAACATATCAATCATGAATAAGGTCACAAAATTGACAGTCTAAATAAAAAATATATTATTGAAGACGAGCAAAATCAAAGGCTTCAAGCACCATTTCTCCTTGTGCACCTCCTAGCAATCAATGTGACATCAGCAATATCTTTCCCAATGGCTGCTTGAAAATGCTGGAAGCGTGATAATCAGTTAAGGAGCTCAAACGTAAAGAGGGGAAAATCCAGCATTTTGTCATGGCTTTGAAAATATGTCAAGCCTTGGTGCAGTTTCATGCAACAGCAAGCAAATAAAACTGAAAGGATATTCCCTTGGATAACAGGCAGCAAGTATCGATCAAGCTGTAAAGAGCACAATCACACAAATAGTCAGCATCAAGATCCACAAAATACAGAATGCAAGAGTGCGAGAAAAAAATTGGATCACATATTTGCATCTGAGTTGCAACCTTTTTATCTATGAGAGGTTCCAGCAAATAATTATTCCAGAGAAACCGAGGATCAGCCTGTGGCAAAAATTGGTGCCGTTAGCGAAAGTTATATTGCAAAATAGATATGGAGCAAAATTTTGAAGACTTAGAATTTGGATGAATAGTGAATACGAATTCAAGAACAGCCTCAAAGATGGAAAACTGTAGAAGATATCTTGAGTTAAGTCAAAGACCAAGAAGTCCTTTTTGGTAGAGTTCAACATATCAATACTGTAGTAATAGAGGGAAGGCAGTCACTAAAACGTGAAGACTTGCCTGTCTCCAAAGAGGAAGCAACTTGGACTCATCACCCAATTCATACAACCGTTGAGCACTGCATCATAGAAGTTTACCCAGGCAGAGTCAAAGGCCAAGATAATCACTTAGGTTACCAATTATACTACCACATACATCAATGTCAGCAGCAAGTTCATATTCTGAAGAGAGCGTTTAAAAAGCAGTAAAATGGTTGTGTCAATTCTGAAGTCTGATTTCTGTACCACTAAGATTTATTATGGTGTATACTTCAGTGCGACTCTTCTTATTTGATTACAAGGCATTTTTTCTGTTGTGGAACATGCTTCCAAGCCCTTTTGGTCAAACAGGAGGAGATATGACCAAGGAAGAGACAACGCAGAACCATCAAGCATTAGTTTCAGTAGTAGGGGTTGTAAAAAGGGACAAGGTTAGAGGTTCAAAACCCTAACACACAACTTTACCGAGCTAGAAAGAAAAACGAAGAGACATATTGAGCAATTACTATCGAGAGTTGGCCACATCAAGCTATTTAATTTGAATGTTACATATAAAATGCAGAGAAAGACTCCTGTTTCCTAAGCATATAGCAAACAGGTTAAATGGAATCTAACCAACACAATTCTGCTCAAGAACAAAGTTTAACTGTCACGCTTATAAGTATAAGTACTTATACAAGCTCTCAGGAGTTCCTTCGAAAATCTAAAATATACAATGCACATTGGAAGAACCTTACTTGTTTGTTTATTCGAATTTTATGAGTGCTAGTTGGCTTTTCAAATATTGGAGGATTAAAAGCCCTTTCTTGCAAAAACAATTTATTTCATACGTTCAATTTGTTCTTCTTCAAAATTGGCTTTATCCTCCTCTAGGAGAATCGGTTTAAAGATTAATGCATAGTTAGAAACATCCATGAACTCAAAAAGTAAAGTGCCACCATGTTTTGGCGCGTCAAAGACACACTTTGTCAAGTATCCCAATGCCTCAGCATCATGTACCTTACTTATGGACCAAATCAACCAAAGAGAACAAACATCACAACCAAAACTAAACACGGTCTTCTCGCAGGTATGAAAGACAAGTACGAGAGAATTTGTGTTTCCCCATCTACAATTGACAGCATCTTCAATTGATTTATGTAACTGGTGCTCTTTTCTTCTCTCCTATCCTCAGTGATATCATTCTGACTCCTATCCTCAGAGATATTTTATCGACTATGTCTTAGCATTGATACTCACAAGAAAAAGGTATCTATCAAGCTAATTCTCAGTTTTCTTGATTCCACATACTACATTCAATAACCTTGCCAATTCCTTGAGCCAGATGCATGTCATTTCTAAGCCGAGAGGTCCACAAAACTCTGTCTTGTTTAAATGATTTAAATTGTGGATGCACACATTTCCATATTCACAGTTCTGTTTTTCACTTGTAATGTGCGATGGAGATCTAACATATGTTGTTAGTGGGTAGTATGTCACCTTAGTGTTAAGTTAGTGTCATAAGAAAAATATAGACCAGAAGTCCTCTCTGCGACGCTGAGCAGCGCGGAAAACTCAGTCTCCAACCTCCTCTGCAAACATACAAGAACATCGTTAGTGGTACCACTCATGACTAGGGAAAAAGAAAAGGCAAAGAAGCACAGAGACACACCTGCTCATTGGGGGAATGTTTGAGAGAATGGTCACAAGGGTAAACCTTCAAGGATGACGCTCTGAAGATAGGATGCCCAAAATAAGAGCCAACAGCCTCTCGTTCGGTGATAACAATCAAATAAGACCCTTGAGAAACATGAGAGTTTAGATGGAGATAAGCATTAAGCACTTGATCCCAGCATTGCATAAAATTATCACCAGAATGACCAAACAAGCTTGGAAATTGAAATTGCAGACGTTACATCTTATAATTACTTCCAATCCCATTTCTGTTAACGTCATTAATAATGGATTTACTTGGTTTTCATTTTTAAAAGGAACAAAAGATAGTCTTGGGCAAAAATGTGTCTGACTATATCCCTCGTCCAGAAGAAAAAGGTCTACCTCCTTATACGAGAAAATTACCATTCTGCAACACAATGCACGGAATGATTGAAAAAGAACAAATCCGCATCCAAACACTAAGAACGACGCAATAGCAACTATTATGATCACTTTTTTCAATGTATGAAGATCATATACACGGAAAGGAAAGTAAGCCTCATTCTAGGACATGAACCATCAAGCAGTTCTAAGTAATTAAAGATCCAAAGGAACCGCAAGCAGACAACCACCTGCCACAAGCTTCAACATCCCAATCACTCCAAAAATGGTTTGGATTTTGGGGACCCGCACCGAATCACATTCCGGAAGCTCATCTGGAGCAAAAAAATCCGCACATAAACAGTTAGAAAAGCACAAAAAGGCAAGAAATCGCCCAGCTGAAATTTTCTTTCCAAAAGTTTCAGGAGAAAACAAAAGAGAGACTGAAATTTGTGAACCCACCTATCAGATTCATCGTCCCATCAACACGACTGACCGCCAAAGAGGATCCACAAGATCCATCAGTGGGCTCAACAACGTACTGATCTGGGAATTCCCAGAGCCTCATCCGCGTGTACAGCTTCTGCTCAGACTCCGCCCTCTCCATCATTATTGGGGGGATCAAGCTCGCTCGCTGGGGGAAGGGGGGGTGGTGAGGGAAACAAACACGGCTAAACGGAGCACACACAAAAACCCATCACTCAAATTCCACCAACGAAACAAAAGAAGCACCAGAATTCACAGCCCACCAATCAAGAATCGAACTTTCCTCTCATTTCGTTCAGAAGAGGAAGAATCAACCGGGACGGACCTACCTGTGCGGAGATCACGGGTGAAAGTTTCAAACTTTCGTGAAGAGATCCAAGGAAGCCGAAGGGGGGAGCATAAAGTTTCGGACTTTCTGAGAGATGGGGGAGGTGGAGGAGGTGGGGGGAGAAGCGGGCGTTTACAGCGTGTGCATGGGGTGTCCGCCCATCATTTCAGAGCTTGCACGGAGCCAAAAAAGAAGAAGAAAAGAAAAAAGGGGAGCTTTTTTAGAGATTAACGAACTGGCAAGAAAATTGGCGGTGTTGTAGGGACCAGAATGAATGGATTTTTCAGCGATCCGTAGGAGATGTTCGCCAGAGAGAAGTGCTGACCCACTCCCTTGCCCATGTAGCCGATGTTGTCGATTTTCCTTTTTATTTTTCTAAATTACCATGTAATACGATACAACGCGCGCAAACATATATATATAAAAGTCGTTGTTCCTTCGTATGCTCGCACGTGATACTCATCTTTAGCGTTGCCATATGGCACAATGTTCTTACCAATTATTTACATGTCATTATGTACACTTTTATGTTTTTTTTTCAAATGCTAATGATAGATTAAACTGATGTTTTAAACATCTTCAGATGCTAAAAAAAAAACTTTATTAGAGTTAGACTCAATCGAAATAACTAATTTGAGCACGCATAAAGAAAAAAAAAAGAAAAAGAAAGAAATATTAAAAAATTCAAAATATGATTAATAAAATGAAATTTTGTGTAGTTATTAAATGCATTTCCGTTCTTTTTCTATTATAAAAATATAAATTTTGGACAGTTACCAAACGTCTTTAAATGCTTAGAAATTATTTTCGAGCACAAAATAAAAAAAATCATTTTTTAGCAGAATCTATTTCCGGACACAGAATGATTGCATTAATTTTACACTACAAACAACAAATCTAAGATGCGCATTTTTACTTAGTTCGACTCAATAGTTCTCCGCTTGCACAACAAGAAATTGGAAAGGAAAAAAAAAACCTCCTCTGTTCACGCGCAATGTACGTGCCGTTTTTACTACCATAATAATCAACTTTATAATCTCTGTAAAAACATTGTAAAGACGAAAGATCGTCATGAAAAACGAGCATGGCCTGCACTATTATAAAAGGATAAATTCCAGGTTCCCTAGTTGCACCCGATGCATTGCTTTTGCAAAGGAGCCCGAAAAAGCAGCAAAGAAGCAGACTCCAATGCCTAAAGCTACCGACACTGCTGCCAATCACATGAACGAAAAGATACGAATAAAATAGCAAATCTTCATCAACGCAAATGACCCTCCAAAGAGATTACATTGAAAAAAGAAGGTTTTGATTTGTTGCTCATGCAATACCATAGATCTTTCCTCATCTCATCAACATAAACAAACTTCTTTTCTCTTCTTGGCAACCCAATGCATGCATCTCCGCACAAAATATCGTTACTGCCCTCCTCGTTCCTCCGCCTCCGGCGGCAGCTCTTTTGAATCCGAACCACCGTCGTTGTGGTCGTCATTGTCCTCCTCCTCCTCTGGAGGTGGTTTGTTCAGATCGAAATTGAAACCCGATCCTCACCTCGGAGGGGAAGCACTGGCGGCTGAACCACTTGCGCCCGCTCCTTGACTCGCCGCTGCCACGTCTCTCCCCGGCGTCGAGGAAGCTTCATGTCGGTCCCCACCATCCTCATTTGCCCTCGGCAACAAGTGGAGTAAAGTCGAGGCAAGCTCCCCGCCTTCAACGCCGCTGCGGTGATGATTGCGAGCCTCCCCCTCCGCTGGGGAGTCCAGTGGCGGGTAGATCTCGCGCATGCACGGAGACTCTTTCTCCGGGTGAGTCCTCATGTGCGCCAACAGCTCCCGCCAACAGTGGAACTTCAACGAGCACACGTCACACGGCCTCGGGAGTTTGGGCAATTTAGGGTTCGTCTTCCGCCTCAGCACCAGCGCCGCCGGCGCTACCTCCGCGGGAGGGTCCTGCTCCGGCCCTCTGCGTCGCCCCCACAATCTTCGTCTGCCACGCGGGGCGGAACTCCCCGAACCCCAATTGGTCGCTTCAGTCGCCATATCACTGTCCCGAGACACCGCAACAATGTTGCTTTTCATGCTGTCGACCCGTCTCACGCGAGGACGGCCGGGAGGATTCACCACGCTGCTTTCGAGTCGGGTCGTGCCATGTTCCTGGTCTAGCGACTTTGTCATGTGGGTTGGTCATGAACGGCAGAGATGGTCGAGACCCTCTGCGATAAGTTGGACAGAGTTTCAGGGAGAGCGTTTCGCAAGTACCGTGTCCGAGAAATTTCCATTATGTTGAGTTTATTTATTAAATGGTTGGAAAAACGAGGTTTTCGAAAATGGTGGTTAATACATTTTTGGTCAGTGCACGAAAGGTTGTGATGGTTCCCTTCATATTATTGCCACCATCAGACAAGTGCTGCTTTGGCGGGAAATAATTTGCAGATTTTGTGCGAAAAATGCATAATGAGAGATTTATATGGGATTAAACGAAAAGCGACCCACCAATTCTTTCTTTTCTTTTTTTTGTAAAGTTAAGGTAGAGAGAAAGATATAAAAGAAATGATGAAACTTATAATTTGAATAATTTTTTAAGTGTACTGATAAAAGAAGTCTCGGACAAAAAACAGAAAAACTATTTAATTGTTCTTTGTGATATGAACTTAAACTAAATGAAATATATGTATAAAAAAAACGAGATATGAATGAAATTGAAGAAATATTCATTACGTTACACAAAAAGGCAAGCCATCTTTTTTAGTACAAAAACGAAGAAAAGTAAAAGAATATGACCAAAGGCATCCAAAATTTATATTAAGCGACTAATAAATTTGATCGCCGCTTCTAAGTTCTTACTATTAATCACTTATGTGAGAAAAACTTTACCACGTATTGCGCTTGTGGTGAATGCTAAGGCTTGATAATTGGAAAGGAGGTTCAATTGTCAAATTTGTTTTGTTCATTCAATCATGTGGTAATTCTACAGAGAGCAGTTGAACATACTTAAAAATTTCTACAGAGCTTGTTTAGCAAGTAATTCAGGGACATCCATTGGGAAGGATGCATGTTCACATGAGTAATTCTTGTTGTCGAAGGAGTTCCCTTATATAAGAACTCTTGATACATTAGATATTTCGATTTGCCCCACTAAAAAAAACAATCGAGATTTCCCCATTGCATTATAAATAAAAGTAAATCCCTTATTCTCTAAAGTGTCATTGTCTTTTGCTAAGAGAAAAAAAATATATAGAAATAGAAATGCCAAAAGTAACGTACACGCTAAGCTATGCCATAATTAGGCGAAATTCTGCATGTTGCCTTGATGTTAGACTGAGTAAAACAACTTCTTTTTTTTGTAATTATTTAGGATATTAATATGCAAAATGCATTCGGTACATTTCATTCGTACAATGTAACTCGAGACCGGTTGTACGTGTTTTTTTTTTCCTTGACCTAGTGATTTGTCATGGGATTGCTAATCAAGGGAAAGATGATCGAGACATTTTATGAATGCGTTGGAGTTTCAAATGGAGGGTTTCACAACCATTGTGTTCGAGGAAACTCGATTATGTTGAGTTTACTTATATGGTTGGAATAAGGAGGTTATTTAGAACTGGTGATTAATGACAATTTGGCTATGCTCAAACAGTGTGCACAAAAGGTTGCGATAGTTCTTATTAGTGCAGTCAATGAACAAGTGTTGTGTTGGGTTTATTCAATAATTTTGTTGTAGAGTGCGAAAGTCAAATTCCACATTTGTGATACTAGTGTCCCCACCTATCAATTCATTTATCAGCGGGGTTGCATGCCTAGTGACGTGTATTCAATAATTTGGCAGGCAATTATTTGAAGATTTTGTGGGAAAATCGATGATGAGATATTTATATGGAATTAATAAATATCACAACCAATATTTTTTTTATAAATTTAAGATGAATATATATATATATTTCTTTTGAAGCGTGCTTATAAGAGAAGTCTCCTAGAAAACAGAAAAGAAGAAACTATTCGATTGTTCATGATATAAACTTATGCCAAATTGAAAGAAATATATATAAAAGAATGAGAAACAACAATTGAGATTAATGATATTAAAGAAAAATTCATTAAGTTACACAAAGAGGTAAAGGAAAATGTCACAAATGGTAGATTTTGGCTCAATGCATAATGTAATCCATGAACTTTTAATTTGTTTAATGTGATCCATGAATTTTTATCCGATGTGCAATGTAGTCCCTAAACTTTTAATTTGTTCGATATGATCTTTGAACTTTTGGTACGTATTTAATTTAGTCACTGGACTATATGAAAATATTTAATATTGTCTCTAATTTTGAATTGCTGGAAGAACAACATTGAACATGTTCATATAGTTTAGAAACAACGTCACGTTGAACAACTTAAAAATTCAGGGATCATATTATGCACTGGGCTAAAGTTCAAAGATCGCATTAAATAAATTAGAAGTTAAGAGATCGCATTGCACGTTAAATCAAAGTTCACGAACTATTAATGTCATTATCCTGTTAAGTTAAACACTCTCGTTCCGGCACTCAACACAACAACAAGAAGAAATATATAAGCCCTCTCTTTAATACTTATATATATATATTTCTATTCAGCAATGAAATGATATATTTATATAGATATATAGATTGCCTTTTATTTTTAATATGCAGATGAAAAATGAAATCAGCAATTTTCCCCAGCGAAGGAAAAGTTGCAAAGAAAATCAATTTCCAAGAATTCGCAAACGAGAAACCACGACACGAGCCCGTACAGACGATGCCCTCAACCTCCGGAACTCGCTCTCTTCCCTCTTGGCGATGATGCCGTGGTGCTTCCATCCTGCCGCTTCGAATCGCCATGGCGGTGTCGCTGAGAGCCGGCGGTAGTGGCGTCCTCCCTCGCCTCAAGGCCCTATTCCACCTTCCGGTCTCTCTCTCTCTCTCTCTCTCTCTCTCGCTCTCATTGGGTCTTCTTCTTTGGTTGCGGCAATTCATCAAACAGTTGGTGTGCTTACTGGTTTCGTTATCGATTTTTTTGTTCAGAGATTGAACCACGTGCTCGCCGGAGGGGAGTTGCAAGCTCAGGAGCAAGCGGAGGCGAGCTCCGACGGCGCTGCTCATCTGGGTACATTAGCTTGCTGATGCAAGCCCACTGCTTTCCGTGTGGAATTCACTTACTTGTTTTTTTTTACATTGGTTCGAGGGGGAGATGAAGTGTGCGTGTTGTTCGACTTTGGTGTTGCTTCAGTTGAGATCGATATGTCGACGTGGAAGACGTACGATGCGAGGTCCTGCGGAGTGACAGGCCATTTGATCCCGAAATCTCCCTGGACCGTCTTGGCTTTGCTTCGCGATGCAGGTCCAACGCGCTTTATCTTGTTTGTCTCTCGGTTTTTATTTTCTTGTCTCTCGCGCCGTTTGGAGTTGTCGAACCAGTGGTTTCTGAGGCAGTAATGACTTGATTCTGTGGCCTGCTCTTAGCTTGGAAATTTGCTGGATATGTTTCTCTGTTCTTACAAATAGAGAGACACTATCATTCGTAGTTGAATTCATGATATTTGATTGAGTGGAGGTCTTCCCTATTACTAATCAGTGTGTTTAGCTGGATTGTACCTTCACCATGAATAAAGACGCTGGCGTCGTTGTGTTTCGACGTATGACATGCAGCCGGTAGTAACTCAGTAGTCATGACGCCATTTGTCTATTTGTGATGATACGCAGGATTTAATGCTTATCTAGTTGGTGGATGTGTCAGAGACCTAATTTTGAAAAGAATCCCGAAAGATTTTGATGTCATTACCACAGCTAATTTACAGCAGGTTGCTCCTTTTCTTCCCTGCTTTTGTTGGTGCGAGAAAACACCCAACCAGTAAAGTTCAGACATTGAATTGGTTTTTCAACATCTCCTATCAGGTGAAGGAAAAATTTCATCGTTGCGATATTGTTGGAAAGCGATTCCCAATATGTAGGGTTCGGATTAAAGGTTCTGTTGTAGAGGTTAGTTGGCAGATAAAGCTTTGCGGATGTTCTCTTGTTTACTTATTGAGCTTTAACTCGGTTAATTGTCTCTGCTACTTTGCATTTAGCATTTGCTGATGTTTTATTGCATGTGTTTTGGAAAAGGTGTCCAGCTTTAAGACAATCGCAAAGAGGGCGGAAGGAAAGGAGAAGGTTATCTTTTCTTGCATGCCAAGTGGCTGCAATAAAAGGGACTTCATCCTCTGGAGGGACTCGATGCATAGGGACTTCACAATAAACAGGTAGGATATTCTTTTCTTCAATTTCATTCCTCTTATGGCAAAATTATGACTTAATTCGTTTCACCTTTAGGTATTTTTTTTTTGTGGAAGCTCAGATAAGTCCTTTGATTTGTACCCCAATCAGATACAGATACAAGCCCCATATGCCAAATATGTATCACGTGCATCTGGGTGTACAAACGTAGATGTAAATTAGTAAATCACTAATTTTGGAAGCATCAAGGGTGCACCATGGAAATAAAATACATCAGCTTAGACATAAGCCTCGAGGCCAATCTTACTTTTATGAGCGAATTTATGGCTGAGATGCAGGAGCTATAAGTAGATACTCAAGGGGTTTCAACTGAGACTTTACTGACTCTTTCATTTATTTGAACAAGTTCCATAGTTGTTTGTGGACTTTCTGAATATGCAGAATTGCATTGGTGTCCGCTGATCTATCATGGTAAAAAAGTGTGAAAGCCAAAATATTGTCGAAAGTGGTTGAACTAACCAGGAGCACTTTCCACTGGTGCTCAGGCACATTTTCTATAATAATCTCTATGTCATTCACATACTCTAGACGTTTACCTTGTGGGGAGAAGCTGGTTAATGGGTAACGTAACATATTTTCTTGTTCTAACTGCTATCAAATTTAATTGTCTTAATGGTGCTCATCGATTTCATAGAATATTTTTTTCGATATGCTCATCCTGATGAATTAACCTTTGTTTTCCAGATAGATTATTTCATCAGCTGCTGATGCTCTTATCAAACTTTCTAGCCCATTTTGCTTCCAATAGATGCCATAGTAACTGTACCTTCATCCTTCATTTGTAGTTTATTCTTTGACCCATCAGGGAACAAAATTTATGATTACACCAATGCAATGGAAGATGTGAGATCTTTGAAGGTAACTCTTTTACTTCCTTTGGTATCAATGCTTGTATTTTTTTATTAACCGTTTCTTTGCTATTTGACTACTTAAAGTTCACATCATATCTTTTGCTTGATACAGCTTAGGACTATAATCCCGGCCCAGTTGTCTTTTGAAGAGGATTGTGGTATGTCTTTCTTTCTATAGCGAAAATTTTAAGCAAAATTATTGGTCAATCCCTATCAAAATGTCAAAGTACAACTAGATAGACAATCACATATAAGTCATTCATGCAGCAAGAATCCTGCGTGGAGTGAGAATTGCAGCTCGTCTGGGTTTGGCATTGTCAAGGGATATTGAAATTGCAATCGGTAGTCTCTTGTCATCGATTACAAGATTAAACAAGGTACCGAAGTAAAATTACTGTCTTCAAGAAGATAACTATGGTTTTGGAATTGTTTATCGGGGTAGGACCACTGATGGTATATTTTATCTATGCTCTTCATTGTTGGCATGCACTTTTCTCCTTTCAGATTGTGGGGAAATCAGTAGCTAGAAGTACCTTTTCTTTACCTCTAGCTGATGCTCTGTCTTACATATCCTTTTCCAGCACAGGCTAATGTTGGAGATTAATTCTATGCTATCCTATGGAGCTGCTGAACCGTCTCTCTGTCTGCTTCAGAGACTTAGGCTACTTGAGATTATTCTCCCATTTCATGTCAGCTGTTTTTGTTGCTTTCTTTGCATAGTGTAAGTTATTTTTAACTTATAATGAGTTTATTTCTAACTGCAGTCCATGGTGCAGGCAGCGTATCTTGATCAGCAGAATAGGGGGCACTCTACTCAAAGCTCCTTGATGTTGATGGTAAGTTCTGCGATGGGAAATATCCTTTACAATCAACATAGCTTGTCCTTCTGGTTAATTTTGGGCACAGATGTCATGCAAGATTGATTTAACTTATGGAAACATCATATTGGAAGTATAGTTATTTTCTGTCGAAAAGTTCAAGTTTGAGTAAATTAGGGAACTCTCTTATGTCCCTCGTAGTCTTTTCTGCATTTGTCCTGCCATAATCATTTTGAATAAAGCCAAAAAGTTCTGGTGCAGTTCCAGACAGCAGCTGTGCATGTTCCTTGTAAATTATCAAATGTTTCTTGGAAGTTGTCTATTTAAGTTATAGTGTGTCATAGAAAGTAAGTTATTCTGAAATCTTCTATCCTTTCACCTTATTGTGATATCTCGTTTGTCAGAGATTATTTTTCAATTTGGACAAATTGGTTTCCTGCGATCAGCCTTCAGACTGCACTTTGTGGTGGGTAGTCATTCACATTCTGCTGAATTGCTTCTAATCACTCTGTTATCTTATGTGCACAAAAGGTGCAGCTGACCCTGCTTCAATATGACAGGATTGGACTATTGGCATTTCACTTGGCATTAGTGAATAACCCTCAAGATGCTTTAGTAATTTGGGCTTTTGCATCAACTCTCTATTACGGAAAATGGAAAGGAGCTTCCCAATTTGCAAATAAATGTGCTAAACTGCAAGTTAATTTTGTACCTGAGATCTCGGGGTCATCTAGTTATAAGTCAGCACTTGCAGAAAGCGTTAGCAATTTGGCATCTTTGGTGCAACAATCTGTCTCTATCTTAAGTGATACGGACAGACTAATTGAATCGATGACCAGATATCCACATTCTTCTTGTTCTGGTTTGGTAAGTATGCTATTTGTTTTATCTACTAGACATGAGGCGTGCACTGATAGTTTTCTATATGCCACCTTTTACTTAAATATGAGACTCCCTTCCTTTGCTGTGGAGGATTAAATCCAGGGCCTTATTGTTATGTTGATAGGGCGATATTGACCTTTCTTGAGTCATTGCTTTTCTGTGGGAGCACAATAAAACAAGTCCATCGCCATTCTATTCTCTCTCTCCCTCTACATATACATGTGTGAGTGACTATATATCTCCCTGGTAGTTTGGCCATCTAAAACCACCACAGAGGCCCTCACTTTGTTATGTAATTGAACATAAATTTCTGCCCAACTAGCACCAAGAATAAGGTCATTGATTTTGTAATGCACTGTTTTCCAACTTTGCTTTGCTGATATCTAAAACATTTTATAACAGGCACTTGGAGCACGTCTTCGTCCATCCCATATTCTTCCCTCTTTCTTTGGTTTTCTTTATCCTTTGATGCCCTTTTATGTCAATAGAGCCCGAATACTTCTTTCAGAATTTGTAAATTGTGCAGAAAGGGAGGATATAACTCCAGGTCCCACCTCACTTTTCCAACCTTCTTTGTCCTTTCTTTGAGGGCCCCACACTGCCTCCCCCAACCTCACTGTTTTCTCCTCTTCATCAGTTTCATTCTTTTTATTTTTATCTAATTTCTCTCATTTCAGTACCTTTTCTCTACTTTTCCTAAATAGTTCTATTTGATTGGCTCCACCAATGTGGGTTTCTTAAATTTCGTTCTTCTAGGTGACTACTAACTATAGAGTCATATAAGTCATTTTTTTTGGTCAGACATATAAATCATTTTAACTTACATAATATGGAACATGGAGTAAAAACCAGGTTCCTTCGCCTATTATTATAGAAACTCCATTGAAGTCTTAAGTAAGATAAACAATTATGTGCAATAGAAAAACAATTACCCTACTTGCAATATATCACCAAACACCTCGTTAATGCATAAAGCAAGAAAATGTAATCAGCATATTTTTTAGAGTATAGAGTCCATAAATACAAAATTCTATGCACATTACTTCAGAAGCATTTAATGTGTGTTTTAAACACATATGGTTAAACCTAATTCATGGCATTGAAAAATTCAATGCACCAACTTAACATTCTCCATTTGATTTGAAAGCTCGGTCAAGGGATTTTGCTAAACTTATGACACTATTTGCCCTTGAGAGCTATATATTAATGTCGTGGAAGTTTCTAGGAGAATTATCCTTGAACTTTTAATGTTTTAGGGTCAATTACAAGTACTCCTAAGACCTATCTATGTAGCCAAATATAATGTAGCATACTCCCTCGAATGATTCATGAATTTGGCATTTTCAATGCACTTGAGAAGAGCTCAATGATCATTGATACAATTTTTTATCATAAAGTAATTACAAAAGCCCACGATATACAATATTCAAATATCAATTGCTATTGTGGACCAGCGCATATTATATTAACCTTAGCAGACTTCATGGGGACGGAAAACTTATGATAATGAGGAAAACATGCTTAAATTGCTTTTCTTTGATGGATATTAGATATAGGCTCCACATCATTTTGAACAAAAAATTTTCTTGTAAGAAAGAAAAAACATGTTCATCAAGCATACTAAATCTGTGACGTTAGATAGCATAAACAATTATCTAATTTATGCTTAGAGAAAGTTCCTTTGTGTATTAGTTTTTAAGATGTCTTTAGTCGTTGCCATAGAAAAGTTCTCTTTGTATACTGTTTTAGGTACTGGCACACACCTTACTTGACTAGTCATATGTAAAACCCAGTATACCTTAAGTACCTCATATTAGGGCTCTTGAAATAGAGAGTCCTATTGAAGATCTCAATAGTTGAATCCTTATCTGCAGTTTACACGACAAATATCCAATTAAGATGAGTGAGGAGTTGAGTAATCATTACTCTCCCAATCGGATGACATGTCAAAATTTTCCATGCTGCAATCGCTTCTATGAATATACTTCACTCATTTGCTGATATATATCACTTGATTGTTCTCCTTTAGGTGCTCATCCAAGCGCAGGTGGCGAATAATGTTAGAGAAATTTTTCAAGTGCTGGTTAATGATGTTGAATCTTACAATGATGGAAGAGGGTGTTTTGAAATTAACCACGAGTTACTTGGTAAGGGTTTTCTTCGTGAAACAAGACATGTTCTTGGTAAAATCATTTTGAATACTATGAATGGCGGAGTAGTGCAAGGAGAGGAGGCTGTTGAGGGTAAGAAGCTCATGGACACTGTTGGGTATCAACAAGAAACCGTTGTCAGCAAGCAGAATGAAGGGTCATCTCTAAGCCATTTGATAGCTCAAGAGGTGTTCAAGGATGATAATAAGAGCAGTCAACCAGTGTCAAGTTCTGAATTGCTTGAAGGTGTCGATGAACAACAGAAGTTGGATGGGGGGAGGTGCAGTTCTTTTGAACAAAAGGTTGTTGTGAAGGAAAGAAGGGGCAGCTTGACATACAAATCCAAAGTAACGGTTGAGGAATGTCAAGAGTTTGTCAAGGCATTTCAATCTTCATCCAGAGAAGTAAATGTAATGAAGGGGGAAAGGTTGAGGATTAATGAAATCCTTATGGAGATGAAGGGCAGACCTAAACAGCGAGTGAAGTCAGTAAAGCGGCGTTCTTCAAAAAATTCAGCATCTAAAAACCAGCTGGACATAACTGAGAAGTGTGAATCAACCGCTGAAGACATGAACAAGCAGGAAAATGTGTTGATCGTTGAAAGAGGTTTAAAGGAGGCAAAGCGGAGAAAGAGAAAAATATTAGTTGAGGAGGAAAGTAGTAGGCCCCTGCTATCTGAAATTTTCAAATGAGAACAATGTCGATGGAAATTATAAGGAAAACCAGGCTCCTGCTTTGTGATGTCTTCAGATGAGAAATTTTGTAGTTGTAGAATACTCACAGTAACAGGATAACTCATAAAGTCATATTGCATAACTGACTGGTTAGCTCCCGCTCATCTTATGTGTCTTATTCCTCGATTCCTTTTTATGCATTTATAATATTTTATGCCTATTTAATTGCAGGTGTATATCGGCATATTGTCAGGACTGTGCTGGCCCTGAGTGTATATTCACTTCAACAGCATCAAAGTTTTTTTTGACACTTCCAATTCCAACTCTTTTGGTATTTATTACATCGACTGCAGAGCAAATAGAGTATGCGAATTTAGGATGCTTAAGTGCGGTATATATTATCCTGTGGTGTTTCCCAAAAGGGCTAGTCTTGACACAGTTCTTTGCTGCTGCTGGTGGTTTCTGATCATCTTTCTGAAAGAGGCATTGTAGAAATATTCAACCTGTACGTTTAGTCCAAACACGGTCTGCTTCAAGTCGCTGAATTCTATTACTGATTCTTGATTGGGTTTTTTGCCACCTGGGTGGAAAGTGAAACAAGAAGTAAGGAAAATATGTTGAGGATTGTTAAGTTGTTTTACAGGGTCTACTTTCGTCGGCTAAATTTCCGATTGTGAGAAGCGTGTCCATACTTGATTGTGTGCATTAAGGCTAAGCTCATTTCGGTCGAAATAATCTGGGCAAGAAAAGGGTTGGAAATAGCCATTGATGGTGAAATCAAGCAATAGGAACTTGATAGGCATGATAGTTTCTCTAGGGAAATGACATAAACAGTCTCTGAATTTTGGCCCTATGTGCAATATCTTCTTCGGACTTTTGATTTGTTCTTTATGGTCCCTAAAGTATTGGTAATTGTTCAATCTAATCCGTAGACTATTCGAAAATGTTCAACGTCGTCCTTTTGTTAATTTAATTCCAATGGAATTTGCTGATTATAGCTTTGAATTGGTTATTTTTAAGTGTTCGACAAAAAAAAAAGTTACACATAAATTATCTATGTAAGATGTTCATATCAATTCAAGATACAACACTCAATGATACTTTTTAGCCAAACGTCCTATTTTTTATTTTCCCTTTCCAAAATAGATGGATAAAAGATGGATATGTTTTGACTCACTATCATCAAATAATGGTTGTTTCATCGTCTAATCAAACATAAGGATTACATTGAATATTTATCAGTAAATTAAGAATCATATTAAACAAATTAAAAGTTTAAAGATCATGTTGCATGTTGAGTCACAGTTCAAAGATTATTTATGTCATTTTTCCTAATTCTGTTTCTCCCTTTCTCGTCTTTTCTGATATGTTGATGTAATATGTTCATGCTCTCTCTCTCTCTCATATATCAAAACTAAGGTGAAGTAGGCATGGTTAGAAGACGGGTTCTAACGAGGGAGTCGAGTTTGATTTGAACTCCGCAACGAAGAAAGATGCTGAAAAGAAATCCCGCAAAGTCAAGTTTGATTTGAATTCCGCAATTAAGAGAGATGCTGAAAAGAAATCATGAAAAGTCAAGTTGCACTCGGCCAGACATTGATGATCAACTCATAAAATTTAACAAGTTTCGATTACAAAAATTGGAGATTTCAACAACTTGACAAAGGAAAGTGATTCTGTGTAACATGGCCACTAGTTTTGATTTGGGTGCACACGTATGAAATCCATGTTGAAATTAAAAAGAGTTGGTGTTTCCGCAATATTCATTATTTATGATCATTAAATAAATGTCTGTTTCTTTTCGATTTGCTGATTATTGATAATACGAGATAGATAATTACGTCGAAAAATGATAATTTTTTAAAGATTAATATCTCGAAAAAACCTCAAACTGATATATATGTGATAAATTTACTTTAAATTAATTTTTTGATTCTCAAATTGGTACATTTATGATAAATTTACCCTCTATTAAATTGGATTAATATCACAAAAAATCACAAATTGACAAATCTGTGGCAAACGGAGGGATAAAATCCCAAACTAATATATCTATCAAATGTCACGTGTTATCCAACTTAACAATTTGTCAGTAAAATTTAACGAAAATTAATGGAAGATAAATTTGTCATGGATGTATAAATTTAAAGTTTTTAGTGGTTAAAATATTTTCGTGGTATTAACATTTTTTTTAATTGTCTGTTTAATAAGCGCGGGAAATGACCTATTTCTGAAAATGCTGGAAAGAAATTGTCCTTTTCCTGATTTCCTGTGTGTCGCATGTGCGCAGCCCCCGAACTTTTGACTATTATTTAGTGAAAATTCTGCAATCGGGATCGATCTTGGAGTGCAAGGAAAAGGCAAAACTAAATCAAAAAGCCCATCCTGAATGCCCCCTGTTTGCCAGCGACCTGAACTTTCAACGCTCTAGCAGTAATATCCAGTAATTTGACTGTCTCCAAGACGTTTAATTTCGTAATTGAAATCTTTTCACCGAGATGTGTATAGGAAAACCAAAAGGGTCTTTCTGATGAGCGTAATTGGGACACTCGTTATGCATATTTAATGAGAAAATATTCAATTTGCAACGCATTGATTGTATAAAAGGGCAATCGGTGTATTAAAAATCATAATATTTTTTAACTCGACTATATATCAAATGCCCTTTGGATGTTTTTCTTTTTTAACAAAATCCATTTTTGAGTGTAAGACTCAAACTCGATGAAAGTGCGAATTGTGCCTACCTTGTCGATAAGTGGAGGACTTTATTGTTGTCGTTGTTTATTTTTTTATGTTGCTAAATGTATCGTCTCACTCTACGTAGGTTGTAGCTCGTAGCAGGAGTTGTCGTGTTGTGAAGTTATTATGCAATTAACTCTTCACCCTCTTATAAAAATAGGAAAAATTATACCAATTGTAAACATTCGGTCACATGTGCAATCAAGTCTTAAATATTTGGAAATGTGAAATTAAGTCCCGAACATTTCCAAATCAATGTAATCGAGCTCTTTCAATCACGGCTCAACAAGCATATTGGAAATTCGATGTGGTCTTTTAAATGGTTTTTTTATGTGCCTCGTCCAAATAAGTCAAAATTTAAAGAAAATAAAGGAATTAAAGAAAAACCAAAAGCCGTATAAAAATTGGAGAAAGACCAAAAAAGGGCCAAAATTGAAAAACCAAAAAAAAAGGAAGAGAGAGAGAGAGAGAGAGGGGGACCATGGAGAAGGGTGGGTCTAACATTGGTGGGGGGCGGATCTTGCATTTTCTCTTTTCCAAAAGAATTCGACCTTTTTGTAACGTGGTGCTAAGACACAATATGTGTACTATTGTGTCGTAAGTATGAAAAATATGTCATGTTAGATTTCGGGATGTCACGTCGACAAAATTAACCGAACAATCAAAAAGCATTTAGAACATAATTGCGTTTTTCAAGAAATTTATAACATGAATCACCGTAAAACAAGGGAAGAAAATTTCTTTTCTCGATCCTAACCTAAGATCACACATAACCACCTTCGACGGGATAACTGCTGGGTCCGAGAGCCCCGAGATCGAGCTGACTTCTCTATTCTCAGCTTAGCAGTTTTTCTAAGCTGATGAAAAAAAAAAAAAAAAACGACTCGCTAATTTTTACGAACTATTATTATGTCCTTCCTTTGGAAATTTATTAATGGGGAGGATAAGAATGACTCCAATCTTCACCAACTCCTTCCATTGATACATGTGCTGCAAATCAAAAGAGAAACAACATTAAAAACAGTTTTCCTATAATTGACCTGTCCTTCCTTTTGCCAGGATATCCCAAAGATTGAATTATACTTGTACACTCTCCCCTATAAATACCATTTCTCCCAGATCCACCAACCCCACGCCCAGGCATCTCTCTCTCTCTCCCACAACCAAGATCCACCCATAAAACCTACAGCCACCGCCCCCGACCCGCCGCCATGGCAGCCGCCGCCGCCCCTCACTCCCTCCTCCTCAAGACCGCCCCCTCCACCGCCGCGGCCAGCCCCAGGACCGCCTTCCCCGCCGCCGCCCGCCTCCCCCCCGCCTCCTCCGCCGCCCTCAAGCGCGTCTCCATCAAATGCGCCGCCACCACCCACGTCCAAGATCCGAGGCCGCCGCCCGCCGCCGCCGCCGCCGCCGCCGCCCAGGAAAGGGTCTTCAACTTCGCCGCCGGCCCCGCCGTGTTGCCGGAGAACGTCCTCCTGAAGGCCCAGTCGGAGCTCTACAACTGGCGCGGATCCGGGATGAGCGTCATGGAGATGAGCCACCGGGGCAAGGAGTTCTCCTCCATCATCCAGAAGGCCGAGTCGGATCTCCGGTCCCTCCTGGAGATCCCCCCGGAGTACGCCGTCCTCTTCCTCCAGGGCGGCGCCACCACCCAGTTCGCCGCCATCCCCCTTAACCTCTGCACCCCCGACGACCCCGTCGACTACCTCGTCACCGGGTCTTGGGGCGACAAGGCCTTCAAGGAGGCTCAGAAATACTGCAAGGCCAAGGTGGTTTGGTCGGGGAAGGCCGAGAAGTACACCAAGATCCCATCTTTCGACGAGGTCGAGCAGGACCCAGATGCTAAATTCTTGCACATCTGCGCGAACGAGACGATCCACGGCGTCGAATTCAAGAACTACCCTGTTCCGAAGAACAAAGGCGGGCTCTTGGTGGCTGATATGTCCTCGAATTTCTGCTCCAAGCCCGTGGACGTGTCCAAGTTCGGGGTGATCTATGCCGGGGCGCAGAAGAATGTCGGCCCATCCGGGGTAACCATCGTGATCGTCAGGAACGATCTGATCGGGAACGCTCAGGGGATCACCCCGGTGATGCTGGACTACAAGATCCACGCTGAAAACGCCTCGCTGTACAATACGCCGCCCTGCTTCGGGATCTACATGTGCGGGCTCGTGTTCGAGGACCTGTTGGAGCAGGGCGGGCTGAAGGAGGTGGAGAAGAAGAACAAGAAGAAGGCCGAATTGCTGTATCGGACCATCGACGAGAGCAAAGGGTTTTACAGGTGCCCGGTCGAGGCGTCGGTGAGGTCGCTGATGAACGTACCCTTCACGTTGGAGAAGCCGGAGCTGGAGGCCGAGTTCATCAAGGAGGCCGCGAAGGAGAAGATGGTTCAGCTCAAGGGGCACAGGTCGGTGGGAGGCATGAGGGCTTCAATCTACAATGCCATGCCTTTGGCTGGTGTCGAGAAGCTGGTTGCTTTCATGAGAGACTTCCAGGCAAGGCATGCGTAGATTTGAATCCACAATTTCCATGAATCCACAATTTCCATGTTGTTGTTCTCTGTGGATTGGAGGGTGGAAGGTGAGAAGAAGTTGGGTTCTGTCCTGGGTTTTGGAGGGGAAGTTTTTGGATGTTGTGGTTCCTATATAAGCCAAGAAACAAAGGGTTGGAGAGAATTTTTGGCTGAAAGCAATTACATACTAGAATTGCGGAAATAAGATGCAGAATGGAGAAGAATTTCGGCTGAAGGCGATTGCATTGTCTGAGATCTTGATTTGATTATAGCTTTGCAGAAACAAAATGCAGTTTACATTTTGGAAGGACCATTCTTGAATAACGGAGTTTCTCATAGCTCCCCCGTTTGATCTTCTGATGTCTCTTATGATTTTGTTGACACGAATCGGGATTAAGTATGGACATTGTTTGAAAAGATGGTTTTAGGAAGTTCTCAAAACTTTTTCTGTTGAATCTAAAGGAGGAATGTCTTGACAGAAGCTGAAACTTATGCATCACTCACCAACTCACTCATTCAACAACTACAAATACGAATCGTCAAACCACTAGACATCATGAAATTGACGGGGACATTTAGCTAATTACATGGCTAATTATATAGGACCCACAGTTTAGTTTTTCTTTACAAAGATGTTCACTTCCGGCCCTGGTTAAATTCTTTACAGCCTATCTGGATACTTTGTTTGAGGTTCATGATATATTTGACAGATTCCAAATTTGAAGGTAGGCCCATCAAACGGGTGGGTTGGGTCGGGTTGCGAACGATTGGATCCAATTTGACATATTTAACCCGTTTGTTTTGACCCATATTAGGGTAATATGTATTTAGTGACTCGTACCTGACCTGACCCATTCGAATTCATTCAAGTAATTTGGAAGTTAAAACTTTTTGTCGGGACAGTGACAACTCATTCCTTTGAGCAATATGATGAGGAGATTGGCGATTCTTTGCAAATGAGAGTCCGTTCCAAATTCCAAAATACCATCACACCAGAAAATTGCAAAACCTGAATTCACTCAGCTAATCACTTAGAATGAGACATGTCAATTAAAAAGATTACTCGACTTTTGGCTTAGTTCACTTAGATGTCTTAGGGGAGAAATAGAATCTAGGGATAGAAAGGAAAACAGTTCACCATATCAAAATTGGCCCACACTTATTCGAGCCATACGAGCATTCAAAGCTAGATTCTCTAATAAGTCATTTCAACAAACACTTTACATGCAACCAAACTAACCTCATCTAGCTCTCTAATCACGTCTAATCACGTACATCAAATCATCCACTCGCTACGTGCCTCAGTGGCAGTAAAAGAAATAGCCCGTACAAACACCACAATATTGCTGTCGAAGTGGCGGACGACCAAAACATTCCTCCCCTGATGGAGCCAGCAAAGGAGCTCACGGCGCCAAAACCTTCGAACCGAACCCTCTAAACCTGAATTCAAGCAAAGCTCGACTCGGTTCTCGGACTACCATCGAATCTACCAGCTGCAGTTTCTCTCGAAGCTCCTCATCAACATCGGACGGACAAAATGAAGACAAACATTAAGAAGAAGAGGAACGATGACAATAAAGCGAAGAATTGCGATCGGGAGTTAGAGTAAATGGTAGGATGGAGGCAAAATCGGAGATGTCCTCGCTGTTCTTTGCAGGTCGAGAGTGATATAATAAATGGGTTGAAAACTGGGTTATTTTTAGACCCGTTATGACCCATTGTTAGTCCGGCTTTATTGTATTAAACCCATCCTAACCCATATGAAAGTGGGCTTTATTTGCACAGGTCTTGTAACGAGGGGTACTAGGGCTCTGTTTGGCAACTTGTCAAATAGTGTCTGATTCTGTTCTTTTGTTCCCAGAATCAGTTTGGGAACAGAAATCTGTTTGTTAAAAAAATTGTGCCCGGGCACAATTTTGCCAAAAATTGATCCCAGAATCAATTTTGGAACAGAATCGAGAATAAAAAAAAGTAGCTTCTTGATTCTGGGAACAAAAATGAGAATCAATTTTTTTTCTTTTTCTTTTTCTTGGTTTTTAATATAACTTCTAATGTCAGGCGCGAGAGCTACTCTCGTCGTACTTGACAAGATTAAAATATTTTAATAAAAAAAATTTATTAATAAAAAAAAATTTATCGGCCATGGAAAAAAATAAAAAATATATTATTAATAAAAAAAATTTACGGGCCATGGCCAGCGACCAGGCCATGGTGAAAAAAATAAAAAATATATATTATTAATAAAAAAAATTTTATCGACCATGGCCAGCGACCAGGCCATGGCGAAAAAAATAAAAAAATAATTTCAATAAAAATATTTTTTATTTAAAATATTATTAATAAAAAAATTATTTATAAAAAAATATTTTACCGGCCATGGCCAGCGACCAGGCCATGGCAAAAAAAATAATTTCAATAAAAATATTTTTTATTTAAAATATTTTAATAAAAAAATTATTTATAAAAAAATATTTTATCAGCCATGGCCAGTGACCAGGCCATGGAAAAAAAATAAAAAAATAATTTCAATAAAAATATTTTTTATTAAAATATTATTAATAAAAAAATATTTATAAAAAAATATTTTACAGGCCATGGCCAGCGACCAGGCCATGGCAAAAAAAATAAAAAAATATTTTCAATAAAAATATTTTTTAGTAAAATATTTTTAAAAAAATTATTAATAAAAAAATTTTATAAGAAAATTTTTTACTGGCCATGACCAAAAAATAAAAAAAATTATTTTTAATAAAATTATTATTAATTTGAAAAATATTTTACCGGCCATGGCCAAGAAGGAGGAGAAAAAAAAAGAAAGAAATATTAAAATATTTAAAATGTTATTAAACTATCATTAATAAAAAGAAATTTTATGCCGTTACCAAACGCATTTCTATTCCCAAACACAGAATTTTGAATCGTTACCAAACGCCTTTAAATGTTCAGAATCAGTTCCCAGGCACAGAATCAAAAAGAATCATTTCTGACCAGAATCTGTTCCCGGGCACAGAATGGTTGCCATGCGCAGCCTAGTTGGCCAGTAGTCAATCAGTAGGAACCCGAAGATTTCCCCTTTTCACTTTAGGCGCAGGGGCTACTATACCCACCTACCTAGTAATAACTAGCCTTGTGGCTGACGTGAAATTTACCTTTTCCACTCAAAGTCTCCCTAAGTTCCCTCCTGTTGTTTTTTTTCTCGAGAGAGAAGGCATACAAAAAGAACTTACAGGCAAGGACACTACACCATATCGAGAAGCTCCTTCCCCAGTTTTTCTTTGAGCCTTTTAAGTTCCTATTCAGGACCAAGTCAAGATAAAATAAATGGGTTGAAAGTGGGTTATTTTTAGACACATTGCAACCCATTATTAATTGGGCTTTATTCTATTAAACCCATTTTAACCCATATTGTAAATTTGAGACAACTATATAGCACCCAACTAATCAAAAATGGGTTAATATATGGGTCCATGACCCATTTCGACACCTATACTTGAAAGGAAGTTTCCCATGGTATAGGTTGAACACTATCTAATCAAGACAATTCAGTTAATTTGAATCTAGTAATTTCAAGATGAATATGAGAAGAGTAGAATCACATCAATAACCAAAGCGCTTTGCTTTCTCTTCCTCTATAATTGGCTTTATTTAATCCCATGCAAACTTTCCAGAGAAACAAAGATTAAAAGAACCGATAAGAAAATCCATCTGTACTGACCATCCAGCACCGGCACAGCTAACCATAAGTCTAGCCAAAGCAACTCCACTCCCTTAATTCCTTGAGATTCAAGAGAAGAGTCCTCATGCTGTAATCAAGAAAACCTATCTAACCAGTCAAGTATTCTTCCCCAAACCTAAGCAGTAGTCCTCTTTGTTGTTTTTGGGCACTCAAAGTAGCTGTTCGGCTGTGATTTCACACCTCCGGTGAACCCGAGGTAACTCTGCTCCACCACTCATAGTGTAAGTGCTACTGGCCTTCCGCCGTTGACACGGCAAGATAGGAGGACGACGAGAGTGGTCAGATTTCCATTTCTTTTCTTTACCATCCGCCGGTGTCGTAGGTTGCCATTGGAGTCCAAGATCAATACTGTAAACAAACCATGAAAAACAACTAGTCCAGCCTGCTCGCAGAAAATTTAAAAATGGATGTCATAGGCCATGATGGTTTTTGCAAAGAGTTGATTTCAGCCGGGCGTGTCAATGTAAACAAGAGGACATCGATGATACTGTACTGTTGAAAACATGGTGAGCGACTTGGTGTTGAGAGTATCGAATTTACTAGACATTCTCTCGGTCGTAGTATTTGTGTTGTCGTTATTAGGATACTATGTGTAAATTTTGTTTTGTCAAATTATTTGCATATATACTTGTATTTCATTTATGTTTATTTAGATGAGTATTTTTCATTAGCCTTCCTCGATTATTTTATATTATTTTCGATAATTGAACTAAAATTAGTTTAAATTTTCTTTGGATATTTTCATAAAAAAGGAAATTAATTTAGTTGAAAAAGAAGTCGGGAAAATTATCAAAAGTCTTAAACTAATTGCAATCGTGTTAATTTGGTCATAAGCTTTTTTTTACCAATTTAGTCCAAAACATTTTGCATTTGTGTTGATTCAATTCATCAACCAATTTTGGTTAGCCAGCGCTGACGCGGATAATTTTTAATAATATTTTATTTTATTTTTCGAATTTTTTTTCTTTTCTTCCCTCTTTTTTTTTCTCCTTTGTAGTGGCCAGCGACTTCGCGGCCCTCGCCCAAATCTAGGTGAGGTCATGGCCACCTTCGCCTACGCCCGGCAAGGCCCTGGTGATGTGAGTGAAGGCGGCCATGGCCTCGTCAGCTAAGGGGGAGGCCGCCTTTGCTTGCGGTTGGCGAGGCCTGAACAACGCAGGTGAAGGCGGCTATGGCCTTGCCAGTCGAGGGTGAGGCTAACTTCGCCTGCGGCCCCCAAGCCTTGCCGGCCACTGTGGGGAAAAAAACGAAAAGAAGGAAGCAAAGAAAAAGAAAGAGAAAAGAAAAATAACAAAATTAATAAAGAATTTGAAAAGATGAAATATTTTTAAAAGTTATCATCGTTAGAGCCAATAAGATAGCCTTTTCAATAGAAGCGATCTTGCTTAGAATTATGAAGTGATGTTTAAGAAAAAAATGAAAGTGCATTTAAAGTCTTGAAATTTTATAAACTTTTCAAAAAGTGCAATCAAATCTTAAAACCCGTTCGCATTTTCCATTTGTTACGGTGATCGAAGTTAATTAAACAAAGAAAAAAATTCTGCATAAAGAAAATTCTCATCGACCCAAAACGCCGCGCGTTTCACCTCCGCCGTTGACTCTCTCCCTCGACACGCTCGATCCCCTGCGGCGCACTCTTCCGTACCAATCGTGCTCTCGCCCGCATCAGCCCTCCGATGCTCAGGTCCCTCCACGTGGCACCTACCTAAGCCCCGTTGACCACGCCACCCCGTCTCGCCCCTATTCTCACGCTACGTTCTCAAAATTTTTTTTCCTTTTTTGTCCAATTTTTTTTTTCCGCTCTTACTTTTCAACTCCATTATATTATTTAAAAAAAAACACAAAAGCAGGAAGAAGAAGAAGAAAAAGAAAAAAATTCATTTTCCGATCGCGAGATTCCGATTCTCCTCCCAAATCGCGCGACGGACGGTCCGCCATCGACGTCCACCTCCGAAGCTCCAGTCCTCCCGGAAAAGAGGGGCGCGCTCTCCTCCTCCGTCGTCGTCTTCGCCGGAAACGATGGCCCGGGCCTCGATCGCGTCGTCCCTCCGGCGCCTCCTCTCCGGATCCAGCCCGCCGCCGCGGCGCGTCGCCCCCCTCTCCCGATCGGTCACCTACATGCCCCGGCCCGGCGACGGGGCGCCGCGCGGCGTCACCCTCATCCCCGGCGACGGGATCGGCCCCCTCGTGACCGCCTCCGTCGAGGAGGTCATGTCCGCGATGCACGCGCCGGTGTACTTCGAGAAGTACGACGTCCACGGGGACATGAAGCGGGTGCCCGAGGAGGTGATCGAGTCGATCCGGAAGAACAAGGTGTGCCTGAAGGGCGGGCTGAAGACGCCCGTCGGCGGCGGGGTGAGCTCGCTGAACGTCCAGCTGAGGAAGGAGCTCGATCTGTACGCCTCCCTCGTCAACTGCTTCAACCTGCCGGGGCTCCCCACGCGGCACGAGAACGTGGACATCGTGGTGATTCGGGAGAACACGGAGGGGGAGTACTCGGGGCTCGAGCACGAGGTGGTTCCTGGTGTTGTGGAGAGTCTTAAGGTATAATCCGATTCGTTTCGCCCAGGCCTTTTCGGTTTGTCTTGTGTTGCTGCTTGTGGTGTTTGGATTTAGATGGATGACTTTGAGGTGCTTTTAAACTAGGCTTGAAGTGGTTTGTCTTAAGCGTCGTTGTTGTGTTCGATGATATTCCTGTGGAATTTTGGAGTGAATGGGCAATACCCTCTGCTGAAGTGATGTAGCGACCAACATACCTGGGGATATAAAATTCTGTACGCACGCCTCTTGCTTGTCCCAAAGTTTGCGCATTTTTAGTAGATTACAGTTGCTATCTGCGTGTGTCCATCATCTTACAAACGGAGTCACGACAGTGTTTACGATCAAACATAGGAGGTACCCGCACAACTTATAGGGGCTATCTTTGTGGGATGTAAAAAGCAGGGACTTTTGTGCCTTTTCAACGTTATCGCGGATGCCCAATGTCCCTGCTAATTTTGTCTCCAATTTTTTAGTTGCTGTATGAATAGCGTCACTTTCAACGGAATTTGAGTCCTATTACATGGTATTGGTTGATATGCTGCTATATTCGGGTAGTGAAGTTTGTTACCGGGGTGTGGCATTGGTTCTGACCGAATCAAGCATTTTGCTTTGGGTGGTCAACATACTGGGTTAACATTGACTGCAGTGATTTGATCTTTTGTCAATTATTTACTCTGTTGCTTGATCGATCAGTGATATGATATCTCTCCTGTTTGACTCGTGCCTTGACAAGGACCAACGGATTAGTTGGCTTTTACATGGGGCCCACTAGGTCCGAGACTAATGCCAGTATACATGATATGTTCTCCTTATGATATATTCTCACTAACTTAACTCAGATTTTCAATTGGTTCAGGAGCATTACTTTTTGTGAATTCTGTGATGAAACTACCTTATTATTCATGACGACATAAAAATATCACTATAAATGAACTGGGTTGCTCAATCCCTCTTATTCGTTTATTCCTTTTGACAGCATTGCAATGTTTGGTCTTTTTAAACATCTCATACTACTGTTCTCTTAGGTGATGACAAAGTTCTGTTCAGAGCGTATCGCACAATACGCTTTCGAGTATGCTTACTTGAACAATAGAAAGAAAGTGACTGCCGTCCACAAAGCCAACATTATGAAGCTAGCAGATGGTCTATTCCTGGAATCATGCCGAGAAGTTGCCAAAAAGTACCCTGGGATTGCGTATAGTGAGATCATTGTGGACAATTGTTGCATGCAACTCGTTTCCAAGCCTGAACAATTTGATGTCATGGTATGGTTTCTCAACGTATACATTTTCATTCACGTGTTGATTTTATAGGTATGAGTTAAAATACTCCGTCAGCTCTTTGAGCATTTGTCTTACTTAAAAGATGATATATTCTGCATCTTGATAGCGAATCTAGCGAATTTATTTGTTGGGGCTTGTAGATAGTTTGCAGAATAGAGATGGAAGTTGACACAGCTAGGTTACAGATTACTGATTGGAAGGAAAAGTTGGAGTATAATGATTGAAAAAATATTCCTTTATGACCTTTTGGAGTTTCTTTCTTGCTATTTTATGTGTACGTGTATCCATGCATAGACGCTATGCATTGTTTGAGAAGGGCCAGGAGGATTGATCTGGGTGATTTTAACTGGGGTAAACTACCTGTTTTGAATGCAGAGAGCATGTTCTTGGAGGATATCGCAGTATATTAGTTTTAGACTAGAGGCTAATTATGACTAAAGCATTGATTTAACACTTCTTCGCTCTTGATAGCAACTTGATAATTAACTAAATAGATGCCTGCAAAAAGTTTTCTTGGATGAAGTTTCTTTTTTATTTTGTTCATTTCTGTGGTTAGAAGGGAAGAAAGCAAGCAGACTAAGTATACATTACGCGGGGAAGAAATTCATACACAATTCCCTTTGATGGTAGTTTTGCTTCTTCCTGTGCATTCTATGTGATTTCTAGGTTGCTGCAATGGAAGAGAGATTAGTTGTGTATCGTTATAGATGCTATCTCTTCTGTTATTTTGCCATCCATGGTTAAGAATCAAGTTTATCACAGACTTCTCTTGGTTTGAAGTTGCTGAGACAATATAAGAAGGGAAAGAATTTTTTCCTATAATAATCACGTACAATGGGAGGAAAGGTCAACTAGACACATTTCTTTTGACTGTTTGATGGCAAGCCGTTATTGAAGATATGACATATGACTAGCCTGAAGTTCACTTGGCCATTGATATAAGCAATAAATGTCAGGATCACTAATTGGCTATGACTGGAAGCATGTGCAGCAATAATGGTTCATCTTGGCTATAGAAGGCCCTCTAGGACAACTATAATAAAGGCTTGCATATTTGATTATTGACGAATCATTGTTATTTTATTGGAATGGCTACGATACCTGAATGAAGAGGGAAACATTACCATTGGAGCTTGTGCAATAATTACTCGGTCACTTATTCTCAACTTTACTGGTCATCTTCTTAAAAATACTATATTGTGTTCACATCATTTTATTGCACCCTAATCTAAAGCGATGAGCTCCACTGAAGAGGGTTTGTAATTTGCAGGTGACCCCCAATCTTTACGGGAATCTGATTGCAAATACAGCTGCTGGCATAGCTGGTGGAACTGGAGTCATGCCGGGAGGTATACCTTAATATTCCATCACATTCTAGTATTCTTCCTATGTTTCATTCAACGTGACTGAAAATTGCTTCTCGTGAGGTACATTTATGAATTGTAGGAACTAGGATGTGACATGGAGCTACTAGAGAGAGGGAGAATCAAATTGTGTGGGACTCTAAATAGAACTTTCTGGCCCATGTTTATAAAATAACATAATGTGCTATTCAAATTGTGCCCTAGTTCTTTGGAACAGACAAGAAGTGCCCTAGCTCTTGCCATCTAAAAAAATGAAGTTCTAAACAGAACATATATTTTTTTGTAGGTAATGTGGGGGCTGATCATGCCATTTTTGAGCAAGGCGCTTCGGCAGGTAATGTGGGTCATGAAAAGCTAGTCGAACAAAAGAGGGCGAATCCTGTAGCCCTGCTTCTATCATCTGCCATGATGCTGAGGCATCTCCAATTTCCATCATTCGCTGATCGGCTAGAAACAGCTGTGAAGCGAGTAATATCGGAGGGAAAGTACCGGACGAAGGATCTAGGCGGAGACAGCACTACACAAGAGATCACTGATGCAGTCATACAAGCTTTGGACTAATCTACAAGATATCTTCATCCTCTAAACTTACGGAGAAATTTGTTGACCGGGCATGGAAATCTATATTGCCCACATTCTTGATAAAATCTTCTTTTCACATTATTGTTTGGGACGTCACCTAAATCGTATTTGTTTTATGAATAATCTCGGTTAAACATGAAAACAACAGCAGGTCTTGGTTAGATGAGATGGCGCAGTTTTCTTAACCGAATTTTGCTGTACGTTATCTGAGGATGGCGACATCCTTAATGTAAACTTGAGAATTCAAGTTAGATGGGGGGAAACTCGGAAGTTTCATGCCATGTCTTAATGCGTCAAATGCGTTTTATGATTATATCTCAATTTCCCTCCACCCGGCTCGATTTCCTCTACCCTGATGTGTTTTGCTGTTTGTCTACTGACATCCTAGAGTTAACATTGCCCTTAATCCTCTTCTCAAGCGCTGTTGATGGAGGCAAAACATCATTAGGTTTTCAATTTCTGATTTTGATTCGGAATGGAGCATGAGAAACAGGGGCATGGTATATTGATCGAGGCTATTGCTCGCTCTTGCTACCTACAAGCACACTTCCAAACAGCATGAATCGCTTCTTACAAGATCCATTTGATGATAGTCTAGTCTGTCTACCTTGTCAAGATTGAAGAGATCTTATTCTCTAAAACTCCCAAGCTTACGAGTTTTGGACTTTGAGGAGCAGCGAGCACTGTAGAGAAAGGTTTAGATAACTAAATCTCTACTTTCTACTTTGCCAGATCCACTAATTTAGTCAGATCCACCAGTTTCCACTGTGGGAATTGCGATAAGAGGTCGCCGCTCAAAAGGTGAACGCGGCACGATACGGATCTTCCGAATCCCAAGGGATTATGACTTGTTATGTTTATTAGTAATTCAACTGTAACATGTCGTAATGTAGAAAAGTTTAAAATATGAGAAAATATTAGGTGCTCTTGGTGATTCCACCGTGGAAAAATCACAACTCTGAGATGGCGACACGTGTCCGAGGGGCCCACCGTGTCAGGCTCCACGGAGTTTAAGTTTGGCCCCTCTCTCTCTTCATTAATTGCCATCACCTAATTTTTACTTCTCCCGCTCGCGTTTCCCTCATCTCTCATTCTCTGTTCTTTTTCACAGGTTGCACGAAAGGCCTCAAACATTTTCTCTCTTGTTTTTAAAATTTCTCTCCCTCCCAAGAGCGAGCCCGCTGGTCCCGAGCTCAGATTCGCCGCCTCCGGCACGTCCCCTCCAGGAGCCACTCCCTCAAGCCGAGAGCCCGCCGGTCGCATCCCGAGCTCAGATCCGCGCCTCCGCCACGTTGCCTCCAAGAGCCAGCCCGCCGGTCGCAGCTACTGGGTCCCGAGCTCTGATCGCCTCCGCCTCCGCATTCTTCGTTGTTCCTGCTCGCAGACGAGACCGGCTTACCTGCTGGGCAGTGGGTCTCTTGTGATCTTCGTCCCTAGACCATGTAGGGTGTTCTAGTGATGGCTCTATAGGGTTATAGAAAACCATCTCACTTCTAGTCAGGTTTGACATCCAGTGACTTTCACTGAAGAGTTGTTCACTTTTTAGAACTAAATTTGTGCTGTTAAATGTCAAGGGAACCGTGCATATTATGAGTAAAGCTTGCTGGGGCTAGTTTCATGAATGTAGATGTCACGGAGTTGTGCAAATCTCATAAATCTTCATGTTCTTAGAGTAATGTTTAGTACTGAGGTAAATGATGTCTACCTGTGTGCACACGAAGACCAGTCCTGTACACCAAATGATAACAGTTCAATTGCAGTCTCTTTTGAATTGAATAACTTGAAAGCTGTTGAAGTGGCATCAGGGACAGCGTTTCTTCATGTCCTTTCCTTCCTTTAGATACGATTTTCAAGCAGTCAAATGTTACTTGAGATAATAACCCGATTTTACAAATCAAACAGGCATTTTTGTCGCACAGACAAGATTCTGGAGAACATCGGACTTGATCCCATAGATTGGCAATTATGAAAGGGAGATGGGCTTGGGATGATGTCCTTTTTTGCGGGTGATTGTTATTTTCTGGTGTTAGCTTCACATGCCAAATGGGGATGGGCACTTTTTGACACAGCTGGCTTACCCTCTTAATTTGTGTTCTGGTAACATTTGTATGTACGTAGAAACTAGAAAGACTGGGAAGAGACGAGTCTATTAGTACTGCCAGAGCAGCTCTTTTTGCTGGTGTTCAACATCCTGCGAAAATTGAAAGCCTTAAAAAAGTGATTTGCCGCCGGAAGCCCATCTCGTTTTTTGAAGGTTTCTTCAAAATTTGTTGATGACAGAAGCTTGAGAAGTGCCCAATGCAGAACTTGGACGCATGACAATTTCCAGTGCGTGAAAACAGAGAATGTTACAGCCACACCAAAATTAAGGAGATATAATATCGGGCAATAGTAGAACATTTGTGAGGCTGAGATGACTAGATTCGGAATAGTAATAGAACATGGCAGGATCAAGTATGTTTCATATAGTTCAGTCTCACCAAACTTACAATCGGTGGCCAAGTCGGACATCTCAAATATGTGCAGGTTATGGTTAATTTGTAGAATCAACAGTAGATCATAACATCAATTAGTTAAGAGTGGCATTGTTCTCTCAAACTTCTGTTTTCTGACTATGATTGTCATCCGGATATGGTGAAAATCTTTTACACAGCTTTTCAGGCAACCAAGCTTTGGATGCACACTCTCAGTAGCGAGAGCAATGTTGAAGGGGCCAAAATTAAACTGTTATTAGATAGAACAGAAACTTTCCTGAGCAATTGGGTAGCATCCTATGAGTTCAATGTCATTATTATGAATACAGGCAAGCAAACTAAATTCTGAGTTCTGCATTCGGCTCTAATATACACACGAACAAATCTCCCAGTCACAAACTATGTCAATGCATTTGCTGACGGTGTCATTGCTTCACGAGTTGAAATTCTCCATGGGCATACCCGCCGTATTGAAATTCTTGCTTAGATTTTAGCAAATTGACTAGACTTTTGCTGCACGAATTCTCTTGGAACGAGATCTTTCTCGAGTGAACTTTGAATTCAATCCTCCTACCGTGACCTGCAAGTTGAAGTCAAACTGAAAATCAAAGTCGAACAGAAACTTCTAAAACCTGTCATTATTACCAGTTACTTTCTGAACTCACTCTCGATGGAATAAAAATGAGCAAAGTTCCATACCATAGAACATATATATATGTACAAACGAAGACAACGAGCATTAGACCAAGCAACCTACACTGAAGCATCCCATTGCCTTAATATTATTAGTCTTAACCTTTGGGTTTCTAACGCTCATAGCAGCTGCAACCGGCCGGCTGGCTCTTGGAGGCAACGTGGCGGAGGCGCAGATCTGAGCTCAGGATGCGACCGGCGGGCTCTCGGCTTGAGGGAGTGGCTCCTGGAGGGGACGTGCCGGAGGCGGCGAATCTGAGCTCCGGACCAGCGGGCTCGCTCTTGGGAGGGAGAGAAATTTTAAAAACAAGAGAGAAAATGTTTGAGGCCTTTCGTGCAACCTGTGAAGAAGAACAGAGAATGAGAGAGGAGGGAAACGCGAGCAGGAGAAGTAAAAATTAAGTGATGGTAATTAATGAAGAGAGAGAGAGGGGAGGCCAAACTTAAACTCCGTGGAGCCTGACACGGTGGGCCCCTCGGACACGTGTCTCCATCTCAGAGTTGTGATTTTTCCACGGTGGAATCACCAGGGGCACCCAATATTTTCTCAATATATATGGTGCAAGGGGATCATTGAGTGGATCGTCTGGAACGTCACGCAAACCCTCAAAGTGGGGCACGAAAGTCCACTCTGACACACACGTTCTCTCTTTGCAAAGCCCACATAAATATAATCGTAGAATTTCCGCTTACATCCCAACAATCAACGGAGCCCCATCGATCCTGTCCATTCCATAAATGTTAAGGCATGCTCACTCCACGAAGAAAAGATTAAGGGATAACGGCATAAATAATAATATAATTTTTTAATTTTTTTAAATATTTTTTTTAATTTTTAATTAATATTTAATATAATCCCTAAATTTTTATTTTGAATAAAATAATTTATGAATTTTTGGTATGTGTTCAATGTAGTTTCTAAATTATATGAAAATATTTATTATAGTCCTTACATTAATTCAAGTTTAGGGACTCTATCAAATATTTTCATATAGTTTAAACACTAAATTAAACATGTATCAAAAAGTTTAAGGATGACATTGAACAAATTAAAAGTTCATGGATTATATTGCATATTAAGTTAAAGTCTAAGGATCACGTTAAATAAATTAAAAATTTAGGGAATATATTACATATTAAGTCAAAGTTTAAGTATTGTTTGTGTCATTTTCTCAAAAATTAAATCTTTTAATCTGCAAAAAAAAAGTTAGTAAGAAAGAAAAAACAAAGAACTTGATGGGTTCCACGTTGGCTGCATCTGAATGGTTCTCTGACGAGCGTCGTATTATCCAACGTACTACCACCACTCAAAGCTCTGTTTTTCCTGCTTGCTTCACTTCGGCCCCTCCCATTTTATCTGTTCTCTGCACAAGGACAAGAGCTCTAGATAGGCCCTCCAATTTTCTTGATCACCTCAGCTTTTTCTGAACACTCTTTGAGCTCGATCACGATCCTTATCACTCTTTCCGTCAACATGAACCGGTTCTTCAAGAACTCACTGACCCACCATCTCTCTATCAGCCTCAAGCAGGTCGGCACCGGATTCAGGAACCGCCCTCGCGGTTTCGCTCGCTGGGGTGGCGGCGATCCCGAGCCAGAGTCGTGGAGATCAATGGAGGGTCTCGTCCGTTGCTCGGCCAATTACGCCCCTCTTACTCCCATCAGCTTCTTGGAGCGGTCGGCCAAGGTCTACAGGGACGCGACCTCGGTGGTGTACGGCGACGTGAAGTACACTTGGAGTGAGACTCACGAGCGGTGCCGTAGAGTGGCCTCTGCTCTGTCCCGGCTGGGAATTTCCCGGGGCGATGTGGTGAGTCGGAGTCGGAGTTGGGTTTGAGTTCAATACCCTGTCATGGTCTGTATCGTCAGGCAAAATTTGGTCGTTTGAAACGCAAATAGTTGTGCATTGGTTCGGGCGAATAATTCGTATTACGTTCACTGGTACATACCTTCTAATTTGATTCATGAGTTGTATCTCTTTCTTTTGTCTGCTGCATCAGTTTCATCATCTAGGCAAAATTTGATCCGTTCTGGTTTGATTTGTGTGAAACTGTGTTTCGGTCCATGCGCCTCAAATCAACACCTTTCTCCTTCAAAGGGTATGGAAAATGATGACTGGAATTGTCTTCTCTGTTAGTGCGTGATAGTGATTCATCTAGTTCATAGCAGTGATTTGAATAACAGATGAGAGAGGATTAAGCTTTGGGTGTTGTATCTCTGAACAGGTAGCCACCTTGGCTCCCAACGTCCCCGCGGCGTATGAGCTGCATTTTGCGGTCCCCATGGCTGGAGCGATCCTCTGCACGCTCAACACCCGGCACGACCCATCCATGGTGTCGGTTCTTCTGAAACATTCGAGAGCCAAGATCATTTTCGTGGACCATCAGCTACTTGAAGTTGCTCGCTGTGCAATTGATATGTTCACCAAGACAGAAACAGAACCCCCGATTGTAGTCCTTATTTCTGAATCGGATGGTTCGGTTCCTCTGCATCCTTCAGGCATTTACGAATATGAAGGGCTCGTGGCCTCGGGGTCCGACGATTTCGAGGTGCGCCGTCCACGCAATGAATGGGATCCTATCAGCATAAACTATACTTCCGGGACGACGTCACAGCCCAAAGGAGTTGTCTATAGCCATAGAGGTGCGTATCTAAATTCCATCGCGACATTTCTTCTTCATGAGATGGGCTCGTTGCCGGTTTACCTTTGGACAGTGCCTATGTTTCATTGCAATGGATGGTGCTTGACTTGGGGAGTTGCGGCACAAGGCGGCACCAACGTGTGCCTCCGAAAAGTCTCTCCAAAGGGAATTTTTGATAGTATTGCTATGCATAACGTGACTCACATGGGTGGAGCGCCGACTGTCTTGAATATGATGGTTAACTCAGCGGTAGATGATCGACGGCCTCTTCCTCGCAAGGTGGAAGTCATGACGGGCGGTTCGCCGCCGCCTCCACAAATCCTATTCAAGATGGAAGAGCTCGGTTTCAGCGTGTCACACTTGTATGGCTTGACTGAAACTTACGGTCCGGGGACGTACTGTGTGTGGAAGCCCGAGTGGGACTCTCTGCCCTCTGACCAAAGATCAAAAATCAAAGCTCGACAAGGGGTGCAACATCTCGGCCTCGAGGAAGTCGACGTTAGAGATCCAGTCACAATGGAGAGCGTTCCTAGTGATGGTAAATCTCTAGGAGAGATCATGTTCAGAGGTAACACTGTCATGAGCGGGTACTATAAGAATCAGGAAGCGACGGACAAGGCGTTCGAGGGCGGATGGTTTCATAGCGGAGACCTTGCCGTGAAGCATCCCGATGGCTACATCGAAGTAAAAGATCGTTTGAAAGACATTATAATTTCGGGAGGAGAAAATATAAGCACCGTGGAGGTAGAGACAGCTCTGTACAGCCATCCGGCAGTTCTAGAGGCCGCAGTGGTCGCGCGTCCTGATAATCATTGGGGCCAAACGCCTTGTGCCTTCGTTAAGTTAAAGGAGGGATGTGACGTCGATGCTCAGGAGATCATAGGATTTTGTCGAGAGCATTTGCCTCATTACATGTCTCCTCGTACAGTCGTGTTCGAGGATTTGCCTAGAACTTCGACTGGAAAGATACAGAAGTTCATTCTAAGGGAAAAAGCAAAGGCCATGGGCAGTCTCTCATGAACCAAGCATTTCACAATCTATCCCCACACTTTATGTGATCATTATTTTGTAGTGTCTCACAATTGACAGAATTTCTCACGGTCGATGGTTGACAAAAGGTTTTTGGAGGTGACTAATTTGTGTTATTCATCATTTTGACCCACAGAAAGGCGAATACGGTTCATGGGACCTAAGAATAGGTATATCAAATTGCTCTTCTGGTATGCATTACATGGATACATCGAAATGAATGTGGCTTCTTGCTTGCCGACCAGCTTCCATCTCTGTTACATCTCATCGAACTAAGAGGGAATTAATCTTTTTGGCCTTGACAGTTTCGCCGTGTAATCTTTTAGCTCATGCGGATGCTCGTGCTTTATACTGATTTAAATCTAGGCGGACGATGTAGGGATGTTCAACTGAGCCGCAATTCAAGTAGCCGGTGTCCTCTCTTCACTCTGCTGGTTAATGACGGTGATAGTGTGCGGGCGGATTTCCTTCCAGATCCACCATGAATACTCCCCCGTTCTCATCGAGGCGGGGTTGCCAAGTACTTGTCCAGCATCGCCATGACATTTCGGATGGGAGGGTATTTGAGACCTTTGAAATTTACTTTGTCTTGATAGTCCCTTGGATGGGCTTTCTTGGTTAAGTACTCCTTATTCAATAAAATTAGTTTTTCTGTCAAAAAAAAAAATTAGGACAATCCGAATAATGCAATTACAGGACAAATAACGCAGAAATACGCAAGTAGTTCAGTTCTAATCGTCCAATTTACCTTTTACAAACAATTCCCTTGATGTTCTGGTTCTTTTGAAGCTGTGCTCGTTCTCTGGACAAACCTTGCGCACCTTGCCCTTGGAATTCATTGGCAAGTCCCCGAAACACACCGTTTTCGGAACCATTGCCGCCTTTTGCAGCCGCTCCGCGCAAAACTCTACGATCTCCTCGGTGTTGGAAAACCTCCCTTCCTCTTCAACTTCACAAATGCGCACGCGACTTGCCCCGACTTGCCCCGCAACGACGTCATTTTGAGCAACAATGGCGGCTTCCGCAACTTTCGGGTGGCTCAACGAGACGGTTTCTATGTCCAATGTGCTGATCACCTCCCTAACTGAGTTTTAAATTAATGTTTCGAATTTGAGCCGTTTTACGGAAGTCGACCCTATTTTGATAAGTCTTCGATTTCAATCATGGAGAGCTTTCTCACTAAAAGATGAAACAAGGGCACACTTTACGGCCTAATATCCTAAAAAAATCTCTAATTTTAGCTTTTATCCCAATTTTACCTTTTGTCTCATAAAAAATCTCTAACTTTAGGTTAGGTCTCAATTCTACTTTAAATTTTTTTTTGTCTCATAAAAAACCCTCAACTTTAGATACAGTACCAAGTTTGCCCTCAATTTTTTTGTCTCATAAAAAATCCTAACTTTAGGTCCAATTTCAATTTCACTATAATTTTTTTTTGCCTCATATTCATTAACCCTCCTTTAAAATTGCCCTTAAGGATTTTGGACTTGTTGATCTCTCATACTTAGGAATGTTCCGTCTCTTATGATCAAAGAGCTTGCGCTCAATTCGTTTAAACAACTCGTGCTTGGGAGTTTTTCATTTCTTGATCGTCAACAAGCAATTTCAGATGGACAGTTAGTGGGGGCAAATGTGCAACTCAAGTGAAAGTTTGTGATTTTTATGAGATTGTAAAGATTTTAGGGTATAATTAGGGCTAGACGGTAAAATTGGGATAATACCTAAAGTTTGGGGTTTTCATAGGACAAAAAAAAGTTATGGTAGAATTATGATATGATCTAAAATTGAGGATTTTTTATGGAACAAAAAAGGTTTATGGTAAAATTGGGACAGAAGTTAAAGTTTGAGGTGTTTTAGGGTATTAAACTCACACTTTACTTTATGATATCTATTTCACTTGCGGGGGCAAAAAGGTCATTGTAAGAGAAAGAAAATAAGAAGAAGAAGAAGGGTTTTGTTTGTCATTTCTTTTGACTGAGGAGCGGGATGCATACGAGGGAAATAAGACTTTGTGGATCCCTCTAGGTTTTGTTGGTTTTCGTTGGTCTTCAGCGAGGAGCCGAGCCGCATGAGAGAAAGGAAAATAAAAGGTAAATATAAGGGTTTGCTTTTGGGTTTTTCTTTTGAGTTATTATAACGAAAAATCTCAAATTAGCACCTACGACAAATTTATCCTCGTGACAAGTTTACTATCCGTTAAATTGGATTAATACCACGGAAAATCACAATTTAGTAAATTTATGACAAACAGAGAAGTAAAATCTCAAATTGGTACACACGTCAATTGTCACGTGTCATCTAACTCAATCATATGACGGTAAATTTAACGGAAATCAACGGGGGGATAAATTTGTCACAAGTGTACTGGTTTAGATATTTTGATGGTAAAAAAATTAATTTGGGGTAAATTTATCATAAATGTACCAGTTTGAGATTTTTTCATAGTATTAATCCTTTTCTTTTTAGGGTTGCCTCGTAATAGAGAACGTACAAGCCAAGAGCCACACAAGAAGAAGCCCAACCGTGGGTTTCTTGAGATAGTGTGATGCTGCACAAAGAACAGATAAAGGATGAAGTCTGGCAGTTATTGAAGGCTCGAGAAGAAAGCAGGGCTAGGTGTTCTTTGGGAAAAGTATCAAAAAAGTCATAAATCTATTGCATTGGTACTAGTTCAGTCTTAAACTTTTCAATTGAACCAATTTAGTCATAAATCTTTTTACATTGGTATCAATTTAGTATATCCAACTAATTTAGGTCGGAAATCACTGACATGGACGCTGGCCGTCTTCCGTGGCACGACCGGCACTGACGTGGACATTTTAAAATGATTTTTGAATTTTTTTAATTAATTTTTTCTGTTATTTTCCCTTTTCTTTATTTCTTTTATTTTCTTGATTTCTTTCCTTTATTTTTTTCTTTCTTTCATTCCTCTTCCCATCGCCAGCAGCTAGCCTCCACAATGATTGATAGAGGCCGCCGGCCCTTGGCGAGGGTTGGACGAGGCCGCCCATGCTGTCACCAAATTTGGCGAGGGGACCCTTGCCCAGCCCTCACCAAAGGTCGGTGAGAGCCAAGCTCGCTGTTGCGAGGCCCTTCACCATCTAGGAGAGGCCATCCCTCGCCAGATCTGGCAAGGGCATGAGTGGCCTTGTCCAACCCTCGTTGGCCCTTGTCTAGGGCCAGCCTCCCTAGTGGCTAGTGAGGATGGCCCGGCCCTTGCCCTCGCCGGCCGTCTCTGCTGAACATTGTGGAGGCTGGCGGAGGGAAGAGGAAGGAAAGAAAAAAAAGAAAAGAAAAGAGAAGAAAAGAGAAGAAATAAAGAAAAGGGAAAATAAAAGAAAAAATTTAATAAAAAATACAAAACATTATTTTAAAATGTTCACGTCAGCACTGGTCATGCCACGTAGGACGGTCGATGTCCAATTTAGCGATTTCTGATCTAAATTGATTGGATAAATTGAATTGGTATCAATGTAAAAAGGTTTTGAACTAAATTTATTTAATTAAAAGATTTAGGACTGAATTGGTACTAATGTAATAGATTTAGGACTTTTTTGATATTTTTTCGAACGCTCTTCCCTTATAAAGAAGCTGTTCGCTTTGAGGCTATTCTATTCTCCTCAACCGTGTCAGGTTTGAGAGGGTAGGCTCTTCTTATAGTTACAGGCACCAGGCTGCCATGGTGGATGGCATTTAAAGATAGGAGGAATAGTGGTAAGAGAAGAAAAAAGGAGGAGCTCTATACCTACCACCAACCAACCTAGAGCTTAGCATTTTGTTACCCTCGATAGCAAATCCGACGGAGGATTAAGGCTATACCCTCCATCCATAAAAGGGAACCCCATTAACGTGCAAAATCCAACTGCGCTTCTACGGACAATAAAGCAACCCTAAATCAAGACACACGGAAGCTTGATCGTCGTCTTTGTTTCCGTCGTACGTAGAGCAAACAAGAAGAGTATCAAATTCTCTTCTCTCTGTGAATTGTATAAGTGATTTCTTTGTGAGAGATTGTGAGATAATACTTATAAGTTTGCTTGGACTTAATCTAGGTGTGGGAAATACTCGAGCATGTTAGTGATTGAAACTTTGTAATTCTCCGATTTGATAATGGATTATTCACTGCTGGCTTTCCCCATAAATGTATGTACTGATTTTCAGACCGAATCATATAAATCCTTAGTGTCCTTTATTATTCATCGTTTATCTCTTTGGTAATTTTGCATTGATTTAATTGCAAGATCTGTTAGTGTTTCCATGTTATATCATAACACTCCATATGAGAAATGATGTAGTAAACTTTCTATTATTTTGGTTTGAAATTATTTGGGTGTCTCGCTTATTATTATGTAAAAGTTGGTAAGTAAGAACCTAGGGCTAAGAAATGTATTTTCGTTGGTCATACAGACATGGTTAAGAGATATAGGTTATAGTATTGTGACTCTCAATCACCAATTATAATAAGTGGGGATGTTACTTTTGATGAAAATTCCATACTTAATTAGAGAAAAGTTGTTGAGTCTACAAGTATTCAGGAGGGGAAAGTTGGGAAAGAGGTGGAGTATCCACAGAGAACATTTGAAGGTGTTCTTATTTAGACAGAAAGTGATAGTGAGTAACAACACTCAAATTCGATCAAAGATGATGTAGAAGAAGTTGAGCAACCTAAAACCTTGGCCGCAGGGGGGACTAAACAGCAAATTAAGCCTCCTCAGAAATATAACTTTGTTGATTTGGTGGCATATGCTCTTACATTTGATGAAGAGCTTAGTATTGAAGAACCTTCTATATTTTGTGAAGCTACAATTTGTTTTAAATATGAGAAGTGGCTTGTTGTGATGAATGGACAGATGGAGTCACTTATAAGAACTGAACTTGGGATCTCATGAAATAACCCAAGGGCAAAAGAGCTATTGGATGCAGGTGGGTCTTCAAGAAACGATGGAATTCCAAGGGTTGAAGATGGAAGATTCAAAGCACGTTTGATAGAGAAGGGTTTTAGTCAAAAGAAAGGATCGACTTCAACGAAGTGTTCTCTCCGGTCATGAAACATAATTCCATTTGTGTGTTGTCGTGTTAGTAGCCCTTTGTGATCTAAAACTTGAGCAACATGATGTCAAGACCACTTTTATGCTTGGCGAGCTTGAGGAGACAATTTATGTCTCAACTGGAGGTATTTGTTGTTAAGGGTAAAAAATATCATATTTGCAAATTGAAACACTTTTTGTATGATCTCAAGCAATCCCCATGGCAATGGTACAAGAGGTTTAATAGCTTTATGTTGAGTCATGGCCACTTGCGGAATACGCATGATAGTTGTGTATACTATAACAGATTATGTAATTGTTCTTTTATTTATTTGTTATTGTATGCAGATGACATGCTGTTACAGTGAAAAACATGATAGAGATACAAGGTCAAAGAGGCAACCTAGTAGGGTGTTTGAGATGAAGGATCTTGAAGCTGCCAAGAAGATTTTAGATATGGAGATTCGTAGAAACAGATAGGTTGAGGAGTTATACCTTTTGCAGAAAAGGAATATTGAGAAATTGCTTGAGCGTTTTTGCATGAAAGCCAAACCGGAAAGTACTCCTTTGGTGTCCCATTTTAGGTTTTTGGTTTCTTTGTTGCCTATAACTAATGAAGAAGAATATGAAATAGTCTCGAGTTTCATATTCTAGTGATATAGGTAGTCTTATGTATGTTATAGTTTGCACTTGTTTAGACATTTCCTAGGTAGTCAGTATTATGAACAGATATATGGCACATTTGGGTAAAACTCATTAGTAAGCCGTGAAATGAATTTTTCAATATATCTAGGGTACCTTAGATGTGAGTTTGGTCTTTGACAAAGATTGTGATATAAGACATTTGGTTGTTGGCTTCGTTGGTTCCGACTATGCAGACAATCTTGACAAAATGAGATCTTTGATGGGCTATGTTGTTACGCTTGGTGGTTCCTTGATTAATCAGAGACCGATCTTGCAAGACACGGTTGCTCTATCTACTACTGAAGTAAACTATGTGGCAGCGATAGAAGCGGCAAAGAAGCTTTTTGGTTGAAACATTTGGTTATGGATCTTTGGGTTAAGGTTATACATCTTTGGGTGAAGTAGCCTTCGTTATCTTTTGTGATAACCAAAGTGTGATCTAGTTAACCAAGAATGCGATATATCACGAAAGAATGAAATATATCGGCATCCGATATCACTTTGTGCATGATGAGGTTACTAAGGATATGGTTATAGTGAAGAAAGTACCAAAGACAGATAATTTGATACATATATTGACCAAACCAGCTCCTTTGACCAAGTTAAAGCGTTGCTTTGATTTGATTGACATTTTCACCATTTGAATTAACTAGGCGGTATTGGTGGCGTTCATCCCTTTTTTTTTCTATAGCGAGTACACTCACATAGGCTAAGAGGTGTGCGTCGTCGATTTCGACATTTTGGGGCATGGCCTTGTGTGATCACTCTTGGTGGTGAGGGCGAGATGTCTTGTGGCATTTGGCATAACGCTTTTGTGGAGATTTGAGTTAAGGTGGAGAATTGTTGAGTTTTGACCTTCAAATTGGTGATAATGACATTTTGGACTATACACATTTGTTTTAGGGCTTTTTGAACAGGGACTATAAAGGAATGTATTGCACAACACATTTCTAACCCTAGCCTCCACATTCCCTCTTTTGCATTGGTTGTTGAAGATAGTGAAGCCCTTCTCATCTTGTGTCTTGTGTGATTTTAATTTTGCTTTCATCCTTTGCTATTTGTGCATCTTTTAGTATTGTTCCACAACATCTAATGTAATGAATCGTAAAAAATATGTTACAAGTGAATAATGTATACCTTTACACATTAATATCATGAGATGATGAGGTCATTGGGATTTGTTTAGATAAAAATGAAGAAAAGTTGAACATGGAAGATTTGCTAAAGACTTCCATTTTGTTTTTCTAATATTTAGTGTATCTCTTATTATTAGTTAGGATTTACTTTTTGTTTTTAGTTAGCATAATATATAGTATATCTTTTATAATTAATTAGAGATATTTGGTAGATCTTCTCTTTCCTATTATGATAAGTGGTATGCCGTATAAATATTTGTAATGCATGTTGAACTATACAAGTAAATTATGAATTATCACATGATATTAGAACCATAGAACCACCAAACAATTCGACTCGCATCGTTTGAGATATGGCTTTGGAAACGTCTACCAAGAAGGTGATTGACCTTTCTAGGCCATATTATCTCAACACCTTTGACAATCCTAGAAGAGTGCTTGTTTCATGTGTGCCGACCCGGGATAACATGCAACATGGTCGAAGGCGATGAAATGTGCATTGAGAGAAAAAAAATAAAACTCAGGTTTATTGATGGATCATTAGAGAAGTTGAATCCAACATCACTAGAATTTTAAGCGTGGGACATTCGTTATTCCATAATGGGTTTCATAGATTTTCAATTCCCTGGACATGATTCTATAGGGAAGCGTAGCATGCGCAAAAGAAGCAAATGTAATGTGGAATGAGTTGAAGGAGATATTCACTCAAGGTAACGAACCTCACATCCACGAGATAAAGCCAAAATTGAGCTCCTACAACAAGGAAGACTCTCAGTGGTGGAATACTACACCCAATTAAGGGTTTTATGAGATGAACTTGATGACAATGATGACATCCTAGAATGTACCTATGTTGTAGCCACGATGTACATGAAGAAGAAGAGGCAGAAAAGATTCACTGGTTTTTTATGAGCCTTAATGCTAAGACCTATGGGAATGTTCATTCTCGAATTTTCAACCTTGAGCCACTCCCGTCCCTCGGTAAGATTTATTCAATGATCACGTAGGAGGAGCGCCAAAGATCAATTGTCCGGGGGAGGGAAGAGAAGATCGAGAGTGTTGCTTTCTCGGCTGGAAGAGTGGGCCCAAGGAAAGTACTATTTGAAAAACCTAAATGTGATCACCATGGGAAGGCTGAACATGAGAAAAGTAATTGCTTGGAGTTGATTTGATATCCTCCGAATTGGGAGTCAAAGTGAGGTGGAAAGGCATGCAAAGGGAATCCTTTCACAACGGCTGTACATATTGCATAGGCTAGCGGCGATGGTTCTGACACTATTACAAATACCAAATACGAGTCAAGGCGGTTTGAAGGGGATAGAGATAACAACAACAATTAGGAATGATCAATATCAACATTTGGTCAGTCTCCTCATGGCAATGAAATCGCCCATTGCGAATGATCAACTCACAAATATGGTGTATTGGCCCAATAATGTTTCCACAAATTGAATTATCGATGGTGGTGCCCCTGAACTTATGACAAGGCCACTTTTGCTTCTAAATCAGCCAAGGAATATCACTATTACATACCTTATAGAAACTTCTAATGGAAAAGTGACTCACAACATCAAAAGAGGCGATACTTATTTAAGCCCTAATTTTATTTTGAACGTTATGCTATATGTCCGAAACTTTAAGTGCAACCTTAATTCTATTGGGAGTTCGACTTTTAATTGTTCAATCACGTTCTTCTCTCCTTGATGTGTCTAATAGGACCTATCTTTGAAGAGATTGATTGGAGTGGGTGATCTTCCAAAAGGGGTTTATTATCTTGGATGCATGGGCATTCATTCGGCTTTCCAAGCAGTCAATGGATAGAATATTGACATCTAACATTAACGATTGGGGCACCCATCATGACAAGTTTTGAATTTGATCACCGATATTGAAATAAATAAAAAATGGGCTAATTTGTGTGATGTATATTGTTGTGCAAAACAAACCCGTTCCTCATTTCCTTTAAGTAATAATAAGGTCGGTGGATGTTTTGATTTGTTGCGTTGTGATGTTTGGAGGCATATTAGATAGGGTCACTCTGCGATGCACATTATTTTTAAACCATCATCAATGATTATAGTCAAATAGTTTAGGTCTATTTGGAGAAGGAAAGATCAAAGACGTACAAAGTCTTTGTTAATTTTTGTCATATGGTAAAGACTTAATTTGATCGAGTAGTTAAAATGGTGTGAAGTGATAATGGCCGTGAATTCTTTCTAATTCCACGAAAGATTTTTTCTCCAAAAGTAGAGTGATGCATCAGACATCATATTCTTCCACGTCACAGTAGAATGGGCGAGTTGAAAGAAAACATCGACACAACCTCAACGTAGCACGAGCACTTCGTTTTCAAGCGAATTTACCAATTCGTTTTTGGGGTGAATGTGTATCTGCTGATCTAATCAATTATACTTCAACTTTGGGTGCGTTTGTTTTGCGGAAAATAGCCCATTTTTGGAAAATATTTTCCAAGAAATCATTTTTTTAGGAAAATGAGTTCATTTTTCGGTGTTTGGCTAAAACCTAAAATAGAATTGGAAAGTACTTTCAATTGAAAATCTGATGGTGAAAATTATCAATTTTTTTTTAAATTATTTGTTATTTTAAAATTATTCTTAGAAAGAAAAGAAAATACATGAATGTTTCCTTCTTAGAAACAAAAGAAAAGAAAGAAAAAAATCTTAACAAATTCAATATGAGTAATTCCGAAAGTGTTTTCACCTTCTTAGATTAGATAATTCACTTTCTTAATTTTATATATGAATGTTTTCCTTGACCGGAAAGTGTTTTTAGTTAACTTACCACTTTCAGCGAATCAAATGGGTGAAAGTCTGGAAAGATGATTCATGGAAAACACTTTCCCCCAAACAAACACACCCTTTGTTATTATCTAGAAAAACTCCGTTCAAGCTTTTCTTTGGGAAACCGCTAGATTATATTAATTTGTGAGTTTTTAGTGCACTCTGCTTTGCTCACAAACCATTAAAGGGCAAAGATAAATTTCAAGAAAGGGAAAGAAAATGTATATTTTTGGGACATCTATACAGCATGAAGGGTTGGAAGGGTTTTGATTGAGAAACTGAAGAATTATTGGTATCTTGTGATATTATTTTTTATGAAGAGAGTTTTTTATTTGCTCACCAACTTGCACATGAGGGTCAGGACTCTCTTCCTCTTTTAACACCGGCTCGTGAGTTGGGTCCTATTGATGTAGAGTGGAATCAACCTTAGGAGAAGGAAGAAAGGGTTCCAAGCCAAGTTCAAGAAGAAAATGGGCAGATGGTGATGCGAGACTGTGATAGTACTATCCAAGTTGAAGAGCAACTCAGCGAGTAGCCCGATGACCAAATTCCAGTCCCAATTCATTGTGCACAACAGAAAAGATAGCCAACCCATCAGTGAGATTATGTGTGCCATACTGTCTAAACAAAAACCCCAACTTCTTAACCTACTCCGTCGATAATTTTAGGTACGGTCTATCCAATCGAGAAGTTTATTTCTTAAGAACAATTTATTGAGCCTTACATCGCCTTTTTAGCTACTATTGATTTTGATATGGAGCCTAGAAATTTCACTAAGGCTATTAAAAATTCTTTGCGGAGAGAAGCAATGGCAGCAAAAATTAAAGCACTAGAAGATTATAACACTTGAACTTTGGCTACTTTGGCGGAGGGTAAGAAACCCATAGGGTACAAGTGGGTCTACAAAATCAAGTATTGAGCTGATGGGAGTACTAAGCGATATAAAGCTCGTCTTGTCGCAAAGGGTTTCACCCAGATAAAGGGCGCAGACTTCCTTGAAACCTTCGCACCAGTGGCTGAACTAGTCACTGTACGATGTCTTCTTGCAGTTACATTGGTTCATAATTGGGAGTCGCATCATATGGACATCAATAATGTATTTCTACATGGCGACTTGGATGATGAAGTTTTTATGAAGCTTCCACTAGGTTTCATGACAGCTAGCTCGAATCGTGTATGTCAACTACAAAAGTCCTTATATGATCTTTGACACGCATCTCAAAATTGATTTTCAAAATTCCCTAATGCATTGATGGAGTATAGTTTTGATGAATCATTAGCAGAGTACTTGTTGTTCATGTACTCTCATGGCAGTACTTTTCTATCTGTGTTAGTATATGTTGTTGATCTTATCTTAGTAGGCAATAATTCATAATAGTGCGCATTGCTCAAACAGTACCTTGATGAGCATTTTCATATCAAAGACCTTGGTCAATTAAAGTATTTTTTGGGAATTGAAGTAACGCTGATGATCTCAGGGTTATTTTTATACCAAAGAAAGTATGTACTTTACATTCTATAGGAATGTGGCAAGCTAGTAGCTAAACTAGCAACTTCTCCTATGGAGCAACAACACCAGTTAGCTACAGCAACTAGACCTGCCATGATAGACCCAAGTCACTGTCATCGATTAGTAGGACGTCTACTTTATCTCATTATCACTCAGCCTGAATTATATTATTATGTTCACATACTTTCCCAGATAATGTTGGAATCGAAGCAGCAGCATGGGAAGTAGTTGTATGAGTTCTTCGATATCTCAAGAAAAACCTAGGACAAGGGATTCTATTATTAGTCCTAGCTTGACTTTTTCTTTGGTCGAACTCACTTCACTTCACTTGATTGCCTTTTGTGACTTCGATTGGGCAAGTTGCTCGATCACTCGATGATCAGTTACTGATTACTTTGTCTTACTCTGTGGTTGTCTTTTGTCTTTCTTGATCCTCTGCTAAAGCTGAATATTGCGCTATGGTAACTATGACTAGTGAATTGATTTGGTTGCACACTTTATTTGACTCCCTCGGGTTATTTTACAACAAACCGATGGGGCCTTATTGCGATAACCAATCTGCCTTACAAAACACGGCAAACTCGGTATTTCACAAATGAACAAAGCACATCGAGATTGATTGTCACTTTGTTCGCGAATATGTACAGTCAGACACCATTAGAACTGAGTACATACCCACTGGACTTCAACTGACAGATATTTTTACCAAGTCATTGGGTTGAGATCGATTTACATTTCTTGTCAGCAAGCTGGGCATTCATGACCATCGTGCGCCAACTTGAGGAGGAGTAATACAGAAGATTTGCTAAAGACTTACATTATTTTTTTTTCTAATTTTTAGTGTATCTCTTATTATTAGTTAGGATTTACTTTTTGTTTTTAGTTAGCATAATATTTAGTATATCTTTTATAATTAGTTAGAGATATTTGGTAGATTTTTTCTTTACCTTTTCTGTTAAGCAATAGTCGTATAAATATTTGTACTCTACGTTGAGCAATACAAGCAAATTACGAATTATCACAATATCTTACAATTTGTTCGGTCTAGTTGGGCAACTCATATAACTTTTCCTAAACGCTAAATATGCATCTAATCGGTCCGCAGTCCTTTGCTTTTCAAAAACTTTGCTCCAAAGATGAGGTGAATCTTTACCGCTAAGATGGCTATCTCCTAAACTCATCCGTAGTTCATATGACATATGATATAATCAAGAGCTGATACATATATTTTTTGAAGGCTACAAATTCCGGTTCAATTCGATTTTCCAAGGTGGATGCTGCTGCACTAAATGAAATGAGTTGAACGTGTTGTTCCAAGTGGGATTAGCCCTAGACGACTTCCTCGTGAGTCGTCGCCCTTATCAAAACACCAAATTAACTTCGACCTCTGACTCTAGATCAGAATCCCACATGGAAGAAGGCACGTATCTTCCACGATCTACGCACCATTACCGTCCAACCCTGTTCCCAGATGGAACACGTACGTAATGGAACAGCACCTACCAAACTGTCACTCAGATCAGATCATGATAACCATGGAAAATCTAGGTTTGGCACTACCCACACGATGATAGCATCTATTCAATTCTTTATTAGGGTTTTGTCAAATTTCGCTGCAGCTTCCCTTCCGAGAATAATAATACGAGACGAAGAAAATGCCGCAATCCTTACCCACAAAAACAGTAAGAGATAAGTCCCATTCAATGGCTTATCTGATTACGTAGCACCCACCATAATGATTTCATGCGTCATCCCCACCTAAATGAGTAATTTTTTTTTGTCTGCTAGGTATATTCCCGAACTCTGGAGCTTGGCGGGACTTTAATGAGCCTATCTGGAAAAAACCCCATAAACCCATAAACCCTCGTATTTAGAGAATTACATTGAAATTTCGCGCAAAATTTTATAATTAAATTGACAAAATTAAAAAGTTTAAAATTAAATTAATATATGTATAATAGGTTTAAAGTTGATTGGGTAATTTTTCCAAGCTATTAGTATTCACGCTTTTCTTTAATTCTTTGCTTGGGAATGTTAGAGTATTAAATACTGATTTAGTAAATGAAGAACGAGCCAAAACCTAGCGAGAGCAGTGATACAATGGAACAAATATCTTCTAAATGCTTCACTATCAATAACTTTGGAAATCCCTTATAGATTTTGACTTGTCTCAAATTAGTTCTCTTTCGAATATCTAACTTTAACATCTTTTATCTTCTCCGTTTATGTCTTATTAGTCTTCATAAGATATTCGATAGCCGAGGAAAGTACAATGTAATGAAAGTACAATAACTGCTATCCTTTCGAGTGCGCATCACCTCTCAACAGAATGAAAACCATTGTTTCCTTCTTTTGAAACCGCGACTTCTAACTACACATGATTAATGTCTTGATAATTTCTGCTTTATCATCACATAAAACGAAAGGAGAAAATGTAGAAATTACTGTAGTTGTGATCATTATGAAAAAAACTCCCCGAAACTCTTATTATGCATCTCCAGTACCGTATGTCATTTTGGATGGCAAAGCAAGGGAATTAGGTTTTGGAAATGCAATGGTGGTTTGCATCCATAGGGTGAAACCCCGGATTGCCTTGCTTATATGTATATTAATTAGTGTAATGGGTACATTAAAGGAGGGAGGTCAGACATATGTAAAACTGTTTAAATATTAAATATAGTCTGTGATTATTAGCAAACTAATGTCAACTTTGATGCCATAGTTGAAGTTCATAAGAATTGATGCCATTAACTGTACATCAACTATGGCTTTGATGAGAAAGTGCTAAGAACGTTGAGACCAAGAGCAATCTTTTAAGTCGGACCGTAGCCAACTAAACAAGGTCTCGGCCAATTATGAATATTGACCAATTCCTAGAATATATAGGGTGTCAACAAGGAAGGAGTAAACAATATGTTGACTAGTATATGTGATATGATATCGACTATAAATATAGTCAGTGTTCAAACACCAACATTGGCTGTGAGAAGCCAATAGGATTAAGTAGACAAGGTAAGAATTTTGTCCATTGGCTAACAATCGAGTCAATTTTGATTAGATCAATGTCAATCGAGTTGAGAAGCATTGACATCGACTCATAAACCTTGGATGAAATCAATTCGAATGTAAGGATAAAAATACTGGGAGTAATTATTGCAGACAAGAATAGTTATGAAAGGTATCGACTGACGGTTGTAGTCAAGCACTTTATATAGCTGAGTCAACCAAAATCAAATTTCAATGAGCGAGAACACTTATTAGAAGAGGCCAGCTACTCATGCACCATAAAAGGAGAACACTAAAGAGGAAAAGACACTTACAAACATTCGAAGAATGAGATTTTACTTTTGTCAATGCATTTTACTTATTTCTAGTCATTTCTCAGTAATTTATTTCCAGTCATTCCAGTTGGTTTATGTTAATAAAATACTTGCTTGTATTCTTAAAAAATAATGTGCTATAGTTAGTTGATTTATTTCATAAATTTTAGAACCTAATCATCAAGTTCTTGTTCCTTTCTTGAAAGATTTTGAGGAATCGATTTTCTAGTAAAACAGCAACATGCCCTTTTCACCTGTTCATTGGTTCCCTTATTTATAGGCCTTAGATTTCAATAATCCTTTGCCCATGGGACTCACATGTTGGGATCTATGCTTAAGGCCTTTATCGTCTAACCAACCCATTACTTGAGGAGAGTTTTAAGACATAAAATATAATACTATGTTGAGATTTTGTGGAACAATAGCCAACTATTTTAAAAGTTCATGCTATTAAATGAAAGCAAAATTTAATATTTAAATATTTTAACATTTCCTATCACATGTAAGCTGGACTTTGGCCTAAGCTTGAAGCTTGGAAATATGTAGTTAGTGAGGCAAATAGAGGCCTGTAATATGTGAACTTTTGGATCTCCTATTATGATAGAATGTTGAGATTTTGGTGGATCACAATCAATTATTTTAAGAACTTAAGATGTTAAATAAAAGCGTGGTTTGATATTTGAATATTCTAACATGTGCACCATATTTGGAGTAAACTCTTGCACACTGAAATCTACGTAGTAGTGGCTTCATAGAGTTTTTATATATTAGTAAAAGTAAACGATGTTTTGAGTCCAAATCTTTTAAGACTTTTTCTTTGCCTATTATTATTTCACCCATTAGTCTTAGGTGAAATACCAGCCTATGTATGAAGGGAAGTGTTACAATATTTAAAATAGCTTAATTTTTTAAAATAATCGGTAGCGATCTGGTACAAATTTTACAAAATGGTTCGGTGTGTACCAATTGGTAGCATTGACTTAGAGGAGTAGAGGTCGCCTTTCGATCATGCATGCCAAATCATTTGTAAGATTTATTGCAATCAAAAGAAGACTTAGGACTACAGTGTGAGACCCACACAAGTTGTAAGACTACCCTTTAGCATTTCCTTTCGCAAGAGAAAGAAAAAATGAACTAGTCAGGGATGAAAAGGTTGACTCCCCTTTAACTCCTTCGAGATGGAATATGATGACATCTGCCCCGATTCTATATTTAATCAATCACGGGGAATATCTAACCAAAAACAAAAATAAAAAAATATAATGACGGGGAGTATAGAACGTGATGGACAATTCTCTAATTCTTCTAACTTGTAAATTGTGCCCCCAGCAAATTAAGGAGAATTTCATGCGAGATCCACCTTCACCGGCGCATATGCCACGTTTACTTAATTTTTTTTTGCCAGAGCTGGAAACATGCCGCGATTCATGAGATCACATGCTGCACATGACGACAATATATAGGGGCCACTAACTTGTTTTTCTCGCTAGTTCGGTCTGGTCAAAGTAAATGCGTTGTCGTGACACATGACCCCAAGAGAATGCGCAAGTATATAAATTCAAATTCATAAATTGAGTGGGGCCCTCTTCGGCCCAAAAGAAAGAAAAACCACGAAATCAAGCGAGAGAACAAACGCGCTTTCCGATTAAGCAAGCCCTTTTAATTCGAGCGATCAATGCGTTCCTTGTCGTGGCCGGAAATGGCATAGCAAGTGAGCTGTAGGCGGATTTCCTTCCAGATCCACCATGAATACTCCCCCGTTCTCATCGAGGCGGGGTTGCCAAGTACTTGTCCAGCATCGCCATGACATTTCGGATGGGAGGGTATTTGAGACCTTTGAAATTTACTTTGTCTTGATAGTCCCTTGGATGGGCTTTCTTGGTTAAGTACTCCTTATTCAATAAAATTAGTTTTTCTGTCAAAAAAAAAAATTAGGACAATCCGAATAATGCAATTACAGGACAAATAACGCAGAAATACGCAAGTAGTTCAGTTCTAATCGTCCAATTTACCTTTTACAAACAATTCCCTTGATGTTCTGGTTCTTTTGAAGCTGTGCTCGTTCTCTGGACAAACCTTGCGCACCTTGCCCTTGGAATTCATTGGCAAGTCCCCGAAACACACCGTTTTCGGAACCATTGCCGCCTTTTGCAGCCGCTCCGCGCAAAACTCTACGATCTCCTCGGTGTTGGAAAACCTCCCTTCCTCTTCAACTTCACAAATGCGCACGCGACTTGCCCCGACTTGCCCCGCAACGACGTCATTTTGAGCAACAATGGCGGCTTCCGCAACTTTCGGGTGGCTCAACGAGACGGTTTCTATGTCCAATGTGCTGATCACCTCCCTAACTGAGTTTTAAATTAATGTTTCGAATTTGAGCCGTTTTACGGAAGTCGACCCTATTTTGATAAGTCTTCGATTTCAATCGTGGAGAGCTTTCTCACTAAAAGACGAAACAAGGGCACACTTTACGGCCTAATATCCTAAAAAAATCTCTAATTTTAGCTTTTATCCCAATTTTACCTTTTGTCTCGTAAAAAATCTCTAATTTTAGGTTAGGTCTCAATTCTACCTTAAATTTTTTTTTGTCTCATAAAAAACCCTCAACTTTAGATACAGTACCAATTTTGCCCTCAATTTTTTTGTCTCATAAAAAATCCTAACTTTAGGTCCAATTTCAATTTCACTATAATTTTTTTTTTTGCCTCATATTCATTAACCCTCCTTTAAAATCGCCCTCAGGGATTTTGCACTTGTCGATCTCTCATACTTAGGAATGTTCCATCTCTTATGATCAAAGAGCTTGTGCTCAAGTCGTTTAAACAACTCGTGCTTGGGAGTTTTTCATTTCTTGATCGTCAACAAGCAATTTCAGATGGACAGTTAGTGGGGGCAAATGTGCAACTCAAGTGAAAGTTTGTGATTTTTATGAGATTGTAAAGATTTTAGGGTATAATTAGGGCTAGACGGTAAAATTGGGATAATACCTAAAGTTTGGGGTTTTCATAGGACAAAAAAAAGTTATGGTAGAATTATGATATGATCTAAAATTGAGGATTTTTTATGGAACAAAAAAGGTTTATGGTAAAATTGGGACAGAAGTTAAAGTTTGAGGTGTTTTAGGGTATTAAACCCACACTTTACTTTATGATATCTATTTCACTTGTGGGGGCAAAAAGGTCATTGTAAGAGAAAGAAAATAAGAAGAAGAAGAAGAAGAAGGGTTTTGTTTGTCATTTCTTTTGACTGAGGAGCGGGATGCATACGAGGGAAATAAGACTTTGTGGATCCCTCTAGGTTTTGTTGGTTTTCGTTGGTCTTCAGCGAGGAGCCGAGCCACATGAGAGAAAGGAAAATAAAAGGTAAATATAAGGGTTTGCTTTTGGGTTTTTCTTTTGAGTTATTATAACGAAAAATTTCAAATTAGCAGCTATGACAAATTTATCCTTATGACAACTTTACCATCTGTTAAATTAGATTAATACCACAGAAAATCACAATTTAATAAATTTGTGACAAACAGAGAGGTAAAACCTCAAATTGGTACACACGTCAATTGTCACGTGTCATTTAACTCAATAATATGATGGTAAGTTTAACGGAAATCAACGGGGGAATAAATTTGTTACAAGTGTACCGGTTTAGATATTTTGATGGTGAAAAAATTAGCTTAGGGTAAATTTATCATAAATGTACTAGTTTGAGATTTTTTCATAGTATTAACCTTTTTCTTTTTAGGGTTGCCTCATAATAGAGAATGTACAAGCCGAGAGCCACACAAGAAGAAGCCCAACCGTGGGTTTCTTGAGATAGTGTGATGCTGCACAAAGAACAGATAAAGGATGAAGTCTGGCAGTTATTGAAGGCTCGAGAAGAAAGCAGGGCTAGGTGTTCTTTGGGAAAAGTATCAAAAAAGTCATAAACCTATTGCATTAGTACTAATTCAGTTCTAAATTTTTCAATTGAACCAATTTAGCCATAAATTTTTTTTACATCGGTATCAATTTAGTCTATCCAACTAATTAGACTGGAAATCACTGACGTGGACACTGGCCGTCTTCCGTGGCACGACCGGCACTGATGTGGATATTTTAAAATGATTTTTGAATTTTTTTATTAATTTTTTCTATTATTTTCCCTTTTCTTTTCTTAATTTTTTTTCTTTATTTTTTCTTTCTCTCATTCCTCTTTCCTTCGCCAGTAGCTAGCCTCCACAATGATTGATAGAGGCCGCCGGCCCTTGGCGAGGGTTGGATGAGGCTGCCCATGCTGTCACCAAATTTGGCGAGGGGACCCTTGCCCAGCCCTCATCAAAGGTCGGTGAGAGCCAGGCTCGCTGTTGCGAGGCCCTTCACCATCTAGGAGAGGCCACCTCTTGCCAGATCTGGTGAGGGCATGAGTGGCCTCGTCCAACCCTCGTTGGCCCTCGTCTAGGGCCAGCCTCCCTAGTGGCTAGTGAGGGTGGCCTAGCTCTCGCCCTCGCCGGCCGTCTTTGCCGATCATTGTGAAGGCTGGCGGAGGGAAGAGGAAGGAAAGAAAAAAAAGAAAAGAAAAAAATAAAAAAAAAGAAAAGAGAAGAAATAAAGAAAAGGGAAAATAAAAGAAAAAATTAATAAAAAATACAAAACATTATTTGAAAATGTTCACGTCAACACTGGTTATGCCACGTAGGACGGTCAATGTTTAATTTAGCGATTTCCGGTCTAAATTGATTGTATAAATTGAATTGGTACTAATGTAAAAAGGTTTTGGATTAAATTTGTTTAATTAAAAGATTTAGAACTGAATTGGTATCAATGTAATAGATTTAGGACTTTTATGATATTTTTCCGGACGCCCTTCCCTTATAAAGAAGCTGTTCGCTTGGAGGCTATTCTATTCTCCTCAACCGTGTCAGGTTTGAGAGGGTAGGCTCTTCTTATAGTTACAGGCAGCAGGCTGCCATGGTGGATGGCATTTAAAGATAGGAGGAATAGTGGTAAGAGAAGAAAAAAGGAGGAGCTCTATACCTACCACCAACCAACCTAGAGCTTAGCATTTTGTTACCCTCAATAGCAAATCCGACGGAGGATTAAGGCTATACCCTCCATCCATAAAAGGGAACCTCCATTAACGTGCAAAATCCAACCGCGCTTCTACGGACAATAAAGCAACCCTAAATCAAGACACACGGAAGCTTGATCGTCGTCTTTGTTTCCATTGTACGTAGAGCAAACAAGAAGAGTATCAAATTCTCTTCTCTCTGTGAATTGTATAAGTGATTTCTTTGTGAGAGATTGTGAGATAATACTTATAAGTTTGCTTAGGCTTAATCTAGGTGTGGGAAATACTCGAGCATGTTAGTGATTGAAACTTTGTAATTCTCCAATTTTATAATGGATTATTCACTGCTGGCTTTCCCTATAAATGTACGTACTGATACTCGGACCGAATCATATAAATCCTTAGTGTCCTTTATTATTCATCGTTTATTTCTTTGGTAATTTTGCATTGATTTAATTGCAAGATCTGTTAGTGTTTCCATGTTATATCACGACACCGAAGACTGACATCCCTCGCTTGGTCCTTCATCTCTATGCAACATTCTGCGTGCCGCACCCCGACATCCCCGGTCCTGAACCACCCGTCAGAAAAAGCTTCCCGTGTTGCCTCCGGGTCGCCCAAGTAGCCTGCCATGAGGGTGTTCCTTGGAGCGTGACTTCTCCGATTGTTTCCCATTGCTTGGCATGCTCCGCATGGTGGTCGGGTCTTTGACATCTGCAGCTTCTAGTGTGATGTTGTGGAGGCCTTCTCTACATTTTAGGCTCTGGTCGTCGTGGCGGCGGCGGCGGTCGTCATGGTGGTGGTGTTGTGATGACCTCTGGGTCCAATAAGGGTGGGCCCTAGGGTTTCCGTCATGCCAACCCCATGGATTATGTTGAACCCAAGTTCTTGGACTCTGTCGAGGACGTCGGTCGGTGGTAATGTGAAGGCGATAATTACATCCACCGTGGAAGGCAATGGCTTTCAGTCGACTGATGGGGATTCAACGATCATATTTACGATAGTGGGTTCACTTGTTAAAAGGGAAAAAAAATAAAATTCTACTTTTTGAAACATGGAATATGAAAGTACGTATAAAAGCATTTGTATCCTCTATTGACTCCGTTCCATATGTCATGCTCGTGATTAAATAGGATCTAATACGTCAAAGTAAACAAAAATGGACCATTACCACAGAGATGAACGACCTTGTGTAGATGAATGGAATTGAAAATGATCTTCACGGACATGTTCCAAATGCATACATTGATGTCGCCGAGGCCTGCCATCGCCCACGTGAATCACCACCCATTGCACCTGAACATGTCCACCGTCCACAGGAACACCAGCGACTTGCCCATCCCGTACCGGAGGATCAGCCCTAGAGAGTTCAAGTACGCTGCCCAGTGGCCGTATGCCACCGCCTTGGGCATCCCCGTCAACCCCGGAGTGAAGTTGACCGAGGTGGGGTCACGCTCGTCAGCCGGACTCAAGGCTTGGAAGTCGCTCTCCATCGTAGCTAGGGTTTGTTCATTCTCTCGAACCTCAAGATCATGTTGGGCTTGACGATATGGTGAGTCGTTGTGGATTGCGAGTGAGCAGTGGCTGTCGAGTATGGCCTCGCTTGGGTAGGACCCAGATGAGGCCGTCTATCGCCTATGGCCGGGGAGGGTGGCCCTCTCCAAATCGGGTGGGGGCGACCGTCGCCTAGCCCTGTCTTGGCATTGTTGGTGGCTAGCCATTGCTTGAGACTGGCCACTTGCAAAAAGGGAAAAGAAAAATAGAAAATGAAAAAGAAAAAGGAAAAAAAAGAGGATAATAATTCAGAAAAAATTAAAAAAATAGGACATTAATGAAAATTTGTCAATGTCAATGTCGGTAAGTCACATAGAAAAGCCGGTGCTGAATGGACCGCCACGTTAGTATTTTCTAGTTAAAATTAGTCGGATGAATTCAATTGACAAAATGTGAAAATATTTAGGATTGAATTGGCATAGTCGAAAGCTTTATAATTGAATTATAAGTTTAGTAGTTTTTTGGTATTTTCCCTACAAAAGTATGTCGGTCCCCCCCTTTCCAGTCCAGGTGTAGAGCGTGTGGGTGGGTAGCGAGAAGAAAGTGTAGTGTGTGGTGTTGTGGGTGGCTGAGAGTGACGTGAGTGTGGCGAGTGTTCGTGTGTGTGGTGTTATGTATTTATTCCTGCAATAACAAAAGATAGTGTCTATCGTAATTGAGTATCCGCTCGCAACTCAACAATTGGTATCAAAGTTGTGCCTTTTAAGGTCATCGAGTGGTATTAGGAGCCGCGCCTCCGAAACTCAACAAGTGGTACCAGAGTACAGGGTGTTTGGGACCAATGTAAGAGTAGGCGATTGGAGACCGACAACCCAGCGAATCGGAGCATGGTACAAAGACAATGATCAAGGACCAGAGTGCGCTGAAATTCTACCAGTGCACAGTTAGGGACTATGATCGATTGGTCTAGAACCAAGCTTACTTGGTGTAGTGCCAGGCATTATAACAAGTGAAGCGTGTTGGGAATGAAGGGATAAGAAATTCATTTTCTAACTAGTGTCTAAAGGATACAGTGTATCGATAAGTGTTTGTTGGGATGTACTTGATGAAATGTGCCGTTGCTTTCTATTAAAATGAATGGGATTGGGCTAAATAGAGGTGTTTTATGAATGAAAATGAAGTTGGGATAGATGAAGTTCACCATCAAGGCCTAAAAGAACAATCCATCAGCCAAAGATAAAGAACTTAAGGCTTACCACCATACAAATGGATAAAGAATCGAATTTTGAAGGAAATTGCTCACTTTAAGAGGAAATATCATGTATTGCAAATCAGGTTTGCCTTCCACACGAAATTACATCTCTATTTATGGCCAAACTAAGACCTTGTACTAAGACTGTTATAATAAATACCAGCGTACTCTACATTTTGACACTTTAGCTTTGTATTGAAGGCTAGCTCTCTCTTTCTCAAACTTGCAATAAAGACTCTTCGACATTTTAAACTTTCATTAAAGACAAGAGCACAAACTGAGCACACTCTACCTTCCTACACTTCAGTCTAGTAATGAAGGTTCGCTCCCACTCTTTCAAACATGCAATCTTTGACATTTTAACCTTACCTCTTTAATGTAAGAAGACAAACTAAGCACACTAAAGCATTAAAGAGACAATAAGACACACTAAACAAGGGGAGCGTATCATCGCCTCTTCAACCTTGCATTTAAGCTACCAACCATCAACAAATGATATCTTGAGTGCCTTGGACCCATTGGATCATGTTAAGGACGAATTTGCTATGTGCTTCCATGATTAACAAGTTGGCTTGATTGATTAGTGAAGCTTGAGTTGGGATGGCAATGCCATCATTGGAAGATTTAAGTTTTGATGTTGCCCTATCACCAAGTCATGATGGCAGATTTTTCAAGTTTAGTGAATGGCGTCGAGAAGCTCAATAGCTCAATTATAATAATTGGATTACCCACATGCAATTTTTTCTATCATTGGTGGTGGCAACGCCACACCACCCACAAACGATGGCGAGTTCAGAAAATGAAACATCAAAGGGGGTAAGTCTCTTTATGTTCTTGCTATAATTGATGAAGATGAGTTGTTCTAGCATATTCAGAGTGCGGAGACTCCAAAGGAGGCTTGGGACTACTTGGCAGCATTGTGCGTGAGAACGAACGATGCCAAGTTGAAAAGGTTGGAGAATGAGGTCCTTTGAATATCGCAACAAAATATGACTATGTCAATATTTTGCCAAAGCTAAATCTATTTGTCAAGAAATTACAAAGCTAGACCCTTAGAATGCCATCTCTAAGATAAGAATGATGAGAATAATTATTCACAGGTTACGGCGAGAGTATAACGGTTTTGTTACGGCCATCCGTGGATGGGCAAAAGAGCCAACTCTGATCGAGTTGGAGAATATATTCGCCAACCAAGAGGATTTAGATAGACAAATGTCTAATGTCTTACTTAAGGACGATGAAACTGCCTCTTCAGTAATAAAAGAGGGTTTAAGGGCCAAAGTAGATATAGGACGATACAAAAAATTACAAAACGTAGAGAAGTCATGGAGTGATATCACGACGAGAACAAAGATGAAGAGGAGAGCAACAAAAGGTTTAGCAAATGGTGTTACGTCTGCAGCAAGGTAGGACACATTGCTAGAGTTTGATAGTACAACATTGCTAGAGTTTGATAGTACATGCGGGGAGAAGGAAATGTCGTAACTTCATTCAAGATGGAGATAGAAAGCGAAGAAGAATGGGACTTCCAAGCGCCTGTTGCAGTAAAGGAACGAGAAAAGCTTGCAGTCGCCTGTATAACTGAGTTAGATGATTCAATAGCTGTTGTCAAGTCCTCGAAAAAGAGCAAGTCAATGGATAACTCGAAGAAGCAAGTAACGACGCCAACAAGCAATCACGAGAAGAAATTGCAAGAGATGTAGGAGATAATGAAGAAGTTGAGAGTTCAGAAGGTCAAGGTGAAAGAGATCTTGGAAAAGAGGAACCAAATGTTGAAGCAGAAGGACAAGGAGCCCAAGGCAAAAGAAAGTGAGCTTGAGAAGTTCCGATGTGAGTTCAAGATGTTGGGGAAGTTCAAGGAATTCAAGCCCACTATGACTTTGCCAATCGGTCATACTAGAAGAGACGAGGAACACCTGAAGGAGAAAAAGAAAGATTTCCCCAAGAAAAAGAGACCATCTCCACCTTACATCCCGAGATGCAGCGATTCATGGAAACGTGTTGGGAAGAAGCCCAATGAGAAGACTGACCAAGTTGTTGACGTCAAAGTGCTACAGATGGAGTTAAATCAATTGAAGCATGAAATGAAGATCGCAAATGAGAGGCTTGACGACATGAGTATGAAGACCGAGACGAGGAAATACATGCATTGCTGAAATTCGAGCTTCACAATTCCAGATGGAAAATCGCATCCACAAAGGTAACTGAAGTTAGAGCTAACTGTGTTAAATCAAGTCCTTTTCTTGCAGTACATAAGCTAGCGCTAGAAACGAGCGAAGCCAAAAAGGATTACCAAAGTTTAAAGGAAGAAGCAGATAAGGCAGACGGAGAAAAGCAACTCGGCACGTTGCTAGATCCTCATGAGAGAGAATAGTCGGTGAGGGGGAATGTTGAAGAACCACCGCCTCTCTCTTGTTAGGATTATGTGCACAAACACAACGAATTAGAAAGGTAAGGCGAGAAATAAAAATCGAGATACAAGGTTTTATTCTAATTTATCTTTAAACTAAGGCTACATCCAATAGAGATTCAACTATAATTATCATCTTGCACATTTTTGCTATAATTCTCTATTACAAGAGAAAGATATTATATATATTCAGTAGCTATTCATGGGCCAAAGTCTAAATTATCAATAAAATACAAGCCCAAACTATAAAAGTCCTCTGGTGTCGCAAGGGAGAGGCCTGCCTCTTATGACACTTGCTGGGGTGGTCCCTTTGGGCCCTCCTGCCTACTCACCGGTGAGTGGGATCTATACTTTTCTTTCGATGAGGAATATGAATCGCACTCTAACATTTCTCTCCACTTTTTTAGATTTATCTAGAAATAAATATCTACCATAAGTAGCTGTTGCTTAGGGTGTTGAAGTCTCTTAGTGTTAGTTGAGTTGTGCGGTTGAAAATTACTTAGGGCATACTTAAATTTTGTAGTTGTAGATGAGCATCGCGCGGCGCAAATCAGGTGTCAACAATGAGTCCATGTTGAACCATTGTAGAACACTTCTTCCGTACTATTTCGGTGGGAATCTCGCTATAAATAGGCGGCCACCTTCTTAACGTGTGTGCAGTGTTGTCGAGAAGGTAGAGAGAAGAGCAGAGCGAGCAATACAGGCGAGTGGGTCTCCATTTGTGAGATGTGGGTGAGGTGTGTGTGGGAGGGGTGTGGGGAACTTGTGAGTGAGTGTAAAATAAGTTTGTTTGTAATCGATATTTTATAAGCAGTGAAGATATTTTGCTGTTTGGAGAAATAGCAACACAGGTCTCACTCAACATGGAGGGTCTCGTCCGTTGCTCGGCCAACCACGTCCCTCTCACTCCCATAAGCTTCTTGGAGCGGTCGGCCAAGGTCTACAGAGACGTGACCTCGGTGGTGTACGGCAACGTGAAGTATACTTGGAGTGAGACTCACGAGCGGTGCCGTAGAGTGGCCTCTGCTCTGTCCCGGCTGGGAATTTCCCAGGGCGATGTGGTGAGTCGGAGTCCGAGTTGGGTTTGAGTTCAATACCCTGTCATGGTCTGTATCGTCAGGTAAAATTTGGTCGTTTGAAACGCAAATAGTTGTGCATTGGTTTGGGCGAATAATTCGTATTAAGTCCACTGGTACATACCTTCTAATTTGATTCATGAGTTGTATCTCTTTCTTTGGTCTACTGCATCAGTTTCTTCATCTAGGAAAAATTTGATTCATTACGGTTTGATTTGTGGGAAACTGTGTTTCGGTCCATGTGTGTCAAATAAACATGTTTCTCCTATAAAAAGTTTGGAAAATAATGACTGGAAAAATTTTCTTTGTTAGTGCGTGATAGTGATTCATCTAGTTCATAGCAGTGATTTGAGTAACAGATGAGAGAGGATTAAGCTTTGGGTGTTGTATCTCTGAACAGGTAGCCACCTTGGCTCCCAACGTCCCTGCGGTGTATGGCTCCCAAGATGGAAGAGCGTGGTTTCGGCGTAACGCACGCGTATGGCTTGACAGAAACTTATGGCGCGGGGACGTACTGTGCGTGGAAGCCCGAGTGGGACTCTTTGCCCTCTGACCAAAGATTGAACACCAAAGCTCGACAAGGGATGCAACATCTCGGCCTCAAGGAAGTCGACGTCAGAGATCCGGTCACAATGAAGAGCGTTCCTAGTGATGGTAAATCTCTAGGAGAGATCTTGTTCAGAGGAAACACTGTCATGAGCGGGTACTATAAGAATCAGGAAGCGACCGACAAGGCGTTTGAGGGCGGATGGTTTCATAGCGGAGACCTTGCCGTGAAGCATCCCGATGGCTACATCGAAGTAAAAGATCGTTTGAAAGACATTATAATTTCGGGAGGAGAAAATATAAGCACTGTGGAGGTGGAGACGGTTCTGTACAGCCATCCGGCAGTTCTGGAGGCCGCGGTGGTCGCGCGTCCCGATAATTTTTGGGGTGAAACGCCTTGCGCATTCGTGAAGTTAAAGGACGGACGTGACGCCAATGCTTAGGAGATCATAGGATTCTGTCGAGATCATTTGCCTCATTACATGGCTCCTCGTACGGTCGTGTTCGAGGATTTACCTAGAACTTCGACCGGAAAGATACAAAAGTTCATTCTGAGGGAAAAAGCAAAGGCCATGGGCAGCCTCTCATGAGCCAAGCATTTCGCAATCTCTCCCCGGACCTTGTGTGATCATTATTATATATGCATTATGTTAAATATATCTCAAGTTTGAGTCCATTTGACGTGGAAGTTCGAAAACGAATAATGTGGACATTGTTTCTGTATTTGAGCGGCCAAAATTGGAAAGTACAACTGGGACTTTGTTGAAAACATGGGGAAATTTGATTTCTGTAGTTGAAGTCGGCCAAGAATAAAAGGAAAGGAAAAATTGGGTCAAAGAAAACAAATATTGTCCATGTAAGATGGCTGTCATCTCTGTCAGCAATTTTTAGCCTAAATTGACTGGATGAACTCAATTGATGTAAATGTGAAAATGTTTAAGACTCAATTTGTTCAATTGAAATATTTAGTATTAAATTGGTATCAATGCAATAAACTTATTACTTTTTTGGTACCTTATTGTTAAAATAGATTGTAGACTACTTTTATCAAATAGTCTTACTCCATCTATCAAGTGGCATAACAATATAGCGAGACAGAAGGGGCTCTCGAGTGCTGACGAGCAGATAGACTAGATAAGCTCCATCTGCCATCGTGCCATTTTCATTTTCAACGGCCAGAGGTATCTGAGAACTACCTCCACAAAAGCATACATCCATGCTCTTCTCATTCACATCAAAGCCAGCCTCTTTCTTCCCTCTAGAATCCTCTCAATCATTTCAAAGCCGTCTTTTTTTGTCGGGCAGCACTTAAATTGACGTGAGAGTTAAGACGTGAATGATAACCATTCTATTCATAGAATTGATTTTCTTTTATTCTCTGGACTAGTTTTTGAACAGAGATATGAGTTTGATAACGACATAAAATTTCTCTTCTCAAAATAGAAATTCGTTTAATAGGCTTTCTTAAATATCTCACTCTTACTCTCTTTTCCATTCATCGACGAGTGGCAGTTGGCGGCGGGAGGCAATCTACAGGAGGTGACAGTGGTGGGCGGCCATCGAGGGGTGGCGGCAGGAGGCAAGGGCGAGCAACGAGAAAAGTTTTTATTTCTCTTTTAATTGCAGGCAGCCGAGTAATTTTTTAGCTCTTGCATGTGCTCGTGCACTATGGTGATATATATCTACGATGAATTTGAGTAGTGTCTTCTCTTCACTTTGCTGGTTAATGATAGCCGAGGACCATAATAGTGTGCGACCGGATGTCCTTTCAGATCCACCATGAATACTCTCCCGTTCTGTTAGGACCACTAATTTTTGAAGAGAAAAAAATAGAGAAGAAAACAAGTGAATTTTTACGTGGATAACCATTTTAAAATCAGAAAGAGAAAAAACATGGTGTTGCGCTAGGCAATCTCTCCACTATCAGCAAGTGAAATTTGAAAACTCACAGAATAGTTCAAAAACACTGTGGCCAATCTCAGAAAGTGAAATTTGAAATTTTGGAAGTGCCTAAGTGTCATTTTTAGAAAACCTCAAATTCAAGGATTATAACCCCTAAAAAACTCTAAAACCCTAAAAAGACACAAATCATGGAATGAATAAGCCTTTAGAGCTTCATTAGGGTTTGTATATTTTTTGGTGCATTTTCATTTTTAGAGGCAATTTAGAATTGATTGATTTGATTGACATTGATTGCGAATTTAATTATTGATTAATTTTCCCGCAATTAGAATGGATAGGCTTAGTGGGTAAGCCTCGGAAACTTGTGTGACACGTTAGACATTGTATCGTTCTTAGGTACCAAAAGAGCGTTAGGGATCTCGATTCGGGATCATTAGCTTAATCAAGTCCCCATACTCAGAATCTCTGGCTTGCAGAATCGTGGTATTTCTCCCATACCCCGATTAGGTTTCTAGTCAACCTACCAATAATGACTAGTGACGACTCTAAAATCGAAAACTTAGATCAAGTAGGAAATCACCATCCACTGTCACGTGAGGTGTGGCTTGGGAGAGACCCTCGCACGAAAATACCTCTTTAGTGCGCAAATCTTGAAAGTCCCAAAAAAAAAGGCGTAGCACGATAGGAGATAGTTGAATATGTGTTTGAAACGGCATTTGTAGGGTTTAGTTTGCTAGTCACTCGAGATGTATAAGTTCTTTTCAGTGAACTTTGGAGCCTTGATCCTATCACCTGCTTGTTAATTTATTAGATGCACAGACAGTTATATATTTTGACAACAGGTTAATACTAGTTATTTGTATGAGATCGCATCTTTCGGGTAGGAGGACAGTCGTGTCAACAATAACTAAGACTGAAACCTTTGCTTTTCGTAGAGTAACTATAAATAAATGGTTAAATTCCAGCTGGAAAGTTTGACTAAAAAAAGAGAAACTAAAAGCTATTCTTACATCAAAGTTAGAGAAATTAATGACAACTAGAAGAATGCAATTACAGGACAAATAACCATCCACCTGGGTAGCGCTGCTGGCGTGGGCACTCTTCCTCTCGCAAAAGGTTGAGTGTTCGAATCTCAGGCGCCGCAGGATGACTTAACCGGTGGCACATGTGTGGTGGCTAATACGTATCGCTCCTAGGGTTTACCTCCCAGCTGTCGGCCGTGCGGGGGTTCCCTGGGTTACCAAAAAAAAGAAAAATTATAGGACAAATAGCATGGAGATACACAAGTAGTTCAATTCTAATCACCAAATTTACCTTTTGCAAGCGATTCCCCTGATGTTATGGTTCTTATGAAGGCATGCTCGTTCTGTGGACAAAGCTTCCCAATTGCATTGGCTCTCTCTCTTAGCACAGACTTCTGTACCTTCCCTGTGGAATTCATTGGCAAGTCCCCGAAAGACACCATTTTCGGAACCATTACCGCCTTTTGCAGCCGCTCCGTGCAAAACTCTACAATCTCCTGGGCTTTGGAACACATCCCTTCCTTCAACTTCACGAATGCGCATGGGACTTGCCCTGCAGCGACGTTATTTTGAGCAACCACGGCGGCTTCCGCAACATTTGGGTGGCTCAACAAGACGGCTTCTATGTCCAATGTGCTGATCACCTCCTTTCCGAAGACTATGATGTCCCTCGCTCGGTCCTTCATCTCTACGCAACCGTCTGCATGCCGCACCCCGACATCCCCGGTCTTGAACCACCCGCCAGAGAAGGCTTCCTGCGTCGCCTCCGGGTCGCCCAAGTAGCCTGCCATGAGGGTGTTCCCTCGGAGCATGACTTCTCCGATTGTTTGCCCATCGCTTGGAACGCTCCGCATGGTGGTTGGGTCCTTGACATCAGCAGCTTCCAGTGTGATGTTGTGGAGGCCTTCTCTACATTTCAGGTTATAATCTTCATGGTCGTCATCGTCGTCATCATGGTGGTGGTGTTGTGATGACCTCCAGGGTCTGATGAGGGCAGGCCCTAGGGCTTCCGTCATGCCATATCCATATATAATGTTGAACCCGAGTTCTTGGACTCTCTTGATGACGTCGGTCGTCGGGAATGCACCGGCGATGATTACATCCACCCTGGAAGGCAGTGGCTTTTGGTCGACTGATGGGGACTCAGCGATCATATTTAGGATAGTGGGTTTACCTGTTGAAAAGGAAAACAAAGAAAATTCTACTTTTTCATGGGCGATTTTGCATGAACCTAACATTATCCATACTTTTATATTACATGTTTCCAAAAGCGTAGGCATCCTCCCAATTGCTTGCTCATATTTACTACACTAAGGTAATGACACATTATCGACATATCTCAATACTACTCATCTATGTTTTTAATGTGAATGATATATTGCAACTTCATAAGTTAAAAGTTAAAAACATTTGTATTCTCAATTGACTCCGTTCAATATGTCATGCTCATGATGTAACAGGACCTTCCACATCAAAGTAAACAAAAATGGATCATTACCACAGAGATGAGTGACCTTGTGAAGCTGAATGGAGTCAAAGATGATCTTCGAAGACATGTTCCTAATACATACATTGACGCCGCCGAGAGCTGCCATCGCCCATGCGAAGCACCACCCATTGCACCTGAACATGTCCACCGTCCACAGGAACACTGACAACTTCCCCATCTCGTACCGGAGGATCAGCCCTAGAGAGTTCAAGTACGCCGCCCGGTGGCTGTATGCCACTGCCTTGGGTGCCCCCGTCGACCCTGAAGTGAAGTTGACTGAGATGGGGTCACACTCATCAATTGGATTCACGGCTTGGAAATCGCTGTCTCCCGTAGCTAGGGTTTGTTCATACTCTTGAACCTCAAGATCACATTGGGCTCGATGGTATGGTGAGTCGTCATGGATTGCGATGAGCAGTGGCTTGTGATCATGGTGGTTTTCTTGGATTTGCATGTTGTTCTTGTTGTTGATGACTTTGGAGACGAGTTGTGCAAACTCGGAGTCAACGAAGATGATTTTGGGTCGTAACTGGTGAAGAATGAGGGTTAAAGCGTGCTCGTCAAGTCTTATGTTGAGCGCGGAAAGAGTCGCGCCTGCCATTGGAACAGCAAAGTGGAGCTCGTACAGTGCGGGGACATTTGGTGCCATAGCTGCAACCTGCATGAACATGACAACGAATTGTGAACATAAATCATCTAATTTTGAGTTTTGACTTTCAAATTGGTGATAAGGGCATTTTGAACTATGCACATTTGTTTTAGGGCTTTTCGAAGGGAGACTATAGGAGGGATCTGTTGCACAATACAGCTTGAACCCTAACCTCCACATTCTCTCCCTTCTTTGTTCTTCCTAGCTTCTTGTTAGATCTTTAGATCTTATAGCTTATCAAGTGGTTTTTTGACCTTTTGGATTGTACTCGTGCACTGGTTGTTGAAGATGGTGAAGCTTCTCTCTCTCCCTATGGTTTTTCCTGTCTTGGGTTTCCATGTATATCTCATGTCTTGTGTGGTTTTGATTTTGCTTTCATCCTTTTCTATTTGTGCTTTGATTTTTGCATATTTTGGTATTGTTTCGCAACAAATTGGTATCAGAGCGAAGGAATTTGAGTCTTTTGTTCAAGATGGCATCTATCAAGTTCGAAGTAGCACCCTCTCGATGGCCAAAATAATTTTGGGCTATGAAAGATCAAGATGAAGTAGTTGTTGTGTTGGGAAGGTTTGGTTGTAGCCTTGGATGGGAAGTACCTCGACAACATGACTTTGGCTGAGATCAAGGAGATGGAAGAGAGGGCGTACAACACCATCCGATTGTCATTGTCCGACAAGGTGCTTTGTGAGATCGCCAATGAAGAAACGGCTTTGGGATTGTGAAAGAAGCTCGAAAGCCTCTACATGAAGAAATCTCTTACAATGAGATTATTCTTGAAGCATTGTCTTTACATGCTAAAGATGCGAGAAGATACTCCTATCCAAGAACATTTAAATGAATTTAATAAGATCAAAATGAATATGAAAAATCTAGATTTGGAGTTAGATGATGAAGACTAAGCCCTAATTGCTTTTTACTATCGAGATTGCATGAGAATTTTGTGAATTCTATGTTGTATGGAAGGGAAATCATAACTCTTGAGGATGTGAAGGCCTCGTTGAATTCCGTGGTGATGCGTAAAAAGCTAAATGCAAGTGATAGTGGTGATAAAGCTGATGATTTAGTTGTTAGTGGAAGGTTGAATCATTGTGATAGGTGTAGAAATATTAAAAGGCATTCGAAGTCTAGCTCAGGCCGAGACAACAAGGTGGAGTGTTACTTGTTACAAATTTGGAGACTACAAAAATGAGTGTCCTTTGCTCAAAGCTAGGTGAAGAAGTTGATAGAGAGTTTCGATTCAGCTAGTCTGGTGAAGGATATTGAGTTAGTTGATGCAAACGATGTTCTTACTGTTTTGTTATCGGATTGTCGTATTGACAACAAATGGATTTTGGATTCAGCAAGTTTATATCACATGTGTCCAAATAGAGATTGATTCCATACATATGAGAAAGTTAGTGGTGGTTCAGTTTTGATAGGCAACAATGTAGTTTTCAAGATTGTGTGTATTGGTATGTTACGGATTACATGCCATGACAAGATAGTAAAAACCTTAACAAATATTAGGCACATCCCAGATTCAAAGAAGAACCTTATTTCGTTGACTAGTTTTAACGCCTGGTAAATGTACATGTACATGGGTGGAGGTGGAGTTTTGAAAATTTTAAAAGGGCTTCTTGATTGTGATGAGAGGTGCTCTGCAAGGAAGTACCATTGTGGGTTCTTCAAATGTATGGTCCACTTCAGATTTTGAGAAATCAAGGTTGTGCGGTTGGGCCACATGAGCAAAAGAGGAATGACTATCTTGGGTAAACATGGTTTACTTTATGGAGAGCATACAGTATCGCTTGACTTTTGTGAGCAATGTGTTTTCAAGAAGTAACATAGAGTTAGTTTTGGTACTAGGTTGCACTCGACGATGGGCACAGTTGACTACATTCACTTCGATTTATGGGGATTTGCAGATGTTACATCTAAGAGTGGTTCGGTTTATTTTATGACATTTCTTAATGACTTTTTTAAGAGAGTCGATTTAATTCTTGAATCATAAGAGTGACGTTTTTGATACGTTCTAGAAGTGATGTTGATTGAAAATCAAACCAGGAAGAAAATAAAGCGTTTCAGAACAGACAATAGTCTTGAGTTTTGTAAAGGTGATTTCAACAAGTTTTATGAAGATGCTTGGATTATTCAACATCAAACAATCAGGCATACACCTAAATAAAATAGGGTGGCGGAGTGCATGAAATGGACACTTCTAGAGAGAGGTAGGTGTATGCTCTCTAATGCTGTACTTGGGAAATTTTTTTAGTTTGAAGCCATGAACACAACATGTTATTTGGTAAATCATTCTCCTTCAACCGCAATTGAATATAACACTCCATATGAGAAATGATGTAGTAAACTTTCTATTATTTTGGTTTGAAATTATTTGGGTGTCTCGCTTATTATTATATAAAAGTTGGTAAGTAAGAACCTAGAGCTAAGAAATGTATTTTCGTTGGTCATACAGACAGGGTTAAGAGATATAGGTTGTAGTATTGTGACTCTCAATCACCAATTATAATAAGTGGGGATGTTACTTTTGATGAAAATTCCACACTTAATTAGAGAAAAGTTGTTGAGTCTACAAGTATTCAGGAGGGGAAAGTTGGGAAAGAGGTGGAGTATCCACAGAGAACATTTGAAGGTGTTCCTATTTAAACAGAAAGTGATAGTGAGTAACAACACTCAAATTCGATCAAAGATGATGTAGAAGAAGTTGAGCAACCTAAAACCTTGGCCGCAGGGGGGACTAAACGGCAAATTAAGCCTCCTTAGAAATATAACTTTGTTGATTTGGTGGCATATGCTCTTACATTTGATGAAGAGCTTGGTATTGAAGAACCTTCTATATTTTGTGAAGCTACAATTTGTTTTAAATATGAGAAGTGGCTTGTTGTGATGAATGGATAGATGGAGTCACTTATAAGAACCGAACTTGGGATCTTGTGAAATAGCCCAAGGGCAAAAGAGCTATTGGATGCAGGTGGGTCTTCAAGAAACGATGGAATTCCAAGGGTTGAAGATGGAAGATTCAAAGCACGTTTGATAGAGAAGGGTTTTAGTCAAAAGAAAGGATCGACTTCAACGAAGTGTTCTCTCCGGTCATGAAACATAATTCCATTCGTGTGTTGTCGTGTTAGTAGCCCTTTGTGATCTAAAACTTGAGCAACATGATGTCAAGACCACTTTTATGCTTGGCGAGCTTGAGGAGACAATTTATGTCTCAACTGGAGGTATTTGTTGTTAAGGGTAAAAAAATATCATATTTGCAAGTTGAAACACTTTTTGTATGATCTCAAGCAATCCCCATGGCAATGGTACAAGAGGTTTAATAGCTTTATGTTGAGTCATGGCCACTTGCGGAATACGCATGATAGTTGTGTATACTATAACAGATTATGTAATGGTTCTTTTATTTATTTATTATTATATGCAGATGACATGCTGTTACAGTGAAAAACATGTTAGAGATACAAGGTCAAAGAGGCAACCTAGTAGGGTGTTTGAGATGAAGGATCTTGAAGCTGCCAAGAAGATTCTAGATATGGAGATTTGTAGAAACAGATAGGTTGAGGAGTTATACCTTTTGCAGAAAAGGTATATTGAGAAATTGCTTGAGCGTTTTTGCATGAAAGCCAAACCGGAAAGTACTCCTTTGGCGTCCCATTTTAGGTTTTTGGTTTCTTTGTTGCCTATAACTAATGAAGAAGAAGATGAAATGGTCTCGAGTTTCATATTCTAGTGATGTAGGTAGTCTTATGTATGTTATAGTTTGCACTTGTTCAGACATTTCCTAGGTAGTCAGTATTATGAGCAGATATATGGCACATTTGGGTAAAACTCATTAGTAAGCCGTGAAATGAATTTTTCAGTATATCCAGGGTACCTTAGATGTGAGTTTGGTCTTTGACAAAGATTGTGATATAAGACATTCGGTTGTTGGCTTCGTTGGTTCCGACTATGCAGACAATCTTGACAAAATGAGATCTTTGATGGGCTATGTTGTTACGCTTGGTGGTTCCCTGATTAGTCAGAGACCGATCTTGCAAGACACGGTTGCTCTGTCTACTACTGAAGTAAACTATGTGGCAGCAATAGAAGCGGCAAAGAAGCTTTTTGGTTGAAACATTTGGTTATGGATCTTTGGGTTAAGGTTATACATCTTTGGGTGAAGTAGCCTTCGTTATCTTTTGTGATAACCAAAGTGTAATCTAGTTAACCAAGAATGCGATATATCACGAAAGAATGAAATATATCGGCATCCGATATCACTTTGTGCGTGATGAGGTTACTAAGGATATGGTTATAGTGAAGAAAGTACCAAAGACAGATAATTCGATACATATATTGACCAAACCAGTTCCTTTGACCAAGTTAAAGCATTGCTTTGATTTGATTGACATTTTCACCATTTGAATCAACTAGGCGGTATTGGTGGCGTTCATCCCTTTTTTTTCTATAGCGAGTACACTCACATAGGCTAAGAGGTGTGCGTCGTCGATTTCGACATTTTGGGGCATGGCCTTGTGTGATCACTCTTGGTGGTGAGGGTGAGATGTCTTGTGGCATTTGGCATAACGCTTTTGTGGAGATTTGAGTTAAGGTGGAGAATTGTTGAGTTTTGACTTTCAAATTGGTGATAATGACATCTTGGACTATACACATTTGTTTTAGGGCTTTTTGAACAGGGACTATAAAGGAATGTATTGCACAACACATTTCTAACCCTAGCCTTCACATTCCCTCTCTTCTTTATATCTTGTTGTTAGATCTTTATATTTTGTGGCTCACTAAGTGGTTTCTTGGCCTTTTGGATTGTACTTTTGCATTGGTTGTTGAAGATAGTGAAGCCCTTCTCATCTTGTGTCTTGTGTGATTTTAATTTTGCTTTCATCCTTTGCTATTTGTGCATCTTTTAGTATTGTTCCACAACATCTAATGTAATGAATCGTAAAAAATATGTTACAAGTGAATAATGTATACCTTTACACATTAATATCATGAGATGATGAGGTCATTGGGATTTGTTTAAATAAAAATGAAGAAAAGTTGAACATGGAAGATTTGCTAGAGACTTCCATTTTGTTTTTCTAATATTTAGTGTATCTCTTATTATTAGTTAGGATTTACTTTTTGTTTTTAGTTAGCATAATATATAGTATATCTTTTATAATTAATTAGAGATATTTGGTAGATCTTCTCTTTCCTATTATGATAAGTAGTATGCCGTATAAATATTTGTAATGTATGTTGAACTATACAAGTAAATTATGAATTATCACATGATATCAGAACCATAGAACCACCAAACAATTCAACTCGCATCGTTTGAGATATGGCTCTGGAAACGTCTACCAAGAAGGTGATTGACCTTTCTAGGCCATATTATCTCAACACCTTTGACAATCCTAGAAGAGTACTTGTTTCATGTGTGCCGACCCGAGATAACATGCAACATGGTCGAAGGCGATGAAATGTGCATTGAGAGAAAAAAAATAAAACTCAGGTTTATTGATGGATCATTAGAGAAGTTGAATCCAACATCACTAGAATTTTAAGCGTGGGACATTCGTTATTCCATAGTGGGTTTCATAGATTTTCAATTCCCTCGACATGATTCTATAGGGAAGCGTAGCATGTGCAAAAGAAGCAAATGTAATGTGGAATGAGTTGAAGGAGATATTCACTCAAGGTAACGAACCTCACATCCACGAGATAAAGCCAAAATTGAGCTCCTACAACAAGGAGGACTCTCAATGGTGGAATACTACACCCAATTGAGGGTTTTATGAGATGAACTTGATGACAATGATGACATCCCAGAATGTATCTATGTTGTAGCCATGATGTACATGAAGAAAAAGAGGTAGAGAAGATTCACTGGTTTTTTATGGGCCTTAATGCTAAGACCTATGGGAATGTTCATTCTCGAATTTTCAACCTTGAGCCACTCCCGTCCCTCGGTAAGATTTATTCAATGATCACGTAGGAGGAGCGCCAAAGATCAATTGTCCAGGGGAGGGAAGAGGAGATCGAGAGTGTTGCTTTCTCGGCTGGAAGAGTGGGCCCAAGGAAAGTACTATTTGAAAAACCTAAATGTGATCATTGTGGGAAGGCTGAACATGAGAAAAGTAATTGCTTGGAGTTGATTTGATATCCTCCGAATTGGGAGTCAAAGTGAGGTGGAAAGGCATGCAAAGGGAATCCTTTCACAACGGCTGTACATATTGCATAGGCTAGCGGCGATGGTTCTGACACTATTACAAATACCAAATACGAGTCAAGGCGGTTTGAAGGGGATAGAGATAACAACAACAATTAGGAATGATCAATATCAACATTTGGTCAGTCTCCTCATGGCAATGAAATCGCCCATTACGAATGATCAACTCACAAATATGGTGTATTGGCCCAATAATGTTTCCACAAATTGAATTATCGATGGTGGTGCCTCTGAACTTATGACAAGGCCACTTTTGCTTCTAAATCAGCCAAGGAATATCACTATTACATACCCTATAGAAACTTCTAATGGAAAAGTGACTCACAACATCAAAAGAGGCGATACTTATTTAAGCCGTAATTTTATTTTGAACGTTATGCTATATGTCTGAAACTTTAAGTGCAACCTTAATTCTATTGGGAGTTCGACTTTTAATTGTTCAATCACGTTCTTCTCTCCTTGATGTGTCTAATAGGACCTATCTTTGAAGAGATTGATTGGAGTGGGTGATCTTCCAAAAGGGGTTTATTATCTTGGACGCATGGGCACTCATTCGGCTTTCCAAGCAGTCAATGGATAGAATATTGACATCTAACATTAACGATTGGGGCACCCCATCATGACAAGTTTTGAATTTGATCACCGATATTGAAATAAATAAAAAATGGGCTAATTTGTGTGATGTATATTGTTGTGCAAAACAAACCCGTTCCTCATTTCCTTTAAGTAATAATAAGGTCGGTGGATGTTTTGATTTGTTGCGTTGTGATGTTTGGAGGCATATTAGATAGGGTCACTCTCCGATGCACATTATTTTTTAACCATCATCAATGATTATAGTCAAATAGTTTAGGTCTATTTGGAGAAGGAAAGATCAAAGATGTACAAAGTCTTTGTTAATTTTTGTCATATGGTAAAGACTTAATTTGATCGAGTAGTTAAAATGGTGTGAAGTGATAATGGCCGTGAATTCTTTCTAATTCCACGAAAGATTTTTTCTCCAAAAGTAGAGTGATGCATCAGACATCATATTCTTACACGTCACAGTAGAATGGGCGAGTTGAAAGAAAACATCGACACAACCTCAACGTAGCACGGGCACTTCGTTTTCAAGCGAATTTACCAATTCGTTTTTGGGGTGAATGTGTATCTGCTTATCTAATCAATTATACTTCAACTTTGGGTGCGTTTGTTTTGCGAAAAATAGCCCATTTTTGGAAAATATTTTTCAAGAAATCATTTTTTAGGAAAATGAGTTCATTTTTTGGTGTTTGGCTAAAACCTAAAATAGAATTGGAAAGTACTTTCAATTGAAAATCTGATGGTGAAAATTATCAATTTTTTTTAAAAATTATTTGTTATTTTTAAATTATTCTTAGAAAGAAAAGAAAATACATGAATGTTTTCCTTCTTAGAAACAAAAGAAAAGAAAAGAAAAAATCTTAACAAATTCAATATGAGTAATTCCGAAAGTGTTTTCACCTTCTTAGATTAGATAATTCACTTTCTTAATTTTATATATGAATGTTTTCCTTGACCGGAAAGTGTTTTTAGTTGACTTACCATTTTCGGCGAATCAAATGGGTGAAAGTCTGGAAAGATGATTCATGGAAAACACTTTCCCCCAAACAAACACACTCTTTGTTATTATCTAGAAAAACTCCGTTCAAGCTTTTCTTTGGGAAATCGCCAGATTATATTAATTTGTGAGTTTTTAGTGCACTCTGCTATGCTCACAAACCATTAAAGGGCAAAGATAAATTTCAAGAAAGGGAAAGAAAATGTATATTTTTGGGACATCCATACAGCATGAAGGGTTGGAAGGGTTTTGATTGAGAAACTGAAGAATTATTGGTATCTTGTGATATTATTTTTTATGAAGAGAGTTTTTTTATTTGCTCACCAACTTGCACATGAGGGTCAGGACTCTCTTCCTCTTTTAACACCGGCTTGTGAGTTGGGTCCTATTGATGTAGAGTGGAATCAACCTTAGGAGAAGGAAGAAAGGGTTCCAAGCCAAGTTCACGAAGAAAATGGGCAGATGGTGATGCAAGACTGTGATAGTACTATCCAAGTTGAAGAGCAACTCAGCGAGCAGCCCGATGACCAAATTCCAGTCCCAATTCATTGTGCACAACAGAAAAGATAGCCAACCCATCAGTGAGATTATGTGTGCCATACTGTCCAAACAAAGACCCCAACTTCTTAGCCCACTTCGTCTATAATTTTAGGTACGGTCTATCCAATCGAGAAGTTTATTTCTTAAGAACAATTTATTGAGCCTTACATCGCCTTTTTAGCTACTATTGATTTTGATTTGAGCCTAGAAATTTCACTAAGGCTATTAAAAATTCTTTGCGGAGAGAAGCAATGGCAGCAAAAATTAAAGCACTAGAAGATTATAACACTTGAACTTTAGCTACTTTGGCGAAGGGTAAGAAACCCATAGGGTACAAGTGGGTCTACAAAATCAAGTATTGAGCTGATGGGAGTACTAAGCGATATAAAGCTCGTCTTGTCGCAAAGGGTTTCACCCAGATAAAGGGCGCGGACTTCCTTGAAACCTTTGCACCAGTGGCTGAACTAGTCATTGTACGATGTCTTCTTGCAGTTACATTGGTTCATAATTGGGAGTCGCATCATATGGACATCAATAATGTATTTCTACATGGCGACTTGGATGATGAAGTTTTTATGAAGCTTCCACTAGGTTTCATGACAACTAGCTCGAATCGTGTATGTCAATTACAAAAGTCCTTATGTGATCTTTGACACGCATCTCAAAATTGGTTTTCAAAATTCTCTAATGCATTGATGGAGTATAGTTTTGATGAATCATTAGCAGAGTACTTGTTGTTCATGTACTCTCATGGCAGTACTTTTCTATCTGTGTTAGTATATGTTGTTGATCTTATCATACTAGGCAATAATTCAAAATAGTGCGCATTGCTCAAACAGTACCTTGATGAGCATTTTCATATCAAAGACCTTGGTCAATTAAAGTATTTTTTGGGAATTGAAGTAACGTTGATGATTTCAGGGTTATTTTTATACCAAAGAAAGTATGTACTTTACATTCTATAGGAATGCGGCAAGCTAGTAGCTAAACTAGCAACTTCTCCTATGGAGCAACAACACCGGTTAGCTACAGCAACTAGACCTGCCATGATAGACCCAAGTCACTGTCATCGATTAGTAGGACGTCTACTTTATCTCATTATCACTTAGCTTGAATTATATTATTATGTTCACATACTTTCCCAGATAATGTTGGAATCGAAGCAGCAGCATGGGAAGTAGTTGTATGAGTTCTTCGATATCTCAAGAAAAACCTAGGACAAGGGATTCTATTATTAGTCCTAGCTTGACTTTTTCTTTGGTCGAACTCACTTCACTTCACTTGATTGCCTTTTGTGACTTTGATTGGGCAAGTTGCTCGATCACTCGATGATTAGTTACTGATTACTTTGTCTTACTCTGTGGTTGTCTTTTGTCTTTCTCAATCCTCTGCTAAAGCTGAATATTGTGCTATGGTAACTATGACTAGTGAATTGATTTGGTTGCACACTTTATTTGACTCCCTCGGGTTATTTTACAACAAACCGATGGGGCCTTATTGTGATAACCAATCTGCCTTACAAAACACGGCAAACCCGGTATTTCACGAATGAACAAAGTACATCGAGATTGATTGCCACTTTGTTCGCAAATATGTACAGTCAGACGCCATTAGAACTGAGTACATACCCACTGGACTTCAACTGACAGATATTTTTACCAAGTCATTGGGTTGAGATCGATTTACATTTCTTGTCAGCAAGCTGGGCATTCATGACCACCGTGCACCAACTTGAGGAGGAGTAATACAGAAGATTTGCTAAAGACTTACATTATTTTTTTTTCTAATTTATAGTGTATCTCTTATTATCAGTTAGGATTTACTTTTTGTTTTTAGTTAGCATAATATTTAGTATATCTTTTATAATTAGTTAGAGATATTTGGTAGATTTTTTCTTTACCTTTTCTGTTAAGCAATAGTTGTATAAATATTTGTACTCTACGTTGAGCAATACATGCAAATTACGAATTATCACAATATCTTAAAATTTGTTCGGTCTAGTTGGGCAAATCATATAACTTTTCCTAAACGCTAAATATGCATCTAATCGGTCCGCAGTCCTTTGCTTTTCAAAAACTTTGCTCCAAAGATGAGGTGAATCTTTACCGCTAAGATGGCTATCTCCTAAACTCATCCGTAGTTCATATGACATATGATATAATCAAGAGCTGATACATATATTTTTTGCAGGCTACAAATTCCGGTTCAATTCGATTTTCCAAGGTGGGTGCTGCTGCACTAAATGAAATGAGTTGAACGTGTTGTTCCAAGTGGGATTAGCCCTAGACGACTTCCTCGTGAGTCGTCGCCCTTATCAAAACACCAAATTAACTTCGACCTCTGACTCTAGATCAGAACCCCACATGGAAGAAGGCACGTATCTTCCCGGATCTACGCACCATTACCGTCCAACCCTGTTCCCAGTTGGAACACGTACGTAATGGAACAGCACCTACCAAACTGTCACTCAGATCAGATCATGATAACCATGGAAAATCTAGGTTTGTCACTACCCACACGATGATAGCATCTATTCAATTCTTTATTAGGGTTTTGTCAAATTTGGCTGCAGCTTCCCTTCCGAGAATAATAAATACGAGATGAAGAAAATGCCGCAATCCTTACCCACAAAAACAGTAAGAGATAAGTCCCATTCAATGGCTTATCTGATTATGTAGCACCCACCATAATGATTTCATGCGTCATCCCCACCTAAATGAGTAATTTTTTTTTTGTCTGCTAGGTATATTCCCGAACTCTGGAGCTTGGCGGGACCTTAATGAGCCTATCTGGAAAAAACCCCATAAACCCATAAACCCTCATATTTAGAGAATTACATTGAAATTTCGTGCAAAATTTTATAATTAAATTGGCAAAATTAAAAAGTTTAAAATTAAATTAATATATGTATAATAGGTTTAAAGTTGATTGGGTAATTTTTCCAAGCCATTAGTATTCACGCTTTTCTTTAATTCTTTGCTTGGGAATGTTAGAGTATTAAAGACTGATTTAGTAAATGAAGAACGAGCCAAACCCCAGCGAGAGCAGTGATACAGTGGAACAAATTTCTTCTAAATGCTTCACTATCAATAACTTTGGAAATCCCTTATAGATTTTGACTTGTCTCAAATTAGTTCTCTTTCGAATATCTAACTTTAACATCTTTTATCTTCTCCGTTTATGTCTTATTAGTCTTCATAAGATATTCGATAGCCGAGGAAAGTACAATGTAATGAAAGTACAATAACTGCTATCCTTTCGAGTGCGCATCACCTCTCACCAGAATGAAAACCATTGTTTCCTTCTTTTGAAACCGCGACTTCTAACTACACATGATTAATGTCTTGATAATTTCTGCTTTATCATCACATAAAACGAAAGGAGAAAAGGTAGAAATTACTGTAGTTGTGATCATTATGAAAAAAACTCCCCGAAACTCTTATTATGCATCTCCAGTACCGTATGTCATTTTGGATGGCAAAGCAAGGGAATTAGGTTTTGGAAATGCAATGGTGGTTTGCATCCATAGGGTGAAACCCCGGATTGCCTTGCTTATATGTATATTAATTAGTGTAATGGGTACATTAAAGGAGGGAGGTCAGACATATGTAAAACTGTTTAAATATTAAATATAGTCTGTGATTATTAGCAAACTAATGTCAACTTTGATGTCATAGTTGAAGTTCATAAGAATTGATGCCATTAACTGTGCATCAACTATGGCTTTGATGAGAAAGTGCTAAGAACGTTGAGACCAAGAGCAATCTTTTAAGTCGGACCGTAGCCAACTAAACAAGGTCTCGGCCAATTATGAATATTGACCAATTCATAGAATATATAGGGTGTCAACAAGGAAGGAGTAAACAATATGTTGACTAGCATATGTGACATGATATCGACTATAAATATAGTCAGTGTTCAAACACCAACATTGGCTGTGAGAAGCCAATAGGATTAAGTAGACAAGGTAAGAATTTTGTCCATTGGCTAACAATCGAGTCAATTTTGATTAGATCAATGTCAATCGAGTTGAGAAGCATTGACATCGACTCATAAACCTTGGATGAAATCAATTCGAATGTAAGGATAAAAATACTGGGAGTAATTATTGCAGACAAGAATAGTTATGAAAGGTATCGACTGACGGTTGTAGTCAAGCACTTTATATAGCTGAGTCAACCAAAATCAAATTTCAATGAGCGAGAACACTTATTAGAAGAGGCCAGTTACTCATGCACCATAAAAGGAGAACACTAAAGAGGAAAAGACACTTACAAACATTCGAAGAATGAGATTTTACTTTTGTCAATGCATTTTACTTATTTCTAGTCATTTCTCAGTAATTTATTTCCAGCCATTCCAGTTGGTTTATGTTAATAAAATACTTGCTTGTATTCTTAAAAAATAATGTGCTATACTTAGTTGATTTATTTCATAAATTTTAGAACCTAATCATCAAGTTCTTGTTCCTTTCTCGAAAGATTTTGAGGAAGCGATTTTCTAGTAAAACAGCAACATGCCCTTTTCACCTGTTCATTGGTTCCCTTATTTATAAGCCTTAGATTTCAATAATCCTTTGCCCATGGGACTCACATGTTGGGATCTATGCTTAAGGCCTTTATCGTCTAACCAACCCATTGCTTGAGGAGAGTTTTAAGACATAAAATATACTATGTTGAGATTTTGTGGAACAATAGCCAACTATTTTAAAAGTTCAAGTTATTAAATGAAAGCAAAATTTAATATTTAAATATTTTAACATTTCCTATCACACGTAAGCTAGACTTTGGCCTAAGCTTGAAGCTTGGAAATATGTAGTTATTGAGGCAAATAGAGGCCTATAATATATGTGAACTTTTGGATCTCCTATTCTGATAGAATGTTGAGATTTTGGTGGATCACAGTCAATTGTTTTAAAAACTTAAGATGTTAAATGAAAGCGTGGTTCCTTACCAAAAAAAAAAATGAAAGCGTAGTTTGATATTTGAATATTCTAACATGTGCACCATATTTGGAGTAAACTCTTGCACACTGAAATCTACGTAGTAGTGGCTTTATAGAGTTTTTATATATTAGTAAAAGAGTAGGATGTTTTGAATTCAAATTTTTTCAGACTTTTTCTTTGCCTATTATTATTTCACCCATTAGTCTTATGTGAAATACCAACCTATGTATGAAGGGAAGTGTTACAATATTTAAAATAGCTTAATTTTTTAAAATAATCGGCAGCGATCTGGTACAAATTTTACAAAATGGTTCGGTGTGTACCAATTGGTAGCATTGACTTAGAGGAGTAGAGGTCACCTTTCGATCATGCATGCCAAATCATTTGTAAGATTTATTGCAATCAAAAGAAGACTTAGGACTACAGTGTGAGACCCACACAAGTTGTAAGACTACCCTTTAGCATTTCCTTTCGCGTGAGAAAGAAAAAATGAACTGCCTATGAGTCAGGGATGAAAAGGTTGACTCCCCTTTAACTCCTTCGAGATGGAATATGATGACATCTGCCCCCATTCTATATTCAATCAATCACGGGGAATATCTAACCAAAAACAAAAATAAAAAAATATAATAACGGGGAGTATAGAACGTGATGGACAATTCTCTAATTCTTCTAACTTGTAAATTGTGCCCCCAGCAAATTAAGGAGAATTTCATGCGAGATCCACCTTCACCGGCGCATACGCCACGTTTACTTAATTTTTTTTTTCCAGAGGTGGAAACATGCCGCGATTCATGAGATCACATGCTGCACATGACGACAATATATAGGGGCCACTAACTTATTTTTCTCGCTAGTTCAGTTTGGTCAAAGTAAATGCGTTGTCGTGACACATGACCCCAAGAGAATGCGCAAGTATATAAATTCAAATTCATAAATTGAGTGGGGCCCTCTTCGGCCCAAAAGAAAGAAAAACCACGAAATCAAGCGAGAGAACAAACGCGCTTTCCGATTAAGCAAGCCCTTTTAATTCGGGCGATCAATGCGTTCCTTGTCGTGGCCGGAAATGGCATAGCAAGTGAGCTGTAGTCCCAAAATTCAAAACGTGTGGGACTCCTCTTGGTGGGTGCGTGAGAATTGAACGCGCACTTTAGGGTGTTTTCACATTATAAAATAGACAAAAGACAGTCTACTTTTCCAAGTGACTAATGAGGGTTTATCCTCTTACAATCAATGTTGACGAGGCTAGAATTCTAACGCGGAGAGGTGAAGGGGTCAACGTGCTCTCAACCGATTTATTTAACAATTATTATAGGGTGTGAAGAGAAAATGTTGATCACAATGGATCGACATAAAAGAGTGAAATAACATATGTTATTTTACTTTTACTCGTATAAAATAACTAAAGGGTATTGCGCTAATTTTAGTCAGTTGGAGCAATTTCTATTCATTTTAGGAAATTTCATCCTTTTTAAATACCAAGAAATTAGCTATAATATATTTTTTTGGTAAGGGAAATTAGCTATAATATTATTATTTCACTAAACAAAGTTTAGTTTCATCGGAGGTCTTGTATTGTTAGTTCTGTATATGGTATAGATTTCCATATTAAGAGATTATTTTCAAGTTTTAACCCAACCACCAACGGGTCCTAATTTTTTATTTGTTAATAGCATATATAATATTATAGATTTCGAGATTGTAGTACTCTTTGATACTATGTTGGGTAGGGGTGATTAGAAATGAAAAAATGGGATTGTGAGGTGATTCTGACAGAAAAGAAGAGAAAGGATATGAAGGGATTGGGTTATAATGTCCTTTGAATGCGAGTGAGGGAAAAGAGAGGGCAGATATGCATTCAAAGATATCATTTACGTATTTAGGGCTTGTTTTGACTTATACTTTTTGCTCGTTTGCTTAATCTTTATCTTGCGATTTGTGCACTTTGACCTTTTTTTCAAATCCAAAACTCCTAAAACTTCCAAAAACTCAAGTATAGACACATAACTTCACATGAAATTTGATCATAATTTTCTAAAATTTGATCGGTATTCCAAATTTTGGCAGGAAAGCAAAAAATTCTTTATGCTTTTGTTTTGAATGCAAAACACGCCCTTGTACACAATAGTTGACTTTACCAAACTCTTCTAGAAAGATCTTTGTCCCTCCCACTTTTCTTAGGTTTATAGCTACTCACAGCAAGACCATGATCAGCACCCTAATTTCCTCCATTCTAAACCATGAGCTTTAAGAAAACTAAAAACTGATAGAAGCAAAAAGGAAAGAAAGCGAGGACCCCTTTTCATTTGCATGGAAACACAAGGATATAATTAAAGACAAAGCAAATCAATACCAAAAAAAAAAACAAAAGACGAAGCAAACGAGATAGAGAGACTTACGATATCGCCGCGCGAGATCTTCCGCATCGCTAGAGCGGAGGCGAGCTTCAAACACCTTTCGTGGGTTTGTCTCCAGGTGTACCTCGTGTCGCCGTAGATAATGGAGGTCTTGTTGCCATAGACGAAAGCTGCTCTCTCCAAGAAGCTTGTGGGAGTCAAGGGCACGTAATTCGCAGAGCACTGGAGCAAACCTTCCATGATCATTCTCTATGACGTGTGTTTGGGGTCTCTAGCTTGTGAGACAAGGGAGCAATGATCGATCGTATGGCCCGTACCCAGTAAATGAATGTCTGAGTTGGACCATTTTCCATGTAGAAAAAAGAGCAAAAAGAAGCGGAATCACTGCAAGAGATCATGCAATGATGGAAGGTCTCTTTAAGGGCATGCGTGTAGGAAATTTCTCAAAGTATCTTGCCCTATAGAAGCTACTTATTCCTTTAATGAGAGTATATATAACTATCCAAATGCACAATTATGTCTGAGGAGGGGGTAGGGGGGGGGGGGGGAGGTGGGGGGGTGGGTGGGAGGGGGGTGGAAAGGAAGGAGCGAGGAAGCATCGACGTTCTGGAGGAACATGGAGTGTGTGATGAGCAAAAGAAAATAATTAAACTTCATAATATTGTTGTAGTTGGCTCTAGATGGATACATGAAAGTTTCAAAGAGCAGATGTCGATAGATGCACGGTTAAAAAAAATTCTAAAATCATGAACCTTTTTATAATCACCATGCAAGCAAATGCTAAAGTGTGACCGCGTCAGGTCAAAGATCCCCCTTATTAGCGTTTTTGGTAAATGATGAATCAAGGACACGGCACACATGCGAGAAGAATTTCTAGCTTAAGATGGAGCAAGATGAGAATGGGTCTTCGACTTCTTATATAACTATTTCACCCTCCGATTAAGTAAGGGTGAAGGAAAACATAGTCCTTAAAAATATAAGCCGACATGATGCGAATATCAACAGGTCGGGTCAGCTCGGGGGAAAATCTAAAGTGATCAAAGGATATCGAAATTGTCACTTTCTATATCTTCTAGTTGCACGCGGTTGCGGTAAATTTGCGCTTGGTTTATTTTGTAAGACAAAATTTCTTCGAGAATAGTCATCGTAGCGACTGCAGCACGTGGCGGTTCCAAGCGAAACTTTCTATAGTTAGGCAATGTTGTTTTGACTTGAGTATCAACAATTACTTTTCTCTACATGCCCGTCAAAATGGATAAATAAGAGAAATTCCACGTGACACTAAATTTCGATCTTCATGACTTTTTAAGGTGAGGTGTTCAATTTGAACTAGAATTAGGACCTGAAATGGTATAAGTAGACTCAGCCGGCGGGCTTGGTCGGGTAGACACCTCATTTCATTATTGATATCAATGACCTATCTTGAGCTAAAAGTGAGTAGACTCCGTGGACGGGCTCGGGTCGGGTCCGCTTGGGGCTGAGCCTTCCAAGACCCCACCCTACTTATCTCGACACGACCATGGGAGCCTAGTTGAGTGTAGACTTATCAAATGGATAGATCGATTTAAAAATTGTCTAGTCCAAATTGACCCATATAACCTGTTTTGACCAATTTCTCTGCAATGCAAATCTAGCAACACGTGTCCGACCTAACTTGCATCTAACCTATACTTAACTTGACCATATTGTTAAAACACTTCCATATTCAATAACTAAATATATGAAAACTCATATCCAAACTAAGGTGAGAACGCGGAGTGAGCAAGTGAGAGATCGAGTGAGGGCGAGAAAGAGTCATAGAGGTGGATTAGGAGCAAGTAAAGTTGTGAACCCAATTTAACAACCATATTATTTTGGGTTTTATCATTCTAAACCCATTTACTGAATATAACTAACCCATATAATAACTCAGTCCATCAAACATGGGTTAAGAAATGAGCTTACGACCCATTTTGATAAGTTTAGTTGAGTGCTTTGGTCCACCTAATATGAGAAAGGATGGACGTGGCAAAGGTCGACCGCATGGGCATTGGGCAATATATTTTTACATTTTTCAGATTTTTTTCCTACCGAAGAAGACATAAAAATAAATAGAAAAGTAATTTAAAATAAGAAATGAAGTGCAACATAACTTTGTATAAATCACAAGATAATAAATATAAACAAATTGTAATCCAGGGTCATGGACATGGAGACCGGACTACTTGGAGATCCGTGAAATATCTTACAAGTTTAATGAACCGATTAAGCTCAAGCCTTTGATCTATGCAGGTGACCTCCACTCAAAGCAGTTTGCATTTGAATGCTTGGATTTGAACGAATGAATTCTGGTTTTCAATTTGGAAATCCCCCAACAACCGAACGAACAGTGCCATCCCTTGAAGGGGGAGCTCTTTCCCTAGACCCTGGATTCGGGACAAAAACAAATGTTCCAAGGGGAGATTCATGTGAGCTAGTTGGGCCGCCCCGCCATGTCTAGATGGGGAAGTGAGAGATGGAGTCGATTTTCAACCAATTTTGCTTTTTCAATGCCAGGTGTACAAAAAATTCAAAGTGCTGCAAAGAGTTTTAAGGACTCTCCTTGAATCAGGGACTCTCCTTGAATCCTCGGTATTTGATTTAATAGGGTTACCTCCCTATGATAGTCTCCACAGCCTGTCCATTTGCATGCAGGGATGATGAGCTCCATGGATACGTTCCTTATTTTAACGTGTCGATACCCATACACCTCGTACCTCCAATTCTCCCATGATTATTTTCCTAGGAATGAGAGAATACTCTCTTAATGCTTTACATCTTGGAGACTTCAAGGTCTGAGTAAGCCTCAAGATGAAGCCTTTTAAGGTCATGCTTAAGACTGTTCTGTTAGAGTATCCCATGTTACTTTTTAGGAGAAATTTATGACGCGTTTGTTGGGAGGTGCAATTGAAATCTGATCCTTTCACTTAGGGAGATCGCCAATGGAAAGTTCGAGTTCGAACCCTTGAATATATTTAGTTGGATCTCCACCGTCACTCAAAAATTTGAGCTAGTGAATTATGGGTTGCTGTGATATATTGACCGCTTCAGTTTACGCCACATCCCTAATGTGGAACTTCTTTTGTATAATACTTTCACAGTTTCACCTCAGCGGATCTCCCCTCATGTGTGGGGTTTCTGTGTCTGGACCGTTCCCCCCTTAATCCATGCATCTTTTCGCACTGACGTTATCTCTATTGGAGATATTTAGAAATCTTCTAGGGATACGTAGGATATTTCTTATGATTTTATACATTTCTTTTGATTATGTATATCTGATTTGATTTCCTTCAACTGTCATATCATAAAGCTTACAAATAGGCTAATGTAATCTTCATTATAACATATCGAAATGTACAAAATTACTCTCTTCCACATATCTCTCTAATTTCTCAACTATCTCGACACCTTGATCGGAAGATAGATCCAAGATATCCGAGTCACCATAAGTGGAAAATCACCATAAATTGTCATATACTGCCTGTGCTATTAACCTCTTTCTGCAAAAGTAACTAGATGCCGACTTGGCAACACGATATGATATCCGACTCACCACCATAAGTTGAAATCACCCACCATATATTGTTTATATGCTACCTACTCTTTTGCATGCCAACAAAGTGGGCATGCTTCCTGCACGTCGGTTAGGGGAAGGAACTCCGAAATTCCCTCGCTCTTTAATTTAATCAATCTCACGTATCACGCAAATGATTGTCCTAATATAACGACACCGCCAAACATTTTTTTTTATACATTTTGCCCTACTTTCTCAAGATATAATTAATGGTATGCAACAGCGACGCCACATATGAGGCGTCATGGCTGATTCCATATCAGAAGAGAGAAAGTTACCAAAAAAAAGTTCTAAACCATGACAATTTAGTAAAAAACTTTTCAATTTGACTAATTTAAATTTAAATCTTTTGACGATTTGCCAATATAGTTCATCCGGTCCATTTTGGATGGAAACTTGCTATTGTGAACGTCGGCTATCCTATGTGGTAATGCCGGTGCTGATGTGGATGTTTTGTTAATTTTTTTTATTTTCATTTTAGTTTGTTTCCTTCTTTTCTTTTCTTTTTTCACAGTGGTTGGCGAGGCTCGCCGGCCACTGAGCGAGGGTTGCTGGCGAGGGTCGCGGCCCTTGCCTGGCCTTGCTAGCCACGGGCGAGGCCGCCTTCGCCCTCAACTAGAAAAATGGCCTCGCCCATCACTCCGTCAATCCGATTTTTGCATCCCTTTAGGTAGACATTCATTAGCATGAATTTGCAAATAAAATCTGATTATTTAGCTAGGACGCATTTTAATTACTTATATGGTAAAGTGGACCTTCATGTAGATCCTAGCCAAAGCCAATAGTAGTAAAAGCAGCCAAACAAAGCTTAATGGACAGCTCAAGTGTGGCCCATATTGACCGCGACGCTTGTATAAACTAGTTGGATTGGACGATGTACAAAAAATGAGAGAATTAAGTATTGCTACCACGATTGATTGATGGTTGGCCAATTTAGTCAGATATAGAAACAACACTTGTGAAATATTAAAAAAGACTTGGAAACCAATCCGAGGTATGGAGGAAGTTGCTGCGAGGTTTACTAGAAAACCTAATCAAATAATTGTGATGTTGTAAGACGAACAACGACAAACCCATCACTAACACCGATCGTGCTTCTTTTTTTGTTTGTTTATTAGCACACATGAAAAAAAAACATGGATCTTTTCTGTCGTCTTGCGATTTGCTCCGACATTAGGCGATTTAATTTCGCCGTCTTTGGTACTTAAGGTGATAAATTATGTTTTGTCACCGTTGGTAACCAACACAACAAATTAAGATCGTCTTGCTTATAGGGCAAGGAAAAGTCAGTTTTTTATTTACATTGGCTGGCCAGATTAGGACCCTTTATCAAGCGATATGGACAATATTGTGCGATACGAAGAGAAGACGATGTTTATCTAACAAAAAATGGCATTGTTTCTTGAAAATCCTTTCATGTCACGCCCTCGCCATTACATGTAAAATAGCCTATGTTTACTGAACTAGCATGTTAGATAAATAAGGCGAGAAGTGCCCAAGAGGATCCAATTGCATTTTCTACCATAGGTTTAGGACTACATTGGTTCGATTAAACAGTTTAAGGCTCGAGAGGGTTTCTGTACAGTAGGTTTAGGACTAATTGTGCAATTTTCCCCTAAATCAACCTCTGAAATATTCAAAGATTGGCTAGTCCATGCCTCCAAAACTCGGTAGCCTGCCAAAATTCTCGTAATATAAAGAAATTATATAAGGTCAAATAGCTTTTACACAAGCAGTCATGAAATGGAATCCCTTATTTACTAATAGGAATTTTGGATCCTCCTTGTTTAATGATCTTTCTACCGCGAATGCCCTGTGTAAAAGTCCTAATATAGATATGATATTTCCCCCCTTTATTTGAACTTGGAGTTCATCACATGGAAAAGGTCAATCATACCATTTTGCTTGGAAGGTTCCAGTCAAGAGGTAGAAGTCAACCCTGAAGAAAATTTTGTATAGGCAACAATAAGCACTCGTTCATCGACAGCTCCTCTTAGATGGGTTGACATCAAGCAAAATCTCTTTGATTAAGGGGTTTCATTTTGCCGGCTTCAATCTAGCGGTTGAGCTCACATGTGGGATCTGCCATTCTTCTTCCAAGAATTCGTGCTAGTCATCCATTGTTTTTCGGATCATAATTCTTTGAACTCATCAAAGTCAGCTTCCAATTAGATCTCCCTCTAACATTATTGGCCTCCATAGGGGAGAAGCTAAATTATATATATAACAGTGATATCATATGTCATGTTGCTGTGATATGGCCTCATCAATTATGCTTTTCCATCGATCATGTGGACATATCTTTTCGTAACATTTGATTTGATTTGACATTAAAAAATTCAATTGTTGAAAGTAATGCAATAGGGTTACACAATGTCTCACTATTGCGCACTTTAATTCCAAGAATTCGGTGGACAAAGAAAAAAAAAGGAAATAAAGAAGTCATCCTCATATTGTAAGAATGCATGCAGGACTAATCTGATGCATGAATTTGGTGCCCATGATAAAGATAAACGTTTGTTTTCGTACTGAAATTTCACCTCGATGAACCCATATATGTTGAATGACCCTGTTAATTTATTTAGTTGTAATCAAATCAACAAATTATCTCAATAATGAGATATTTATCGTGCGTACGACACAACTCGACTCACTTTTCGCAAGATGAGAAAGGATGAACCATGAAAATCTCCCACTTAGTACCGTCAAATCTGTTCATTTGCACATGAAGTTTATAGAGGATATTTGTTCAAGCTGAAAGAAAAAGAAGTAAAGTTGGAGAAAATAACTAACCTTTATGATCCACCACAGGATCGATGCGGTCATAAGAGCGTTCCCATGGCTGAAAATATTGACGACCGTAGATTTGATTTCCTGTCATGGAAAACTCAGATTTAAATGGGAGGCCGTGGAGGCAGGTTATCGTGCTACTTTTTCTCTAGGTAGCCAACTAATTACGGTTGGACATAGAAATGAAAAAAAAAAAACTAATCTTTATGTGAAAACAATGCTTTGGAAATAGCTGTAGCATACATCTAAGTCACCATTTTTATCATATTCAACAATGACCATTAGAGAATAACCCCACACTTTCACCTTCTGGGCCTGAAAAGAATATGAATTCAGGCATATGGCATCGACCCAACTTTTATTATAAGCCCAACTCCACCGGTCAGTCAGTTCAAAGAGAGTTTCCCTAAGCTTTTGTTGTATGTTGCACTATTGCTACCAGAAACAGAATATCTTCGCCTAGAGAATAAATCTCCTTTAGCCTTGCTAGATTATTTGTTCTAAGGACACATAACATCAATATATTACAGATTTCTGAGTTGGATATTTGAGTAATTGGATTAGGAATCCATGTCAATATCAAAATGAAGATAAGATACCTACGATTAAGTCTCTAAGTCAGTATCGGTATTGAATGTCTTTAGTAATTTTGGATTGGCATCTCATCAGCAACAGGTTTTCCGAGACCCAAGTGAATTGCAGTCGGGATTATTTCAAGTATCTCGCTTTGATAAATGAGTCGCTTTTATGTTCCATACAGAAAAACCTATGGGGTATTTTCAATCGCCTGAATAATATAAAAGTTATCTTATCTGGTATTTGGGGTATACGTGGATCGATATTAGCCCGGATATTGTGCACACATACGTGCGTAGCTACGTACGGCTTTGCTGTGTTATGTCTTGTGCATGCATGCAATGATGCAAACGGGGGGAGAGATGGAGGGATGGAGAGAATATGCGCTTTATACGAGAGAGGGAACATTCTGTCTCGGACACTTCATATCATTCAACGTTAACCGTACACGTATCTAGCTTTTGCAGAGTCCGACTTCAATAATGATCGCAGAAGCTAAAACCTCAACGTTCATCGCATGAGAAGTCCACCTTTGGAGAGCTGGTTCTTTTCGCTCATGCATCGAAGAAATTTCAGAAGCAAGTCTGGACGCCACGACACCATGGCGTCACCTCTTTTCCTCGTTCTGCGTGCAAAATCTCGAATCCTTACAAAAACCACGTCGCCTTCCTGTAGCCTTAGCCTTATCTCCTCGTCGCAGGGATCAAAATGACTCACGTACGATCTCTCACTCGCGCTTGCGCTCGCTCACCTCGAGGCTCTATATAAACCCACTACCTTACTCCGTCTCCAAACCACACACGATCATGCCCCCCTCTCTTTCTCTCTGCCCTAAAGCAGCAGCTACTCTGGCAAAGATGAGGCCGTTTTGGGCGGTTGCTCTCTTAGCTTCCTGCCTCGCCGTCCTCGGTGCCAACGCGGAGCGAGGCGATGATGTGAGTTCCATCATAAGCAGAGCCCAGTTCGATCAGCTCCTCAAGCACCGGAACGACCCCGCTTGCCCTGCGAAGGGCTTCTAAACTTACGATGCGTTCGTCGCCGCCGTGAGGTCCTTCCCGGGCTTCGGGACCACCGGCACCCGGGACACGAGGTTCAGGGAAGTCGCGGCTTTCTTGGCTCAGACTTCCCACGAAACCACAGGTACAGATCTAACAAGTTCGTATTAAGGTTGCACATACATACGTATATATCGCATGATATTTTGATACTGTTGGCTCTTCAGGAGGATCGAGGGATGCGCCAGATGGGCCCTACGCGTGGGGATACTGCCACTTGGAGGAGCGGGACAGGTCGAGAGATTACTGCGATCGCGAATCTGGATGGCCGTGTGCTCCTGGCAGAAAATATTACGGTCGAGGTCCAATTCAAATCTCGTAGTAAGTCCCTCCATTTTCGATGCTTCTGCATCTGGTGCATGCGTTCATGCAAAAATAAAGTTAAATGCTTCATTTCCCCTAAAGATCACTGTTGAAATCGAAAAAAATGAACGTTGATATCAATCAAATGGAAAAATTAAAATGTTAATACTTGACAAAGCATCATCAATTGCCTCCATGGCTTGGATGAGGAAATTTGACCACCTGTGGACTGAGATCCTTGGATCTGTGGACCGGCTGGACGATTTTGGACCGTCTAATTTTCATGAAATTGAAGGACCAAACTAATGAAATCCCAAAGCACAAATCATCAAAGAAGAATAAGACTTCAGCAGGACATGACAAGGATATATATTTACCTCAAAGTTGACCCTATCATCTCCATCTTGAGATTTTTGAAAATTTTGTCCGCGGTTTCATTACTCGCAGCAACTACAACTACGGCCAAGCGGGGCGCGCCCTCCGTGCCGACCTGATCAACAACCCGGATGCGGTGGCCAAGGACCCGGTCCTCTCGTTCAGGACGGCCGTCTGGTTCTGGATGACTCCGCAGCCGCCAAAGCCCTCTTGCCACGACGTCATCACCGGCCACTGGAGGCCGTCCAACGTGGACTTGGACGCAGGGAGGGTCCCGGGCTACGGCCTCATCACCAACATAATCAACGGCAGGGAGGAGTGCGGGAAGGGACCCAACGCGGCCGTCGAGGACCGGATCGGGTTTTACAAGAGGTACAGTGACTTGCTGAAGGTCGGGTACGGCGACAACCTCGACTGCTACAGCCAGAAGCCTTTTGCTTAGGTGCATACGATGCTATGTGTCGCAAAATAAGCATGGCATGAGAATAATCAGCGCGCCATGTTGGCCTTGTATCCTCAATGAATTAAGTAAATAAATTAGTACAAAATAAGCATGGCTTCATGATCTTGGATCAGCTTTCTAGTAGTAACGGTGATCCAATGATAGAATGTAATGGACACGATCTATAAGTTGCATAGAAGAAGGCTTGTAGTGTAAAGTTGATTTGTAACCTTTACCCTAATATGTCAAAACTCGTTACGTTGCGTTTACTCCGGCAACGTTCTCACCGTGACCTCGGTCACGTGCTTTCACGTGACTGAGGCGGTTCCTATTATAAGGGCTAAAACGTTGAGTACCCTTTGTCCTTAGATTTTTTGGACTGTTGCAAATTGCCCCTTGATTTTATGAATTTCTTTTCGAAATTAGCTTCAAAGTTCCTACTACATTGACTGTAGAATCAAAAGAAGAAGTGAATTATACTTAAAGAAAAAAAACGACCAAAAAAAAAAAGAAAAAGGAAATGAAATATATGAAAAAGTATCAAAAAAGTCATAAATCTATTATATTTGTACTAATTCAGTCTCAAACCTATTGTATTTATACTAATTCAGTCTTAAACCTTTCAATTGAACTAATTTAGTCTTAAACATTTTTGCATTGATACCAATTCAATCCATCCAGCTAACTTAGGCCGGAAATTGTTGACATGGATGTCGGTGGTCTTATGTGACACAATCCACCCTGATGTGGACAGATTTTATAATTTTTTAATATATTTACAGATTTTTTAAAATTATTTTCTCTCTTTATTTTCTTTCTTTTTTTTCTTTTTCTTTACACTATTAGCCAGCGAGGTCATCAGCCGACCATGGCGAAGAGAAAGATACCTCTGTAATAATGGGAACGAAGCGTGCATAAGGTTCAACTTGAGCTTATTGGGCCCAAACGACGGATCAGAGCCACTAATGGGGCTCCTGGAGGCGACGATAAAGGTAGCGTGGTTCGTCGGACGAATAGAGAGAAATAATGTGAGAGAAGAGAGGTGGTAAAAGCAAGGAGAGAGAGAGAGAAGGGGGTATGTCCATAGATCGGTTTTATGATTGTTAAAGAGGAGCATTGCCACGAGTTCCAAAACTTTGGGTCAAAATTGCAAAAAGAATTCAAACATTGGGGGACAATTTATAACAATCTGAAAAATCTAAGGACAAAATGCAATTCCCTCGAACTTGTTGAACGTTATTGCAAAATCTGAGTTATCTAGGGGGTGAATTGCCAAAGCTACAAAAACTCGAGGGGCAAGATGTAATTTCCCTAGAATAGTCATTCAATCGCTCAATCTCGTTCCACCTTCACCTTCACCTTCACCTTCTCCTTCAACCTCGAGCTCAAAACCCCGCGTAAAACCCTAGCTCAGATCCCGCAAAGAATAAACCCCAGCTCGAGGACGAAAGCAGAGCCGACAATGGGGAAGATCCCACCGTCTTTCAGGTCGGCCATCTCCACTTCAATGGCGACGAAGCCTTCCTCCCTTGCCACCACCAATCCCCCATCTGCAGCTGCAAAGCCCCTCCGCTTTCCCAAGAAATCCGCCAAGTTTTACCGGAAAACCCAGGACCCGAATTCCCTGGAGTCGCCGTCACCGTCCGTCCCTCCCCAATTGCAGTCTCCGTTCACGTCGCCGGACTTGTCGGACGCCAAGAAGGTCTTCAGCTCCGTCGTCGCCGCCTCGAAATCGCCGCTTGATACCCGCCTCCACAACGCCCTCCTCCAGTCCTACGCCGCGGTCGCCGCCACCGTCCACGACTCGATCTCCCTCCTCAACCACATGGTCAAGGCGTCCCCTTGCTTCTCGCCCGACCGGTCCACCTACCACGTCCTGCTGTCCCAGTCCTGCAAGGCCCCCGGCGATTCGCTCTCCCCTGTTCACCAAGTCCTCAACTTGATGGTCAACAAGGGGGTCGCCCCGAACCAGGCGACCGCCGACGTCGCCGTCCGGTCCCTCTGTTCTTCCGGCCGCGAGGATGACGCCATCGAATTGATCCGAGAGCTGTCTTCGAAGCATTCGCCTCCAGACACCTACACGTACAATTTTGTGGTCAAGCATTTGTGTAAGAACAGGGCTTTGGGTACCGCGTACAATTTCATCGACGAGATGCGTGATTCTTTGGGTGTGAAGCCTGATTTGGTCACGTACACTATACTGATTGATAATGTCTGTAATACTAAGAATCTAAGAGAGGCGACGCGGTTGGTCAGCGTATTGAGCGAGGAAGGGTTTAAGCCCGACTGTTTCGTTTATAATACGATAATGAAGGGGTATTGTATGTTGAGCAGAGGGAGCGAGGCCGTTGGGGTTTATAAGAAGATGAAAGAGGAAGGTGTGGAGCCTGATCTTGTAACCTACAATACTTTGATTTTTGGGTTGTCGAAATCGGGGAGGGTAAAAGATGCTAGGAAATACTTGGACATAATGGTGGAGGAGGGCCATTTTCCAGACGCAGTAACATATACGTCATTGATGAACGGAATGTGCAGAGAGGGGGATGCACTTGGAGCATTACGATTGTTGGAGGAGATGGAGGCTAAGGGGTGTAGTCCAAATTCTTGCACATACAATACGTTGCTTCATGGGTTGTGTAAGTCGAGGTTATTGGAAAAAGGAATTGAATTGTATCAAATGATGAAATCTAGTGATATGAAGCTTGAGACAGCTGCTTATGCAACCTTTGTGAGATCGCTCTGTAGAGATGGTAGGGTGGCTGAGGCTTATGAGGTTTTCGATTATGCTGTTGAGAGCAAGAGCTTGACTGATGTTTCTGCTTACACTGCTCTTGAGAGTAGTCTCAAGTGGTTGAAGAAGGCAAGAGAACAAGGTCTTGCTGTCTAACTGGTATGTTATTTTTCTCTATTCTGGCGAATTTGTCTTGGTTGCTAGTATCTGAATATCTATTATTTATTTCTGTCTTGTTTACCTGTTGGGCAGAAAAAAGTGTAACAGTGCGACTTAATTGGTCTGTTACATTGTAGCCAGAGCACTTAGCTTGCTGTGAAGAAAGCACCCAGCTTCTTTCTTCTCTCAAACTATACCGATATTTGCTAATAAGAGGCACATTATTTAATGAAAGTACTGCTGCCTTGGATTTCACGATTACACAAAATAGTTGCCACTGAGGATTTCAGTAAGCTTGATATTTTAGCATAGGTTGGACTAAAATGGTTTGGCGCCTAATTTATTCATAAGAAACAAGAATTCAGAAGTAACTATTTTTTCTGTTCTGTTGCATGAAAGGTTTTAGCATATAACCATTTAGTTGAGTCATCAAATGATGGAGATGGTAGCTGGGTACCTATGCTTTCAGCAGTGCTGAGTATGAGATAAGAAATTTGTTTCTGATAGTACTTTATATGATACATACAATAAGCATCATTTAAACATTTTGGCCTCAGTAGATTTTTTTTCCATTCTGCTCTTGTTTCATCCACACCTAAATTGGGGATGGGCAGGATAACATGCACATAAGATGTATCTCTGCTAGGCATTGGAGTCCATCTGCTTTAATTTTCTATTCTAATATCGGTGAACCAACAGTGTGTTGACGCTGTGTGTTACTGTGTGGTACTTGGATTCTTTAAGATGATCTTTTCTCTTTTGGTATGTCATTCCAGCTGTCCATAACGATGATGCGTTTGGCTCTCTCCGATTTGGCGCTCATGACAGTAACATAGAACGGGCTGTACTCAGAACTTTGGCACATTATTTAACCATTGGAAGCATCTCTGAATCCAAAGGATGTTTATAATGGAATTTCTACAATGGATGCTTTTGGACACAGATGATTGCCATGGCCCGCCTTGTCTCTGCCAAGTATCTTATTATCTTTGTCTAAGAATACAGGGGAACTGAACTACTTTGAAGAAGAGCAAGATTTCGGTGTTCTGTGGAGGAGATCACTATTAACCATCCCTTTTGCATTCAATCACCGAATGTCGGCATGGCAGAGGAAGAAAATCATCACTTGTCCGCACGGGACAATTGGGTTTTGGGGCCAGCGATTCTTTAATGTCTTGTTATCTTCTATCAATTTGTTACTGGCATGATGGTATCAAATTCTCCACCTATTACTCTCTTTTTTGGTGAAGTCTGTACATGAAATAATGTTTTCGATGTCCATTCGAGAACTTTTATAGGCTGGGCTTTTAGGGGGATTTAGGAAATGGTCCAGTCCTGGGACTTTAATTTGACCGGACCCGGCAATGAAGCCTCAGAATTTGTTCGGAGGTGTATTTTATGGGAGCAGCAAGTGAAGAAGATATTTTTTTCCTAGGGTTAATTAAAAAAAAAAGCAGCAATTTTAGGTCAAGGGACAATTTTAGCCTGAATTTTTTTTTGTCCCATAAGAAAGCACCAACTTTAGGTTAAGGGATAATTTTGGTCCGAACTTTTTTTGTCATGTAAAGAAGCACCAAATTTAGGTCAAGTGATAATTTTGGTCCAAAATTTTTTTTTCTCATAAAGAAGCACTAATTTTCACTTAAATCCCAAATTTAGCCCCCATTGATTTAGAACTATTGATTATCTAAATTGACTATTTCACCTTAGCAATAAATTTACGTGGCTTGCTGACTGGATTTAAAGCAATATCCATTGTCTTATTCTCTGATCCACAATTTGAAAAATAACGGTGAAAATGTTTGTCTCCTTTACTTTATTGGTAAGTAAAAAATATCTCCAGATTGAATCTCTTTGGCCAGACGTAATTCAAAGCTGACTACCGCCTGTCGACAGGCGCCGTGGACGAAATTCGCCAAGCTCACCTCCATAACCTTATTTTCTCAAATAATGGTAACTTTAGATAGAAAGTCAATGGGGGGCAGATTTGGGATCAGGGTGAAAGTTGGTAATTTTTTATGAGACAAAAAAAATTTTTGGCCTGAATTGTCACTCGACCTAAAGTTAGTGCTTTTTTACAAGATAAAAAAAGTTTGGGGGCAAAATTATCTCTCGACCTAAAGTTAGTGTTTTTTTTTTTTGGGAATTAGGCCTCTTTTCCTATTTTTGTGTGTCCCCTGCAACGTGCTTTTTGAGTATTTTGGTCAATGAATCAGTGTAGCCATCAGCAAGTGCAGACAAACCTGTCTACCAGGGCGCTGTGCTTGTGCTAGCCAGTGTCATTATATCTTCAGGCTCACGTAAATATTCAAAACACAGGACGATGATCCAATGTCCCCTTGTCTCAACTCTCACATGAAATTAAGGCTATAATAACCACTTTCACTTGCCGTGTCCCTGCTCATGATTACTGTAGAAAATGCCTGATTTCACTGTTGAAGTCATTGATAGTCAGAATACTGTGAAGAGACGGGAAGAAAGAAAGAAAGAAGCAATAAAGAACATTAATGCATTGAAAACCATAAAAAAGTTTTAACTAGCTGCTCAACTAGTGTGTGGAACATTATAACAAAATCTTTCTGATCAAAATTTTAAGTCTGTGAGAACTTAACTGGTGGACATTTTATAGAGCTATCGAACATCATCTTTAACTGTCCAATGGGTTTCATTACATTCGATGCTAGAGACTCATCATGAACATGCAATCGTTATGCAAGATTTCTTAGATATTGTGATGACATCATGCTAAAACTTTCCTTTTCTGTGTTATTATTACATAAATTCAAAGGTTGAAACATAAGAGCCCAAGACTGTCAGATTGTGATGGTATTGATTCTGCCAATTATGGATACGGGATTTCGATTATGGTGGCGACATAAGTAGTTAAGGAAGAGAGATGAATGTTATTTATAAAATTGGCTCAGGAGAAAATGCATATAAATTATTGGCCAAGCCATGTTTCAACTAGTGTCGAGCTTGAGACGGATGGCGATGGCCATCACTTACCCTTGAGGTCCGTCTTTGTCGTTATGTTCTACTATCGAGTCTTTTGCCATGCGATATTGAAGTACACAAAAGATATGCAAACTTTAAATTGTGAAACTACAATATGACAGTCATATCGTATGCACAAATTCTTCTTACAATCATTTAAATGCCTAGAGTCAAGAACTTTTAGATTATGAGACCACAATATTGTGGTCATATGACTTTTGTGCACAAACTCACATTCTTGTCATTAATTACTCTGTTATATTTACTTGATTGCTTTTTTCCTCCGTTTAGGCATCGTGCCTTTCTAGTGGTAATCCAGGATTACACACAACCTAGCCAGATTTCAAACGAAAAGTAAAATATTAGCCGAAGTTCATATTCCTATCGATAGCCTTGATTAGCTTTCGCAATTCAACCCATGTTGCTCTCCCAACGGCAAGCCTAGCTAGCTAGCTAGATTCTTGACAATTTGTCTTATCCCTTCACACTCTATTCCTTTTCCCCATTAAATTTTTCTTTTGATTTCTTATAGAAAAACTTCATTGGTTCCTCAATCTCCATCCTCCACATGTGGTCAAATTGCTTGAATCCCCCATTCCTGCGGCCCGTTGAAAGCAGACAAACCATTCAGTGCCAGCCATTGATTGTTCACAAACCACCTCGCAAATTTAATCTTTGATCAGATTAGATTCTGGTCAGAAGATGATGATGATGATGTCGATGTCGATCGGAGATAAAACCAAATCACAATCAATGATTGGGAGGCAAGAGAGCATCAGGCCACCCATGACCCAATACTTACTGTTCCTTTCCTTTCTCTCTCCTAGGACAGCTATCTCCCAATTTAAAAAAAAAAGATTATGTTGAATGACCAAAGGACTAATTTTAAAGAAACCCTAAGGAAAGGGTTTTGACGTGTCCACCTTCTGCTGGCCTAAACAATTACATGGTTATCAAAATAGTTAGGGTGACCCACATTCCCACCACATGCAAATTCTGAAAAATGTTCTCATCTTATGCCCGTTTCTGTTTGCAGCGTCCTCTATATATAACAAGAGGAGGAAGAGTCACAGTCCCACTTCAAACCTCATTTCAAAGATTTGAGTGTAGTTTCACCAATCAGAAAGCCCACCAAAAGAGAAACGAGAAGAGAACCCCAAAAAAAATGGCAAACTCATCGTTCATGGAAGGTGTGCATCTTCCTCTTAGGTCGATTAGCTTGCCCTCAAGGCTACCTTCGAACTCTCTCAAAATCGTAGCTGAATTGTCCAAGTTGAAAGCCTCGGAGTCTTCCCTTAGAGCCGAAACCATCCGAGCGAACATGGCGAGGCTCGCCGAGCTGTATGTCAGCGTCGAAGAGCTCATTGGCTCTCCCTTCACCCAACAAGCCATTCTTCGAGACCGAAATGGTAAAGCGATGCAGAAGGCGCTCGACGAGTCGATTATGTCGTTAGACACTTGCTGGTTTGCGAGAGACTTGATGGCGAGGATGAAAGATGAAGTCCAAGATCTATGGTCGGCGATTCGAAGAAAGGGCGGAATAAATTCGAGCATTGAAAGCCATGCTAAGGGTTTCATGAGTTTTAGAAAGAAAGCCAAGAGGGATATAGCGAAATATCTAGTTCAATTCAAGACCCTGGAAGGCAAAAACCCTAATGACTCATCAAAGTTTCTAAATTCAGACGACCATCTAGTCATGGTGGTCGAAGTCTTGAAAGAAATAAACCTCATCACCATTTCAATCTTGAAGTCCCTCTTGATCTTTGCCTCTCCTACAAAGACCGGTGGCTGGTCATTGGCTTCAAGGTTGATGCTCCCAAGCGAGAAAGGCGTGAAGAAAGTCTTGAATGAAGTGGAGAGAGTGGACTATACCGTGAGCTCCATCCGTGAGCAAGCAACTCGGAAAGCCGACGCTGGGTCCGAAGCTCTAAAGGTGGCGCAAGAGAGGCTCGAGACGCTCGAACATTGCATGGAAGGGCTTGAAGATGGAGTCTATCGACTCTACAAACGCTTGATTCGAATTCGAGCGTCTCTTCTCAATGCATCAACTGCTCCATGAGGATGTGAAAGCTTTATGTCGTCCTAATTTTCCCGACATCTGAATTTTGAAGGACCGTCTAGAACCTAAGTTTTGTACTGCAGTTTCGTGTAAAGATTTCATTGTTATCAATTGAATCACTACCAACATTGTTCTTTATTCTTTGTACTCAAGTTCTTATCCAATGAGGTAACACATCATAGCACTGATATTAAAGCCGAGTAGTGTGCAAAAATTCACAAGACTTTAAGGTTCCGTTTGTTTCTTAAAAAATGAATAATTTTGACAATGTTTTCTTAACAATGATAGCTTGTACTGCCTATAAAAATGAATAAACGAAAGATATTTTCATCGTCTACGAAAATATTTAGATGTAAATTATTTTCGATAATAAAAATATAATTTTTGTTGACTAATTATTGCAAGCAATATAAGGGATCATTTTCAAAAGAATTTTTTTTCCAAATAATTCATTTTCTGCGAAACAAACGCACCCTCAAACTTCTGTAAAATTCTTGGCAAACAGAGACCGATGTTAATCTCAGACTAACATGAGACCAGTTTTATAAAATTGATAAAAATTGAGAAAAATATTATAAGTGTGTAAATTCATACAAACATGCCATATTTGGTAAAAATAATACTCTCTGTCATATCATTTTATGAATTAATTTTGTGAATCGTATTTGATATTTGTGTATCGAGCATTATTCTGTCACATGAGGTCACTATTTGCAGTCACGGGGTCACATGGTGCAGTAGGAGACAATAGACAGACCAATAAAAGGCATACAAATGTCTCGCTTGCGTTACCATGCGACTCATTATCCTCAAGAAAATCATGCGTTGGGAAATGGTGCGGTAACCGAGGTACAATGGAAATAAAAAAAATGCGTATACTCGGTTTATTGGGGGTTTAGTAAAAAGTATCAATTGCAAATAGAAAAAATTGCATAAATTTTTTTGTGTTTTCCATGAGATCCAATACAAATATGACTATCAATTTCTTGAACACTCATCGATCAAATTGATCAAGTAGAATAATTACATACAGACGAATAATAACAAAAGCACAATAATTCGTACCGAATGATTGTATTTGCGGATAATTTAAGTTCACTTTAATAATCAATCATGATTATTTTATCTCGAAATCAGAGATTTGAGCGGAACACGAGGGATATTTTCTCGAGATTAGTCCTCAAAAGCTTACAACGAGGGAAAATGAACTCAAGACACTGTATCCCTTTTAAGGCACAAGTTCTTAGTCATCTTATCAACTCAAGTATTCTTTTGAGGTTACAAAATCGTTCATTCTCAATAGAATTCTACAACATACATTTATGAAACATATCATATCTATATCGATATGTAACCGGTTCATATATGTTACGAGAATCCAATCTCGTTGTGTGTGTGCCTATACATATATAGATACACACACGACTTCGAAAGTGATAACTAAAGTTTATATTGCATTAATTAAGTGCGTGTGGGCTTAAGAAATCAATCTTATCGTTGCCAATAATTGGTCTCTACTAAATGAAGTGCTCGAATTATAAACCTAGACCTCGTCTCCCATGTTAACGTACGTAACAAGCTCTTCATGAACATTCCTGGTGGACAAGGAGAATCAAATCCTCATAAGACGACGATGAAGTGGTTTGTTTTTCTAGTTAAGTGCTCACGATTAATCAAATTAGAGTCATCATGTCTTGTTCATCTGCATGTAGTGATCTTCAAAAGATATGTAAAGTATTCAGATGAATTCGCCTTGTTGGCTGGCTTCTTGTCCCCAAAGGGCTGAAGCAAGTACTGTATTAAACAAAGATTCAACGATTAGCCCTCCTCTAATAATGCCCAAAAAGATAGTTAATCTTTTGATGAGACACAGATCCATTTCATAGCCCAGTTAGATTTTACGATAGCTAACATTCATATGATTATTGTGCTGGTCGGTCGATGAGACAAACGAGATTTTTGGAAGTTATATTATAATTATTATCTTGTACAGACATCTCTTAAAGGACGGATACAAGGTACAGAATATATGCAATGATTTGGTGATAAAAAGGTATTATTTTAGCATGTTGTGTCTCTAATATTGTTGAGTGGAATTACTACAAACATGTGGAGTACACTCCCTTGTATAGCGTTCGGTCGAGATTCGTATGGACTTGTCGCTTGGGCGTTTGATTTTCAGTTTATGATAAGGTGATTTATGCGATAAAATTAATGGGAAAAGATACGTGGCTCACCCTGCCACCTTGTTTCAAAGGAAAACTTATGACATGATCCCGATGCATGTGCATTATGCTCGCATGCCTTATGTTCATGCAACGGTGACACGTTTTAAAGTGCCCTTATTTACATTTCATCATTGTAGATGTTTCTTATCTTACATTTATCAATTATTATCTCAAGATCTCCTCGGGCAAAAAAAAATCTCAAGATCTCAAATTTCAGCGATTAGGTGCGTGAATATATATAATTACAATTCACTAATTTTGCAAATAGTAGATGCAGAAATGTTGATTATATTGGGATAGAGGGACCGGATTAACACACAGTGATGGAGTTGGGTAGATTGGTATGACAAGTATGGGTGAGCACTAAGCTCGGTTCAAATTCGGAACACGACTAAATTGGTTTCGATTGATTAGTCCTGGGGCGAACCGATTTGGTTCCCTACAAACCTAAAACCAATTCAAGGCCAATTCTCAGGACGACTAGTTCGGTTTCCGGTTCCAAGGCCGGAATTGTCGATCCTATCTAGGAATCGATTCTCAACCGGTTTTAATAATTCTTTGGGTTAATATCAGAAAAAACCATAAATTTATACACTTGTAATAAATTTACCAAAAACTAATTTTTTGATCACAAAAAATTCCAAACCGGTACACCTGTGATCAATTTACTTTTCGTTATTTTCTATTAAATTTTATCTTGAAATGGCTGAGTTAGATGACACGTGGCAGTTGACGAGTGTGCTAGTTTAGGATTTTACTCCTCTGTTTGTCACATATTTATCAATTTATGATTTTTCATAGTATTAATTCAATTTAAATGAGGGTAAATTTATCACAAGTGTACCGATTTTAGGTTTTGGGTAGTCAAAAAATTAGTTTAGGGTAAATTTATCATAGGTGTATTAATTTGAGGTTTTTGGTGATCAAAAAATTAGTTTTGAGGTAAATTTATCACATATGTACCGGTTTGAAATTTTTCATGGTATTAACCTTAACTCTTTTAGCAAAATGTAATACTTTTGCATTCATCAAGGATCGAAGTCTTTAATATGAACAAATCACAACATAACCACTTGACCAACAAATACTCTTATAGTGAAATGATGCAACTCTCTTGATCTTTTTATTATTATAAGAATTCGACAAGCACACAAAACAAGAAGTGAGCCTGTTCCAGGATAGAACTACGAACCATAATCGGGAACTAAATAAAAACTGACGTTTCTAGGATCGACCGGTTCACTTCTAGATTTGAAAATTTGGAACTGAAATTCACAGCATCGGTTTGCGATTTTAAGCCGGTGACCTACCCACCTGAAAGTTGATTACCCCCACCACCATTGATGGGGCCACTTCACGCCAAAGGCCGTGATGGGTCAACAAACGGTGTGGTGGCTCTAGGGGCGGTGGTGACACGTGCAAGTTCAATGAAGAGAAAGAGAGTGGAGAGGATAGAGGATTGTCGGCCCAACATACAATAATCTTAGCCAATAGCATAAGGTATTTAATTTACGCAATTCCTTCTCAAATGAATTATGATTGGACATGTCTTTGGATTTCTTTCGGTAAACCTAAGTAAATTATAAGGTCCACCTTTGAAAAGATTTTGGTAAGTAACTACACCTTTTTTAAAGGTGGCTATTGATTTATAAATTACCTAGAAAGGCATTTCCCAAACTAATATAGGACTTGAGATGTGACAAACTCTCTCATTTAAAGAAATGATATCCTCGTGAGTGTTAATCTGTATTACTCATCGATACTTCTTATATTAAAAAATGCGGTCAGATTCATTCCCGACCCTCTATCATTCTATAAAACTCCGCCAAAAATGGCATCTTATCCGAACTCTTTAGCCAGCTCGAGCGATCACTCGTGCACTTTTAAGACCTTTTTCAAGAAATGAAAAGAAGCTTGTATTTCAACCGATTTCTACTATCCTTTGCACTAAAACCCAACATCCTTTCAAGGTTTTTTGAGTTACGTCACTTCCTGCCTCGGCCCCCTAGCCAGCTAGCTTTTCCTTTAATAAGATCATTAAATGCCATTAGGCAAAAAGGGCTCATTAGTTACGTATCATTTCATCTAGGTTGTCACTAACTTAAATGGGAAAGCTACACGTGTCCCCTAAAAAAACAAAGAAACCGGGAAAAGAAAATTAAGTGCACCGAACTTATGATTAACAAACGGATTAGCATGACAATGACTAGGAAACATATCACTCGTGCGCCCAACAAACCAAAAGATTAAATGATTTATCATGGCTTAATTACGATGTTCCAATTAATTAATTACACTCTAGAAAAATATCATGACGTAAATTATTCTTGGCATGCACAAGAACTGCGACCATGATTCTTTTCTCCTAAAGAATGCATTTTTTTTTTATATTGGGATGTCTAGGAAATTGAGACAGCCATAGCAGATTCATATTTGTTTTAGCTCTAATTTAATATTCCAATGATGGGGTTAATGTGGCAACATAGGAGGCAAGAATGCGGGTGAGTCGGTCACTCTTTTCCCCCAAGAAGCACAGAGAACATGACAAACCAGCACAGACAACTCATTTCCATTATTCAAATTGATTATGAAATGAACATCAAATCATTTGAACCAAGTTGGCCACATATGTGACCACATAACCACGTCTCTTTAAGTGTTCCTATAAGTATGCTGAACTTCAACCCGTGATGGCATCCCAGAACTTGACCGCAAAAGCAAAGAAAGAACGATTGCAAAAAATGGCTATATCTTCATCCAAATGCAGAAGCAATTGCCATGTTAGGTCAATTAGCTTGCCTTCAAGATCCCATCCCACCACTCTCAGGATTGTTGATTTGATCAACAAGCTACAATCATCATGGGACGCGGCCTCGACTTTGTCCTCTGGGTCGGTCTGCGCTGGGCTCTCGGGCCTTGAGGGAGTCTACGTTTGCTTGGATGATCTCCTCAACATGAGATCAACTCAACAAACCCTCTCTTGCAGCCAACAGGAGGGATTCATTAACGAGATATTGGATGGATCAGTCCAGCTACTAGATGTTTGTGACTACACTAGGCAAACCTTGTTGCCTCTTAAGGAGCAGGTGCGCTCGCTCCGATCCGCTCTGCGGTGGAGAAAGGGTGAATCGGGCATCCAGACAGGTGTCACGGAATACGCCAACTTCAGGAAGAGAATGAAGGAGGATGCCAAAAGATTGATGGTTGCGTTGAGGAAGATGGCGACCAAGCTTGAAGATTGTGAACTGGAGAATGAAGATCACCACCTCTCATCTGTGATGAGAGTGGTGAGTGATGCTAATCTGTTGAGCACTTCAATTTTCCAATCTCTATTGTCATTCATGGCAACGCCAGTGTCAAGGCCTAACAATCAAATTAGCAGGTGGTCCATAGTGTCCAAACTGGTGCACACAAAGGGGGCAATATCTTGGGATCAAGAAGAGAAGCAAGAGTATCTGAATGAGTTGGAATGTGTGGATCGTGCCTTAACCACAATGTGCAAGCACATTTCAAGAGAAGGGGTTGTTGGGAAGAAGTTGCAAGTCGCACAATGCAAATTGGAGGATTTGGAGATTGAGATTGGAAGGATTGAGGATGCCTTAGAAGGCCTGTACAGGTTCTTGATTAGAACAAGGGCCTCTCTTTTGAACATTATGTCACAATAGAGGAAACTTTTTGAATTGCACAATTTTGTTCCTTGTACATGCCGATCATTGGGATCCGGCGAAGTGCTGCTGTCCTATAGAAGGTATACATCATATGTATAGTGAAAAAAATAGAAAATGATACTATTATTATAGCTCATGCTTCTACATAACATTTCAATATCTCTGATTGATAATAATTAACCACTGCGAAATCCATGATGTTACTCTATCAACAAATAAAGAAAAGATAGAGGAAAGGAATGAATCCATGACATAATTTTGGACATACTTTGGGCCCAAGGACATTAGAAAGTGTTGCGACTTGCCTTCGGAGGAAGGAAGGCGTCTAGCTTAGATGCGCTAAGTCTAGGTCTGGAACTTAATTCGGGCTTTTTCAAACCTTTATCATATCGCAACTTGTGGATTTCTCAATTGCGTATACCATTCTGCATGAATTTTACTTTACGAAGTAAATGTTTTAAAAGAAAAGAAAAGAAGAAACGATAGGAGTGGAGCTCAAATCAATTATTAGCAGCTGTCACTACATACCGGAGTATCTTTGTCACAAACTTTGCTTCTAATTCCTCTATCTTCCCTATGATGTGGCCATCACTTTTGCTGATGAAAGCTTGACAAATCATCAAGTAATTACAGAAAGTTCCGCATAAACTATAAAAATAAGTTGGTCCCGACAAATTTCTAGAATAATAAAACTTCCCCTTTTGCAAGTTTTGTTTCGTTTTCGTTTTTTTTTCTTTTTCTTTCAGACTTGTCTAATCCGAAATTTGTACTAATTCAATCGGCGCACTGTATTTATTGTAAGCATGAATAAGAACTGAGGAGCTTAGTCATCTCTAATTTGAGGGAGTGAACGTATTTTTCTTAATGTTGAACTTGGCGTGATCATATTTTTTTAATGTTGGACTTAAAACGTCCATGTGGAGTTTACCATGTAACTTATTAGATTGACTCTCTGTGCAACAATCTTTTATTTGTATCCTGAACATTGCACTTTCTTCATGCAACGGAACGTTGACACTAATTGCTAACTTATTTGGGGGAATAGGTGCAAACCCTAGATGCCCTCTTCTTCTTCTTCTTTCTCCGACATTTCTTTATTCTCTCTCCTTTCTCTCTCATCTTGTTTTCTCAAACCACTTGAGGAGGATTACAACCAGTCAATCATGTGTGATGCTTACCACTGGGGTTTACTTTAGTGGCGATCCTTCCTACTTGGGAAGGGAGAGGTGAAGAGTTCGGATCCCCACCCTCTCAAGGGGGTTAGGGATGGGACGTATAAGTTTAAATATGGGTTTAGACTCCCACACTTTGCAAGAAGCAGGGTAAAAGTCTCAGAATAAGTTAAAAGTTAGAGTAAGACAAACAAAAAAAAACCATGTGTGATGCTGGCTTTAATGCAAAACAACCCCTATTAGGCCCCCTTAATTACACACTTGCCATTGATTCTTGTAGCTTAGTGGTGAACTAGACACGCCATTGCATTTTTTTTTATGGCTTAGCCAAGACTACGAAAGAAAAAGCCTAGACCACTATCATGAAGAAGTTGGAATTCGGACACATGAAAGGACTTTGATGCGTGGTGGTGCTATGTTAATTTGTTTGCAGTATTGTTTGATTAGATTCAAATTCGAATTCGGATTTTTTTTTCTCTAAGGTCAGATTCGAATTCGGATTGATTTTTCATATTGTCGTTGTAAGAATGCCTTGCACCTTCTAAGGACAATAATAATCACCCGTTAGACGTGGAATTCAAATCACATCAGAACGTCAGTTCACATATTTCTCATTTTATAATCAAAGCAATCAATTCTTATAGATAATAATAATAATAATAATAATAAACAAAAACAAGAACCGGATAAAGTTTTAATCAAATCTTAGTCTTATTAAGAATCTCATTCCCAACCAAGTGGGGTTTGCCCTCTTCATGTTTATAACGACTTTGATAAGCCGGTCAACGTCCTAGAATAGTTTCAATTGGGTTCGACTTGTTACAATCGTTAAAGCCCCTTTCACGTTTCTACGCGACAATCGTAAGAACAGTTTCTTATTTGTAAAGATTAAGAGTCCCAAAACGAAATTTCGGAATCCGTTCGAATCAACGGATCAATTATGGCTCATGGGAAAGTATCTCCATTTGATCACACTAGTTGGCCTCAAAGCACTCAAATTTTTTCATATTCCCAAATTTGATCATGGAGTTAATGATCATTTTTACTAACCTTACATATACTCTCTCTCTATTTACCACATAAAATGAGGAGGGTAAACTAGCGTGATTAAGGGGCTGATACGCCCCTTTAATGCCACAACTCCTTCCCCAAAGTCCTTGCGAACGGAACCATTTCCTCGGTACTAAATTTGCCTTCCTCATCCCCATTTGAAGCTCTCAAACCCTCCAACCAGTCAAATATCTTGCCATTGATTTGTAGTGTTCAACCTCCACCCACCAAACTATCAATTGTTATTCATCAACCTCCACCCATTCACTCCAGAGGAGAGGAGGAGGAATTATTCAGTGTTTTGAAAGCACCACATCAGTATTTTTACCTCACATCCAATCAAATTTTGACGCGCGTTTGTTGACGTGAAATTAAGGGAAAAGAAATAAAAGCTTCTTCTTGTTCAAACGGCCATGGACCTCAGACTAGCCGCCTGTAATCTTTGAACACCACCACGCCAAAGGTCGAGCCTTCATATCTATCTAGGTTAAGGATGAAGGTGACGAAGACTACACTAGCCGAGCCTCCAAATCGACTCTACCTTGACTTGCTTCAAGTCATCCATGGCCGCCTCCAAATCTAATCGAGCTTGACTACATCCAATTATCATCAACCCTAAAATGGTTCGAGCTTAACCTATTAAAGCCCTTTTTATGTTTCTACGTGACAATTGTAAGGATGATTTCTTACTCGCAAAGATCGAGAGTCCCGAAATGAAATTTCAGAATCCCTGCGAATCAATAGATCAATTATGGCTCATGGAAAAGTATCTCCATTTGATCACTCTAGTTGGCCTCAAAGCACCCAAAATTTTTCATATTCTTAAATTTGATCATGGAATTAATAATTATTTTTACTCACCTCACATATGCTCTCTCTTTGTTTATTATATAAAATGAGAAGGGTGAACGAGTGTGGTTAAGGGGCTGATATGCCCATTTAATACCATAACTCCCTCTCCAGAATCCTCGCGAATCGAACCATTTCCTCGGTACTAAATTTGACTTCCTCATCCTCATTTAGAGCTCTCACACCCTCCAATCAGTCAAATATCTTGTCATTGATTTATGGAGTCCGACCTCCACCCATCACACCCACCAAACTATCAAGTATCTTTTACTAATTTCCGCATATCCACCCCAGAAAAGCGGAGGAGGAAATGTTCAGCGCTTTGCAAGCGCCACATCAACATTTTTTTTCTCACATCCAATCATATTTCAATGCGCATTTGTTGACGTAAAATTAAGGAAAAAAAAGTAAAAGCTTCCTGTTGTTCCACTAGCCATAGACCTTAGACTAGCTGCCTGCAATCCTTGAACATTACCGTGCCGGGGGCCGAGCCTCAATATTTATCCAAGTCAAGGATGAAGACGATGAAGAGTACATAGGCCGAACCTCTAAATCGACTCCACCTTAACTTACTTCAAGCTCATCCATGGCCGCCTCCAAATCTAGCAGAGCTTGACTACATCCAGACATCATTCGCTCTAAAACGGTTCAAGCTCAACCTGTTAAAGCCCTTCTTACGTTTCTACGTGACAATCGTAGGGACGATTTCTTACTGGTAAAGATCAAGAGTCTCGAAATGAAATTTCAGAATCCGTTCAAATCAATGGATAAATAATGGCTCATGAAAAAGTATTTCTATTTGATCACGTGGTTGGCTTCAAAACAACCAATTTTTTTTCATATTCTCAAATATGATTATGGAGTTAATGATCATTTTTACTCACTTCACATATGCTCATGACCCGACTCGACATATTTTTTGTGCGACCCAAAGGTGGAGAGAAAATTGAGATTTGGTTCGCGATGCGAAGGGTTGGGCCGATAGGTTTTCTCATTGATGTAAAAAAAAGAGAATTGTGTTTCTAGAGAGTTTTGTGAGCCGTGAGCTTTTGTCGTTGTTTCGACTTCTAAAAACTGTACTCTCTTTTGATTATAGTGGAATCTTGTCTTGCCTCACCCATGGACGTAGATCACGTTGTGATCGAACCACGTAAATCTCTGTGTGTGTTTTGCTCTTCCGCATATATTCGCAACAAGTGGTATCAAAGTTGTGTTCGATTCTAGGGTTCTTTGAGATGGCATCTTTGAAGTTTCAGATCTCATCTTTTGACGAACAGAACAACTTCGGATTATGAAGAATAAAGATGAAGGCTTTATTGAGGCGAGAGGGTACTGTTAGGGTGCTGGACAGAAATTATCCAAACGATATGACCTCGACTGAGATTGAAGAGATGGACAAGAAGGCGCATAATGCGATCCAGTTATCTCTAGATGACAAGTTTTTGCGAGAAGTCGCAGATGAGGAAATAGTGGCCGGTCTTTGGAAGAAACTGGAAAGTCTCTACATGAAGAAATCTCTAACATCGAGACTTTATTTGAAGCAGCGTCTTTATACTCTAAAAATGCGTGAAGGTACATCTGTTCAGGAATGTTGACACCTAAATTTTGGCGTGTCATTTAGTGTAATTTGCATAGAAAATTAGGGATTAAATTTTTAATCCCTAAAACAAAAATATTTAAATTACATAACATATAGTTTAGGTTCATTTAGTTTAATTGCATTTTTTGCATCAAATTGGTTGTGGCGAATGAGCTTAAATTTCATTCAACGAGACTCGGCACATTCGGAATGCAAGGGCCGGGAATTTCAAGTCAAACGGGCTCGGTCGTTTTAATTTGGGTTTAATTTGATACGTTGAGTTTAATTAATCAAAAGCCCAAGTTAATTCAGCCCATTAAACCTAAGCCCAAGCCTAAGCCCATTAGGACATAAAGCCCATCTAAATTGACCTAGATTAGTTCTATATAAGCATAACATTAGATCAGAATTAGGGGGACACAACACAATTACAGATCAGAATTTTTTTTTGAGAGTGTAAGTGAGAGAGGGAGAGAGGAGTCCGACGTGGAGCACCACCGCCGCAACACCGTCGTCGCACCTGCCCCCTGTCGGCGTTCCACGGATGCAGCCGGAGTCCCTCTCCTCGCCGAATTCCCTCTCCACCCAGACGTCACAGCAGCTTCCGAGACGCGTTGGTTGTTCTTTGTTGCTGCCCATGCAGTGTTCTTCATCAACGAAGCCCCTGCACGTGTTTTCTCCAGTCAACTAAAGCTTGTTAACGTTGCTGCCTCCTCCTGTTGGTCCACGAAAACAATAGCCACAGCCTTGAAGACCTTCCATATCCTTCGAGTTACAAACATCCATACCAATACAGTGCCTCGTCCACTTCCTCCCAGAATCGCTCACTCCACAGAGCTTATTTGTGGAAACTCAACACACAAAAGTTGTAGATCTACGAGTCCTTGATCTGTGGCTTTTGGAGTCGGGTCAATCCGACGTGTATTGAGGAAGTTACGCCCATTTTTCCGGAATCGTGCAGTCTTGAAATTTTCTGTTCGGAGTCACTCGTTCACGCATGCATCAAATCCATCGAACAGCCTTGCCGGTGTTGCTGTGCATCGTCGGTGTTGTCGTCGCCGTCCCGCCGTCGCCGGTTGTCCCATTCCCGATCCGCAAGCCGATCCCGATCCAATTCGAAATTTGGAATTATTTTCAAATTATGTAAGTGGATATATTCTGAATATTCTTTTTAAATATTTAGATTCCTAATTTGGAGTGTTTGAATATTTTGTGATTATCGTGTGGATATTTAGATATCTTAGGATAATGTTCTATATATTCGCAATATTTTCAAATATTCAAATTAGGAAAATTTCCTAATTTAGCAACATATCTGGACGACTATTTGACCTTAACCCTAAGGTCCGATACGCGGTGATACGGGAAATTATCATCCTATCTATAATCACTTAGATACGATGATGAATTTCATTAGCTTTCCAAATTCGAACGATCAAATATCCGTTAATATCTATAACCCCATAGATATGACCGATAGTTCGATTTTTGTGCCTAATCTGAGTTTGAAATAAATTTGGCGGATCGCGTGGTTGATTTGAATGTGGTTGCTATCCTTAGTTGTTTAAATTGTTTTTTTTCCTTTTTCAAACAAAAAGAAAATTAAAAAAAAATCTGTTTTGTTATTTAAATTAGAATTTTTGCATGTCTAGGATTTTTGAATATATCCCGAAGGATGAGATAAGTATTTAATTTAAATTAGGACTTAAGGTGGCATGTTTCCTAGTTTAAATTAGGTATTATTTCAATCCTAACGGATTATTTACGTTATTTTATTATTCCGAATTTTACTCAAAAATCCCAAAAATAAATCATGCTAGGGTAGATTAAGTCATCATAGGTTGCATGTTATTTTATGTATTTTTATTATTCCGAATTTTATTAGAAAATACCAAAAATAGAAGTCATTAGTTTGCATGTTAATTTAGGCATATTTTTATTCCGAATTTCATTGATTAAAAAAAATATCAAAAAATAAATCATTCGCTCGTCATTAGACTTAAGTCACGTCGTCGCATGACATATAGTTTGCATGCTAGGTTGCATTAATTCGCGTGTCATATTTTTGCACGTCATTGCATATAAGTTAGATTTCATTTAAATAAGTGGAAAATAAAAAAAAAAGAAATTGAGTGATTGTTTGTTAACTAGAAATCATATTAGGGTGTTTGATGTGATTTTCTAGCTAATAATGCAGATGCTTGCGTTAGTTCGAGGTAAGTTGTTTTCCTAAGCTTGCAATTTATTTAATACTTTTCTGGGTGTTAATTTGGTGGTTTGCGCACCTGCATGAACACCTCACATGTTAATGACATAAGTTAAAACGGATCTAAACTGCCTGCCAAAACATTTTTGAAAAGAAAAGGTACCGAAAGGGCGTTAGACTAGATCTAGCGTAATCAAGTCCCTAGGCTTAGAATCTCTGGTTCATAGGAATAAAACATATCTCCCTATATTTTATTTATGTTTCTAATCAGTCTACCGTAAATTGATTAGTGGTGACTCCAAGCATGAAAACATTTGCATGTTAAGAACTTAAACCCTAAGTTGCGAATTGGTAGGACTTGGGAGGGCCCGAGTTAAGATTAGTCTTAATAATCCATTAGCCCGAGAAATTGAAAAAAAAATTTTAGGGTCGTGACAAGGAACACTTGGATGAGTTTAATAAAATTGTTTTGGATATGAAAAATCTAGATATTAAACTTGTGGATGAAGATCAAGCTTTGATTGTGTTATGTTCACTGCCTGCCTCATACGAGAATTTTGTGAACTCGCTGTTTTATGACGTGAATCCATAACTTTGGAGGATGTTAAAGCATCTTTGAATTCTGCGGAACTGAGAACAAAATTGAATGGGAATACCAGTGAAAACAAAGCAGATGGTTTGTTTGTGAGAGGCAGGACCGAGAGCAGGGATAAAGCTTTCCGAGGGAAATATGTTGGTCGTTCAAAATCTAAGCCACCTGGAGATAAGATGAACGTTGAGTGCTACTATTGTCATAAAAGGGACATTACAGGTCAGATTGTCCTTCGCTCAAGAAAAAGGATAAGCAGCATAGTCAAAAACAAGATTCGGCGAATGTTGCAAACGAAAATGAGGCTAATGCATCATACGGTGTTCTTACGGCATGCTTTGCTGTTAATTTGTCCAATGATGTTTGGATAATGGATTTGGGAGCATCATATCACATGTGCCCAAATAGGGAATGATTCACCACATACAAGCCATTGAATGGTGGATCAGTCCTGATAGGGAATGATGCCGTATGTAAAGTCGTGGGTATTGGTACTGTTCAAATTAAACGCCACGACAAAGTAGTAAGAACCTTGACTGAAGTAAGACATATACTAGACTTAAAGAGAAACCTTATCTCATTGAGCAGTTTGGATTCCATTAGATGTGTGTACTCAGGTGGAGGTAGAGTTCTTAAAGTTACAAAAGGCAATCTGGTTGTGATGAAAGAAAGCAAGGTGAATCACTTGTATCATTTGCAAGGTAGCACAGTTATGGGTCCTTCAATTGGCACAAGTAATTTCGTTTCTAATAATGATAGAACGAAATTATGGCATATGTGTTTGGGCCACATGAGTGAGCGTGGCATGTCAGTTTTGAGTAAACGTGGTTTACTTTGTGGGGAGCAGACGACCTCGCTAGATTTCTTTGAACACTGTGTTCTTGGCAAGCAATGCAGAGTCAGATTCAATACAGGGATTCATTCGACAAAGAGCACACTTGACTATATCCATTACTATTTATGGGGATCAGCACAGGTTCCATCTAAGGGTGGTGCTCTTTACTTTGTGACGTTCATTGACGATTATTCCAGGAAGGTTTGGGTTTACTTTCTGAAAAGAAAAAATGATGTGTTTAAAACCTTCAAGAAGTGGAAAGCTCTTGTTGAAAATCATATAGGGAAGAAGATCAAATGTCTTAGGACCGATAATGGTCTTGAGTTCTGTGTTGGCGATTTTAATGAATTCTGTGCAGATGCAGGTATTGTTTGACACCGTACAGTTAGGCACACTCCACAGCAAAATAGAGTGGTAGAACGTATGAATAGAACTCTATTGGAGAGAGCAAGATGCATGCTCTCTAATGTTGGCATGGAAAAAGATTTTTGGGCTGAAGCTGTTAACACGACTTGTTATTTAGTTAATCGCTCTCCTTCAACAGTAATAGAATGCAAGACTCCTTTTGAGATGTGGTCAGGTAAGCCTTGTGATTATTCTAATCTAAAGGTTTTTGGATGCCCTGCTTATTATCATGTTAAGGATGGTAAGTTAGAACCTAGAGCAAAGAAATGCATTTTTGTTGGGTATGCTGAAGGGGTGAAAGGTTATCGTTTATGGTGTCAGGAACCTAACTCACCTAAGTTCATTATTAGTAGGATGTTACATTTAATGAAATGCATATGCTTGATCAAAGGAAAGTTGCTGATGAGTCTGCAGGAAAACATGAGAGTGATATGAATGAGGTGGAGGTTCAGGTGGAGCTTCCAGAAAAGATCTCTCAGAATGTTTTGAACGAGCAAAATGCTCCTGTTGATTCAAGTTCAGATGAGGAAGCTGTAGATAAGGTGGAGCAACCATACTCTATTGCTACTGGTAGAGAAAGGAGGCAGACCCAGCCACCTCAGAAATATGGGTTCTCTGATCTGGTGGCTTATGCTCTCACGACAACAGAAGATATGAGTATTCAGGAACCTTCTACTTATACGGAAGCTATTACTTGCACAGAATCAGAGAAATGGGCTGTTGCTATGGTTGACGAACTTGAATCACTTCACAAGAATTAGACTTAGGACTTGGTGCAGTTGCCTAAGGGAAAAAGAGCTATCGGATGTAAATGGATCTTTAAGAAAAAGGAAGGAATTCCAGGTGTTGAAAATGCCATATACAAGGCCCGGCTCGTAGCTAAAGGCTACAACCAGAAGGAGGGAATTGATTATGATGAAGTTTTCTCCCCTGTGGTAAAACACACTTCTATTCGTGTGTTGCTGACTATAATTACTCAATTTGATTTAGAGCTTGAGCAACTTGACGTGAAGACTGCTTTTCTACATGGCAAGCTTGAGGAAACTATTTATATGGCCCAGCCCGAGGGCTATCATGTAGAAGGCAAGGAAGATCATGTTTGTCGATTGAAGAAATCCTTATATGGTTTGAAGCAGTCACCAAGACAGTGGTATAAGAGATTTGATAGCTTTATGATAGGGAGTGGTTATCATAGGAGTAACTATAATAGTTGTGTCTACTTCAGGAAAGGTTCAGATGAATCCTTTGTCTATCTTCTCTTATACGTGGATGACATGCTCATTACTGCAAAGAACATGTTAGAAGTGTTGATCTTGAAGAAATGGCTCAATGAAGAGTTTGAGATGAAAGATCTAGGTCCTGCTAAAGAAGATCTTAGGAATGGAGATTCAGAGGGATAGAAAAGGAGGGAAGTTATATCTCTCACAGAGGAGTTATATTAAGAAGGTACTTGAGAGGTTTGGCATGCAAAACGCTAAGCCCGTGAGTACACCATTGGCATCCCATTTTACACTCTCAGCTCTACATTCACCTTAATCAGAGGTTGAGGAGGCTGCAATGTCTCGTGTCCCATACTCTAGTGCAGTCAGTAGCATTATGTATGTTATAGTATGCACTCGTCCAGACGTTGCGCAGGCAGTTAGTGTGGTTAGTAGATATATGGCGCATCTTGGAAAGGTCCATTGGCAGGCAATAAAATGGATACTTAGGTATCTTAGAGGCTCCATAGAATTGGGTCTAGTGTTTGATAGAAATAGTTTCAACGGTACTTCAGTTGTGGGATTTGTGGATTCCGATTTTGCAGGTGATCTCGATAGGAGGAGATCTTTGACTGGCTATCTTTTCACACTATCTAGTTCGGCTATTAGCTGGAGATCAACCTTACAGTCGACAGTTGCTTTGTCTACTACAGAGGCAAAGTACATGGCAGCAACAGAAGCAGTGAAAGAATGTATTTGGTTAAGGAATCTTGTTCAGGAACTTGGGCTACAGCAGGAAGACAATTTGGTTGTCTTTTGTGACAATCAGAGTGCTATATACTTGATTAGAAATCAAGCATATCATGAGAGGACTAAGCACATCGATGTCAAGTATCACTTTATTCGTGAGGCAGTTGCAGAGAGAAACATGACGGTAAAGAAAATTGGTATAGCTGACAATCCTGCTGATATGTTGATCAAGCCAGTCCCTGCCAACAAGTTTAGGCATTGCTTGAACTTGATTGGCATGCTTGGTTCAGTTTGCCCCTTCTAGGGCTTTGGTGGAGAGGTAAATGACAGTTCTACATTTGTGTTTTTTGAAGTGGATATATTCTCTTGTTGCAGCCCTTGTTTCCTACACCGAGTTAGCTCATGTAGGCTTAGGGATGCCAAGAAAATGTGTTCAGCTTCTCAACTATTTTATTTTGAGAAATTCAAGCAAATGTGGAGATTTGCTAAATATGTCTTAAATTTTATGTACTTGGTCCGTTTCATGACCCAACCCAACATATATTTTTATGTGATCTGAAGGTGGAGAAAAAATTGAGATTTGGTTCGCGATGCGAAGGGTTGGACCGATAGGCCTAACCTGTAGCAAGCGAACAAATCTCCGTAGTGGACCGCCCAAGCCGGAGCAAATGAACCAATGTCTCGAGGGGTTTGGGGGCATAGCCCTCGAGGAAAATTTTTGGGAGCCCTATTTATACTGTTGCTAGGTTTTCTCATTGATGTAAAAAAAAAAAGAGAGAATTGTGTTTCTAGAGAGTTTTGTGAGCCGTGAGCTTTTGATGTTGTTTCGACTTCTGAAAACTGTACTCTCTTTTGATTATAGTGGAATCTTGTCTTGTCTCGCTCGTGGAAGTAGATCACGTTGTGATCAAACCACGTAAATCTCTGTGTTTCGTGTTTTGCTCTTCTGCATATATTCGCAACATATGCTCTCTCTCTCTTTTTTTTTTTTGGTAAGGTATGCTCTCTCTTTGTTTACCATATAAAATGAGAAGGGTAGACGAGCATGGTTAAGGGGCTGATATGCCCTTTTAATGCCACAACTCCCTCTCTAGAATCCTTGCAAACGAAACTATTTTCTTGGTACTAAATTTGCCTTTTTCGTCATCATTTAATACTCTCACACTCTCCAACCAGTTAAATATCTTGCCATTGATTTGTGGAGGCCGACCTACACCCATCACACCCACTAAACGGGGGAAGAACAGTAATGGTGCCAAAACTTGTGTACGGAGGCCACTTTGGTGCCAAAACTTTCATTTGGATCACTTAAGTGCCAAAAGTTTACGCCGGCGATCACTTAAGTGCCAAATCGGAGAAAAAACGATCACTTAAGTGCCAACGACGAGAAATTCCGACCAAATTTAATACGTGGCTTTTATATTTAAAATTTAATGACACGTGGCATTTCCATGTGTATAATTCATTTTTTTAAATATTTTTTTCTGATTTTTTTCTGAATTTTCTTTTTTCTTTTTTCTTTTTTTTCTTTTCTTTTTTTTTCTTTTTTATTATTTCCGTTGGCCGGACGCCGGTGGCTGGACGCCGGTGGCCGGACGGCGGACGCCGGTGGCCGAACGCCGGACGCCGGTGGCCGGGTGGCCGGACGCCGGTGGCCGGACGACGGTGGGCGGACGACGGTGGCCGGTGGCCGGACGTCGGACGCCGGTGGCCGGACGTCGGTGGCCGGTGGCCGGACGTCGGTGGCCGGACGTCGGTGGCCGGTGGCCGGACGTCGGTGGCCGGTGGCCGGTGGCCGGACGTCGGTGGCCGGACGCCGGCCACCGGAAATAAGAAGAAAAAAAAGAAAAAAAAAGAAAGGAAAAAAAAAGAAAAGGAAAAAAAAAGAAAAGAAAGGAAAAAAGAAAAAAAGGAAAAAAAAAGAAAAGAAATGCCACGTGTGCCTCCGGCGAGCCACATCAGCCTCCGGCGAGCCACATCAGCTTGAAAAATTAATAAAAAAACGCCACGTCGGATTTCCGGCGAAGTGGCACTTAAGTGATCGTTTTTCATAACTTTTGGCACTTAAGTGATCCAAATGAAAGTTTTGGCACCAAAGTGGCCTCCGTACACAAGTTTTGGCACCATTGCTGTTCTTCTCCCCCTACTAAACTATCAATTGTCATTCACTAACCTCTACCAATCCACCCAAGAGGAGAGCAGAACGAAATGTTCAATGCTTTCAAAGAGCCACATCGGCATTTTTTCGTCATATCCAATCATATCTTGATACGCGTTTGTTGACGTGAAATTAAGGCGAAAAAAATAAAAGGTTCATGTTATTCCACCGGCCATGGACCTCAGACTAGACGCCTACCATCCTTTAACACCACCACACCATAGGCCGAGCCTCCATATCTATTCAGGTCAAGGATGAAGACAACGAAGACTACACAGACCAAGCCTTCAAATCGATTCCACCTTAACTTACTTCATGCTCATTCATGGCCGCCTCCAAATCTAGTTAAGCTCGACTACACCCAATATCATCCGCCCTAAAATGGTTCGAGCTTAATCCGTTAAAGCCCTTTTTACGTTTCCACGTGACAATCACAAGGACGGTTTCTTACTCTTAGAGATCAAGAGTCCCGAAATGAAATTTCGAAATCCGTTAGAATCAACGGATCGATTATGGCTTGTGGCAAAGTATTTCCATTTGATCACAGTGGATGGCCTCAAAGCACTCAAATTTTTTTATATTCCCAAATTTGATCATGAAGTTAATAATTATTTTTACTCAACTCACATATGCTCTTTCTCTCTGTTCACAATATAAAATGAGGAGGGTAGACAAGCGTGGTTAGGGGACTAATACGCTCCTTTAATGCCACAACTCCCTTTTCAGAATCCTCGCGAATGGAACCATTTCCTCGGTACTAAATTTGCTTTCCTCGCCCCCATTTAAAGCTCTCACACCCTCTAACCAGTCAAACATTTTGCCATCGATTTGTTGAGACTGACCTGCACCCACCACAGCCACCAAACCATTAATTGTCATTCACCAACCTCTACCCATCCACCCCAAAGGAGAGGAGGAGCAAATGTTCAGCGCTTTGAAAGTGTCATATCGGCATTTTTTTCCTCACATCTAATCATATTTTGACGCGAATGTGAAATTAAAGGAAAAAACTAAAAGCTTCTTATTGTTCTACCGGCCATGGACCTCAAACTAGTAGCCTGCTATCCTTGAACACCATAGTGCTGCAAGCTGAGCCTCTATATGTATCCAGATCGAGGATGAAGACGACGAAAACTACATAGGCCAAGCCTCCAAATTGACTCCACCTTAACTTATTTCAAGCTCGTCCATGGCCGCCTCCAGATTTGATCGAACTTGACTACATTTAGACATCATCCACCCTAAAACGGTTCGAGCTCAATCTGTTAAAGTCCTTTTTACATTTCTACGCGACAATCGCAATGACGATTTCTTACTCGTAAAGATCGAGAGTTCCGAAACGAAATTTCGGAATCCGTTCGAATCAACGGATCAAAATTTGTCTTCCTCGTCTCCATTTAAAGCTCTTACACTCTCTAACCAGTCAATTATCTTACTATTGATTTGTGGAGTCTGACCCCCACCCACCACACTCACCAAACCATCAATTATCCTTCACCAACCTTCACCCATTCACTTGAGAAGAGAGGAGGAGAAAATGTTTAGCGCATTAAAAATGTCACATCAGCATTTTTTCCTTACATATAATCATATTTTGACGAGTGTTTGTTAAAGTGAAATTAAGGGAAAAAATAAAAATTTCTTGTTGTTCCATCGGTTATGGACTTCAGACTAGCTGCCCGCCATTTTTAAACGCCACCGCACTGGAGGCCAAGCCTCCATATCTATCCAGGTCGAGGACGAAGAGGATGAAAACTACACAAGCCAAACGTCCAAATCGACTCCACCTTCACTTGCTTTAAGCTCATCCATGGCCGTCTCCAGATCTGGTTGAGTTCGACTACACCTAGACATCATCCGTCCTAAAACTGTTTGAGCTCAACCCGTTAAAGCCCCTTTTATGTTTCTATGCGAAAATTATAAGGACGGTTTCTTACTCGATCCCGAAATGAAATTTCAGAATCCGTTCGAATCAACGTATAGATAATGACTCATGAGAAAGTATTTCTATTTGATCAGGTGGTTGGCTTCAAAACACCCAATTTTTTTTCATATTCTTAAATTTGATTATAGAGTTAATGATTATTTTTACTCACTTCACACATGCTCTCTCTGTTCACTATATAAAATGAGGAGGGTAGATGAGCATGGTTAAGGGGCTGATACGCCCCTTTAATGCCACAACTCCTTCTCCAGAATTCTTGCAAACGAAACTATTTTCTCGGTGCTAAATTTGCCTTCTTTGTCATCATTTAAAGCTCTCACACCCTCCAACCAGTCAAACATTTTGCCATTGATTTGTGGAGGCCGACCTGCACCCACCACACCCACCAAACCGTTAATTGTCATTTACCAACCTCCACCCATCCACCCGAGAGGAGAGGAGAAGGAAATGGTCAGCGCATTCAAAGAGCCACATTAGCATTTTTTCATTGCATCTAATCAAATTTTGATGCACGTTTGTTGACGTGAAATCAAGGGAAAAAAATAGAAACTTCTTATTATTTCGCCGGCCACGGACCTCAAACTAGACACCTACCATAATTTAACACCACCATGCTGAAGGCCGAGCCTCAATATCTATCCAGGTTGAGGATGAAGACGACGAAGACTACATAGGCCAAGCCTCCAAATCGACTTCACCTTAACTTGCTTCAAGCTCGTCCATGGCCGCCTCCATATCTAGTTAAGCTTGACTACACCCAAACATCATCCGTCTTAAAACGGTTCGAGCTCAACTCGTTAAAGCCCATTTTACGTTTTTACACAACAATCGCAAGGATGATTTCTTACTCTTAAAGATCGAAAGTCCCAAAACGAAATTTCTGAATCCGTTAGAATCAACGGATCGATTGTGGCTTATGGGAAAGTGTCTTCATTTGATCACGGTGATTGGCCTCAAAGCACTCAAATTTTTTCATATTCCCAAATTTGATTATGAAGTTAATAATCATTTTTACTCAGCTCACATATGTTTTTTCTTTCTGTTCACAATATAAAATGAGGAGGATAGACGAGCGTGATTAAGGGATTGATATGCCCCTTTGATGCCATAACTCCCTCTCCAGAATCCTCGCGAACGGAACCATTTCCTTAGTACGAAATTTGCTTTCCTCGTCCCCATTTAAAGCTCTCTCACCCTCCAACCAGTCAAACATCTTACCAATGATTTGTGGAGGCTGACCTATACCCACCACACCCACCAAACTATCAATTGTCATTCACCAACCTCTACCCATCCACCCTAGAGAAGGGGATGAGGAAATGTTTAGCGCTTTGAAAGTGCCACATCAGCATTTTTTCTCACATCCAATCATATTTTGATACGCGTTTATTGACATGAAATTAAGGGGAAAAATGAAAAAGCTTCTTGTTGTTCCACAGGCCATGGACCTTGAACTAGCTGCTTGCTATCCTTGAACACCATCGCGCCGCAGGCCGATCCTCTATATTTATCCAATTCAAGGATGAAGATGACGAAGACTACATAGGTTGAGCCTCTAAATCGACTCCACCTTAACTTGCTTCAAGCTCGTCCATGGCCGCTTTCAGATCTAGTCGAGCTCGACTACACCCAGACATTATCTATCCTAAAATGGTTTGAGCTCAACCTATTAAAACTCTTTTTATGTTTATACGCGACAATCGTAAGGACGGTTTCTTACTAGTAAAGATTGAGAGTCCCGAAATGAAATTCGGAATCCGTTCAAATCAACGGATCGGTTATGGCTCATGAGAAAGTATCTCCATTCGATCACACTAGTTGGCCTTAAAGCACCCAAATTTTTTCATATTCGCAAATTTGATCACGAAGTTAATGATCATTATTACTCACCTCACATATGTTCTCTCTCTATTAACTATATAAAATGAGAAGGGTAGACGAGTGTGGTTAAGGGGTTGATACGTCCCTTTAATGCTAGAACTCTCTCTCTAGAATCCTCGCGAATAAAACCATTTCCTTGGTACTAACTTTGCCTTCTTCATCCCCATTTAATGCTCTCACATCCTCCAATTAGTCAAACATTTTGCCATTGATTTGTGGAGTCCGACCTCCACCCACTACACCCACCAAACCATCAATTGTCCTCCACTAACCTCCACTCATCCATCTCAGAAGTGAGGAGGAGGAAATGTTCAGCGCTTTTAAATCGCCACATCAGCATTTTTTCCTCATATCCAATTATATTTTGACGCGCATTTGTTGAAGTCAAAATTAAGGAAAAAAAACTTCTTGTTGTTCCACTGGCATGGACCTAAGACTAGCTGCCTGCCATCCTTGAACACCATCGCGTTGGAGGCCGAGCCTCCATATCTATCCAAGTCGAGGATAAAGAAGATGAAGACTACATAGGTCGAGCCTCCAAATCGACTCCACCTTCACTTGCTTCAAGCTCATCCATGGCCACCTCTAGATTTGGTTGAGCTCGACTACACCCAGATATCATGCTCCCTAAAACAGTTCGAGTTCAATGGCTCCTCAAGTGTTGTGATGTGATTGATTTGTGGTGCTTGTTGTGGCTTGAAATAAGCATAGAATTGCTGGATTTATGCCCTTGATAGTGGCTGTGATTGTGGGCCCAATAGTGGCCATGAAATACTTGATTGAAATGTGAGTTGTTATGTGTACGCATGGACTAAACTGAGTGGATCGTCAATTGGCCATGTTCAGGCTTTAATTGAGCATGTGAAATGTCGTGCATAAGGTTACGAAAATCCCTCAGGCGATACTACTATGCAAGGAATTGTGCCGTCCTGAGGTGGTACCATTACGCAAGACGACGCCCGATATTACCGGAAGACTGTCAACCTGAGGCAGTACCATTACGCGGGTTGTGCAGTAGGTGGTAGGTATTGAGCTTGATGCGGTACCATTACGCGGGCAAGATGCATAGCTTGAGGCGGTACCATTACGCAGGTTACGAAGTGTTGTAGATATGAGATGGTCCCAGTGAACCTAATGTGATATCATTACGCGGGTCACTAGCGAGTTGAGTGGGATACTGTGACAAGACATAAAGAGTGTGTGGAATGTGGAATTGAAAGGTTATGTGTTCGACGTGTGTTTTGGGCATGTTATTAAATCGGGATGTGCATGTGATTGGAAATTGTATATTTGTGACTAACTTACAAATGGGGCTTATTAAAAGCCAGGTAAGTGCAAATTGTGTGCTTAAGATGTGGTTGTTGAGTGTTGGCTTGTTGATTTGTCCGGAGATACGTGTTAGCCTAGGTGGGGTTTAGGGTGTGTGCTTGCTGAGATGTGATCTCATGGTTATTTCAACCAACAATTTGAGAGCCTTGGCTTGAGCCATGAACCTCCCGCCATGGCCGCCGCAACGTTTTGGGATTCCCATGCACACCGACCATGACGTAGTAGAATACTCGATAGATGAGAACTTGACATGGGTTAAGCATACTTCAGTAGTCTGGGTAAATATAGGATTACCTCTTTGGCAGGCCCATACCTATACGGCCTGGATATTTAGGGACGGGATGAGCGAGTTTAGCCTCATCTGTGGCTTTGATGTACCATTTGACAGGGTGGGGGATTGGGACCCAGTAGTCATACCCCCTCCTGACAGTGAAATGACTAGTCTGGAAACTAGTCTGGCACAGTTAGGACATCAGCCGGCACCCGCAGCACCTGGATCCTCAGTGGCTGAGCCCGATCCGAAGCCGGAAGAGTCACAGATAGGGTTTAATCCTATGGAGGTGGATCCTAGCCGTAATACCTGAGGTAGAGCCGGAGGAAGAGTATAAAGAGGCCCCTAAAGAGGAATCAGAGGTGGAGGAGGAGGATGAACCAGCAGCAGAGCCAGAGGAGGATAGGGATGAGTCAGATGAGAAAGAGCAGATCGAGATCCCTATAGAGTCGGGCGATGAGGATAATCCGATCGAGATTGAGGCCGATTTGGAGTTGTCGGATGAGCACGTACCCGATGATGATTTAGATGAGGACTCTGAGGAGAGCAAATCAAAGTGGACGCCATCTAGAGGGCGTAGAGGTTTAGATTAAGGGGTTGAGCAGGCGTTTAGAGGTGCCTCATTTTTGGTGTAATACTTACCCAGGCTATTGATTTTTTTGTGATGTCGGTGGTTTGCAGTTTAGTAGTTCAGTGTGCTTTTTGCTATGTGGATTGTAAATGAGGCGGTTGTGGTATAAGTTTGAATTGTAAATGGATATTGTACATAAAACGAGATATAGTTTAATGTTTGGTGATTTGGCAATCTATTCTTCCTTGTATCCCTAGTTAATCTTTGTTTGGGTATTTGTTGTTTTCGCCGCAATTAAACTCTATTAGGTTCGTTTGGGTCAGCGACGTTTCCTGGGACGTCGTACTAATCCGACCGAAGAGGGATGTCGGGGCCAAGAAGGGGTGCGTGGCGTGACACTTTCGCTCTCCCTTTTTTAGATTCAAAAGATATCCGATTATATTTTCCATGTAAACTATGTTCACAAAATCCAAAACCCATATAATAGCTTGGAATTCCATCCACCATCTTCTTTTATGTTAGGGTCATCAGCCATTTTTCGTTGATATGATCCAATCTCCAATGCCATAGCATCGAAAGATCTCTTTCCACCTGCTTTGAGATATAACTCTCACCGTTGACCATTGTGCTGCCCAATAACTTCCATAGTTTTCTATACAGTTTGCCTTTGGCGATCACCATAGATCCACAGGTTAGCTTGCATAAATATTTTATCGCTGGCGAATTTAATGCTAGCATTTGCCATAGTTCCCACAGAAGTAAGATTCCTCGAACGACCAGGAATATGTATCACATTCGAGAGATTCTTGATTGTCCCATCTTTTGTCGTCAGTTTCACCTTTCTGCAACCAATAATATTAAGCGTCTTGTCATCCCCCATTCGCACTGTACCTCCCTGATATGGCTCATAATAGCAAAACCAATCTCTAGGAGGCATCATGTGGAAAGACGCTCTAGTATCAATTATCCATGCACTGTAGTCACCCTATGATGAATTACAGATGAGATATCTGTCTCCCGTGCCGCTGTCATCATCCTTCTTTGTACTAGAGGATGATGCCTTATCTCACTTCTCTGGACCTATACTTTTGCTTATGCAATCTTTCTTCAAGTGTCCAAGCTTTTTGCACTTTCAACACATTATTTTCGATCGATCTATGTCTTTAGATCTTTCTCTAGACTTATTCTTGCCACCAAATCTGGATTTGGATCGTTCACTGTTTTTTCTTTTACGAAAAGAGCCTCTTGCGTTACACTATTAAAACCATCTCTCCTCATCTCTTTAGACAATAGAGCAGCTACTACGCCTTTAAAGGATAATGTACTAACACTAGTGCCAATGAAAATAATTATATGTTCCCATGAATTCGGCAGTGAACACAACAAAGTACATGTTTTATTTTCCTCATCCGTATTGACTAGGGGTGATCGGTTCCCGGTCCGATCCGGTCCCATCCAAGAATCGAGAACCGGACCGAGAGGACCGGTTCCCAATTTTTGGGACCGTGGACCGGACAGACTAGTCTTGAAACCGGGGACCGGATTGGACCGACCGGTCCGGTTCAAATGAATCAAATACTTGTAAAAAAAAATATATATGTCCCATGTGGGCTTCAAAAATATACATCCCCTAATTTAATCATGTGTTATTAGAGAGCCAAAAAATAAAAAAGTCAACCCATTCGCAATAGCTTGATGGCTCACAAAATTGGCAAGTCAGTAATAACAAATAAATTTCTTGAAAAGATAAAAAATAACTAGCTAATTTTTAAAAAATATGCATAAATGATCGGTCCGGTTCTATCGGTCTGGTCGGTCCGGTTCTCACCATGGAACCGGGAACCGGACCGACCGTCCACCGGTTCCAAAAATGGGAACCGGTGACTGGACCAACACCTCCTAGGCTTGCCTAGAATCGACCAGTCCGGTCCTAGTCCGGGTGGTTCCCGTTGCACACCCCTAGTATTGACATTGATTGATGCAAGTTGCCCACAAATAGTCTTAAACTCGTTTAAGTGTATAGAAAAAGAATCACCTTCACTTATCCGAAGGTTATATAGTTGTTTCCACATAAAGAGTTTGTTCACGAGTGATTTGCTCTGATAAAGGTTTTCTAGCTTTGTCTAGAGATCCTTTGATGTTTTCTTAGAAGTCATGTTCACCATAACACTATCCACAAGGCATAGCCAAATTAGGCTTCGCGCCCTCCGATAACTGCTATTCCACACCTTCAATTCATCATACGTGGACTTGGTCTCCTTTGCCTTCTCCATGGATTTTTCCTTGGGTTTATCTTCTTCGATCACATGCCATAGATCTCTGTTCATGAGCAAAGTCTCCATCTTCAATTTCCTTAACTTGAAACCCTTTCCTCCGAACTTTTCTACTTCAATCTGCGATTGACCAGCCGATGACATCTTCTCAAGATTCAATTTTTTGGATCTCTCTTCACTAAAAAATTGTAGCCTCGAACCTTGCTTCGATACCAGATGTTGGGATTTGCCGCACAATCACAAAGAAGTAGAGAGTAAAAAACGAGAAAGAGAATCGAGACACAAAATTTTTATCCTGATTCACCCTTAAAATAGGGCTACAACTATCATATGATTCTATTATAATTAGCACCTTGTACCTTTTTGTTACATTTCTCAATTACAAGATAAAAAGACTATATATAGGTAATAGTTTGATTCAAAATAGGAAATCTCTTTTTAGGAATCCTATTCTAATTAGGAAACCTATTCAAAATATGAAACATAATTGAATTAGGAAACTTTCCTTTTCTGGGCTCAAACTATAAAAGCCTTCTTGCTGGTCGGGATTACCGTTCCCGCAACCCTTGCCTGCTCACCGGGGAGTAGGAGTCCCATGCCTTCTTGTCGATGGGGAGTATGAACCAAACCCTAAAAGTGGCTAAATGTGTGGTTGTTTAGATCTTGAAATATACATCTGTACATGCCTGTGTATTTTCTTCTCTCTTTTTCTTTTTTCTGTTTTTTGGTTTTGACCCTTCGGTTTCATAATATTTTGGTGGTAAGCTAAATCTAAGCTGAAATTCGAGATGAGATCCTACAAAGAGATGGTGGTCAACCAAGTTAGGTAAATGACAAAGGACAACTAACAACTCATTTGCCTGAAGAGCGAGGTTGTTAAGGAGCAAATGCACTCAGAGGATCTCAAGAAATCATTTGACACCGTGAGTGAAAAGTTGCCGAATACCATAGAGGAGAACCCTATTTTTAGGCACTAAACAAAGAGACGGCATGAACAGAACGAGAAGGAAGTATGGATTCGCATCTTAGTAAAAATAAGTCTTGATTAATCTTTTACCAGAGCTAAACATTACTTTTATGTGCTTGTATTTCCGTTGTCATTTCATTTGCGGAAGAAGTCCATTGATCCGACAAAAAGATACTTTTTCATTTCAAATTTCTTTTTTGAAGTTGCGATATATATTTTTTTCCCGCTCGCATGCCTCTTGCCCCTCTATGTTTCTCATATTGAAAGTTTAATCCTATCGTCAGGATTATCACTCTCAGGCTCAATCTTTTCGAAAAGCTGAATTTGGTCCATGCTATTTGCCCGTTGTGTTTGGTGGAATATTTGAATGTCTTCTTAGATTGTTAATCCTATATGGTTAAATAATTTCCTGCTTCCAACAGCTTCAAGAGAAGGAAAAGGAGAAATTTGTGGCTGAAAGGACAATGCGGGAGAAAGAGCATGAAGACAAGTGGGGGGGTGGGGGGGGGATGAAGAAATAAGCATGGGGATGAGGAAGTAGAGTTGGAGGATGAGTTCAAGACCCAACTCACTTAATATGAATTGAGGCCTTGCCTTCTTAATGTGTTATCTAGATCAAACTTATGCACTGTTTATCAGGCTCATGTTTTTGGGCCGAGAAGTAATTGTCTTTCAACAAGTTATGTTATGCTTTAAAACTTTTCTAAATTTGTCAAAGGCTTTTACGTGGATGTTTAGATGGTAACTGTTGTATATGTATATCACTTTGTGCCTTTCTTTATTCACGATAAATGGGAAGGAGTAAGGTAAGAAGTAGTGCATGATAGTAAGGAAACCAATACTTTTACCTTAAGTAGGAGTTGAAATCTCTAGAAGTAGTAGAGCATGATGGCGGCCTAGCAAGATCCAGTGATTTGCCGGCCGTCACGCTTGGCCATAGTTCTCGGCTGCCTTGGCACTTGGGGTTGAGATGGTGCATGTCTACCTAGCCAAGGTAGCCGGCTACAATGGCTGCTGCTCGAGCTTTGGTTGAGGCTTTTCGAGCCCCAACGTCGGTCGGAGCTTGGCCAGCAAACCAAAGCCAATTTTTGGCCCTCCTTAACCTTACCTAACCATCACACGGCCAAGAATGGCCTCTCGACTCCGCGATAGTCATAGATATCGCCAGTTGAGACTTAACGAAACTCGTCTTCACTTAGGCATTTCGTCTAACGATTAGAATGCGTGACTGGGGGAAGGATCAATATGGGCCAAGATTTGCGCTAAATGGCCGACGTAAGTTCCAGCCAACCTGTGAAGCAAAATAGGGGAAAACAGGGCACAATAGGGGCCGAGAAAGCTGCACTTGTCAAGGTTGCTTCCGAGGGGTTGTCGACAGTGTATGCTCATTGGGAAGGCTGGCTAGCTTCCTTCTTAGATTCTGCAAACTCTTAGTTCACTCGTTTACTCTCTGTCTCTCTCAAATTCTCTAAAAAATCTCTGCTCTCTCTCTATGCTCTATTTTTGGCTGACCGTTCTCTCTCTTCTTCGTCAACTTATATAGTGGCCGCTGGCCACTTGCTTGTGCTCCGGAAGTCCTCTCCATTAAGTGCTCTTCGATGATCTCTACTCCGTTGACTTTGGTGACCAATTTTTGAGCTATGGAGCGACTTCTCTGCGTCCCAAGAGGCGGCCAATCGTAGCGAAGAGGGGAGGAAGGAGGGGAGGAAGGAGGGGAGAGGGAGAGAGGCCAAGCCATTGGGGGAAGAGGAAGCGGGCTGGGCTGGGCCGGGCCGGGCCTAGCTCGTGAGTGAGGAAGGGAAAGAAAAAGGGAGTGGGTCGGGTCCAGGGGAAGAAAAGAGAGGGCCAGATCGACTCGGCCCAATCCGAATTTTTTTTAAATTTATTTTTAAAACTCTAATTAGTGTAATTACTATTGACATGCCTAATGCCCATATGAGATGCAATTAAATAATGTTTTTTTTGGTTTACAAATTAAGGACATTAACCTTTAAAATATTTTATAGTTAATTTTGGGCAAATTAATAGAAATAGGTGTCAACAAAAAGTTACCATGTCAATATGGTCTTGGGTGGTTTTTTGCCCAAAGGGAACTTATGTTTGGATCAAACTGCAAGACGTCAAAACCATTGCCTTAACTTGTGAAGGTTGGTTTGCCATCTAGATATGTTGATAATTGAAGGACAAACTTCCATCCTTATTATTCCAGGTGAAGATAAATCCACTCCACCATTCTTTACCAAATAGAGAATATACACAATAAATTCAGAGCGGTTCGTCCATCATCTGGTCGTGCTCAATGGCATTGTCGAAATATCGAGATGTAACCGGTCTAAATATATATTTTGAAAACGTGGTAGAGGACATTTCCTTGTGATTTGCATTAAATATATCCTCGGGCCTCAATGGTGTTTGTACATATGTATGCACAATAATTTTGAAAGTAATAACTAAAGTTTATGTTCCATTAAAAAGTTTATATTCCATTAATTAAGTGTGTGCGACCTTAAGGAATTAATTTTGGTGTTACCAATAATGAACTTCTACCGCATGAAGTTAATATTCCAAAGTTTATATTCCATTATATTCTTTGCTTGCCCGTCCACGAGCAGATTAGCCTCCTGTTGGGCTACGAAATGCAGCCTTCCTTGGCGCAATAGACCCTGGCACGACCATATCACCTAGGCTATGAAAGTTTGTGATAGCACATCCTTTGCTCATCGCCTATCCAGATTTGCTTTTGGAGCTTTATGTTATATCATCTGGACCGAAAGGAATAACTACATCTTCAGGAACAAGAATGTCTACATTCCAAGTATGCGCAAACATCTTATTAAGGTGGTGAAGGATAAAGCGTTATCTATGGGAACAATTGCTGATTCTCCTACAAACCGGAAGATTCAAAGGAATTGGGGGCTCTCTCCCTCAATCTTTGTTGTCAGTCTTGTACCCCCTTATGCTGTTGTTCTTCTTATTTTGGGTTCGGTGTCCTACTTTTGGCTCTTTGTATAGTTTTGCTAAGCCATCCTTGACCCCATTTGGACATATCATGTCCTTCTTGGGTTGACGGGTGTCTTTGGCTTTAGTTTGTACATGGTGCTTTTGAAAAGTAATACAATTTCTTACCTATACCAAAAAAAAAAAAAAACTTCTACCGCATGAAGGGCTCATATTATGAAACTAGACCACGTCGCCTATTGTAACGATAGAGTTACAAGCTCTTGATATGGAAAATCTTGGGAGACAAGAAGAATCAAACCCTCGATTAACGGAATTAGAGGCATTTATTTCAAAAAACATTTTCGTCTTTTTAATCATTTTCACTTGTCTTATTCATCTGCGTGTAGTTTTTCAAAGATATCTAAAGTATTCGAATAAATTGGGCCTGTTGGTCTCTTGTCCCCAAAGGACAGAAGCAAGTGCCATATTAAACAAAGATTCAATAATTAGCCCCCCCTAATAATTTCCAAAAAAATAGATAATGTTTTTCGTGAGACACAGATCCATTTGTTAGCCGAATTAGATTTTACGTTAGCTAAATTCGCATAAATCTTGTGTCGGTCGGTCGACGAGACATATGAGTTTTTTTATTAGTTATATAATAATTACAATCTTGTACAGACATGTTTTAAAAGGTGTTAATAAGTATGCAGAATATATGTGATGATTGGGTGAGTAAAAGGTGTTAATAAGTATGCAGTGTCTCTATAAGATTGTTGAGGGGAATTACTGCATAACATGTGCTGTGCTTCCTTGTATAGCGTTTACTCCAGAGTATAGACTTTTCTCTTGGACAATTTAATTTTAATTTTAATGATAAAGGAGATTGAGAGATAAAATTAATGGAAACAAACAATTGGCTCTCTTTGCGACCTTGTTTACGAGAAAAATTCATGACACGATTCGATGCACATGCTTTGGGGTCGCTTACACCTTGTTCATGCAATAATGAGTCGTCTTTTTAGTGCCCTAATATACTTTTCATCATTATGGATGGATTGCTGTCTTAGATTTATTGATTCGTAACTCAAATTCTCAAATTTTAATGTGATTATTATCATCTTAATCAGTAATGTTATAATTTCTTAATATTATAATTTTAACTTGATGATGATTAAGTACGTGAATATATAATTACAACTTACTAATTAGGCCTTTTCATCTAAGTTTTAAAGTGTGCGTTGTTATTATTCAAGAGTGACTAAAAAGAGAATAAATGTCCGCCATCAGTGTTAACCTGTACCACCCAACAATACTTCCGTATTCAAATGTGTTGTCCAATTCAATCGCGCCTAGTATCGTCCAAAGTCATAACTTGTTCAAACTTTCTTGTTTGCCCGAGCCATCACTCCCCTCGCATGTAAGACTTTTTCAAGGGATGAAAAGAAAGTTGTATTTAGGCTCTGCTTGTTTCGCGAAAAATATTTTTCAAAAAGTCATTTTTTAGGAAAATGACAATAATTTTCGGTGTTTGATTAAAAACTACAAATTGACTGGAAAATATTTTTTGTCGTTTGATTTGAAAAATCTGATTAGATTTTTCCATATAGATAATCACTATTCGGACACTAGTAACTTACGCACAGATAGTCGAGGAAACAAGCACAGACACTAGAGTTTTGGTTCTAGCCTCAATGGACCCCCACCCGAGTGCCTAGATTAGGGCACGAACACTTGGGTCTTGAACCTGGCCTTAATGGAGCGAAGGCAGAGGGGTCTCAGTCCTGGCCTTGATGGACCTAGGCACGACCTTTGTGGACCAAGGCACCACCTTTATGGACTCGAGCCTTGGTGTTAGGGATCCGAGCTTGAGTACTGGGATCTTGCGCAGCTCGGCCATTGTGGACTCGAGCTTGGTGCTGGGGACTTGGGCACAGACATTGAGGTCCCAAGCTTAGCCTCGATTTTGGTAGACCTAAGCACGAGCGCCAAGGATCCCGACATGGGCACCAGGATCGTGGACCTTGATGGACAGAGGCTTGAGTATTGGAGACCTGGTCCTAGATGTCGGGGACCAAAAAACAAGTAAACACTAGGGACTTGGAAACTAATATTGGAGTTTATGTGCCCAAGCATAGAGTTTCAGTTTCAAGCGTTGATATCTAGTCATATTTTGAAAAATGATTTTAGATTTTTTAAGAGGAAATTATTTTCCAGAAATGAAGTTTTCTAGGAAAACCTTTTCTATTAACTCATTTTCTAAGTGATCGAAACGTTGGAAAATGAGAAAAATGTTTTTCGTGAAACAAATGAAGCTAGTTGGGCCAAGTCCATTTTCCTAAGCACATCCCCAACACTTGTTCCCGAGCCCTTGGCACTGGGGCCGAGTCCATCGAGGTTGGGCCGGGTCCATTGAGGCCTAGCCCGGGACCCTAGTGCCTTAACTCAAGTCCATTTAGGCCACGCCCAAGATCTTAGTCGTTGCTCCTGGGTCCATTGAGGCAAGGCTCAAGTCCTTGGCACTCGTACTTGGGTCCATCAAGGTCGAGCCCCAAATGTTGGTGCCCTGCCCAGGTCCCCAACTTCCCGCCCAAGTCCACCGAGGTTGGGCTCGAGACTCCCATCCCCATGCTCGGTCCCCTATGCTCGCTCCTTGATCCACCGATGTCAAGCCCAAGACTTCGACACCAAGGCACTATGGCCCTCGACCTCGATGCCTATGCCGAATTTCTTGACTACTCATTCGTAGGTCACTAGCGTCCAAATAAATTATCTCTAAATAAGAAAATATTTTCTAATTTATTTTCAGATTTCAGCTAGAAACATTTTGATTATTTCAAAAAATAATTTTTTAAAAATACCATATTTTTCATAAAACAAATCAACCTTAAAAGCATCGAATTTTCTAATATCCTTTGTATTAGAAGGCTGCTTCCCATCGAATGAGAAGTCGATTACGATCACATCAAAGGTTTTTTTTTTGGGAGTAATCCGTCACGTCACTTCCTGCCTCGGCCAACAAACTAGTCTTCCAAACTAGGCCATATCCTAGCCGAGCGTGTGCCGCTTTTCGCCTGCTTCGAGGCCAGTCTCGCATCCCAGACGGCTCAAGCCTGCTGGCCTTCCTATAATAAAGATCATTTAATGTTATTAGGAAAAAAAGGGATCATTAGTTACCTTTCATTTCATTCTGGCTGTCGACAACTAAAATGAGAAAGCTCCACGTATTCCCTAAAGATCAAATTCACCGAACTTATGACTAACAAACGTATTACAATGACAATGACTAGGAAACAGGTCACTCGTGCCCACACTAAGCAAAAAGGGTTCAATGATTATCATGTTCCAATTTATTAATTACCATCTGGAAAAATCTCATGCCGTAAATTATTCTTTGCTTGCTCAAGATCTGCGATCATGATTCTCTTCACCTAAAGAATGCATTTGTTTTTATATGGGGGGTCTGGGAAATTGAGACAGCCATAGCAGATCCATATTTATTTTATAGCTCTAATTTTAATAATCCAATGATGGTGGGTAATGTGACAACATAGGAGGCATGGAATGGGGGTGAGTAAGTCACTCTTTTTCCCCAAGAAGCACAGAGAATATGACAAACCAGCAAAGACAACTCATTTCCAATATTTAAATTGATTTAGAAGCGAACATCAAATCATTTGACCATGTTGGCCACGCATGTGACCACATAACGAATTCGAGAGAGAGAACCAACGTTTGACATGGACAACCATGTATAAGTATGCTGAACTTCAACCTGTAATGACATCCCAAAACTTGAACGCAAAAGCAAAGAAAGAAAGAGAAATAAATGGCCATTTCTTCATCCAAATGCAAAAGCAGCTACCATGTTAGGTCAATTAGCTTGCCTTCAAGATCCCATCCCACCACTCTCAGGATTGCTGATTTGATCAACAAGCTCCAATCATCATGGGACACAGCCTCAACTTTGTCGTCTGGGTTGGTCTGTGCCGGGCTCTCGGGCCTCGAGGGAGTCTACGTTTGCACGGATGATCTCCTCAGTATGAGATCAACTCAACAAACCCTCCCTCGCAGCCATCAGGAGGGATTCATCGATCAGCTATTGGATGGATCAATCCAGCTACTAGATATTTGTGACTACACTAGGCAAACCTTGTTGCACCTTAAGGAGCAGGTGGGTGCGCTCCGATCCACTCTCCGGTGGAGAAATGGTGAATTGGGCGTCGAGACTGGTGTTGTGGAATACGCCAACTTCAGGAAGAGAATGAAGAAGGATGCCAAAAGATCGATGGCTGCATTGAGGTAGATGGCGACCAGATCTGAAGATTGTCAACTGGGGAATGAAGATCACCACCTCTCATCTGTGATGAGAATGGTGAGAGATGCAAATCTGTTGAGCACTTCGATTTTCCAATCTCTGTTGTCATTCTTGGCAATGCCAATGTCAAGGCCTAACAGGCAAATTAGCAGGTGGTCTATAGTGTCCAAATTGGCGCATCCAAAGGGAGCAATATCACGTGATGAAGAAGCAGATGTGAACGAGTTGGAACGCGTGGATTGTTCCCTAGCCACAATGATCAAGAACATTTCAAGAGAAGCTATTGATGGTGAGAAGTTGCAAGTCACGCAATGTAAATTGGAGGGTTTGGAGATTGGGATTGGAAGGATTGAGGATGCCTTAGAAGGCTTGTACAGGTGCTTGATTAGAACAAGGGCCTCTTTTCTCAACATTATGTCACAATAGAGGAAACATCCCAATTTTGTTCCTTGCATATTTATTGACACAAACATCATTTGTACAGTGAACATATACATAGTGACATTTTTATGGATAACTATTGCTTTCAACGTGGCGTTTCGATATCTCAGATTGATAGTAATTAACCTCTACCAAGTCCATGACGTTACTCCATCGACAAACAAAGGAAAAGATACAGGGAACGAATTCAATCCATATCATGATTTTGTACATACGTAGTGCCATTGGACAATTAGTATGTCAATGTAGGACTTTGAGGGGTTTTTTTTTTCCTAAAAGGAACTTTGTGTTTGGATTAAACTTGAAAGACTTCGAGACTGTTGCTTTAACTTGCGAAGATCGGTTCGCCATCTGGAGAGGTTGAAGTTTAATGTATAAACTTCCATACCACCATTTATATAGATTTTTTTTTTTGTAAAGACCATTTATATAGATTTATATTATGCACTTTTCAAGTTCAATTCGTTTCGATGCCAAACTTTTACTCACCCATGTACACCACATCCCAACTTTAGCAACCACTGTTGAGTAGGTCGATTCTATGGAAACTCCCAAGTTGTGTTTTGACACGGTAAAAACATGGATAACTCGAGTCGCGATTCGCAACAAGCAAAAAATAATATGATAGTCGGTCCATATCGAATGTGTCACTATGATTTTACTCTACCATTCTTTACCAAACAAGAGTATCCCCCTTAAATTATGAGGTGTTGGTCCATCATCTGGTCCTGCTCAGCTGCAGAACACGTGTCACATTGCTGGGTGCTAATTACGTCCGTTCAAGAGGACGAAAAAGAAGATCATCACAGAAGAAATTCACTTTCTGTCCACTTTATAATGGGCAAATGGCATGTGCGCTCACCAACTAGATCTACCTCTACCTCTACCTCTAGCTTTCTGCTCATTGATCACGCACCTTGCCACGTCAACCCGCTCCCGAACGCCACGTGCTCCCGCGACATGAACACACGGTCGTCCGTACACATGTCGAGATATCCGGCGTCGCTGTGTCTCCCTTGGATCTTTCGAAATCATTGAGGGCAAATGGCATGGGTTAGTACTAATGGATGCTTAATCATGGCATCCTCAATCTCTTAATCACCCCTTTAAAACTGAAATTTCCATTTCTTGCGAGGTTTTCTTTGATGGGTTTTTGCCATGATTGAGGCCTCGAGGTTCTGCAGATTCAACGACAGCCATGTCCCGGACGCCTTCGAAGCCTTCCATTATTGTATTCTCGATGGTGGGTAATGTGGCAAGTTAGGAGGCAAGATATGAAGCTGACTCTTCACTTTTTTATGTCTTGTTTAATTGCTTTTCACTGCATGAACCTGCAAAACGACAAATTAGCATGGGACGCCTAACACCCTTTTGCTTAAATATTCATTGGGTTGAAATAGGAATTAAAAGATATTGATAGCCCATTCTTGATCCACGTGGTCACGACACTGCCGAATTACCATGTCACAATCTCAAGGTTCTTCAGAGACGATCTTATATAGAGGGTCGTGGCATTGGTTGTGAACTGTGACTGTCTCAATTGAAGGAAAGAAAAATTGAGAGCAACAGTTTGAAGAAGAAGAAGAAGAAGAAGAAGAAGATGCCAATGGCTAGCTTCTCAGCCAAGAGCAATTGCAAGTACAATGCTAGATCAATTAGCTTGCCTTCAAGATTTCATCCAACCACACGCAGAATCGATATTGAGCTCAACAGGCTCAAATCATCGGATGCAAAGTACCGGACGCCATCTTCCGGGTCAGTCTGGGCTGGGCTATCGGGCCTCGAGGAGCTGTACATATACCTTGATGACCTCCTCAACACGCCATCAACCCAGCAAGCGCTCTCTTGCAACCGAGGACGAAGCTGCGCTGATGGACTGTTGGAAGGATCTGTCCGGCTTCTTGACGTTTGCGGGTCCGCGAGGGAAATGCTGATGCTGATCAAAGGGCATGTCCAGGTGCTCCAATCCGTGCTCCGGCGAAGAAAAGGCGATTCGAGCATCGAGGCAGTGGTCTCCAATTTTGCCGACTTCAGGAAGAGAATGAGGAAGGATGCCAAAAGGTTGATGCAAGTTATGGGAATGAGCTCGCTTGGAGCTTCGACGCTTCTTGTTGATGACCACCAACTCTCATCATTAGTGAGAGTGCTAAGTGAAGTCGATGCTGTGAGCACTTCGATCTTCCGGTCTATGCTGTCATTCTTGGCAATGCCAGTGCCGACGAGCAAGCAAAGCAAGTGGTCACTGATATCACGGTTGGTGCACAAAGGAGCGGTAGCATGTGAAGACACGAAGCAAGAAGATGCGAATGAATTTGAATGTGTGGACGCCTTGCTCTTCGCTCTATGCAAACACGGTGCGAATGATGGGGTTGACAGCGAGAAGCTGCAGAGCACACAACACCAGTTAGGGGCTTTGGAGATGAGCATCGGTGGCATTGAGAATGCCTTGGAGGGTCTTTACAGGAGACTAATTAGAACAAGGGCCTCTCTTTTGAACATAATCTCCCAATAAAAGAGCCATTGTCTCTGTTCATAAACCCCAATTTTGAATGTATAGATAGTTTGTGCATGTATTGCAAAGAAACACCCACTTTACAATGAATACAAACATATATACAGTTTATTACACAATTCATTCATGCAACTGCTACTTTCGCAGTCGATTTATACGACTAATATTGCAGATGCATGCCAAGTGCATTGCTGATGCGCTTCCCAGCGATATGTAAATAGATGCTGAAAAGAGAACAGGTTGATAATTTCAGGAACCAATGCATTCAGGACTAAGTTTTAGGTGAACTATGAAAGATTGCAAATTGCTCCTTGGCAACTCTTCCTCAATTGCATATGGACTGAAATGACGAGATGAGGTTCAGCTTTGTTTCACGAACAATGTTCTTGGAATTTTTTCCCCCTATCGCGACCCTAAAAAATTTTCATTTTTCTCGGGCTAATGGATTATTAAGATTGAACTTAACTCGGGCCCTCCCAAGCCCTACTAATTCGCAACTTAAGGTTTAAGTTCTTAACATGCAAATGTTTTCACGCTTGGAGTCGCCACTAATCATTTTATGGTAGGCTGATTAGAAACTTAAATAAAACATAGGGAGATATGTTTTATTCCTACGAACTAGAGATTCTAAGCCCGGGGACTTGATTACACTAGATCTAGTCTAACGCCATTTCGGTACCTTTTGTTTTCAAAAATGTTTTGGCAGGCAGTTTGGATCCATTTTAACTTAATTGCTAACATGTGAGGTGTTCATGCGGGTGCGCAAACCACCGATTTAACACCCATAAAGCATTAAATAAATTGCAAGTTTAGGAAAACAACTTACCGCAGTGCAACGCAAGCATCTGCATTGTTAGCTAGAAAATCACATCAACACCCTAATATGATTTCTAATTAACAAGCAATTCATTCAATTTCTTTTTTTTATTTCCACTTTATTTAAATGAAATCTAACCTATATGCAATGACGTGCAAAAATATGACATGCGAATTAATGCAACATAACATACAAACTATATGTCATGCGACGACGTAACTTAATTCTAATGACGGATGCAATGATATATTTTTGGTATTTTCTAATGAAATTCGGAATAAAAATATGCCTAAATTATCATGCAAACTAATGACTTCTATTTTTTGGTATTTTCTGTTTAAAATTCGAAATTTAAAATTGCCTAAGTTAGCATGCAACTTGTGATGGCTCAATCTATCTTAACATGTTTTCTTTTTAGGATTTTTGGCAAAATTCAAAATTATAAATTACTTAAATTTAAAAAATGCAATCTATCCTAATCTACCCTAAGATGACTCTTTTTTGGGATTTTCTTAAAAAATTCGGAATTAAAAAATAACGTGAATAATCCGTTAGGATTAAAACAATACCTAATTTAAACTAGGAAACATGCCACCTTAAGTCCTAATTTAAATTAAATATTTATCTCATCCTTTGGGATATATTCAAAAATCCTATATATGCAAAAATTCTAATTCAAATCTAGCTAATATTTTTAAATTTTCTGTTTATTTAAAAAAAGCGAGAAATTTAAACAAATAAGGATAGCAATCAATTCAAATCATCCACACGATCCGCCAAATTTGTTTCAAACTTGGATTAGGTACAAAATTCGAACTATCAGTCATATCTATAGGGTTATAGATATTGACGAATAGTCGATTGTTCAAATTTGGAAAGCTAATGAAATTCATCATCGTATCTAAGTGATTATAGATAGGATGATAATTTCCCGTATCGCCGCGTATCGGACCTTAGGGTTAAGGTCAAATAGTCGTTCAGATACATTGCTAAATTAGGAAATTTTCCTAATTTGAATATTTGAAAATATTGCGGATATATAGAACATTATCCTAAGATATCTAAATATCCACACGATAATCACAAAATATTCAAACACACCAAATTAGGAATCTAAATATTTGAAAAGAATATTCAGAATATATCCACTTACCTAATTTGAAAATACTTCCAAATTTTGAATTGGATCGGGATCGGCTTGCGGATCGGGAATGGGACGACCGGCGACGGCGGGATGGCGACGACAACACCGACGATGCACAGCAACACCGGCAAGGCTATTTGGTGGATTTGATGCGTGCGTGGGCAAGTGACTCCGAACAGAAAATTTCAAGACTGCACGATTCCGAAAAAATGGGCGTAACTTCCTTAATACACGTCGGATTGACCCGATTCCAAAAGCCACAGAGCAAGGACTCGTAGATCTACAACTTTCATGTTTTGACTTTCTACAAATAAGCTCTGTGAAGTGAGTGATTCTGGAAAGTGTGTGCGTGAGAGAGAGCTGTTCGGTTGACTACTCTTCAAGATGTCTTCAACTTGGAGGATCTCAGAATTGCAGCTGCTGCTTCGTGGATCAGGTCAACGTCGGATGAAGTAGTCTTCATACACGTCCCCTTTCTTTGGCGTCTTCTGCATGGAGCTCGCCGATCACGGGACAGCTTCACTCGAACAAGTCTTCACGTGGGGAGGTGGTGGCGGGATGCGGTGACGCACGGAGAAAGGGGGCGCGGCGAGCGGCCGCCGAGGCGCGACGATCTCTGTCACTTTTTCTCTCCAAAAATTAAATCTGAAAATTGTGACCTCCTCCACAAATAATTTGACCTAAAAGATGTATTTATAACTCTAACATAGGTCAAATAGATGGGCTTAATGTCCTAATGGGCTTAAACTTGGGCTTGGGCTCTAATTAAATTAAATGAGCTGAATTAACTTAGGCTGAATTGAGCTCAAATTAAAACAACCGAGCTCGTTCGACTTGAAATTCCCGGCCCTTGCATTCCCGAGCGTCCCGTTTTTTGTTCGATGAATTTTAAGCTCGCTCGCCGTCGCCAATCCGATGCAAAAAATGCAATTAAACTAACGTGAAACTAAACTATATGTTATGCAATCCAAATATTTTTGTTTAGAGGTTAAAAATTTAATCCCTAATTTTTATGCAAATTACACTAAATGTTCGGTAAAATTTAGGTGTCAACACCCCCTAATCCATGATAAGAGAGAATATCATGTGAATCAAATGCCAAAAAGCTCTCAATCCTTACATATGATCATCAACCTTTCTAAGTCATTAGAGAATTGGAAGAATGCCATCTTACTTTCCTGTACGAGCACTAACAGAGCATACTCAGTTGATTCACATCGTTATATTGAATGCTGTAATTCAAAATAAAGCAACGCAGAGGTTATCGTAGATTTTCAACATTTGCATATCAATGATACTAATATATGTGGATCAAGAGCAATTAGTCTCTTTATGCGGACCCGACACTTAATTGCAATGAGCCATATCGCTACAACTAAAAAGAGCAAGTGAAAGTGTGAAAGCTTCTTATATTGCTGATCTCATGTCTGTTGATTGCGGGGAGACGCCTGTTTACGTGAGTTTACCCTTACTATTTCTTTTGCACATATTCGGAATAATAAGCCAAAGATCAGCTCTGCTCAGCCCGCTGTCAAGGTTAGAATAACTGAGGTCTCTATGTTCAGTTATGAAGCCTGTTACTGATACATCCATCGTTTTTTTGTTTTAATTCACAAAACAAATGTCTAACTTAGATATCAAACGAAGTTAGCACTTCCCATTTAAATTAAGAAGGATGCTGGTGAACAGGGAAGCAAGTGGAATAATTCCCACATGGACCCATGAATCTTAGGTCATTTCTCTTCTCTGCTGATAGAATTTTCTTGTCCTAAGTGTAAGCTCCTCACAATTACTAGCCACAAAGTCTCACTTGTCAATCTACTGTCTCCTTGTCTACCAAGGACACCAACAGTGCTGTCACCATAACCCCATCACTCATCATAGCGGATTTTGGATATACGAGAGATGGTCAAATTGGCTTGAAAAAAAAAAGAATTCCCTCCATAGAAGACTAGATTCATGTCCTGGAATTTTCTTTCCACGTTGGGGCTTTACTACTAGGGAAACCAAACATGTTCAGATTCTTTGATCTGGTGTCACTTAGGTTTCTTCCGAGGACAGAAGACCAACAAGAACGTGAGAATTGATTAGGTTTGTGCTGTGTTGGGGTGGTGTTCCTGGTGGCAGGGTATGGTTCTGGTGACAACTTGGTGGGAGATGGCGGATTGAAGCACATGCTCTGCGAAAACTCTGCTTTCATCTCCAGGACAAAAACTTCAAATTAGAAAAACATGTATTGAAAGCTAAAGCAGCGGCTTAGTTTAGCTCAATGAACAATACTAGCCACAAACCAAAGACGGCAACTTCGTGCTTTTTGACACTTACCAACTCCATTAGAATCTGCAGGCACGGAAAAAAGATGTGGTTTTTAGGAATCGAACGGTACCTAAAATCGGCTGGTGGATTCCCTGAATTCTTGGTTTCAATAATTCATAAATTGTCAGCATGTTAAGGCATCGAGTCGAGCAGCCCACGACGTGTCTGTAAATCCTCCAATTATCGAAAGAAATGCAGGCGACAGAATTGCTCTACGAGAGGAACGACCCACTCGTGCACATGATAGACAATGTTGTCTAATACATTAATGTAGACTGGACTCTACCATGATCTGTTTAAACCTAAATCACCCTTCGTATAAAAGAATCTCATACCGTACAAGTCTTTCTTGGCAGATCTAAAACTTTGGTTTCTTCCGAGCAATTCTTTAATGGGTCTTCGCCATTATTGATGCCTCGAGGTTCTGCAAAACTTGAGAATAGCCATGGCCGAGCCCATCTGCCACCTTCCTTTATTAAATTTCAATGATGGGTAACGTGGCGAGCTTTGGAGTCAAGAATGGAGCTGACTCTCCACTTATTTCTGCAACAAACACGCCAGGGACAGATTGGGCAGACACAATTCATATCGATTTCTTTAATGTTCATGGCCAAAATAAACCTTTAAATTGCGGTTCTTATTGGAATATGAAAAACGATAGCCGATGCAGGGCTACACGTGCTTGCACCCTTGCCATGGGCAATCTTGTCTCTCTTACATGTTCTCGCATGTATACATATTGGGCAAAAGGACATTATAAGTGTCATAACTTGTGTACGGAGATCACTTTAGTATCATAACTTTTTTTCGGATCACTTTGGTGCCAAGTCGGAGGAAAAACGATCACTTAAGTGTCATAAGTTTTTTTTGGGTCACTTCAGTGCTAAAATTTTTGAAAAATAATCATTTAAGTGCTAAAATTTTTTAAAAATGATCATTTAAGTGTTAAAATTTTTGAAAAACAATCACTTAAGTGCCAAACTCCGGCGAGCCACGTCAGTTTCAGAAATTAATAAAAAAAATGTCACGTCGGATTTCCGGCAAAAAATTGTGTACGGCACCGGAGTTGGCATTTAAGTGATCGTTTTTCAAAAATTTTAGCACTAAAGTGATCCAAAAAAAACTTATAGCACCAAATTGAGTGTCATACACAAGTTATGGCAC